>CM053793.1:249208328-250408328 GCA_028749045.1 Cupressus sempervirens | reverse complement strand
ACACACTTGCACCTTACCGAATCTCATCTCATGACTAATTTAGGGTCAAAAGGTATCCATTGTCAAAGTTGACCACTTTAAAACACCTGCAGATAAACATGTTAGAAAATAATAAACTGGGTTCGGATTTGGCTTTAAAAATTGGGCAAATGGACACTCAAGAGAACAAAAAATAGGATATTGGTTCTTTGTCATGAGGACATTATAAATCTGGGATTAGGGCTCATGAAAAATAACATGGTGCAAATGGCGAACGGTCAAAGTGAGCTACTTGGATTTGCAGACTAGAAACATTGACAGAAAACATTTTTTGCAAATGGAATGGACCTGGAAAAGTGTGCATACGGATTCGTCATGACTTGCAAACTGACACACTTGGAGCATTTTCTGAGGACAGCACAATGGTACAATCCATTTGACCTTTCCAATCATAGATCTCAGGTTATAACATCTTGAACAGGGGACTTGACAAATCTAAAAATACTGACAGTAGTAAAACTATAAATTGCGTTTGGAATCGCATTTGAAAACTGACCAAACGGATTCATCATAAGCTGAAACTTGAAACATAACAAGTCTCTGACATCTACAATGCAACATGAAAGGAAAATCAACATTTTGATCAACTGGGTAAAAAATATAGCACGTCAAATAGGGCTTCCTGGAATTATGTGCAATGTGCAAATGCATGAAAACAGTAACTGACCAACTTTGAGGGATTCAAAACCTAGTCAAATAGACTCAAAATGACTCAAAATATGAAACATAGGTTCTTGGATATGGATACTAGATACTCCCAAAGCGTTGAATCACAAAACATTTTTGGGTGTGAGATATTCAGATGCAAACATGGCCTCCTATCGCTGTTTGACACAGGGTAAAATGCAGATTTGGAACTAGCTCAAAATAGGACTTCACCAAATGACTTGGAATGACGCTTTAACTTCATAAAACACCTCTTAGGCCTCAAAAGTACAATCGGGTACAAACTCATCAAAAGCATTTATAGGGCTTAATTTTCCAACAGTGCTCAAAATTTGGACTACAATTTTGAGCACCAACAAATCCTTTGGTGTCGCATTTTGAATTCAAAATGTTTCAATACAGGTTCTGTTATGCATCTTCCATTATCGGTTGTTTTGGTTAGTAGTGGCGTTCAGAGATCTATTGGCGTCAGGATCTTAGGTTAGTCTTCTATTGTGATCTTTATGATCCTCATATGTTGTATGTCATGTGAATTCATACTTTTTTTATAAAAAAAATCTTGGCTTATATTTATCCTTGTTTCCAAGGATCTTCGGGCGGGGCATTACATCATGTGCCTTGACTGTGCTTCTATATTTGCATTTTCTATTATAAAGTTTAACAAAACATTAATTTGTCGTCCCTTTTCTGTAAATTTTTTTTTAGTCTAATTATTTCTCCATGTGATCAGCTTGTAGCTTATCTATGGAGAGATTTTATAGACCTGGAAAACTTGAGGATTGATTATAAATATAATAGCCAGTGTCCTCAAAATTCATTTATAGACGTAGACGCTATGAAATAGGAAGTTGAAGGCAAGAGATAGATTCATGTGTAACCTAAAATGGAAGGCAAGGCCCAAGGCACTAACCTAAAATAGCTCCTGCATAGACCAAACAATAAACACCTGCCACTAAAAAAACTCACCAAATAACAAATGATGAATTATGATTTTCTTTTTTTTCCATTATGAACCCAATTTAGTCAAAATTTCTACCAACTCAAGCATAAAAACCCTAATTTGGTCAAACTTTTGACCAACTTGGACATAAAAATAAAAAAGAAACAAAAATCAAAGGCCAATATGGCCTTTGGTCAAAAGACAAGGGGAAATTTTATATACACCGATAGCTCATACAAGAACAGAGACCACTACTACTGAAGCTGAACCATTTCCTGGATTAGCCCATGTTACTAGTACTAGTTCATTTGTGGGGTCATTGTTGTTGACCAAGAAAACTATGTTTTCGTTAAAAGTATCAAAGCTTCCAGGTGGTTTAAAATTGTTATTATTTACATTGTAATTTTAGTTTACTTATACATAACTCATTTTGGATTGATAATCCCATGATTTTTTTTGTAGAAATGATGCTTTTTATGATACACTTTTTGAAATGACATTGAAGCTATTTGGCCCACCATATGTAAAAGGTACATAGCTTCATATCATTGGTACAATATTTTTCTTTTCTTTTATTTATTGTACTATATTAAAGGTATTGATCTAACAATTTTATTCTTTCAAAAAAGGTGGAACGAACAAGGTCCTAAATTAAAAAGTTAGCTCGTTACATCTTTTGAGGACCTCTTTGAAAAAAGTATTTTTGGCAATGCCTACATCTTAAAAGAGCATCCAAACATATAAATATTGTGAGGACCAATATAGAAGGGCTCTAAAGGTTAACCCAAAGTACAAGAATCATCCTCTGATTCCGCAGATGGAGTGGAATAAAATAATAGAAGATGCAAAAGAGAAAAGGCCGCTACAGGATAAAGGAATTGAACCAAAAGAAGGAAAAAGAAGGTATGTCATGATAGTATTAAGTAGAATTTAATCATACACTAATTAGTGATCTTTGTAAATATATAGTCTAACATGTTGAAAAAAATCCATTGACTACAGGACACATCAAAAGCTACAAAAGTGAGAGTACAAAAGGTTGGCCAACACAAACTTGGCTCTAGTGGCTATATGAAACTTCACTCTCTACTTGTAAGTAAAATCAATGGTTTTTCATATCAATTTTTTTTTATATAAGGTCATAAAAAAAAAAATTTAATCAAATCATACATGCAAAACTGACAATAAGAAAAAAATATAGGGCATGAAATCCAATGTAGAGCTCATGAATGAAGACAAAAAAATTGACTTGAAGGAAGGCTATAAAGTCGTGGTTGCATGCCTATGCCAAGAATCTGAAAATCGTACCCAAGACTCTAGTGCACTAGATGAGACATAGGTAAGTTGGTCAAATGAAAAGTAAATCAAATTAAATAGTTTAAAAATTTCATGTTTGGTGTTAATTTCCAACATAAATTGACTATTTTTGTTTTATATATCAAACAATGATAACAATGTGCATGACATTTCACTTCAACCTTGGAATCCTATCACATAACTTATGCATGACAAAGGTCATGATGTTCACCACAGTGGTGGATGTATTAATTTTCTATTGGAAAAAAATTATGAATTATTAATAGAATTAAACATCTTCAATTGCAATTGAGCATATGTGTAACCTTTTCTTGGATATTTTAGAGCATGTTGAACATCATGGTGAATGAGTGCAACATGTTCAAAGTGTTCAACATGTTGAGGTGGCAATCGATCAAAATGTTATTGTACATGATGTGGCATTGTTAGCTAAATAAAAAATGTATGTTATGTTGTACTAGTTAATGAAATACTTGTTATGGTACAAAAAAAGTGTGTGAATTTAACCCATTTACTTGTTATTGTAGTAAACTCCTTTTAGTGTAGCAACCTCATGCTCCTCAAAATGGGAGAAAACATCATAATTTGACATTGTAGCCACAAGAGGAGGAGAATGAGGAAGATATTGATGCTCCTATCAACCTTTTCCTTAAGAAATTTAAGATAAATAAATAAATAAATTTAAATGCTCTTTGATAAACTTTATTGGATAATGAAAGAACATTGTGTGAGGCCTCGCCCCGACCCATTGTAGCATAGTGATACATTATTATTATTTTGATACTCATGACTTTAGATGTCGAGACATTATCGGATACTTGAACATATTATATTATTTCATGTTGTGTGATGTTTACTTTCAGATATTTGAGTTTTTCATTTAATGTTTTATAAATAGGTATGTTGATGAAATAAGTAAATGCAAGATTAACACTTTGATTA
Organism: Cupressus sempervirens; assembly: GCA_028749045.1. Taxonomy (NCBI): domain Eukaryota; kingdom Viridiplantae; phylum Streptophyta; class Pinopsida; order Cupressales; family Cupressaceae; genus Cupressus; species Cupressus sempervirens. The sequence continues at coordinate 250,404,424 of CM053793.1, read as the reverse complement.
TGAAATTTTAATGATTAAGAAAATGAGCAAGATGAGAGAAAACCATGGATTTAATTTGAAAGATGCATGTGTTAATTTATGTGATTTCCTGATACGTATATACATATATGCATGTGATTTTATGGGACTACTGATGTGTGCAATGAGTGTGTAGGATATTTTAGCCAAGAAACCTGATGGAGGAACGAAACTAATCCCTATGTGCCATTCATGGAAACCTTGTTGTTCATTGTTGGGTGATGCGACGCGCTCCCCTGCCCACAGGTGGTTAATTATGTGGTGTTCCATGTTCACTAACAGTCATGGCTTTTGGTGCAACGGCAAATGGGCCCAAAAATTGGTATCAGAGCCTGGTTTTGGCCTGGTCATGGGTTCAAATCTCCCCGGTGCCTTCCCGACCCGCGTAAGCACCTGGTATGCGAGTCGAGGGGGAGATTGTTGGGTGATGCGATGCGCTCCCCTGCCCATAGGTGGTTAATTATGTGGTGTTCCATGTTCACTAATAGTCATGGCTTTTGGTGCAACGGCAAATGGGCCCAACATTCATAACTTAATTGTATTGTAAGATGTATGAATGTATCTTCCCGTGATCAGTAAATGATAATGTTTTGTAACTGTGTTCTTATAGTGTCACTTGACACTTGTGATTTTGCTTATGTATTCCAACATGCTAGTTAGGGTTAACTGTGTAACCTTTGGACCTAAGTTAGACTAAGTTAGTGACCTTTTTGCTAATTTGTTTTAATCAAGTTTAGTTAATTGGCATTTTAGAGTTTTTAGAGGGTCCTAATATTTCTAGCATTTGTTTGGTCCAAAATCAATTCCTAAGGCCTTAAATCATGAAATCTTTATACCCAAGGGGTATGGGTATGGGTTGGGGGCATTCTCCACCCCCTAAACCCCTTTTGTTGACTTTTGAGGTCACTCAAAAAGTCTATTTTTGCCTTTGTGCGAAAATTGAAAGTGGTTACCATGAGTTGCATAACCTCAACTCCACTTAGTGGTTACCCTTAGGATTGGTTGGGTTAGAAACTTCTAGATTTTTTAGGTGAGTGGGGAAAGTTATTGCCCTTTTTGGTGGTTGAGTTTGGATCTTATTTAGAGGCCCTTTTTGGAGTAGTTTTGGTTGTTACCCAATATCTACTTTTAGAGAGGAGTCTTGGAAGATTCAAGGAAGGAAAAGCTCTTCTCAACATTGTTCATTTTACCATAACTTCTTTGTGAAGGTAGGAGTTCTTCATCTCCTTGTTCTTGTTGTTCATGTTGCTCATGATGTTTCATGTTTGGTTCATGCTTATGTTATTACGTTGTTCTTTTGGTGTGCTTGCATGTATGTTGGGTATGTTGGGAATAATTGAAACCATGTTTCTTGAATGCCTTTCTTTCATGTTTTTGTTGAATTTCAAAGTTTTCTTGTATGGGTGTTTTGGCATTACTCACCCTTGGATAGGAAAGAAGTGGCCAATTTTGGGAAAGGTATTTAGTTGGACTCCAACAGTGTAGAGTCTCTTCTCAAGATGAGAAGAGGGAGAGAGGGTAGGGTGTTATGGGCCCCTACCTGTCAACACAAACCTCGTATGAGCATTAGCATGTAAGAATGGAAGAACGGAAGATTCTTGAATTATAGCCCCGATTGGGCACCTATTTTGGTGTTGTGTCTAACATCTCTTGTTGGAAAAATCCACCTTTCCCCAGTTTTGATTCAATCTTGAATTCTTGTTGTAAAAACCTAGTATTGATATGAATGTTTGATTTTGTCTCTTTGTTATGCTCATTTATCACCTGGTCAGATTATGTTCCCTCTACAATCTTATCAATGTATTGCAGAAAATGATATGGACCCCTTGATATGGGTCATGAAGGAAATTTAATTGGATTTTTGAAATTTTGGGATTGGAATCCTATGTAAATTGTATTTCAAAACTTTTTTGTAATGGCAACGACGCCGAGTTTTCTTCCTGGTTCTTTCCCGGCTAAGCCTTTGAATCAGGTTGCCAATAAATTAGTGATTGAATATTATTGCTTCTCATGAGTTTTCTTTATAATTTTTGGTCATATGGATGATAATCAAAAATAATATGAAATGATGATGTTTAATTAGGAAAAATTCAAGTTTCATATATGTTGAAATGAAAACTATGTTATGAACGTAGGTTCAGTTTCGTGATTATTGAAAACAAAACAATTCCTGCATTGTTGTTAAAATGGATCATTTAAATTCTTCGTATATTTAGTTTGTAACAAGTACTATTAGATTTACTTTGAAAAAAAAAATATAACCCCTCTTGGTTAATAAATCAACTTCAAAATTTAGACTCAGAAAAATAAAGACTTAAAAAAATTGAACCAAAAGAGCAAAAACTCTCTGGTTTTTGTATGGAGAACAAATTTAATTCTCCCTTTGGTAACAAAGAATCTTTTAAGATTCCCCTATATATTGAATATCATAAAATAAATAATATCATTCAAAAAAATAATAATAATATAAAATACTTTATAACCTAGTATCCTAAAATCTACCCATAAAACTTTTGTCATAAATGCTGCTCTCATCCTCTTTGGCACAGACTTTGTTTACCTTGGCATCAAAATTTTATGTGATTGCAATTTTATGTGTTTAAGTATGGGAGAAGTCTTCTATGACTTTAGGACCTACAAAGTTTTGTCCTCAACATGTCAGGCACATTAATGATGGCCACTTAAAATCTCGTGAGCCAATTATGGAGGGAGCCAGTTGAAGTGTTTTTTTTGTTTGATCAATGCAATGTGTTTGGGAATTCGCAGCTTTATGTCATTCTTTGATTGACTTCATTGTGAATGATGGTGTTTAAAATTTCCTTTTTAAAGGCCTCCTTCCACCTTTTTACCTTGGCACCACATCACTTTGTAAGGCTGTGTCAGTGCTAGTACACTTGGGCAGCGTGCGTGCTATTTGGTCAACCACTTGAGAAGCGCATGGGGGTGTAGGGTATAGTATAGGGGGAGGGGTTAGTGGTAGGATGGGTTTGTGTTTGAGGTTTATTTAAATGAGAGTAGTGTTAATTAAGTTTAGTTTAGTATGATTTAGTTAGATTTAATTTAGATTAATATTAGTGCTAGGTTAGTAATAATGTTAGGATAGTTATAAATTATAATTAGTTTTTTTGTAATTTTAGTTAGTTATATTAGATGTAATTATAATGTATTTAAGTTAGTTTTGATTTAAGTTAGTTAAGTTTTATTCATGTTAATTTAGTTTAGATTTTAGTGTAATTAATTTTAAATATATTACTTTTATCATCATTATTATTATTACTTTAGAATAGATCCTTAATTCAACCAAATTGATATCAGAATAAGGTCTTAATAAAGTTTGTTTAAATTTTTGTGATAGACGTTATCTCATTATCAAGTTCATCATCGAATGATTAGACTTGTATTTTAAAAAAAAGTTTTTTTTTGAATAAGCGAATTTTTTATTATTGATTAATATTGTCTAAATAGATTAATAAATGATCAGAGTTAACAGGACTTAAATTATGGTTTTACTATTGTTCTAGAGATGTAATATTTAAAATGTAATTAAAATTTGTAAAATATGAAGTCTTTTAATTAATTGGAATTAGTTGTTTTAATCCTTAGTGAACTTTATTACGATTAATTTTCTCTTATAAAAAAAAATTGTGTGTGTTTTATGCCCTCATATTTTTGGGCATGACACATTGTTTTAAGTAATTATCTATGAATTTTGTGTATTAATATTAAATTTTATATCATGTTAGTGAATATTTTTATGTGTTAATGAATTCTTTATTAGTGTTTATTATTAATGAATTTTATGTGATTGTATTTATTAAATGTTATAGTTCATAAATGGATGGATGAATGAATGAAGTATGTAATTAGATGTTAATGAGGAATTTAGAATGATGTTAGGGGGAGGGGGTGAGGCTAGATAAACTTTCACCTTCACATGATTGGCCTTGTTAAGTAGACAATATTAAACTATTCTCGAAACCAAGTAAAGATCAAACTAACATACCTTCAAAATAACATATTTCATTGTTGATTCAATTAGGATATAAAGATTATTGGAATGTTTCCATTCTATTTTCCATTTTTTTTAATTTCATCCTTTGGGAAGAAATGAAACAATGTGTCTTTCATCACATAGTTGCTTCTATTAAAGCCAAGATTTCTAGTCCTTAACTTATACATCATCTAGGTTCAAAAGTATTTGTATAAAAAATAAAGTAGATTATGTTAAGTATAGAAATTTTCCAATTAGGGGAATTCTTAATAGAAATATTCCAATTGATAGGTTCCACTCCAATTAAATATGAACCTTTGCAATTCTGGCTCTACAAAACCAAGGCTTGTAGGCCTATACCTCACACCCTCAAGGCTTTTTAGAGCAGATAACTTGTGAGACTTGGACGTTTAGGAATTTAATGAAAAAGTTGATAAATATTTGTTGGTGTGATATATAAATAAATGTATAATGTATCAACAATATTTGTCACTTGGATATGTGTCCTTTCTGTAATCAGCATGAAAACTCAAAATAATAATCAAAGATTAGTGCCCTAACTGATGGAGTCTTTATCATTATTATGTCAGTCATTCAAAATATTAAAGAAATCCTTAGAGACAGACAATATATCCCTTTTAATATAAATTTCTATCACTTTAATGAAGTATAAATTGTTTTAATACTTAAGTATATTCCAATATTAGGTTCTGTTGAATTTAACTCTCCTTAAGAGTCCAATAAGATAGCAATAGAGATTGAGAAATCAATACAAAATTATTGTTTAACAAATATTGAAATAATTTATAACATTCAATCAATTGAACAATCAATCAAAGTAAACTTGAAGTTTAATCTAAGGAACAAGATAAATGAGACAGAGATGATATCACCAAAAGATCAAACAAGCACACATAATCCTTGTATCAAAGTTGGTATTGTTCACCATGAATATATGTGTTGTTGGTGCATACAGATAACACAATCCAAAATAGACAAGAAGATCAACCTTTCTATTGAAGAATGTCTATATGAAAATATATGGGTGTCCTTTCATCAAATTCAGTCTTTATATGTATAGACAACGAATTGGTTACAATATGAAAAGGCATGAATTTTTGTTTAAAAAATAAACTAAATTGGCTAATTGATAAACCTATAATTATATGTTAACTTAATAAAAATAAGGTTCCAAAACATAATGAGTTTCTCAAGAGGAATTTGATGTTGTTTCCTTCAGAAAATTGATGCATGCTTGAATATGTGCTTGATATTTGTCATCATTCAACAAGTTTGTATCAACGATCACCTCACAAGCCTTTATCTCCATCTCGATCATCTATTCAATTTGCTCGTTGGTCCTTCTCATCTCCTCCCATGGCCTATTCCTACATTGTACCCATCCACATCTCTAGATCGGTTCAATGTCCATCTACATTATGCCAAGTTGGAACTCCATGTTTTGCTACCAAATTCTCAAATAAATTAAAAGTATCTTTAAATTCCTAGGTGTATACATTATGAAATTGGATAAATTTGTTTGCCTCTTGAATATCGTCATCCTCTATAATTCATTCTTCTCTTTAACAAGCTTTGTATATATTTCATTATGTTGGATAGCCAAGGGCTTGTACTCATTGTATAAGTACCAAACTTTTCCTAACTTGGTCAACAACATTTTGAAACAATTTTTCAATATAGAGCTAGACATTTCCCTCCTTACCAAAGATATATCCTTCGGTCTTTTATTCTCCTCCTATATTATTTTCAACTCAATCTTCAAGGTTGAGTCTATGACCTTCATGTTTTCAATAGGCTCGCATACATTTCCTTCTAATTATCTTGTTCCAATGTCACCTGTTTCATCTGTGCTTGATTAGATAGAACAACATCCACTTGCATGGTAGCTTATTTATTAAGGTGTATTATCCCCACTTTCAATGTCATCAAGTGCCCAAAATCTTGATCAATATCAATAATTTTAGGCCTCTTCTACGGAGGATAGAGAGACCATAACAATATAGACTTCTCATCTTCTACAAGTCTGAAACAAATAATTACATCCTTTACACCTTGCACATCCAGTTTCATGTCTTTCTTTCTAGATTTGATTATGCTATCAAATATATAGGATGCACTCAAATCCCATCCAGGTAAAACCAAGGTTCCTACTTCATTAAGAAATTGTCTCCCTATTGTTGGAATCATATTCTCCACTTCTTTCTTGATATTCTCTTTTAGGTTCGCCATCAACTCCTTTTCATTTTCTAGAGTGATGTGTTGAACATTTTGTCTTAATATCTTGCCTCTATAATTGTACATACAAGAAATGAATTCTTTTGATTTAACAAAATCATCATCACTCACAAATTTGTTAGACTCAAGGATCCTTTCATCCTTCTAGACATCTACTCTATCAACCACCTAGATATCATATTCTAATGCTTGAACTTCTAGCCTATCTAGAGTTCTAGTTACTAGAATAGGGGAGTCTAGCAGATTCCCTATATCATTTTTGAATTGTTCCAATTCTTGTTGCCTCTTCTCTTCTAGCTCTCTATTAATGTCTTGTAGCTTCTGTTGAATCTCTAATTATTCCATATTCTTGAATTTTTCTTCATTCTCAATGTTGTGATGGACATAGTCACCCAATTTCTATGACTTTCTACAAGCATAGATGTAACCTTCAGGATCAAAATGATTCCATGGGTCCATAGTGTACATATGATATTCAGTCTACAATTTTTCTCCAATTTTATCATATGATTTAGTTGCACAAATTGTAAAATCATCAAAAGATAAAGTGGTAGGGAGAAAAGTTTGCTTCCTTTGTTTCCCTCCAAAATTTTGTTTGCTATATTTTGACATTTACCTCACAATCTCCAAGTAAGCAATCCTATCAAGTACTAAAACTAGCAATCTATATGGCATACCGTGAAATCCAAATACTCTAAAATATGTAAAATAATCATATGAATACTAGTCACCCCAATTGTGCTTGATCTTTGCCCCAATCCATTATCCTTAGGTCTTAAAAATCTCTTTATGTCAGGGTTGATGGAGGAGAAGACTTGATACCCAAACAAAGTATATAGGGGATGGACAAAATAATCATCAAAAGTAAGGTAACAAGATGCACTATATCTATAATCCCATATGGAAGTCCACATTTTAACTGGATTTTCCTCCCCATTTTTTTCCCGCACATTCAATTTCAAATTTTTTTATGCCACAGATTTCTCAATTGACCATAATATAAAATAATGTGCATGAGTAGAAAAAAAATTGAAATTAGGACAATCAGCATCATTGAAATTAACAAAATGAGAAGGAAAATTATCAGCAACATACTTAGCATAGTCATAGGACCCAAGCTCCAACATTTGAATAGCAGATGTCAATACCATGGATCCAATTTTCATTAGATTTGGAACTTTTACTCCTAATTTCCCACAGGATTGATATGTCATATCAAGATATGTCTTGAACATCTTAATGTTAAATGATGGTCCATCTGTCTTAGTCAATGGTTCATTGATAGTCTTATGTAGCATTAGCTTCCATTGTATATAAGATATATCTGACATCTTGTATTCATTCTTCAACTTAGTAAATGACAACCTCTTTGTGAGCTCATCTATAAATTTTAAGACCTCATTCAAGGAATCAATTGAAATTTCCATGAATTTTTCCCCAACACTATCATAGATACACCTATCATCACCATTACACTTACTGATGATAACCTTCAACAACTTGACATTCACAAATATGTTGGGCACAGTTAGTTTTCCCAAATTCATCTCCCATGGATGGCAAATAGGCACTTTGTGATTTCTTCTAACATAATGGTATAAGAAAAGTTCATAACCCCTCATCCTTGTCCAAATGTCTCCTACTTCACTGTATTTATTTTCCAACTTATCAAGAGAATAAAATTTACTCCTTCTAGATTTAGGTCCAGCAAAATCCATTTGTTCAATCAAGTCCTCTTTCAACTTTTTGGGAGGAACTTCATCTTATGTTCTCTACTTCTTTTTTCCCTTTGCTTTCTCACCCTTCCTTTTTGGTGTCAAGATAGAACTTTCCATGCTTCTCTGAAAATCCTTTTTGAATCAAATTGTTGCAAACTTTGTGCACTAACAGAAAACTTTACAACTTCTATGAAATTATTTGAGTTTGGAATGCAAAATGATCACCCTTTTAGTACAATGTGCCTTATGTGCTCATACATCTATTTCCTTGCATGAATCGATATCATAAAGATTTTGATCATTGTAATATAGTACAGATTGTTAGTGGTCATTTTTAGTCATTACTTCCCCGATCCATAAAATATCTTCAAATATTTAATCAATGTAACTCCTTGTGAAAAATACCTACACATCTTTGATCACTATCACTCGTCCCCTGAATAGAAATCTATTTTACTTTTCACACTTATCACTATAGAAACAACAATAACCCTATTGCTCATTTTTATATAAGAAATCCCCTTTCTACAACCCTCGATAAGTGTTTTTTCTATAGAGTATAGCGATCACAAGTTTCAATATTCACAAGGAGTTTTAATCTTATTGCTCTAATACAGAGTGATACGCAAATTCCCATCACTCATTACCATGTCCATTATTCTCCAAATGCAATTTGTGATGAACTTTGATCCATCACTATAGGCAATAGTGACGCCTTTTTAAAATTACACTATTTTATCACTGTGACACATGGTGATCAATCAATCTTATTGCTAATTGTTGCAACACAAACTTCCTTTCTTCGATCATCGAAAGCACTTATCACCATATCATATAGCGATACAACCCACTTCAATGTTGATCACCAAAATAAAATAGCTTAATTCTAACCTTCTATATTCATCAAACTTTTGATTAATATTGGTCAAAATGTAACAAATTTTAGTTGAACTATTGACCAAAAATAGTCAAACTTCCAACCAACGCACCGACAAGGTCACCATCATGGGTTTGGCATCTTGGTTAGATGGGCCACCCTTTTCGATCAATATTGGAAGAAGTTTCAACAACCACATATAGAAAAATGGCGGTGCCCATTTCTCAACCTTAACCAAGGTCGGTTGAAAGCTCGAACAACCTTTATCACAATTTTGATGAAACAACCAACCAGCATACCATCGTTAGTTTGGCATTGTGGTCGGATGAGGCATCCATTTTTGACCAGCAATGGTCAAATTTGTGATGACCACATTGACCAAATGTTAGTACCAATTTTGATGAGGAGTAGTGTGGAAATCTTGACCTGAACAAGGATTCATCAAAATTTTAGAGGGAAAAATAATGACAAGTCCATTTGTAGATCATTCAAAAAACTTGGGTAGAAAATTTGACCATTTTTTGTCAAAAATAGAGGCCAATTCTACTAGTGAATAAATACTCAAAAAAAATTGACTTGATCATCAACACATGGTCTGTATGATCTTGTTCTCTGTCTTCTACTATGCCAATGTTTACAGAAATAGTACTATGTTGACATCAATGACAAACACAGTTATAAATACAACATGTCAATCATTTTATCCATTTATCCAATTCTTAGGATACTCCCCCAAAGGAATACCATCAATATTCATGCTAAAACATTTGTCTCTTCTAACTTTTTGTTTGCAACATATAGGCACTACAATTCCCTAACGAGATCAAGCAACTCAAGATCATGTAGACTTGGTTGAGGTTTGGTAGAAAAATATTCAAAACACATAGTGGTAAATAGAAATGCAAGAATGAAGGAGACTAGATGAAGCTAATACCATGACACAAGATAAGTCCATACTAGAGAGGTAGAGTGTTCACTTGCTAAAGTGGAGATAGTAGAGATAGATCAAAGTGACTTGTCAAGAAAGATGTCCAAGTAATTTATGACACTTGTAACTTGAGTCAAGAGATAGTATCCAAGCCATAGTTAGATAGACAAAGATAGATAGACAAGTGAACAACTATCCCAATCAAAGAGTGTAGTCAAGAGATCAAGGTAACATATCAACAAAACGAAGGTCCTAGTATGCTGACATAGACCAAGAATGTAGAAAAGACCAAGATTGGTAAGATGAAAGAGCCATTTTAAGCAAGTTAAAATACTAGAGACATAGAAAAGAAAAGTAAAATGATGAAACTCTCTCTAGAAATCAACACAAGAAAAAATTTTAGGCTTGATGTTTTGACTTGGAAGAAAATGTTTATTGAGTTCTTTTGGTTTTTTTGTGTTTTTAGGTTTTACAATTTTTTGGGTATTTTTTAATAAAAACACACAATGAAAGCATGCAAAAGGAAAAGATACCAAGGCTCAAATCAATGGATGTGTCCCCTTTCATTCCAAGTGGGGAAGGTTTTAAACATTCAAGCACATCAAGCACATCAATAACCTATTCAAGTTTCTACTAGGATATACAAGCTCAACAAGGATATGTCCTCGATATATGCAAGGTATGAAAGGACCAAATCCATAGATGAAAGTGTCATGCCCAAAAATATAAGAGCAAAAATGCACACAAATTATTATTTTTTGTTTTAATGATACAATTTAATTACGAGAAATAAATCACTAACCCTAAATGTGATCTAATTGGCTAGTCCCTCTTATCAGCTTAATAACTTGATCGACATTAAATTCTAAACCATTAAACATATAAGGGAATCCGAAACTCTAGAAAATCAGATAAAATTTTACTATTCAATCAAGCTAACTACGTGTATAACTTTAATCAAAACCTAAACTAACTCATTAACTTATAATTTATAATTGAAATTGAGACTAGGTTTAATTCAATTAAATCTATAAGTTAAACTAAGCTTTATTCCAAACTATTATAAATTTAAGTCAAATGTTAAAATGTCAATATTAAGATTAATCTAATTTATCTCCCAATAGTATAAATTAGATAATAAATAATTAAAGCTATTTTAATTAATATACATTAAATTCAACTCAAATTTTTAAGTTAGATCTAATAATAACCTAACAATTAAGATACCATTCTATACTAACTTTATTAAGAACATCAGAGTTAAAGCCTAACTGACAACATAAGTATAATTATGCATAAAATAATATACCCTATACTAACAAAATAAATAACTAATATTGAACTACAAATCAAATACCACCTAGATTGCATACTAAAATATTATACTAATGCCACATATAACACCAAACTAAATTTCAAAAGAAATTTTATTACATCTACTTACTAATCTAAATTCAATCTAATGCTTAAACTTACTTAACAACTAATACACTACAAACAATAAAAATAATAATAATATTAAACTACCCCTATAACTAACCTAGACTACAACTACTCATCACCCTAAGCTAACCTACACAAACTAATCGAAAATTACCCCTATAACTAACCTAAGTCCTACTCTCCCTCCCATGTCACAAGACAAGTGGGCCGCTCCCCTTAAGGACAGTGCGCTACCCAATGGGGCTTGTTCATTAACCTAAGCTTGTCAGCATAGGCCTGCCCCATACCATTGCGTGTGTGAGGGTTGGGAAGGGTCAGCACTTGGGGAAAGGGGATTGGGTAGTTAGGATGAAAGTTTGTAATGAATATATTTTTTAAACAAAATCAACACCAAACTCCTTTACTCCCCATGTCGATTTGACATATGTACTTGATGTGGCAGGTGGATGGGGTTACCCATGCCTAGCCCTTCAATAGGCTAATAAAGCAACGGTAAGGGAGAGAGAAAAGAGCATTAACTTTAAAAAATTTATTAGGTGAATATGGTAGGAAATGTTAGGCAAAATAAATATAAATATTAAATTTAATATATTATATATGTATACTTGCATCAACGGATTTGATTATAGGATTACATTTATTTCTTATTTAATTTTGTGTTATTTTATTTCCTTTAGAAAGGAATCAATCTAGGAATATGCTCTGTGAGCTTGGAGAAATAAAATTTCTCTCCATACATTTTCCAGAGAGCTTTTGCTCCTAGAGGTGCACGATTTTTTTTTGAAGCCCTTTTTTTTTGTCTAAGTAAAAATTTTCTCATTAAGCTATAATGTTTTTTTGTTGTGTAATTTAGTGTTCTCTATCCTTGTTATAACCTTGATTTCTTCTTAACAAGCATAATAATACAAGGTTATAAGTAAGGTTTTAATATTTTTTCTTTCCTCCTAAAATTTATGTTTTATTAATCATTATATAACAAGGAATATGATCATATATTCAGAACTCAAGGTGATGCATAATTCTTGATCGAATTGATTGTGTCAATTATGAAACTTAACAATGAGAGAATTAACTTTGTGCTCACAATGTAGGATTTCCATTTCCTCTTAATACTCATAACATCAAATTGAAAAATTTAACATATCCAATTGCTTTTCATTACATAATTGAAAACTTGGAAATTAGGAATTCAAAGGCATTATCTATCATTCTATTTTCTTCTAAACACATGCAGAAACTTGAAATCACATGAGAGCAATACAAGGAGGTTTTCATAATCTCTTTTTTGCCTATATTATTCATCTTGGTTCAAGGCTTCATCAGGAAAGAACCAGTAAGAAAACCCGATGCCTTTGCCAATCCATCAAAATTCAAGTACATTTTACATAATATTACAATTCAATTGAAATTTCTTCAAGGGCTTTCACAAGAGAACTTCTTCAATGTCTTCAATGCATCAAGGAAACCATGGGAGAGACAAGAACCAACATGGAGGTAAAACAACACAATGAGATGAACAATTCAAGCATGCATCCCAAACCCATTTTTGCACAATAGATCCAAACATAGGACCTGACTAGGGGGGAGGTGGATTTTCCCAATGGGAGATGTCAATCACTATACCATAACATGGCCCTTTCGGGGCTAAAACTTCAAGAATTTTCATTCTTTTACAAGGCCCTTTTGAGGCTACTACACAAGGATGTTCATTCCTTTCCATATTCAAGATTTCACAATATCAACAAGGTATGTGATGACAAGTAGGGGCCCATACTCCCTACCCTCTTTCCCTCCTCTCACCATGAAAGGAGACTCTCACCATTGAGGTCCAACTAAGGCCCTACACCTATACATGGCCACTTCTTCCCTATCCAAGGGTGAGTGATGCCAAAACAATCCCCATGAAATCCTCTCAAAAACAAAAAACATCAAGCAAGCATGGAAATAACATCAAAAGAAAATAAGATAAGTTCCCTCCCAATCAACCCCAACACACAAGCAAGCAATACATAAACAACACAAAACCTTATGCAAGATTCAAACATGATTCAAGCATGAGCACATGAAGAACAACTCAAAGGAGTGAAGAACTCCTACTTTCACAAAGAGTGATGGCAAATGGTGGGTTGAGAAGAGATTTCTCTTTTCTTCCTTCAATCTTCAAACTTTCTCTAAAGCTAGAGGTTTGGGTGACAAAAAAACAAATCTCTCCAAAAATGCCTCTAAGTATGACCCTTAACTCAACTAGACTTCAAGTAAACTCAAGATGGAGTTTTGAGTCACCTACTCATGAAGGAGATGACCAATTTTCTCAATCAACCAAAAATAGGGTTTTTGAGTGATCCTAAAAGTCAACCAAGGAGGCTAAAGGGTTGGAAAGTACTCCTCACCCATACCCTTACCCCTAGGGTGCTTAAATTTAATGTTTTTAGGTCTTAAAGACTTAATAGGAGCAATTAAAAGCTAGGAGGATGGTAAAACCAAATAACAACCTTTAAAGAATTACAATGCAAGATAGCACAAAATTAACAAGTGATTTAGTCCTACCTTTCCATTGAGTTTTCTCGGCTAATTTTCCTGCACACTCATTGCACACATTAGTAGATCAAGAGATCACATGCGTTATGTAAATTACGTATCAGAAAAATCATATAAATTAAGGCATCCATTTCCTAATAATCAATTTGTTTATCTAATTCTACTCATATTTCCCACCTTTAGAATTGCATAATCAATGTGTTAGTTTGCATCCATTTATTTCATCCTTATACATGTTCATAAAGCATTAAATGACAAAATCAAATAACTGAAGTAAAGCATCACACATTGTAAAATAGCATAATAGTGTTCAGTGCATCAAATAATGTTCTGATATATCGATTCATGATTATCAAAATAATAATATATCATCAATGCTAGGATGGGTCAGGGTGAGGCCTCACAGAAAGAGAATACTATCAAACAACTAGGAGAAAATGGTAATCCAATCTACACATTCACTTCCCAAAAGTATATAGTTCTTTGGAGCTTAGTCAAGATTGACAAAATTGCTACTTCCAAGAGGCTTGTCTTAGATTCAAGCCCCTCTATTTATACTTTTCTGAAACATTAGAGTTGAGCTTATTCCCTAGAGTGATCACTTCTCTAGGCAAACCACCTAAAAATAAAAACCAAGATCTCTTATTTATGTTCTCCTCAAACTCGCTAACAAGAATGCAAGAAGAAAATATCAATAAGAAAACCTTGGGGATCAAAAGACAAATGGGTTATTTTTAAATGTGAATGATTAATTTTAAGCCCTTTTTTTCAATGGTGGGAAGAAACACCAAACAAGTTGGCAAAAAGAAAGAAATGATTTTATGATGAAAAATAAGGCACTGATCATTATTTACAATGCAAATAAAAAGGTTTGGCATGTGTGCACCTTGATTTTTCATTTCCCAATTTTTTTCTTTTTTTGCTCCTTTGACTTCCAAGTTGCCTTCACAAATTTCAATCAATTGCACAAAAAAGTGAAGAAATATGATAATTCAAAGGAAATAAATTGTATTAGTTGATTCCAAAGGAAGTGACAACTCATATCATGCATTGAACTTTGAGCAAATAAAGTGCAAGCTAATCACCAAATGTTCTTTTTTTTTGTTTTTTGTTTTTCACCTAGTCAACAAGGTTGGAACTTTACACTATCATTTTGTGCCAAAAAATGAAAATGAAAGCAAAATACCTATAATAAAAATCAGAGATCTTTCCAAAAATGTAATAATTTTAGCAATATCTCTTAATTTGTGCCCTAGGGACCCATTTTACCAAATTAGACCAATTTTCATAAATTAACTAAATGGGCCATGGTATTGAATCTAAAATATATATATATACAAAGAATTAACACCCTATATAATTATTAGAGATTTCCACAAAAGTAAAGTTTTCTAAAAAACACCATTGATTTGCAACTAGAAATGATTTTTCATGAAACATAAAGAAAAAATTATAACTCACGCAAATCTTTTTCAAAAAATATGAATTTTGGATTGAGTCATCTATGATCCATCTTTAGCCTAGAAAAAAAAAATTCAAGTCCAAAAACCAAGCCATTTGTAAGATATGATAAAAAATTCAAAACCTAGGTTTTTTGCTTTCAAGTCAATTTTCACAAGGGTTAGCCTTAAAAACCATAGTGAGAACCATGTAATACCACTTGATTAGATCTAATATGCTGCTATAAATGAGAAATTATTAAAATGAAAGTAAATTAAACTACTTAACTTGAAAAATGCAAGAAAATGGAGCTAGAAACTTGGTTCTAGCCCTACGGTGGATGCCAAAAATTTGTGCATAAAATATGTTAGACTTCTAAAAAACCATTATACTCAAGAATACCCATGATGAAGATAATCTCAATAAGCAGCCTATAGCTTCCTATCTATGGTCTACAAGAACTCTGGGATTGTGACTCTCAAATAAACCTAGTTAAGCAACCCTTGCAAAGTGCACCATAGAATGAAAGATTCAAATATTAAAGGAAAGGATGCCAATATCCAAGAATCAAGTATGCAATGAAAATGCAAGATAAGCTAAGTGAAATTCAAGATACAAGATTAAACTAACAAAGAGTTACAAAACCCCTAGTTAAACTGTGTGAGCTAAGTTATGCATAAAAGAAAGACTGAGCTAAGAATGCAAGAATGGTGTAATGCAAGTAAGAATGCTCCAAATATTCCAAGTAATCCAAAATCTCTAAGAAAACTTGCAGTGTAATTATAGAATGAGAATGTAAGAGATGAGAGAGTGAGGAGAGGGACTCATTTTAAAGAGAAATGAATGATAGAGAATAAGAGGACAAATCAAGGGTAGAGAATGAGTCTTGAGTGATCCACATGCACAAGAATCTCACCTAAGAAAGATTAATGAATATATTTAAGAGGAAAAATATGTGTGGAGGAGAATGAAGATTTCATTCACCTTGTAAAGTGTGCTCCTTGTGTGAGACAAAAATGTCTTTCTTTTATTTTAAAAATAGGAAAATGCCTTTTCATGTGCACACATAGTTATAAGAGGAATTTTGGGGACTTTATTTAATTAAAAGGGAGAAATTTATTTTAATTAAATAGGAACTTAGGATAAGCTCGTCAAACCATAGGTTATAATCAAATAAATAGAAAGGTGATGATTTGACAAAGATAAGTGATTGATAAATTATGCAAAATTGCTAGAAAGGGTTTTGATAGTCTAGATGATAATTTTTGGGTGATTAGAAGAACAAATTAAATTAAAGATTCATGTTTCCATATGGTGGAAAATTAAAGAAAGATAAGGAAGAAAATGGTGAATGTAACACTTCTATATGGAGATTTATGCTTTCTATACTTAAGGCTAAGCTTTTTATAGAGGATTATTAACTAAAATTATTTAAGATATTATAGAATCTAAAATAGAAGGATCTAAAAATTAAAGAGTATACTAAGGAGTTTTACATTATGATAATCAAATTAGGACGTCAAGAGTCACCCAAGAAAAAGGTGACTAGTTCTGTTAATGATCTAAGACTTAACATTCAAGATGAGTTAAGTGTGCTAAGGATTAATAAAATTAAGGATACTTATCAGTATTCCATGAATGAAGAAGATATGTAGAAGATAAGACAACCTACTCCTACTGTTAGGGATAAGCAAGTTATTAATAAAGGAAAAGCTAAACTTGTTATTGAAGAGGAACCTGATTAGAATATTCATAGAAGGAACATAAAAAGTGGAAAATTAAGAGTTACTTGTTTCAAATAAGGGAATGTTGGACATAGATATTTCCAATTTTTATTTGGTACTAGAAAATAAAATAGAACCTAGTGGCAAATGAGCAACAAGAAAAGAAAGATGAAGTTGTTGAAAGAGAAGTTGCACCTGAGATGGGATAATTAAATGATATTCAAATGAGCTATGTTAAGCATGAAGGATTTGGAGCCTATTTAAAGAGGCACTTGTTCCAAACTATTTGAAATTCTAGTGGACAATTTTGCAAAGTGATAATAGATGGTGGAAGTACAGATAACCTTGTATCTAAAGAAATGGTACAAATGTTGGGATTGAGGAGACTTAAACATCTTTTTTTTATTGGCAACATTATTTTTATTTATTGAACCATTGGGATCACATCTAGGGGACCCCATCCCCTTAGTAGAACATTACATTTCTATTATCCATTGTGTAGACAAGCCTATTTTTTTCTCTAAAGCACTCCAAACCCAATCCCAAACCAACACCAACGAAGCCAAATATCTCCTTATATCTCCCAAATAACTCTCTTATCTCTCCAATCTCCTTATATCTCCTAACATCATCCTTATTTCTCCAAACTCCTTATATTTCCCTTGCCTCCCATCATTGATGGCTAAGAGTAGTAGAACCAACAAAATAAAGCAACAAGTGGCAACACCTCCACGAATAAACACCATGGGTGGATAGGCAAACAAGTCCATGATTCAACATCAAGGAGGAATTTGAAAAATATACACAAAATACATCACTAATGGAGGACAAAATGGGCATTAACACCCTTGGATAACACATGAAACGAGCAAGCCACTAGGAATCAAAACTAAGACCTCATATAGCTGAGGCTCGTGACTTTTGTTGGATACAATTGTCTAATTGTGTGTTGTCTTTGATGTTACACAAACATCATATCAGTTGTCATTCAGTGCTTACCGAGCTCACTTGGTTCGCAAGATAGTTTTCCTTGTATACCAAGCATTCCTGAAGATTACTCTATGAAGACAGTGTCTACCGAGCTCACTCGGGCATCAAAAAGAATTTAGGCAGGAAACATCGTTAACCAAATTCTCATGGTTAGCAAAGGAAAGTTGGATAGAGTTAGTGTTCACCAAGTTCACTCAGTTGCCAAAGGATTTTTGCAAGTTCACAGTGTTAACCAAGCTTCTATTGGTTAACACAAGAAATCATTTCAGAACCAATGTTTATTGAGCAGGGTCAGCCAATGAATGATTTTGTTGTTTTGGCATAAGAAGCTTAATTATTTTAAGTATTATTTCTAGCTGACTATGGTGATGATTATTGGTTATTATAATTTTAATTTGGGCCAACTTGACAATCTAGATGATATAAATGAAAGATCAAGTTGAGATTTCTAGTGTGTGTGCAAGTGTGTTGATTGAATTAAGAAGGAAAGAGTGTGAGCAGACTTGAAGGATAAGTAGGTATCCTTGTGGAGTAGAAAAGTAGCATTTGATCAAGAACTATCAAGTATGAAGTAGAATGAGATTTGTAATCAGCAATTCAGTTGCATTGCAATCAGGTCATTTTATTGTTACTCTTTAACCATTGTAGTAGTGATCTAAAATCTCTTAACAGAGTTGGTTTAATGACCAGTTGTAAACCCTCTAACAAGGTGGCAGTTTCATTAAATTATTTTAAAACCTCTTGCAAGACCACTCCTAATAGGGTGATTAAATCCTCTAACAAGGTCACACCTAACAATGTGTTTTGTAACCTTTAACCAGGTTGGCTTCTAATAGGGCTCACTTCAAAAGAGTAAAAAATAGTAACTAGTTACATTGGTGGTTTTTCCCATATTGGGTTTCCACGTTAAATCATGGTGTCTCATGTGTTCATGTTATCTCTCTTATGCTTGCAAATTAATTATTGTTAATGTTTTAAGATCAGCTAAAAGGAATTCACACTCTACATTTATCGAGCTATAGCATTTTCAATGTGTTTACCGAGTAATAGTAGCAATCAGTTTTCTCAGTCTAAATTTTATTGTTGACATCTAAAGGATCTGGGATTTATTTTAGTGGTAATTGATTCACCACCCCCCCCCCCCCCCCCCCCTCAGTTACTACTTCTATATTTCCAAAAATTGGTATTAGAGCTTTTGGTGCTTGTAGGAAAGGTTTCAAGGATCTAAGCTAAAGATTAGGATGTCTTACAAAAGAGAGATTCCAAAGCTAAATAGAGATAACTTTTCACCATGGCAGGGACTCATGAAGCTTCATCTCGCCACCATTAGTGACTCGGGATTGAAATACCTCAATAAATAATATACAACCCCTACTGGTACATAATCTATTGGAGATATTGCTGAGAAAAAGAACCATAACATCATGATGATTGATATTGCATCTGCTCTAAGCTATGATGAATTTGATGAGATCAAAGATTGCAAAACTACTTTTGATATGTGGAACAAGCTAAAGGATATCTATAGTGGTGATGACAATGTAAGGAGAGCCAAAGCATAAAGCCTTAGAGGACAGTTTGATCATATGAGAATGAGAGAAGATGAAAATGTTGCCAAATATGTGGAAAGAATCAAAGCTAGTGTTAGTGCAATCAGAGCTTCTGGAGGAGAAATCAAGGATGAAACTATTGTAAGTAAAGTTCTCATAACATTTCTTACTATCTATGTAATCAGAGTATCTTCTATTCAAGAAAAGAGGTGTGAACCAAATCACAAGATAAGTTTGGATACCTTAGTAGGAAGATTGATAGCTTTTGAGCTAAACAACTTTGACAATTATGTTCTAGCTTCCAAAAATATTGAATCTGCATTTGAAGCCAAACTTTCACTCAAAGAGAAAGGTAAGAAAATAAAGGACATTCAATCAAAAAGTGAAGAGGAATTAGAGGAAAGTTTTGATAGTGATCTTGAAGTTGTTGAAGCTTTACTTGCAAAGAAATATTCTAGAAGCAGAGGAAAATACAAAGGTAAAGTTCCCCTAATATGTTTTTCATGTGAAGAAATTGGTCATATTGTTGTCAGGTGCCCAAACAAAGAAAGCAAGGATGAGAAGAAGAGTCACAAGTACAATAACAAGAAAGATTTCAAAAATCACAAGGACACAGGTAAGAAGACTTGTTTTATGGCTAAAGATTCTGATAATAGTGAAGATGAAATAGCATACATTGTTGTGAAAGATGAATCTAATGAAGAAGAAGATAAGATGGCACTTATCTCTTATATTAGTAAAAATGGCACATAGATCATAGATAGTGGAGGTTCACATCATATAAATAGAGACAAAAAAAACTTTGAACACTATGATGGAGGTAGTGTAAGGTTTGGAAACAATGAACCTTATTGCATAAAAGGGAAAGGCAGAATCTCATTAACCAAAGAAATTGTATGTGACAATGCCTATTGGGTTGAAGGACTAAAACATAATCTGTTGAGTGTGAGACAACTAATCAACATTGGATTCAAGGTAGAATTCATGCATGGCAAGGCGAGACTATTGGATGACAAAGGGAATCTGATTGAATCAGGCAAACAAACAAGAGGTAACCTATTTTATCTTGATCTTGGTGATTGCTCATGTTTAATTGCTCAAATGGAAGAAAGTTGGTTATGGAACAAAAGATTATGTCATGTAAACTTTTATGATATGGTCAAGATAAGAAAATTTAGAAAAGTAAGAGGTATCCCTAGTTTGAAGAAACCAAATTTTGGTTTATGCAAAAATTGCCAGATTGGCAAAATGGGAAAGACTAGTTTTAAGAGCAAAAACTATCAATCTGAAGATGACTTGGAAATTGTGCATACTGACCTATGTGGACCCATTTTAATAGAAAGCTACAGTGGAGAAAGATTCTTTATTCTTTTTGTTGATGACTATTCCAGAATGATGATTGTTATGTATCTTAGAGAAAAGTCAGAAGCATTTGAGAAATTCAAATGGTATCTAGCTAGAATAGAGAAGGAAATAGGGAAAAGATTGAAATTCCTAAGATTAGACAGAGGTGGTGAATTCATCTCCAATGAATTCAATAACTTTTGCACTGAAAGTGGAATTAAAAGATAGGTATTAGCCCCTAGCACTCCCCAGCATAATGGAATAGGTGAAAGAAGAAATGGATCCATCATGGATTGTGCAAGGACTCCAATGATTGAAAAGAATGTTCCTATCAAATACTGGAAGGAAGCCATCAGCACTATAGTTCATACTTTGAACTGAGTACAATTGAAGGACTCATATAAAACTCCCTATGAATTATGGTATGGCTACAAACCCAATGTAAGTTACCTAAAAGTATTTGGAAGTAAATGTTATATCTTGAAAGGGTCTAGAAAAGGAAAGTTTGATGTGAAAAGTGATGAAGTTATATTCTTAGGATATTCTTGCAGAAGTAAGGCATATAGATGTTTGAATTTGTCTACCAATAAAATCATAGAAAGTGTACATGTGAGAATTGATGAGTTTGCAAAAAAGAATGAAGAAGAAAGCAAAAAGGAACCAAAAGATTATAGAAGATATGTTTACTTCAAACTTGATACATTTCCAAACACATCTATCAATAAGGAGACTTCACCTCCTGAGTCTTCCTCAGCTACTAAGTTGCAAGAAGTTCAAACTGAGTCACAAGGACCCAAGTCACATTCTGAAGTTGCTGAGCCAATGCCTACCAAGTCTGAGCAACTCGAGCTAGAAGTTGAAATTCAAAATGAAAACAGTGCAATTCATTGGAAAGGCAAAGAACATGTATTGGCCAAGTATGTCAGAAGGCATCATGCACTTGATCAAATTATTGGAGATAAATCATAAGGTACTATGACAAGAAGTAAGCTAAAAGGGACATGTTTACTTGTTGATTTTGAACCTAGAAATGTTAAAGATGCATCGGAAAATAAATTTTGGATTGAGGCTATGAATGAAGAAATAGAAAAAATAGAGAAGAACAAAACTTGGACCCTTGTACCTAGACCCAAAGATAAAAATGTGATTGGAACAAAATTGGTATTCAGAAATAAGCTAAATGAAGATGGATAAGTATCAAGAAAAAAAGCAAGACTGGTGTGTAAAGGCTACTCTCAAGAAGAAGGAATTGATTATGGTGAGATTTTTGCTCCTATTGTAAGATTAGGTGTTAGGACCCTACTTGCATATGCTACTCACAGAGGATTCAAAGTATATTAGATGGATGTTAAATCTACATTTCTTAATGGTATACTTGATGAAGAAGTCTACATTGAACAACCAAAAGGTTTTGTTGATCCAGACAAAAGGGACATGGTTTGCAAATTACACAAAGCATTGTATGGTCAAAAACAAGCTCCTAGAGGATGGTATGAAAGGTTACATAACTACTTTATATAGATTGGTTTTCAAAGAACTAATGATAATAGTAGTTTGTATATCAAGGAAAGAAGAGATAACAAGATTGTATTTGTAGAAATATTTGTGGATGACACTCTATTTACAGGGGATGATGATTTATGAAAAGAATTTTTAGAACAAATGAACAAAGAGTTTGAAATGTCCATGTTTGGTGAGATAAAGTTCTTTTTTGGATTACAGATACAGTAGAATAAGAATGGTATCTACATTACTTAATTTGAGTATATCAAAGAGATACTCAAGAAATTTGGAATGGAAGATTCTAATCTAGTTGGAACCCCCATTTGTACTAGACTAAATCTTACCAAAGATGATGATTCAAAAGAGGTAGATCAGACCTTATACAGATCAATAATTGGAAAATTACAATATGTGGTTCATATAAGGCCTGATATTGCTTTAATAGTTGGGATAGTGGCAAGATTCTCAGCTAAATCCAGAGAAAATCATATGATGGAAATCAAAAGAATTTTGAGATATCTGAAAGGTACTAAAGACTATGGTTTATGGTACAAACTTGGAGGAAACTTAGACCTAAAGGTATTCACTAATGTTGATTGGGAAGGAAATCTTGATGACAAAAAAAGTACAAGTGGTGGAGCATTATTTCTTGGTAAAAGGTTGGTATCTTGGACAAGCAAGAAGCAAAACTGCACATCCCAATCTACAGAAGAAGCAGAGTATGTTGCAGCAGCAGTGAATTGTTCTAACATTGTTTGGTTTAAACATTTGTTGGAAGGCATGAAGGTTGAGATCAAAGAACTAGTTGTCATGTTTAGTGATAACACCAACACAATTAACATATCAAAGAACCCAATGATGCATTCCAAAACAAAGAACATTGCTATAAAATATCATTTTGTCAGAGAATTGGTGTAGGACAAAGAAATTAGACTAGAATATGTTCATACAAAAGAATAAATTGCAGACATATTCACCAAGCCATTACCTAAGGATGCATTCCTATATCTAAGAGGTAAGTTAGGGGTCATTCCCCTATCTGAAGCTCACTAAATAAGTTTTTCATGATGCATCAATAAGAACCAAGTTGAAGATCAATCAGTTGATGCAATATAGTCAAGATAATATTGCATATGAATCAGTACTCAAGGTACATTGATATTAATTTGGTATGTGTTGTCTTTGGCATGTGTTTCCAAAGAGGGAGAAGATTATTGTCATATCTTTCTAAAATTTGTCTATATCTTTCTGAGGGAGAAGTACACTATCATAGAAGTTATGTAATTCCTTCACAGAGGGAGATTACTACATAAAAGAAGAAATTTTTGGTGAACAATCTAAGAGGGAGATACTTTCTATCAAAAAAAGTCTTGCTCTCAAATTTTATTGTGCTATGACATGTGTTTCCATCAATGCCAAAGAGGGAGATTGTTGGATACAATTGTCTAATTGTGTGTTGTCTTTTATGCTACACAAATGTCATATCAGTTGTCAGTCAGTTTTTACTGAGCTCACTTGGTTAGCAAGACAGTTTTCCTTGTCTACAGAGTGTTCCTAAAGATTACTCTGTAAAGGCAGTGTCTACCAAGCTCACTCAAGTGTCGAAAAAAATTCAAGTAGGAAATAGTGTTAACCAAGTTCTAATGGTTAGCAAAGGAAAGTTGGACAGAATCAGTGTTCATGGAGTTCACTCGGTTGCCAAAGGATTTTTGCAACTTCATAGTGTTAACCAAGCTTTTGTTGGTTAACAAAGGAAATTGTTTTAGAACCAGTTTTTATCGAGTAGGGTCGGCCAATGAAGGATTTTGTTGTTTTGGCATAAGAAGTTTTATTATTTTAAGTATTGTTTCTAGCCAAATATGGTGATGATTATTGGTTATTGTAATTTGAATTTGGGTTGACTTGACAATCTGGATGGCATAAATGGAAGCTCAAGTTGAGATTTCTAGTGTGTGTGCAAGTGTGTTGATTGAATTGAGAAGGAAAGAGTGAGAAAAAACTTGAAGGATAAGCAGGTATCCTTGTGGAGCAGAAAAGTAGCATTTGATTAGGAAGGATCAAGTATGAAGTAGAATAGAGATCTGTAATCAGCAATTTAGTTGCATCACAATTAGGTCATTTCATTGTTACTCTTTAACCATTGTAGCAGTGATCTAAAATCTCTTAATAGAGTTGGATTAATAGCTAGTTGTAAATCCTCTAACAAGGTGACAATTCCATTGAATTGTTTTAGGACCTCTTGCAAAGCCACTCCTAATAGGGTGATTAAATCCTCTAAAAAGGTCACACCTAACAATGTGTTTTGTAACCTTTAACTAGGTTGGCTCCTAATAGGGCTCACTTCATAAGAGTGAAAAATAGTAACTAGTCACATAGGTGGTTCTTCCCATATTGGTTTTCCAAATTAAATCATGGTGTCTCATGTGTTTATGTTATCTCTCTTATGCTTGCAAATTAATTATTATTAATGTTTTAAGATTAGCTAAAAGGAATTCAGACTCTAAATTTACCAAGTTACAGCATTTTTAGTGTGTTTACCGAGTAACAGTAGCAATCAATTTTCTCAATCTAAATTTTATTGTTGACAGCTAAGGGATTTGGGATTTATTTTAGTGGTAACTAATTCACCCCCCTCTCAGTTACTCCTATATTTCCAACAACTTTACCATCATGTTTCGGGGTCATCCCCAAGGAGACTTAAACATCTTTATCCTTATGGGATGAGTTGGTTTTACAATAGTCATATAGTATAAGTGAAACAATATTATGGGGTTAATTTAAGTATAAGAACATACCAAGATGAAATATTATTTCATGTGGTTAACATGAGTACTTTCCATGTTTTATTGGGTAAACCTTGGCAATAGGATGTTAATTTTATTCATGATTGTTAAACTAATTTTGTTTCTATTATCAAATATGGTAGAATCTTTACTTTACTTCCTTTAAAGGAGGAAGGAATGAAAGCTAAGAACCTTAGTAGGAAGAGAACTTGCATCGTAGGAGAAAAGACTATTTTGGATAAGAAGGTGATGGATTCATAGTAGGTCGCTAAAAAGATTTCAAAGGTTGTATAGTTAGTGAAGAATTTGATAAATGAATATAAATTATTGATTTTGAAAATTGGTAATAACATGATGATGATATCATAATAAGTTGCGTGTGGAATGGTATCAGATGAGTAGTGTAATCCTATAAATGGGTTAAAAGTTGAGAAGATCTTGTGCAATGATGGAATTAGAATCAAGCATCAAGATTTTAAGTATGTATTAGTTGGTGTACCATCTTAAAATGGAAGAACATGATTTTAAGACCTTTAGCCCTCCTTAGTGTAGTTTTAGTTTCTCTTTCTTCTTCCAATCTTGCTCAAATTCCTAGGTCATTTCTCATTTTCTGGCATGGTTCTTTAGGTTTTATTATATCATCTTTATAGTCATTTATTATAGTAGTTTCCATATTTCTCATATCTTTCTTCACTTTCCCCTAGACCTTGAGATCATCTTTCTTAGGATTACCCTCAGGTATAGATTGACCTATGCAACCTATACCTAGATGAATTAGGCCCAAAGGCTCAAGGAGTCTCATGTGTTTTAATTGATTAATTTTGTATCCCAGGTTGACCTTCTTTATTTTTTATCCAAAAAGTTAATATATAAGGAGGCTTGTGTATTTTATTTTAATCCATCAAGATAGCATACATGCACATGATCAAGCACTGGTAGACTTCAAGCAAGCATTTCAAGTCATACATCAAGAATTCTTCAAGCATTCATCTAATATCTAGCATTTAATTCTTGCATCAAGCTTCTTCCTTCAAGGTGGTATTGGAGTTTTTCTTCTAAGGAGGATATCTTCCATTCATCAATTCAAGTTCTTCCTTTCTTAATCAAGGCATATCACAAATATTTCCATTCATTATGTTTTAACTTTCATGGTTTTCTTTTGGTTTCTTTGAGCCAAGGTTGTTACATTTGGATGCTTGATTACATAATGAATTTAATTACATCTACAAAAGTAATTGTACTTCTTATTGCTAAATTCATCCTACTACACGTTAGAATTTCCTTCATCATTATCCACATTTCAATTTCAAGATTGATTCCTTAATCTAGGGCTTGACCAAGGCAAGCCCTCATCCAATAAAATAAAATTAGTTTTTCTTATATGCAAGAGAAGGCTATCAATGTAGAGACTTTAAATCTAAAAGCTACTTGTTGAGGGATTAAGGATAAATATAGGTTGACTTTATTACAATGGTCTAGAAACATGTCCAACATTATTCTAACCTACCAGTAGGTTTTCTTTTGTTCAACCTATTCCTAGAGGCCTGAACTTCTAATGTTTTCTATCTTGATCATAAATCTGTAGTCAAAATAGGTCTACAATTTTTGGAGTGAAAAGCATATTCCTTTATATATTTTAAGGTCATATTTCCACCATTATTTTTATCTCTTAATTGGGTTAATTGCATACATATAACTCCTAGATCTAATTTATTCATATCATTTAATGAATTGATTCAATTTGCATTCACATTGCATATCATAAAGTTAATTGACATTGCAGTAAAGAGAAATTTTTTGTGTACTTCCTTATTATTATTTGGGTTTAGTATTGTAATCCCTTCTTATTTTGGTTTTCTAATCTAAATTGAGTTATATTTAGAGTAATTTTTGGAAGCCCCTCTTTCTCTTGTATTGAATGTTCATTGAAAGTGGAAGTCTTATATTTAAACTTTTGATTAAATGCCTCCATTTCACCACTAAATATTTTGGTGAACCCGATATCTTGTAACTCTTTCTTTCATCTTGGAGTTAGATATTTCTTTCTTAAGAGCTTCTTTTTTTTAATCAATTTCACCTAAATATTTTTGTGAACATGACATCCTATACCTCTTCCTTTCATCTTGGAGTTAGACCTTTCTCTCTTGTTTTTTACCTATTTTACCTCAACATTTGGGTGAATGAAACTTGTTCCCTTCTTATGTTTGGAGTTTTAATGTTCCTTTGTAGTGGGTGTTCATATTCTTGACGTGATTCCAATATCCTTCTTACATTTTGGAGTTACCTTTGACTATCTTGTGAAGTTAGATATTAATTTTCAATGATGGCATTCTCTAAAATAGCATGGTGCATAATCATTTCTATGGAAACTTTTATTCTTTCATCTCTCTAACATTCTTATGATATTCATGCAAGTATATTTCATTTCATGATGTTGATGTTTTTAAATGATTTTCTTGCATATAGTTCTATGAGGTTAACTAATACAAGGTTTCCTGGTACAAATCATATTTTAAGACCATTATTAGGCTTTCATGTGGATTCCATGTAGATAACATTAGATATTTTTTACCGATTCTCCTAATCCCATATCTAATCCTACTAATGATCAATCCCCTCATACCTCTCCCACCTTCCAACACATTCAAAGTATGGTGCATGACCCTAATATTAGACCATTCTTAGATGATCCATCTTCTCCACCATCTCCCACAAATTCCCCTCACTGGATCCCATACATATAATTTCTCATTCCATTCCTCCTTTTACTAAATATTCATGTCACCCTTGAGGCAAATCATTTTCTCCATCTTCCCTTTCCACCACTTATACCACAAGCTATAATATTATCACTAGGCAAGGTTATAAGGGTTTATATATTGGTATCAATGAACATTGAAATTAAGATCCCCATTCACCATGCTCAACACCAACACAAGAGGGGCATTGGTTATGTTTCATGCATTGGTTATGTTTCCCCTACCAATATTCCCCCTCCATGAACTCCTCTTCATCTTTTTCTTCCAACTCCATCTTTATCTCTTAATGGCATTCCAAAAACTTTGGTACTAAGAGTCTACCACTACCTTTTGACTATACTTAAGATAAGATATCAACCTTATGAAAAGAATGATATTAATGGATTTTCATGTCCCTTTTTCTACAATAATTAACATCTACTTTGTGATTATGTTGGGTTTTTTTCACATGTTCCTGATAATGTTGAAAATGGTAAGATTTCTTATACACAAGATATTTTATTCCCTTGTGTAAAATTACTTAGTTTTTATGCTCCATATTGGGGCTACTCTCTATTATTCTACATAATATGATTACAAGTGTCACAGTAGGCATTTTTCTTTGGTCCTCTTAATTGGGGAAAGGTTTATATTTCATTGGGATCTATTTTTCTCTTTGTTGCATATGTTTTCTATACTTTAATCTCCTTTCTATAAAGTGCATATTTGGTATTTTGGATACATGTTTTAGGGTGATCAATAGGTTATCCCTCTTTTTATTTCTCTTCCTTGTGGATGTATATTCTTTGAAATGTGTTTATATTGATTTGTTGTGTTATATTTCTATATCCAACTTTATCTTTGTATCATTCATATTACAAGGGATCTATCCTTGATGAATTTTCTCTTTTCTTTTTTAATGATTTGTTATCTCTTTGTTGTTCCCCTTGTGATAACTAAGTAGGCATAATGTGGTATCAATTTCTCTTCCTGTTTCATTTCTTTACAGTTATGCATTAATATTTGATAAATTCTTCTCTTGGGGTATGTAAGGTTTTGTTTCATGCAAGACATGATTATTGCTACCTAGAAATTCTTTTTTATATGTTGTATATGAGTGTTTTCCATTCAATAATCATCTATATCATTTTTAATTCACTTCATGTGTAATATCTGTTATAGCATTACATTATGTTATTTGGTATTGCACATGTTGTGATGTTTATTGTCTTCTCTCTACGATTTTGCATTATTTTACATCGTGTTTAATATATAGTGTTTTATTTTGTACGGTGCTAGATTATGGTCACAATTTAAAATTTGTCTTTATATCTTACAAGATTTTTATTATTATTATCCACCATGGTCTTCTTGTTCTCCCTATTGTTTAGTTTTAGTTTCTTTCCTCTTTACTTGGTGGGCAAGGCATCTTGTACATTATTTATCTATTTCTATAAGGATCGACTTTCCTTATTATAGTGGCATTTTTTTAATATCATGTAACAGTATTTTCCTACTATTAATTGTGATTTTGATCATGAATCCCTCCTATGTACAAGAGGTGCATAGCTTTGATCATCACCTCTTCTTTGTTTGCAAAAGTATGTTCATTATAAATATTTTATCTTACTTTGTGTTTTAAAGTATGTTATCCTTTATCTAGGAATCCCTAATTTATTCTACATATGGGGGTCTAATAGGTTCATTCATGTTCTCTTCCCTCTCTTTTTTCTTTAAGATGCTATATTTTTTTGGATAATCCTCTTGGAGGTAGATATCTTGCTAATAATATCTCTTCCTTTCAAGGATCTCTTCTCATAAGTGACATATCCTTTCATAACTTATATATTTTCTTAGCTTACAAGAGTCAACACTCTTCACTATGTATGTGGCATAAATTATTACTTAAAGGATATCTCCTTATTACTAGAAGTAGTTATTCTTGATTCTTTTCCTTATGATGTCTATACATACTAAGAAATAAATTCCACACACAAATGAGATGGCGACAATGAATCAGTTGTGAGCAATCATACTTAAATCCAAATTTATAACTATGAACTCCAACAATTAAAACAAAGATGCATAATAATAGAAAACCATACACCATAACACAATGGCTTGTTGACTAGCAAAACCATTTATTAGTGGGAAAACCCTTATGGGGATGGTACCCAAAAGATAATGTAATAATATATAAGTTCCTTGTGAAAGGATGTGACCCCTTCACAATCTAATTACAATTCATTCAATACAATAGTCCATGTTAGAGAAAAAATACCTATTAGGAGACCTTGAACCCTTGTTAGAAGTTTATAACCCTATTAGAGGCTAATAAAGAAATAAATAGACCCATTTCCTAAATGCTTCAACAATTGTAAAGGTCAAATCTTTAGGATAACATATCTAAACCAATGAACTGACTAAGCTGCAACTTACTTGCTAAAATAGTTCCTTTGAAGCTCAACTCAAACATCAAACTCTATTGTTTCTCTATCATGATCATAAAACATGAAACCTCACATCCACTAACCATATACAATACATATATGATCATATGTGATGATTTCCAACTATGGAAAATATCCTTCCTTTATACCCTTACAATTAATTAATTAGGTTGGCTTGTTAAGGCTTCCCCAATATACAATTGCGTACATAGGTCCATGTTCAAGCATATACACCTTCACAAGAATCCTTAAAAATGTTTAATTATGGTTCTCACACATTATAATACAAATATTACATTTTACAATGATATAAAACATGTTTCATTAACACAGTCAACTGCCAGTAAAATATATTGCACACCTCACAATAGTGACCCTTCCAAAATATTCCCAAAGCCTTACTATCACAAACAAAGCTTCACAAAAAAGTCTTCTACCATGATCCAAGCTTGCTAATATTAATTACACCTCACCAATAAGATAAAAAAAATATTCTACCAATTGTCTCTGACATTATTTCTTGTACACTGGTCTACTACCACTCTTCATCAAACATATTATAATTCATCCATAACTCAACATAAAATCCAACAAACATAGATATGATATCTATACTCATTCTTCTACAAAAACATAAGCTTGCATAACTTAACCTATTATATACTAAACATTTTTTTGCCAACTGACATAAGCATATGTTGTCATCAATGAGAAAACCTATCATCAATACAACACATAAATAGTACATATAAGTATCGACCAAGCTTCTATTTCTAATAATATATACATAGACATCATTAGGATGGGGGAAATACATATGCTCTCCTCGTAGTATAATTTATTTTTTATTCACTTTTAGTTTTACATTACAATATGTCACTCCCTAATGGGTATCAAGGATAGTTATCCATCCTAGGGAAATATTTTGTGCACACATGTACAAACATTTATCTCTACAGATAAGAGACCCTTGTCCACCTATAAAGAGCACAAACATATTTACACTTCGTGGTGACACCAAGGAATTTCTCCACTTATGCACACATAAATATAAATGCATGTAGAGTTATCAATGAGTGCAAATTTATTAGGAAGCACACAAACCTGTTAGACCATTTGATCTTTCTTTTTTATTTTTCTTTTTGTGATTGCTACTGAATAGGGATAACTTTAAGAAACCCCTCCTGAAAAAAATGCCTAAAATGCTAACGAATCCAACATTTTGTGGGCGGGAAAATTTTAATGTGAAGGGTGATTTTTTTGTTCCATGTAGGGAAATAAAATATTATACGTTGGTGATTTTTTTCTTGCCCTAGAAAAAATTATTTTAAATATGGCAAATTTTTTTTCTTGATGACAGATAAATAAATGATGGTTATTTTTTTCCTTGCCAAAAATGAATTAATAATGTCAAAGGTGAATTACTTGTTTTGTAAGAAAATGAATAATAATGGTCTTGGCTAATATTTAGTGGTAAACTAAGAAATTGTTTAATCTAAAAGTGAATTTGCACATGTATTGGCTAGTGATTGTACTGACTACTAAGTAGTCACTTCAACTTGTGTGTTGTCTTAGGTCTATTATTAATAATATCGTTACATTAGTGTCACCATTACCAAGTTGGCTACCATCACTTTTGTATCATTAATACAATAGTTTTATCGACCATTGATTAATTAGAGATCAATGATAGAACATGCATTTCAGGATCAGTTGCTTGAAAAGACCTAGAGTCTCCGTGAAATTCTCTAGAATGGAGACACATGGAAAGTTTTGCATGGAAACCATTAACTAGAATGTAGTGAACATCACATCAAGATTAAAATCATAAATGTGGTACTGACAGTTACATTACTACATTCCATTTATAGCCACCTTGGAAAGCACTCTGATTGTCCGACATTAATGCGAGTACATTTCACACACTTGAAAATTAATAGGAATGTGAAAAAATAAGATATGAAAGATCATGAAAATCAAAAAATTTAATGCAACTGCTATTAAATAGCCTCTTCAATTCCTCTTTCATTATCATTTCTCAAATTCTCGAATCTGAATTCAGTTTGCAAAGTTTCTTAGTTTGCAGATTTTCTTATTCATGGATATGCCAATTCATCTAAAATGCACTACAATGGGTCTACAAAATCCCTTTTTGGGCATGATACTTGAAAATTTCTTAACCATGGTTTGCAAGGAAGATGCTCAAGGTCATTTTATCGGCCATGTTTTATTCAGGGTCCTCGGCCATGAATTCTTAAGAAATGATCAAAGGTACTACATGTCCACAGATATTACCTCCCACTTCCTTACGTCTCTTCTCAACCTTGGAGGCAATCAAGTAGACATTCTAATGCTTCTGTGTAACATTTTTAAGGAAACATTTTTAGAAGACGATGTCCAAATTCTTGTATTGGTCAAGTAGGTATCGAGGTCAGGCATTGGCATACCTTTTGCAGACGTAGCAAACGAGTGTTGGGAGAAAGGCACTAGGAGCATTGTACAAAAGCATCCCTTCCTACTCGACATGAATAAACGATAATTGATTGACCATCAAAAGTGGGCAAAGCTGAGGAGGTATTTTCTACGGAAGTGATTGTTGTTGGACAACATCAGCGAGACTGACTTCACATGGCTGGACAAGTTCAAGGACATCATCTTCTCCAAGAGATTCCATGTGGAGGGGCTTGAAGACCTTTCTAATTAAAGGCTTCAAGCCCTTGACCCCTCAGCCTATTGATGCTCCCAGCCTCCCTATTCCCTATTTCCTAAATCCTGTTTCCTTGACCCTTGCCTTTTGGGAAAAAAAATGTTTTTAAGATTATTTATTTTTCTTTGGATTGGGCCTTGCCCTTTAATGTAAATTATGAAATAGTAAAACCAGGCTGATTTAATTAGCTATTTTGTATATCTGTGCTATGAATCAGTATTATGTACATTGTGCACTAAAATATTATCAATAAAAACAATAATTTTTTACTTCTCAAATCATTATTCTTGTTAGTCTATGACTCTGTTTTTGGCATCTCAATGCACTGTTGAAATGTTAGTTTGCAACTCTATTATAAAAAATTAATTGTTAATAGTTATAAAGTTAGAAACAAAAAAAGGGTTCAACAATCCCTTTATGGTTTCATATTTAATTAACGATTTATAGTAAAAAAATTATTCGATTGAAAATTATCCAATGAAAATTTGTAAATTTATAATATGTATATGTATGTCCTTTAAATTTTAAAACCTGTAAAATTCAATAATATATGAATGCAGGGGCTAGGGCCATGCAAGTTAATAGTTATTAGTTATAATAGTTTTAATTACTGTTAATTATTTTTAAAATATTAAATTTTTAAAAAAATAGTTTGTTAAAGTTAAACTTATGATACATGTAACATCATGATTCATGAATCATGAATCACGAACCATGAATCATGAATCCTGAATCCTAATAAATGACCATGCAATTTAAATTGTATAGATAATATTGAAATTTGATTTGAAAATAAAAAGTTTAAATTATAACTTATATATAAATGTTCATATAAAATATTGAATATTAATTAATTTATTCATTTCCTCCTATTTTGAAATGTAAATTTATTTAAATATTATGATCATCATAATTTTTTAACTTTTTATCATATTATGAATTAAATGAAAAATGCCATAGTTATTTAAATTTAAATTAAGTTATCACTTATCATTATCAAGTTGAAGCAATTTAGCAAATATTGATTATAATCTAAATTAATTTTAATTAAGCAAAAATCCTACAATTATTAAATCAAGTTATTATTATCAAGAAATTAATGATTGATGAATGATAATTGATTATAATTTACAAATTATAATTTTATATTTTTGAAAATTTGATGTTTCTTTAATTTTACATGTTTAATTTTATTCATGCAAATCATGGATTTTGGAAATTGTCAAGAACTTCAAATAATTGGTATGTTTGCAACTAGTTACTACACTTTGTGATTTAAGTTTTAATTTGCATTGTGCAACAATAAGCTAGGGGAGAGGAACCAATAGTCATGAGGGCTAACTTTGTCAGCATGTAGTTGCTACATGGGATATCGTAAGACCTTCATTTTTTTTAGAAATGTAAAATGGGCATTGAACTACCTACAAGCTACAACTAAGGTTTGGAGTTGTGACTCGTCGCACAACTCGTTAAAATAGTGCACCTAGTGAGATGTGTCAAAAAAATGACTTTTTAAACATTCGACCAAAGCTTAATCTAAAAATATCTAATAATTAAATTTAAAATGATTATGTGTTGTTAATAGAATATTGTATAACTATATAAAATATAACATGTAACTTAAATGGACCAAATTGTTATTGTTAATTACGAATATTTGTTGTATATAACTTTTATATATAACACAAAATGACAAATACTTCAACAACAACAAAATATTATTTGTTGTTATAAAAGTAACACATTATTATATAAAATACAACATATAACCAACACAAAGGGACCATTAGTTGAACACTAAATTTTTTTGACAATCTCATACATTTCATAACAAAATACAAAGCACTTATTATTACTCACCTTTTATATTTGTGATGAGACGTATTATTGATATGATCTACTCTATGCATATACATTGCTACCCCAATAGGTGTACACATAAGAGTTGTATTTGTACACTAAGATGTCAATGTTTATTTAATTTAACATATTATGTTTTGAGTGACACACATATATGAAATAGCTATGATATTTTTATTTTTATTTGAGACAAAAAGTTATTTATTTCACTCATTAATGAATTCATATATTTATTTTTTCTATAACATATATAAGTTTTCATGTGTTCAATTATTGGTATATTTTTATCAACATTTAGATTTTTTAATATGTACAAATAGATCAATTAATTACAATATATAGTAAAAATGTGTTGGGAGATTGGACTCTATGTTCACGATAGGGTGATCGACTATTGGACCCCACTGAACTATTGGGTCCTCTCCCCTAAATTATATTTTAAATAATTAATATTAGTTATGCGAAAGGTTTAACGATTCACAATTTGATCTGTACCATTTAATGAACAATGGATCAACAATCGTGGCTCTATTTCGGGCGAAATTTTAAAAGATTAAAGTTAAATTCTATTTCGACCTAAAATTGGGACACATATAGTCGAAGATTCTTTCTTATAAATTATAGTTATATCTGACTCCTAACTCCCAACTGTTGACTAAAAGAAAGATCGATGACTCGAGATGAATTTCAGACTGATTTGGGAAATATGTTCTTATGTGCCTAGATTCATCTAGAATTGTGACACATGTCCAGTCATTGCAAAGCTCAATTAAGTATCAGAATTCGGTTAATATTAATAATAATTATGTTTAGTCTTTTAAAAAAATTATTACTTAATCCCAACTCAATGATTGTTAAGTAAAAGACTAATCAACGACCTAAGATGAATTTTGGGTAAATTTTGGGAATGTTATCGTTGTTGTCAAGAAACATCTAGAATTGTGACATGTGTCCTTAACAAGTGTCACAATTCTGGATGACTCTTGACAACAGTGATAATATTCCACAAATTGACCCAAAAATCATATCGATTATTAAGTTTACTTTTTATTAATTTATTTATTTAAAATAAACAAATTTAAAAATTCAAATGTCTAATAATGTAATAAATTTTTACTTTTTATTATTATAGTTATATACATTATTGAGTCTTTATATTGTTTACATGTACATTGTACATAGTATTAGTAAAGTACCTAAAAATATTAATTACTTAATACTTAAATTTTAACTTTTAACTATTAACCTTTTATGTTTTTAGAGTATGAAGTTCAAAGTTCTCCTAGTTAAGAGTCCAATATGATACGGTTTTCAAATTTCAACTTTTCAAAGACTAACTAAATTCCATTTTGTGTTCTGAAGACTAAAAGTGTGAAACTTGAGTATCACAGGACAATAATTATCTTAGTATCTACTACCACCAGTATTGTTGAATCTCGATTATCGATTCCGAGTATTTAAATTTTTTTTTAAAAAATTCAGTGCAATTATAGGCAATAGAAATCTTGATTCTTATTGTCTTAGGTTTACACTTTACAATTTTTTTAAGTAGGGCTTGAAGAAGAATTTTGTGTAATAACTAGTAGCAGGCATGGGCAAAACAAAGTTAAAAATCTCTAGTACAAGTGCAAGGATAAAGGAAAAGAAAGACATTATAAAACTCAGGCAAGTGTTACAAACCCCAAGTTTCACCGATGAATGTCATGATATTTTTTATCCTATTATCCATGGAGATTTGGGAATCATGGGAATTAGACATTCATTGTTTAATAAGCGAAAGATACACAAAAAGGGAGAAATTGTTACAAATATAACAAAATTATTCGTGCACATACAAATAAACTAGTTGTTTTGGTTACTAGATTAGCAAACCTCATTATACCCAAAGTATTACATTGCCCTAAAATTGTAATGCTATGCGCTCAAAATTATGATGAAAATAGAAAGGCATTTATAAACCAAAACACTTAGGAGAAAATTTTATCCATAACTGAGAGTGAATTTTTCACTCTGTTAAACCTAAGGCTAGGGTTTAAACTAGAAAGCTTTAACGAATGAATTGACTTGGATAAACTAGCACAGGCTTATGACAAAATGGATAGATTTTTTCAAGATTCATGTATTAAGGGTTTAATAAACTTAGAGTCATCTACTAGTGTTACTATTACACTAGACATAGACCATAGCCTCCTTATCATTATGATATTTTTGTACCATAGGTTTAGAATATTATTTTTTTGTTACCATTTTGTCTGAGATTAGATAGTAACAAGGAAGTGGGGACCAATATTTTTGAAATGATTTATAATATCCATTTTCGAGGTTAGTCAATTGAGAAGGTAGATATAAGATATAATTTTGTTCAACACATTTTTGAATCTATGCAAGAACAATTACTAATGATTAAACAAAGTACAACTATAGGAAAGATGAAGACATTTAGGTTCACAAGTTACTTGTACTACCTTATTTTAGCAAAGCATCACCCAATATTTGAGATAGAGAACAACAAGCTTGGTATTGAGGTCTATAAGTTTGATGAGAAAACTCAGAAGAAATCAAAAACTCCAAGTCCACTATATGAGTGGACACATAAGATGAGGATGATTGCTAGCAATAATAACTACAACCATTTTGTAGACTTCTTTTTGGCACCTATTTACCAAAAAATCATAGGCACTTTGATGCCTAGATTGCTTGTGTCATGTAAAGATTGCATTCAACTAGGAAGTCAAATTCAATTGGCTAACTGGTCCTTCATGGAAGAGTACGTTGTCTTCAGGTTTTATGGTTCAATAGTTGAACCGTGCAAACTTCCAATGCATGTTACAAAAATAATTTTTTCTCTCGAATATGTATGGCAGATGGATAGCATAAATGAATTTTTCACTAGACAACAAAAGAAAATTATATTTCCTTCCTTTCCTTTTGCAATTAGAGGCCTCACATTTGGGAGAAAGGCTTTCAAAGTGGCAAATAAATTGGTAATTATTTTTTTTCTTTGATTTTGTTAGTCACTGGAATTATGATTCACTGAACATAATAAAAACAAGACTTATTGCTAATGGAAACTCTGCAAGAAAATATCAACATCAGAAGATGTCACTGATATAAAAGTTTTAAAAAATGGATTCGTGGGATGAGGTTAAAACTGAGATAGAGAAACATGCAACAAAGAATAATATTTCAATGCAAGAATTATCATCCCAAATTATAACATTTCATATATCAAAGTCACTCAAATCAAAGCTTCTGACATACT
The DNA here is from genome assembly GCA_028749045.1 of Cupressus sempervirens. Taxonomy (NCBI): domain Eukaryota; kingdom Viridiplantae; phylum Streptophyta; class Pinopsida; order Cupressales; family Cupressaceae; genus Cupressus; species Cupressus sempervirens. The sequence goes on along the minus strand of CM053793.1, from coordinate 250,366,304 downwards.
GAAATTTCTACAAGAAAGCATCTCAACCTTCTAAGAGTTCTATGCCAAAAGCAATTAAAGAGGCGTGCATATCTGAATTTTGGTGTCAAACCAAGATGACTAATTTTTGAAAAATGAGGCAAAATTTGGGTGAACCAAAGACCTCAGCAGGTTTTGAAGAAATTGAGGAGGATGAACTTTTCAACAATTATTGGAATAAAGAGCATCCAATTGTACTATATAATTTTGGTAGTTACAGTGATAGTGATATTCAAAGATAGAAGGACCTCAAGTCTAATGGAGACATTCAAGGTATTCAAGATTTTGGGTCAACCAAGGGTAGACATATTGTTAATCTTCAAATAAGTGATTCTATTAAACAAATGTATAATAAAGGGGCAACTATGATACAAAAATTAGGTTATGCAAGTATAAGGCTCATTGGTACAAGTGGTGAAGGGATTTTGAATCTAGTTCTGATACCAAACCCACCCAAAAGAGGAAGTAAACCAATCATTGGACTCTCCGGTGAGATTGAAGGTGATTCATCTAGAAAGGGAAAAAAATATTATACTTCTACTTCTGAAGGTCATCCCAACACAATATTTGTTAAATCTTCAAATCTAGTTGTAGTTGATCCCACTAGCACTGGCACCAGCACTAGCATGGATGAACCTTTTGTAAAAAAATAAAAAGTTATGACAATTACAATGCAAGCAATGTCAGCAATTACTTCACCAATGTATGCACTGGTAGCTTCTATAGAAAACCCTAAAAATAGTCCTAAAATGCCAGGATTTGGAATGGGCCATCTTCAGTATGTTGGCAATTCTCAAAATACAATTGTAGGTGGAGTAATTTTAACTAGAGTCGGAGGAGCATACAAAAACACAACTGATAATTCACCTTTCAAACACTCAATTGTGTTAGCAAACCTAGATTTTAGTTTAAAGGAGGTTGCATCAAAGTTTGATCAGACAAGCAAAAGAAATAGGCAAATTATGAAGACTTTGAAAAGTGACATAGTTGTTGAATGCCAGGGATCTATTGATAGTATATTTCCAACATATAATCCAAATATCAAAATGATGAACTTCATGGCTATTATGCCCCTTTTTGGAGATAATAATCCACTAGAAAATGTAATAAATTGTAACGATGTACAAGTTACCAGTCGTCAAATGGATTTCTCAAAAGTGAAAAGCATTGACAAAATCAATATATCAAAAGAGAGCAACAAAATGGTCTACTCTACACTTCTAAAAGTGGAGAGGGAAAATAAAAGGTTTACAAATAAAATAGAAAAGTTATAGGTAGACGTTGATAATGTGAAGGCCAAGGAGAAAGCAACAAACAATAGGTTCAAAGAATTACAAAATAGTATAAAGAATTATTCTTCTACAAAGGCAATTTCCCAGCAAGAAAAGATGAATGAACAACTAAAAAATTTGACTAAACAGTTAGATGAGTGCAAAAAAAGAATTCAACATGAAAAAGCCTCTACTACATAGTTGTTCAAGTCTGTAGAAAGTAGTGCACAAGTCAACAATAAATTGAAAACTGACTTGGACTCTATTTCTAGGGAAAACAATAATTTGAAGATTGAATTGGAGAATGAAAAAAAAAGGTGTCTAAGGCAAGGATAATTGATAATGTGTAGAAGGAATTGGGGAATAAGAAGAAAAAAGAGGAGTCTAGTGCAAACACAATCCATAATTTGAAGAAGCAATTCAAGAATATGAAGAAAAAAGAGGAGTCAACTATGAAAACAATCCTTGATTTAAAGAAGAAATTGGAGAATGCAAAGAAAATGGAAGTGCTACTACAAATAGTAACACAATCCACCATATGAAGAAGGAATTGGAGAATGCAAAGAAAAAAGAGGAGTCAACGGCAAAGAAAATCCTGGATTTGAAGAAGGAATTGGAGAATGCAAAGAAAGAGGAGTCTACTCAAACACTCCATGATTTGAAGAAGGAATTGCACAATGTGAAGAAAAATGAGGAGTCCGCTACGAAGAAAATCCATGATTTGAAAAGGAAACTCGATGATGAGAAGAAAAAAGAGGTAACTACTACAAAGACAATCTAAGATTTGAAGAAGAAATTAGAGGATGAGAGGAAGAAAGCAACTAATTGGAAAGGGCAACTAGAAGAAATATAGAAAAAGAGTGAAATAGAGATGTCTAAAATTAAGAAAAAGATGGAGAATGTAATTGCACAAAATATAATGACATCTTATGAAGATCATCATGTCAAGGATACTATAATAAACACGATTAAGCTTATCAAACAAGAAAATTGAGAAAAAATAATGAAGAACAGTGATAGTTTGTTTGAATTGCTTGATTTAAATAGCAATCTCATAGTTGTCTTTGAAAATGTAAAAAAAGATGTTGAGGGTAAAAGATGTATCTTCATGAATTCCTTAAAAAATCTTGCTAAACAAATTTTGAATAAAGTACAGAGATCCAGTGACAAGGATTTGGCAAACCAAGGAATAAACAACCACTTGGATGCCTCTATAATGACCTTTTTTTGTCTATCACAATTGTGAATAATTAATGGAAATAGGTGAAGCTCTCAAATATGCTTCCAGAGACTTGATGAAGATGAATCATAGCATACTGAAGTTGCTAAATGTTAGATTACCAAATCTAGCTTACTCATATGCCAAATTCATTGAAAAAGAAGATTACATGAAAAAGTTGCACAACACCACGAATTCAGATTTAGGAAACTTCCCTGAGGAAACCACTCTAGAAAGAATTGCAATTTGCATCAAACCACTATCAATAATGAATGTCGTTATAGATAAGTTCCTCAATTCATGTAAAAATATCTCTTCAAAGTATTCATTGTTGATGAGGTTACAACTATTTAACTACAACCTCAAAAAAATAGAGCTTCCAAATGATGTAGAATGGAGCACCCTAAAGAACATCATTGGAGCTAGGTTATTTTCTCAAATTGTTATTGTTAGTGTTAGTGACAGTCATAGCTGATAGCACTAAGAAGTAACAACTTAGTAAGTGATAGTACTATAATCATTTTATTACTTTTTGCTCTTTAATTTCAAATTTTGGATTTAATTTTAACTTTGTTTAATGTTAATTGTTACAAGAATCAAGAGCTAGTATATTAGGATAGTTGGATAGCCAAGCACTGGCATACTATTACTACATAGAGCAAATGGAAAATATTTCCCTACTCCTACTTGAAAAAATTGTACAATTAGCAATGTGGAAAATTAGCAATGTGATTGTACACACATAATGTATTATGTAGTAATAATCTAATTATATATACAATTATAAACTGACCTATAGCTATTGTTGCTCCCTTGTATCTATAAAAGGGAATTTAGGGTCATTTGACATTGAGTCATTTGCAAAGGGTTGTAATTGTTTGTAATTGTTAAATGTATTAGATTACAGGTTGATTTATAATTATAAATTATAATATAATTTTTTTTAAATAAATATTATTTTGTTAAATGCATTATGTTACAATTTCTTAAAGAAACTAGAATCAATGAAAATTTAAAAATATCTAAAAATTAGAATGAATGAAAATCTCAAGTTCAACATGTATTATTGTATTAAAACTAGAATCAATGAAAATTTCAACATGTTTAAAAAATACAATCAGTGAAAATCTCAACATGTTCAAAAAATACAATCAATGAAAATCTCAACATGTGTAGACTGTAAAAGTAAAAACTAGTTTGAATGAAAATCTCAACATGTAAGTTTGTAACATCAACATATTTTAAAAAAATAAGTGTCTATAAAAGGATAGTGAATGAAGGTTATAAATTAACTTCTACAAACATAATTAATTAGTAGATAGAATCTTAGACCAGAGCTACTAGCCTACTACTTGACTCACACAGAAGTTAGAACTTGAAATTGAGAAGCTACTATAGTTGCCACTCCACCTGGACCAGCTCAACATCACTATCATCAAAATTATCCTCATTTATTGCATATAAAATTTTATTTTTCGTTATGTATTCTTCAAATTCACTATCATTGTTAGTATGCATCTCAGAGTCAACATCATCTTTATTGCTTCCAATATTAGGACATGAACCATTGCCACTGCCACCGCCACCACCACATGGATTTGAAATGTTGGCCATCCCTCTTCTTCCACATTTTTTTTCCAAATGCTGAGAGTCATGTCATAAGGGAAACTATCTACCTCATGCCTACAATTATAAAGCCTCAAATAATTATCCAAATTGTTGTCTAATTTGTTTCTAAGCTTTGACTTTAGGAAGCCCAAATTACTAAAAACTCTCTCATCCTCCACTAAACCCAATATCATTGTCAAATATAAATTGGTAAGATTGAAATATTTTGGTATTGACTCTCTCAACTGATTTCTCTAACCAAGGTTTTTCCAAAGTTTTGTTACTACTCCCTCTTCATTTGGATTCTCCGTAAGATCATATTGTTCCCTCATTATGTTTGCAAAAGAATATGATTGATCTCTCAATCAAGATTTATCTAAAATTCCATTTATAGTTACTCCATTGATTAGTTTAAGTTTGCAAAAATTTTGAATCAAATTCGTCATCCTTCTTCAAAAATTAGTCAGACAGTTTAGGGACCAATATTGAGGAAAAATAATAGACATTCCTTTGAGCAGTTCCTCAAGAGGGAATATAAATCTAATTTGTGGCATAAGATTGTAGCAAACTTGCTTGACAGAGTCAAGCACAAAGTCTTTGATCTTCTTGAAGTGTTCACTTGTAACACATGAAAGTACCTTCTTTGGTTTTGAGTCTACTTCGCTTCCTACTTCGTTGGGGTTAGAGTCAAGGTCGACGCAGGCATAGTACTGCATTGGTATGTCAACTCCATGTAGCCTGACACATACCTCATCATTTGCACCAATATATAAAACATTCCCAGGATTTTTCAAATCTATGATTTCTATCCACTTTGCAAACTTTGATTCATCTAATGGTAGTAATCGATATAGAGTATCCAAGCTATTACATGTCATTTTATGCAACTTATTATATTCTGCAATGTACATAGCTCTTTGTTGAACCTTTTTCATAATATTTCTCATGTCCTATAGCATGGGAGAATAGTTGCTAAAGTTAAGAATATATTAACATTAGTTAGACTTTAATATAGCTGAGGGAGTTTGTCTTGCACAAAGTGGATTAGTCCAAACAATGATGGATATTCAGAGAATACTTGATGTGTTGTTCCATCCAAAGAGATCCATTTGGTATTATTGTCTTTAAGAAGCTTCCTACCATCAGTAAGTCCTTGAGAAAAGTGTTGAAATTTTCAGACTCATTTTGGACTTTGACAAAAGTATTGGTAAATCTCTTTGATTAAATATTCCACTTTACCTACACAACCAAAATTGCTGACAATTCCAAAAGCTAGATTCATTCAATGGGCCATGCAATGAATGGGAATAGCATAGGGTGCCAAATCATTCTTGATCTTTTTATAAAGACCACCTTTATGACCTTGCATAACCAAACCTCCATCTACTCCAACACACACCAAATTTTTGGCAATGTCTATATTATCTAAATCTCCACATTTAATTAGAGTACTCTTTAATAAATCATATAAAATTTTAGTTGTCGCACTACAATTCAATTTAGCAATAAATAGTAGAAAGGGTTGATGACAAAGATAATTTATAGTATAAACATGCATGCACACCCAGAAAGTATTATCAATTGTTGTAACTTCATCTAGAGACAATGAAATGAAATTTGAGTGTTTTATTCTTTCCTTCATATCTTCTTTTTCAACCTGTGCAAGACAACTAGCCCATTCCCACCCACTATTTATTGACTAGTGACTGTTTGAATAGTTTCAAACTTTTAAAAAGTGCAATAAAGTAGTAATTGAAGGGTAATCTATCATAGAATGTCCTCTACTCAAAATATAAAAGACCGCACTTAATTGAACTACTTTTCCCATAGTTTGCACTTCCATTGCTTTCCCAATGAAATCTTCAATGGAAGCTTTTACTGCAGAATGCTTCTCCCGTAATTGCTTGTGTAACTCGTATATTTTGGCATTCCTGATATGTAGACATTTGTCTTTTATTTTCCAAGTTAGCATAGATTTTTCAACTCCATTTATAGTTTTCTTTTTGTAAACTTTACCAACATGCTTTTCTATGGTATCAAGTTTAAGCTACAACCTCTTCTCCTTTTTTGTTACCTGTGTGCAAATCTTGCATCTGCAATCTATAAGAGGCTCACCATCAATTGGATTGGCCACTGGTTCAATGAACCAGTACTTTTCCACCCATTCTAATTGAAAATTTCTTTTGGACAGATCCCAACAAGATCGATCTTTTTTTATTCCAATTTTATTTTCCCCTTTTGTGCATGAACATGATTTATGGAATCACTTTTGGTTTTCTCACCCAACTGGTCATTAATTGAATCCAAGTTTATAATATCAATTTGTGACTCCCTACTCAGGGGAAGTGCCTCCAAATTGTGTTCAAGTTCATCCTCGACTGAGATATCAGGTTCACCAACTTTAACTTCTTCAATACAGTCTCCAACATGTGATGAATCTCCTTTTTCAATAAGTAGTGGAGATCTAACTTGTGAATCTTGTAGGTTGCCAACATCTCCACCACCAAAATATGTGGATATGGTTTTACATTTTGGCAATAGTGGCCTCTCTTGGCTTTTAGGGATCCTACTGGAAGCCCTATTACCCCTCTTGTTTGACATTGCAAACCAATAAAGGCTGCAAAATATAAATCAACTTAGTTGTTGAAAAAAAGACTCAAATAGTGATGAGTCAAAGACTATGAACAATGATAGTAGACTACTTAGACTACATATAATAACAATAATATGATTCATTCTCATAAAAAGGGTACTACTACTATGGTACTATAGTCTATAGTACTGCCCAAAAAAATTCGTAAACCTATCTTAGCATCTGAGATGTCCAGTCACCAGTGAACACTGGACAGTAAAACTAAAAAAATAACTAGTACTAGTACCACTATCCACATAAAAAAAAAATTAAAAATCACTTACCTTTTTATGAAAACCATGGTCCATGAGTCAATGGGCAATGCACTCAACACTTTGAAACTTCGGAAGCAATAAGAAATGCCAATCTCTAGACTAGAAAAGAGTGAATTGTATAGAATAATAATATCTTATAGTTCAATCTAGATTTTTGAATTATGCAGGATTAACAAGCGATAATGTCAAATGTAGGCAAAAACACACCTTCCTATGCAAGCCCACAATAGGAAATAGTTGGCTAAATGGGGCTGGTGGTCGACACACATCGAGAAAATGGTAGGCGATGCCCAACCCAAGGGAAAATTATTTGGTTCTAGTAATGGTGAAAGAACGTTGTCCAATAAGAAACAACATGAAAAGATGGAATTTTTTTTTAAATAAATGTATCTAAAATGTATATTACATTAGCGATTGTATCAATATTTTTTACCAATCATGTGATAACTAATGGGTAACTACCACGGGTGTTGGACCCAAATTTGATAAATATTTGGCAATTCGATTGACCTATGTTACATGCATTATTTGCCAAATGATGATCGACCCATGAGATAGGATCGCCAAAAGGCGAAGATTCGCCACTAAAGCAATCTCTACTACTGAAGAACACATACATTATTGGTAAATATAGTCTCTCTCTCACATCCTTTTTGATGATCTTGTTTTTTTATGTGATATCTTATACTGTGTAATATCCTTCCAAACATGATATTAGTGGGTGAGACATTTCTTCAGTTGAGACCTCTTTCACTTGTTTATTTGAATTTTATTACCAATCCATTTCCAATCTTTTGATTTTATTTTGCTTTCTTTTTTCCTCTATTTTGCTTTTTTTTTTTTTTTTTGCATTCTCTTAAGCATGGGATTGGAGTTAGGATCCTAGATATGGGGTCTTATTTCCTTGGACTTGGTAATGTTCTATCTTGTTGTGATTTTCCACTTGTCTCTTCATCTCTCTTCTTCTTCCTTTACTGACAATATGAGTTGCCTAATACTCTCACTAAAGTGGGGTATTAAATGTACCATCTTAAAATGTAAGTAATTTATTTTGAGACCTTGTATCTCTCCTTAATGTGGTTTTGGTCTCTCTTTCTTCCTCCAATCTTTCTCAAATTTCTATGTCATCTCTCATTTTCAAGCATGCCGCTTTAGGTGTTATTGTATCACCTTTTGGTCATAGCTTTTAGCCGTTTCCATATTTCTAAAAAAAAATTGTACTTCCCCTGAATCTTGGGATCACATTTCTCGAGATTACCCTAAAGTATTGGTCAAATCCATTGACCTATACCTAGAGTAATTTAGGTCCCAAGGTGTGATGAGTCTTAGGTATTTCAATTATTTAATTATTTCTCCTAGGCTGGCCTTTGTTTTTTATGTTGGAATTCTTTAGAATAACTGATGGAGGGGTGAACTAGTTATCCAAGGTAAATATGTACAAATAAAACTTTTCACAACTTAGTGAACCCATATCCATAAAACATTTTCATCATGCATGCATCCATTAGATCATACAATCACTTAAACTTGTAGGTTACTGTCAAATCAACTTTGCAAAAATATAAACATGAAACATTGTAGATTAAATAACACATTTGACATAATCATTTAACATGGAAACCCAAATTGGGAAAAACTACCAGTAACGTGCTACACATTCTCACTCTTCTGAAGTGATGCCCTGTTAAAGGTTACAATGCACACTATTAAATATGACTTGGTTAAATAATTTCAATCACCCTATTAGGAGTGAGCCTTGATAGAGGACTTTAGATCATTCACTTGGAATGTCACCCAATTAAAGTATTTATAAATGACTATTAGGTCAACCTTAATCCAAAGGATTTACCCTAGAACTGATACAATGATTAGAAAGTAACTAGTAAGGCTTGATTTGATAACAACTTACAACACACATGAAAATTATAGATTTTTTTTGCTATCCTCCATTTTTCTTGGCTTTTACAAACTTTAGCTTTGATAGCTTGTTCACCCCTCAAGCATCCATACCCTTAAGCCTTCTTGATTTGCTTTCCAATGTAGACTCTTATCGTAGGTCACTAAATGAAGAAATACCCTAGACTCCTTGCCTTCCTTAGGTTCTCACACATGACAACCTTTGCTTTTGACCAACCATCTATATAAATAGAAAATTTAAGATCTTTTGTCGTTCATCCTCCATCATCCATTTTAGGGTTAGGTTAGATTAGGTAGGATTCAATGAATCTACCCATCATTTCATTTCATTCCCTTCTAGAAACTTCTCCTAGAATTCTCTTTGAATTCACCTCAAAATGGTTCACCATGAATTATGTGCCACTAGCTCATCAAGCTTATCTTCCATGTAGTTCTCACAATCTAAGAAATCAAACTTATCAGCTCATATTTATCAAATTCTCGATCTTTCTCATAATGCTGACACTCAACATTAACTAACTTATGATGCTCAGCACATACTGTGTTGCTAAACATCCACTATCAAAATACTCGACACAAATTAAAATTTACTAGTGCTTGACATCAACTAAACTTTACTTGACTTACATTGTACCACTCAGCTTACACTAAAATTAACTTTGTTCAACTCCAATTGATTTTCTTCTCAACTTGCACCAACTTTGCTAGGCACCTACTATAGAGATTGTTTAGCTTGGCAGACATACTTAGTTTAACGTATTCTTTTGAGCTTAATCAGTGCAACCATTCTTTGCAACCTTAAGTAGATTATCAATGCATTATAACATCACTATCTTAACTGGTCCTTGTACTCCTTTTCCATATCGTAACTCAACCTTTCCTCTAGGTGCTATTGTTACATCATTTGATCAAATCCTCTTCATTATTCAAATAAATGATAGTACTCAAATCATCTAATAAATTGTCTTACTAGCAAGTAGTAGGTTTGACATCAATGACAAAACAATGATTGAAACATGTTATCATACTTGTATCAATATGTTTTCAACATTTTATCATAAAAATTAGTATGTGAGGAGATTTGGGAATTTCGTTATCATCCATCAATCTATCATACATGTACATAGTCAAGCACTAGTATACTTAAAACAATCAATTCAAGGCAATACATCAAGCATTCATCCAAGATCTATTATTTCCTTCTTGATCAAGTTTCTTCGTTCAAGGTGGTTGTGGAGTTTGGCTTCTAAGGAGGATATCTTCCTTTCATCCATTCAAGTTCTTCTATTATTCATCAAGGCATGTTACAAATATTTGTATTCATGTGATTTTGACTTCCATGGTTTCTTTTTGGTTTCTTTGAGTCGAGGCTATTACATTTGCATACTTGATCAAATATCAAACTCAATTACATTTACAAAGGTAATTGTATTTATCATTGTTAAATCAAATCCTACCACATGCTAGAATTTCCTCTATCTTTGTATAAAATTTAATTTCAAGGTTGATTCTTCAATCCATGGATTAACCAAGGCAAGCCCTTATCTAATGAAACAAAATTATTTTTTCTTATATGCAAGAGCAAGCTATCAAAATTGGGACTTCAAATCTAAAAACTACTTGCCGAGAAATTTAGGAAAAATTTGAGTTGACTTTGGTTTAGTGCTTTGGAAACATGTCCAACATTCTATAAACCTAATGGTAGGTTTTATTTTGGTTGAATTCTACCTAGAGGCCTCATATTTTTAGGCTTTTCTATTTTTTTGATCTCATCACAAATCTATAGTTGGAATCCCAACCACGGTTTTAGATCCCTGGTTTTCACAGTGAAAAAATACTTTCTCTTGCATATTTTTAGGTAAAAACTCCACCCTTATTTTTATCTCTTAGCATAGATATGTTTCTATATCTTAACTAGGTTTATTGTATACATATAGCTCCTAGATCTATTTTACTATTGTCATTTAATCAATTGGTTCAATTTAGATTCACATTTCATATCTCAAAATTAATTAACATTCCATGAAAGAGGATTTTCTTGCATACTTCCTTAGTATAATTTGGGATTAGTATTGGCACCCCTCCATCTTATTTGAGTTTTTCTAATCTAAGTTGAGTTATACTAAGAGATATGTCTTGAAGCCCCTCTTTTTCTTGTATTGAATGTTACTGAAAAGTGGAAGTCTTATATTACATCTCATTAAGCTCTTCCATTTCACCAATAAACAAATTGAAATAGTTATTGTGGGTATATGGATAAGAAAAAAGGTTGTGTAAGCAATAATAGTAAGATACCTAATGAAGGAATATATTTAATGTGGAGGGACTCACATTTTTCAAGGTTATTGAGAAATTTCTCTTCATCAAGTTTCCTCAACATCATATTTTAATATTTGAGGTGTTCCTCCATAGTCTTACTAAATATGAGGATATAATATAGATAGATCACAACAAATTTCTCTATGAAAGGTTTAAGAACTTTATTCATTAATCTCATGAAAGTGCTTGGGGCATTACTCAACCTAAATGTGATCATCATCCATTCATATAATCCTTCATTATTGAAGGTAGCTTTTCATTCATCTCCCTCTCTGATCTTAATCTAATGGTCCCCACTTTTTAAATCAATCTTGGAAAAATAACAAACCTCCCCTAAATAATGTTGTCATGTGGAGCCTAATTAGATTCAAAGGTTAATTTTTTCCCACTTCATTTCATGTGGTTACCCCTAGATTTTTCTATGGAGGTTTGGGGGTAGTTCCTCCATGCTAAGGGTCAAGAGGAAATACTCCTTGCAAGGTTCAGGGGCAGCATCCAAGGCAGGGTCCTAGTATTGTGCCTCAGGTGTGCTTCCTATCGCAATATTGGGTGGGGTCAAGGGGCAATACCCCCAAAGCCAAAAATGAATTTACTATTGTAAAATGCATCATGAGTTATTTTTTCTTATTTTATTACTTATTCTAGCCCTAATTTTATAAGCAACATAAGTCTTGTATAAAGTGAATTAGGGTTAGGGATTTTTATGATCTATAATGATTTAGTGGCTTCTTACAACAGTATTAAGTTATATTGCAGATTGTGATAAGGTTGTATTCACTGGATAATAATGTTGGACTTGTTTTTGGTAGATGTAACTCAAAGATTGAGTGAACCACGTTAAATATTTGTGTCTTTTGTTCACTTATGTGTTCTTTATTCTTTTTTGATATTGATTATATTAGCATGTAATTGTTATTTCTATCTCTCTAATCCTAACAAGTGGTATCAAAGTGAGGTTGCTTCTATTATCCTATATAAGAAGGTATCATAATTAAGTGGTCATCTCATGGTTGACTGATAGAAATGATGGATGAGGGTAAGATGAAGGTTGAGAATTTTAATGGCATAACTTTTAACCGTGGAAAATTAAAAATGGAGGACTATCTTTATCATAATGATTTATGGTGGCCATTGGGAGGAAAATCCAATAAGGACCCAAATATGATAGGTGAGGATTGGGATATTCTAGAAATATATGTGCTTGGAACTATTCATTTATGTCGGCACAATTGGTGAAGTTTCATAATATAAAAGCAAAGCCAATGGAAGATTCGATGGAAACTATAGGAAGTTTGTATGAAAAGCCTTTAACTTTAAATGAGGCATTTCTCATAAATCATTTATTTATTATGAAGATGGTAGAAGGTGGATATATTTTTTATTATTTAAATGATTTTAATATGGTTACCAATGTGATATCTTCTATAAATGGCAACTTTGATGAGCAAATTAGGCCTCTCTTGATTCTATGTTCTTTGCATGAAAGTTGGGATGGCTTGGTAATGGCTATGAGTAACTATATCTCCAATTCTAATACTCTAAAATCTGATGATGTTATTGGTGTTACTTTAAGTGAGAAAACTCATAGGAAAAGATTGGATGGATCTACATCAAAAAGTGTCTTGAACACACAAAGTAGAGGTAGGATGAATGATAGAGGAAAAAGTTATGGAAATTGTGAGAAATCAAGAGAAAAATTAAAAGGAAAGAGGTCTCAATCCAAAGGAACAAGAGAATGTTGGTATTGTGGAAAATCAGGTCATAAGAAGAAAGATTGTTGGTCTTAGAAGAACAATGAAGGAGATAAACAAGAAAGAAACAAGGAGGAAAAAGTGGTAAGTAAAAAGACTAAAGAGGGTTCTTTTCTTCTTTCCTTAGAAAATGTTGATGATTCATGGGTTTTAGATTCATGAGCTTCATTTCATGCTATACCTCATAGAATTTATTTTCTAGATTATGTCCATGGGGATTTTGGGCTAGTTTATTTGGGAGATAATGAACCTTGTAAAAATTTTAGGAAGGGAAGAATTAAGATTAAGTTGTGAAATGAGAATCAATGGCTACTACAAGAGGTAAGATATGTTCCAAGGTTGAGTATGAATTTAACTTCAACAAGGAAACTATATGACAAGGGTTGCACAATTAGTTTTAATGATACAAAATTGGAAGGTTTCAAAAGGTTCCTTAGCAGTAGAAAAAGGTGTGAGACTAGACACCTTATATATTTGTACAAGTCATATTATTCATTCTACTTTAATTTTTTACAGAAAAATTAGTTTTCAAGAACATTTATTGTAGTTAAGCAGGAAGAACATCAAACAATTACTATAGATTCTGAAATAACACTATGATATAACAAGTTTGGGAATATGAGTGAAAAATGTATGAAATTACTTCATCCAAGGAATTTTTGACCTAGTTTAAAATGCATTAATAGATATTTCTATAAAATTTGTGTTTATGGAAAATAAAAGAGAGCTAGTTTTGTGAAGAGTGGGAAGGGAAAGAAAAATGAGAAATTAGAGCTTGTGCATATACATGTATGGGGAAAAGCACACATGTCTTCCCTGGTGGATCTTAGTATAATGTTACATTCATTGATGATGCAACTAGGAAATTTTGGATTTATTTCCTTGGACATTAATCTGATGTGTTAAAAAATTTAAGAATATAAAAGCTTGGTTGAGAATAAGACTAGTAAAAGACTAAAATATTTAAGATTTGATAATGGTGGTGAGTATTGCAAAAAATAGTTTGAATATTATTGTTCCTCTAATGGTATTTGTAGGTAAAAAATTATTCCAAAGACTCCACAAGAAAATAGAGTGGTTAAATGCATGATCAGGATAATAATGGAGTATACAAGGAGTATGAGGTTACATGTTGGCCTATCCTTAATTATGTGGGAAAAGGATATAAATACTTCTACATATTTAATCAATAGAGGCCCCTCTAGTCCTTTGGGTTGTGGTATTCTATAGAAAACATGGACAAGTAAGAAGGTTAGTTATTCTTTTCTAAAACATTCAGTTGTGAAGCATTTGCACACATAGATTTTAAAAATTGAACCAAGATAGAAGCTAAATCTAAGAAATATGTATTTATCAGATATAGAATTGATAAATTTGGCCATAAGATTTGGGATTTTTAAAATCATAAATTTGTAAAAGGCAAGGATGTCATATTCAATGAGACAATGTTGCACAAAGATATGTTGCAACAACATGAGAAAAAAGAAAATGATTATGTAGTTTTGGATGATACTTAAAAATATGATGTTCTGGTAGTCCCTCATGCTCTACAAAAAAAAGTCACCACAAACCCCAGTGAATGTTAGATGGTCAATAAGGGTAAGTAGACCTCCAAAAAAAAATCTTTGTACTCTATTTTATTAACATATGTTGATGAACCAGAAGGATGTGACGAAGTTGTGCAGGTGGATACAAAGATTTAGTTGGATTCTACAATGACAAAAGAAATAAGCTCGTTGTTGAAAAATTAGATTTGGGATTTATGTGAGTTACCTATAGGAAAAAGGGATTTATAGAATAAATAAGTTCACAAACTGAAAGAAGAGGATGAAGATAAAAAGATTTAAAGCCAAGTTAGTTGTAAAAGGATTTATACAAAAATAGGGCATTGATTTTCATAAGACATTGTATCCATTTTTTAAATGACTTCTATTTGTACTATTTTAAGTATTATGGTTGTTGAAGATTAGCATTTAGAACAACTTGATGTTAAAAGAACTATTTTTCATGATAATTTTGATGAAGAAATATATATGGAACAAACAAATGGATTTGAGATCAAAGATAAGGATAATTTAGTGTACAGATTGAAGAAAATTTTATATGGCTTGAAGTAAGAACCTTGACAATACTATATTAAATTTGACATTTTTATGAATGAGCATGGATATACTCAATGCGTAACTCCTCACTCAAGAACCCAAGAGAAATAAACCTAATATGTTACAATGTTTACTAAACTATTTATTTTTTAAAGTTTAAACAACACAGGATAACAATGCGGAAGCAATATACACATAAAGATCAGGTACACATAATCAACTACAAATATAGTTTTCCATTCTTCAAGGGTCCCTTCACGTTGAGTCATATTTAAGAAATTTATAATAATTAGTCTAAGTCTTCAGTACATGTTCATGAATCATAACGAAACAATAGATACATCATCTCACAAGAAAATGCATAAATACAACTAATACAATGAGAACACGTCAAATAAATAACATCCACTACACATGTTGCAAGGTATGCGAGAATAGATACAAGTACATTAATATATAATACAATATCCTGTAGGATCTCAAAATACATGATACATAGATACATCAAATGAATAGAAGTCTCTAAGATGAGAATAAGAATGATAAAGGGTACAACTGCACCAACAAGCATCCAACATCCACAAATCTAAGGGGGACCCAATGGTAACAAGACTATAAGAATTTGCCTTAGGGAAAAATAACATGAAGATCAAGAAGCTCAAGCACTAAGCACAATATGGACCAATAATGGATGATCACAATAACAATAATGAGAATGAATATCCTATGCATACACACTAGAAGTGCCTATATATAAAGGCATCTAGAATGACTACGAGTCAGCAAAGTGATAAGCCTCACAATTAAGCACATGTCCACCAAGAGTGGATTATGCTACATTGAGCATAGGAGTTAGTACAATGATGAGATGATAAGCTTACATAGGTGTATCTTATAAAGAGATGTTTTAGACACCATGCACTCAATTGGAGTGCAAACAATTGTGTTGTCTACATGACAACTCAGATGAATATGCAAACTCCAGTGTTGTCAACAAGATAACTCATATGAATACGCATACTCCTAGGTGTCTATATGATAATGTATTTAACCTAAGTAAACTTAAGTAAAGTGTAATAATAATTAATTATTTACACTGATACCCCCCCTTAAGTACAACTTAGGGGAATGCACTTAAGCTCACAAAATCCATCATGAAAATGCATGATGGGTCCTGTCTACTAGGCCATGTTAGTACCCATGTATAAATGCAATGCTTTACATATAATGTGATGCAATGAAATGCAATGCAATCTCTTTGAAAATTGAGAAATAGGGGAAAGCCTCATGTAAAAAACCCTCCCCCAAAAAGAGAGATAAGTGAAATAAAGAAGAGAAGAGTCAAGTGACCCCTACTGGTCAAATATCCCACATCCCCAAGAGATCTTGCAAATGAAGATACTTGACCTCAATAAAGGGTTTAGTGAAGATATCTACAACCTACTCTGTTGTAGGATAATATTGCAATGCAATAACCAGCTGATGTATCGACTCTTTCATGTAGTACATATGAACCTCAATATGTTTGGTTTGTTGATGTTGAACTGGATGTTTTGAGATCTCAATAGCACACACATGGAGCCAGAACCAAGATGAAACATGTAACTTGAAGTAGACTTGCGAGAATCAAGATCCCCTGCATAGTTTAAGTCTATATAACCAACCAACTAAAGTCCAATACCCATTGTATAGTGTATCCCATGTGTATGTGTACCCTATATGTAGTGCAAGATGCATTTGGCAGCCTTCCAATGAAGCTCGTGTGGCTCTTGCATGAAGTGAGAAACCATGCCAACTGCAAAAGCTATGTTAGGGCATGTATGTGTCAAGTAAATGAGACTCCCAACCAATTGTTTGTACAATGTAGCAT
The DNA here is from genome assembly GCA_028749045.1 of Cupressus sempervirens. Taxonomy (NCBI): domain Eukaryota; kingdom Viridiplantae; phylum Streptophyta; class Pinopsida; order Cupressales; family Cupressaceae; genus Cupressus; species Cupressus sempervirens. Next base: position 250,349,322 of record CM053793.1, on the reverse strand, counting down.
CAAAAAGTGGAGTAGAAAACTTGGCCTCTAACTTAACACCTAAAAGAAAGGGAGTAGGTGCAGGCTTGCATTCACTCATGTGAAATTGAGAAAGTAAATCAAGAGCATACTTGGGTTGAGAAAGTGTGATCCCATCTGAAGATTGTGTGATCTCATTACCAATAAAATAATGAAGTAAGCCTAAGTCAGTCATAACAAAACTATCCTATAAAGAAGTCTTAACACTAGCAATGATGGATGAAGTACTTCCTGTAATGATCAAGTCATCTGCATAAAGCATGAGTATCAAGTGTGAGTCATCCATCTACAGAATGTAGACATTCAAATCTAAATGGCACCTGGTGAATCTTGTTGAGAGTAGGAAGGAATCCATCTTGGCATACCAAGCTCAAGGAGCCTGCTTAAGGCCATAGATAGACTTTTTCAACTTGCAAACTAGAGTAGAATCTTGTATTAAACCCTGTGTTGCTCCATATAAATCTCCTCATGAAGATCACCATTCAAGAATGCACTCTTCACATCTATCTGATGAACAACCCAACTATGAGTTGCAGCAATAGCTAGTGTCAAATGAATGGAGTTCATCTTAGCTATTGGTGCAAAGGTCTTAGTATAGTCAATACCAGGAACCTATGAGAAACCTTTGGCAATAAGTCTAGCCTTATACTTATCCACACTTCCATCCACTGCAAACTTGGTTTTATAGATCTACTTACACCAAACCAACTTTCTTCGCTTAGGAAGAGGAACTAAGTCCCAAGTGTTATTTTTCATTAAGAGTTATATTCTTCCTCCATGATCTTTTCCCATTTAGGAACCCCTGATGCTTCCTTAAATGACTTTGGATTAGAAGAAATGACAATATAACCATGTGGAAATGATTTGTGTTGTGATCTTGTCCTCCTAGTATCTGAAGTATTTCCCACCAATGAACCTATTGAATCAAGTGTTTGATGTGACCAATGAGATCTATTGGAAGAAGAAGAAGGAATATCCTCAAATATTTGTGGACCTTGTGAAGGTGGTTTCATGCAAGTCAAAGTTGAAGGTATATCATCTTCCAAGTCACTATCATCTGTATCATCACTTTCCATAAAAGAGGAAGAAGGAGTTGAAGGAGCCAAACTTGGACAAGTTTCTTCAAAGTGAACACTCCTCTCAGAGAAAATTTCATGTGTCGCTAGATCCATGAGTTTGTATGCCTTAACGTGGTCAAGATATCCAACAAATATACAAGGTTTACTTTGAGATTCCAATGCCTTTCATTTTTGTGGGGGTATCCTTGCCCATACTGGACAACCAAAAACTTTAAAGTGTTTTACACTTGGTTTTCTTCCACACCAAGCCTCAAAAAGTGTAATTCCATCCAAGTCCTTATGGGGACTTCTATTTTGGATGTAATTGGCACAACACATGGCTTTCGCCAAAAAAACTTGATCTAGAGGCTTATGTTGTAGCATACAAGTGGTCATCTCCTTAAGGGTTTTATTCTTCCTTTCAGCAACACCATTTTGTTATGGAGTGTATGCAATTAAATGTTGAAGATCAATACCCTCATGAGTACAAAATTATATAAGCCTTGAGTTCACATATTCCCTTCCATTATCTGTTCAAAAAATCTTGATGGCTTTCCCTGATTGCTTCTCAACTTGAGCTTTCAAGGTGATAAACTTATCAAACACTTCACTCTTATGAGAAAGAAAGAAGACCCAAGTGTAGCATGAAAATTCATCAATGAATTTGAGAACATAGCGAGCCTTTCTAAATGATGGTACTAGAAATGGTCCAGCTACATCACTATGAACCAATTTAAAAACAGCAATAGCTCTCCAAGACTTCCCCTTGTCAAACTTCTCTTCAGGATCCTTGCCTGCTTCACAACCTATACATACACCCATTGAATACTTGACTTGAGATAGACATATGACCATATCCTTATTGCTAAGTTGTTAAAGGTAGAGGTAATTGATATGTCCAAACCTCTCATGCCCTAAACAAGGAAAGGGAAGTGGATTTAGGCACAAAATGAGAAAAAGAATAAAATCTCTTATCATGATTAGTCTTTCCAATTGCCACCATAGAATCATCCTTTAGAATTTTCACCACAATTGAATCAGGAAGGAACTCCACTTTTTTGCCACATCCATAGTGAGCTATTTGGTATATTGAAAGGAGGTTGGTGCTAAGTTTGGGAACATGAAGAACATTCTTGAAAACTTCATTGTCCAACTCAACATTCCCTTTTCCTTCAACTTCCACTTGTGTGTCATTTCCTACATACATGTAAGGTACATGTGATGGTTTCAAAGAGAAAAATTCTCCCTTGAAGCCCCCATACGATGTGTAGCTCCTAAATCAAGAACCCATTCCTTAGAATTATTTGTACTTGCTACTGTATGCCTAAAATATGGGCACACTTCTATGAGTCATTATATCCAAGATTGCTCAAAAATGAGGTCTTGAATGGCATCTCATATCTCTCTATTCATGGAGTGCAAGGGTTTGTAATGGAGGCCCTCAGTTTGACCTAGATTATGCCCATGCAAGTACACCATGAAACAAGAGATTCAAGGATCCAAAATGCATGCAAATGGAGATGAAAACTAATTTATATGATAACAATGCAAAACAATGCAAGAAAGGAAATTTAATAACAATGCAATACTAATCTATGAAAACAAATATGGATCTAAGCTAATATGCAAATGCAAGGATGAAATCTCATGATGGAAGCCATGGATGCATAAGAGAAGAAGACAAGAAAATAGAAGTTCTCCACAAAAAGCTTTAGTATTCAAACTCCTTCAAAAATCACTCTCCAAACCTACAACATAAAAATAGCATAATAATGGATATACAATCATGGATGTATAAACCTGAAGCATAACAATAGAATAATTTTGCATCTCAAAAATGAAGAGAGGGATCTCCCTTATAAAGAAAAATGTGGAGGTGGGAAGCTTTTCACAACCAATATGGGATAATAGAGTTTGATCCATGAGAAAAAATTTCACCAATGAGAAAAGAGGAGAAGAATTAAATGAGGGAGGGAAAAAGGAATTTATTTAATTTTTATTTATTTCATTTCTTTTTTCACATGAGATTTATTCAATTAAAAGGGAGCAAGTTCTTTTAATTAAATAGGAAATATTTAATTAAATTAAAAGAGGGTTTTTTCTCTTAATTAATTAAATATGGATGAATTATTTAATTAAAATAGAGGTTTTATTTTAATCAAATGGGGACTTATTTTATTCAATTAAAAGGAATATTTTCTTTTAATTAAATAAGATACGATAAAATGATCAACCTTAAAATTAAAAAAAATTAAAATCGAATTTGATCAAGGAAATTGATTTAAATTGATTTAATAAAATATTGCAAACCATTTGATTCAGGGAATTTGATAAATTGATAAATTGAATAATGGGAGCCCATAGTCTAGGCGACCATTTTAGGGTGCATACATTTGCCCCTCTTTGACTAATGTGTGGTTGATTTGGGAACACATGTAGTCAAAGAAAGAAATTGAAGTGTGAGATCGATTTGGATTCACAAAACAACCCAGATGTGTGGTCAATTTGGAAACACATCAGGACAAAGAATACAAATAAATTTTGACTTAAAAAGTTGAGGATAAAATTGATAAAAATGAATCAAGGATTGAAGTTGATAGGTATTGCCCCCTCGTGATCAAAATTGAAATGAGATAGAGGAGAAATAGCAAATTGATCAAATTGATCAAATTGAACAAAAGATAAATTCTTGATGTAAGATGAAAGATATAAGAATCACAGAACCAAGGTAGATCATCAAGAATGAAATATGATGCCCCAAAGTTGAATTAGAAGAAAAGAAGTGGGGTAAAAGAAAATGGAAGATAGAAATTTGGAAGATATGGAAAGAAATAGAAAGAAGAAAGAGAATTTTCCATAAGAAATAGAATGCTCCAAAATCAATCAACTATTTAAGATAGAAATTTTGATTGAGATCGCAAAAGAAGATAAGGAAATGAAGATCAAAATATGACCACCATTGATTAAAAATCCACAAGAAAGATGAAGGGAGAACCCTCTCAAACTCATAATGCAACCTAAAAATGCAAACTAACACGAAGTCTAATAATGCAAGCTACATGAAAATGCAAAGGTGTACTTGCAAAAGAGCAGCTGTAACATAGGATTTTGTGTTCATCATTCATTAGAGAATGTAAAAAAAACTTATTTTCATCATTGGGCCATTATTAACGGACATTAGAAAATCACACAATCATCACTAGTCACAAGCACAACTATGAAAATATGAATGTGATTTATATCAAATCGGAATGCGAAAAGATTCTAACATAAGCATCAAAGACATAAAGGTCAAGATGACTTTGATGTTAGCTTACCCAATTTAATGTAGCAAAAACATGCTCACATCAAGGTATAGATGCCAAGATGACTGGAAGAATGGTTTTACAAAAATAGTCAATGATGATGCCTCAAATCTCCTAAGCGTTTCAAGGGGACAACAAGAGACACTCTAGAGTTTCAAGACCACACCCACAAGTAAAAAACAAATAAAAATATGCCTCATGCCCCAAGTCCTCTAGCAATGCATCCCAAAGAGACTTATCAAACAAGGACACTCAACGAAAATCAATAATAGTTAGCACATAAAGAAAAAGATCATGACATAAGTCAAGCATGAAGTTTTTTTGTTTAAAAATTTAAGTGGGTTAACTGATACTGAGTTTTGAGGATAAGGATCAAATTCTTACAAGTAGGTAAGATCGCATGACAAAATTGGGTAAGACCAAACTGATAAGTGTTGAAAAACACTTGATGTCAAGGGTCTTATTGAAAATATAATTGGGATGGTGTTGGAAAACACCATTTGCAAGGTGTCCTAAAGACTAACGCATCCAAGAGATCGAAGTTAACACAATTATGCCCCCTAGACAAACACCAATTCCAAACCAAGGCAATAAGGACAAGGCATGATGGAGAAAGGCTAAGTGTCAAGGATGAGCGCTAAGAAACATGGGTGCAAAGGCCTCAAGTAGTGCCCATTTCCAGGTTTTCACCACTTGGATTTATTTTTCTTTAATTTTTTTGTTTTTTTTAAATTAGGACTTTTTATTTTTTAAAATTGTATTTTTGCTACCGAGGCGACTATTTCCAAGTTTTCACCAAGGCACTTTTTCTTTTTCTTTTTTTTGAATTTTTGAATTTTCTTATTTTTTTTGTATTTTTGGAATATATTTTTTTTTTTGGAGATAAATCAAAGCGCCTATTGCTAGGTTTTTACTAAGATAATAATTTTTTTTGGATATTTTCCAATTTTTAGAATTTCCACGATATATCATTTTTTTGGATTTTTGAAATTTTTTTTTTCATATTTTTTTAGGATTAATAAATATATACAAATAATATACAATGCCCTTAGACATAAACAAGGACCAAACTCTCAAGCAAGCTCACATCGTGTAGTCCCAATATCTAGCAAGGTGAAGGACAAGAGTGATTAGCAAGTTGGTAGAAGAAATGAAAGACAAGAGAATGAAGGAGAATAAAGGGAAGAAATCCTCAAGGCAAAACTCCTCAATAGTATCCAAGCTAGGGAAAAATTGTCATGTAAAGCACATTTGAACAAGAAATGAAAGGCCAGCATAAGATAATTCATGAAAGCATAATATAAAAGTGGGAAAGATGCAATCCAAAGGAGTAGACATGTCAAAAGGCTTCATAGCATCATATTTTACTCTTTTTTTATTAGACCAAGACCAAAGGGATAAATGGGAAAAGGATAGTGAAAGGCTAGAATGAATGGAGGAAAATAGATATGAAAGCTAAGCATGAAAGGAATGAAATCAAGATCATCATAAGATAGTTCACAAGATAGCCAAATGTTTGTGCATAGGTCAACATTGTCAAGATCAAAAGAGAAGATGGAATGGTTGAAAGATGTAGAAGAACTATGCATGATGCCTGATTGTTAGGTTTTCATCATGGTACTTATCCAAGGTGCCACAAGGGAGTGGTTTTCACCATAGGACAAATTTATTTCTCTTTACTTTTGCTACCAAGGTCCCTGATTACCAAGTTTTCACCAAGGCACATTTTCAAATTTTCATTTTTTTCTTTTAAAAAAAAAAATTCAATTTTTTTTTTTTTGAAGTCAATCTTTTTAGATAAATGTTCCTGTAAAGTTTAAACCATGACATGCAAAGGAGCTGAAATGATATGCTCAAAGATGCTGATAGGGAAAGGAATATAGAAAAGAAAAATGGAGGATATGGCTTCATGCAAAGTGAGTAAGATTGGAAGATGGAAATGAAGGCAAGATCAATGTCAACACACACCTTGAAGGGTGGTGAAAGGATGAAGAAACATGAATGAAGGAATACATGAAGGAATATGGTGAGTGGATAAAAGAGGTTGCAGTTTAGGCACATGGAATGGAAGAATGCTTTTGGAAGAAGATGAAGTGGAATTCTTTAAAAGCTTGAATGTCAACTTCAATTTTTGTTCAACATTAGACTCTCTCAAGAGAGACTTTGGAATCCATATAGTTGTAGGCCTCTTTTCATTTCTTTTTTATGATTTAGAGATAATATCTTCAATGATGGATTTTGGAACCCATACTTGTCTTATAATTTTTTTCTTAAATATCTCTTTTGACTTTATGCCTCCATGTTGATTAGAGGAGACATGGTGGTCTTCTTTTTTATATGAATTCTTGAATTGCTTCTTTTTCTTGTAACATTCAGATTACTTCCAAAAGACTTGGGACTTGTGGAAGAAGAAGGGTGATATGATTAGTTTAGGTGAGTGGGTGGATGAAAAGGATTCAAGGATATGCATCTACGTTGATCTTGAGGATAAATAGAAAAGGAAGGGACATAAGGACCCAATATGGATGATTAATTAGGAGAGTTGGGAGGGGAAAGTGAAGTGACATAAGGACCCAAGATGGAAGGAAGACATGAAGCATTTAGTATTGGTGGGGGAGGTCCAAGGATGGATGTGGAAGATGCAAAAGGGTAATCAATAAGTTCATCAATATTTATATGACAATCAAGGACATCAGTATCTTTAGAGTGAGCATTAGAATTTTCAATAGGATAATGAACATCTTGAATAGGATAACCTTCTTTGATAGGAGTACTTGAAGCTTGAGAAGACTTAGGAAGAGTAGAAAGTGGAGGGGAACATGGAGTGGTAAAACAAGAAAATGGAAGACTTTGATCTTGACAAGGATCTTTGGATAGCATAAGTGTAGAATTTTTCTCTTGATTTTTAATAGGCTCATCATTGAAAGTAACAACACTATTTTTAATAACCTTAATAGAAGTATCATCTTTGGAAGGCTCAACTATATTAAGGTCATTTTGATTTTCAATAAGCTCAGCAGTGTAAGTAGTAGCTTGATCTTTCTTAGGAGAAGACTTAAGACATGGTGGAATGAATGAGGAAGGGCACAGAAGATCAAAAGAACCATGAAATGGATTAGAGACATTGTGAAAATAATTGGATGACATGGAGGGTTCTTGATCTTGATCTTTCTTTATATTTTTTTCTTTATCATTTTTAGAGTCCTCTTGACATGAAGCCACTCCTAAGGAGAAGGAAGCATGTTGGAATTGTATTAAAAAATTTGGAATAGATGATGAAGGACTAGCTAAAGTAGGTAATATAGTGCATGAAGGCTTAGGATCTTTAGGTTTAGCATTATCAAAAGTATTTGCAGCCAAGTGAAGGTTAGATTGAGTTTCTTTAAGAGGTAACCTTTGAGGATAACTATAGGGAACTGCATGAAAATCATTAGGATCTTTGTTGGATGAAGGATTGGTAGAAGATTTGAGAGACTTAAAATCTTTAGGAGATGTATGGATAGTGGAGGAAGTATAAGATGGAAGGGGAGCATCAGAAGACAAAGGTTCAACATTAACATGATCTTGCTCAAGAGTGTAATCTTTATTTTTAGCATGAGGGTTCTTAGAAGAGAAACTCTAATGGCATTAATGTTTTATTTCAGAAAAAAAAATGCTTTCTCTTCCTCAAAAAATGTAGATTTATCATTTAGGTATTGTTTACAAAATTTATCAATGTTTTTTTCAAGATTTGAGTCATATGGATTACCATCAATATCTATCTGTGGCTCATGCCCTTTAAGTGAAAGCATAGGGCTAGGAGGACTTTTAGGACGTGTAAGAATATAATAGTCATTGTCATCATAATATTTGTCACTATAGGCATTATAGATAGGCATATCACAAGACTTTTCTTATTGTTCATTATGGTATATCTCAATAAGAGGAATAAGACTCTTGGTAGAAGTAGAAGAAGAATGATATTGTGAAGAAGAGGTAGGTGAAGACCTACACGAATGATATTTAGAAGAATCATGGTAAGACTTGGAATATGAAGAATGTGAATGATATTTAGAAGAATCATCATAAGACATAGAAGATGAAGAATGTAAATGATATTTAGAAGAATCCTAATAAGACTTAGAAGATGAAGAATGTGAATGATATTTAGAAGAATCACCATAAGACTTAGAAGATGAAGAATGTGAATGATATCTAGAAGAATCATGGTGAGACTTGGAAGAAAAGCATATTTGGAAGAAGGATATTGTGATCTTATCTTATGTATGATCCTAGCAAGAACGTCTGATTTCTTCCCCTTTTCAATCATTTTTGCCACAAGGTTAGCATCCATATATCTATTGTAGTAACAACACTTTTCAAATTTAAGAAGATTGAGTTCATCTATGCTCAAACAAGGGTCCCTAACAAGATATTCAAGATCCATGGTTCTAGAAAAAGAAGAATCAAGCATGGAAGAAGAGAAAGGATGAATAGAAGAAGGTAGACTATATGATAATAGGAGGAGAAGAATCAAGAAGACATGAAGAAGAGGAAGAATGGAAATGGGAGATTACAAAGACATTAAAGATGAAGAAGAAAGAATACTGTTAGCATCCAATATGATCATGGTTTTAAAATTTCAAGTTCAAAGTTTTTGAACCAAAGTTTGAAGTAGTTCAAAGTTGTTCGACAGTTCAAATGATTTTGAAAATGCAGATTGGTTAGTTCAAAAAGGTTCAAAATTTAGTCTTTGTTCATGATTCAATTTTATTTAGCCCAACAGTTTTAGAGGATGCGAGGTGCAGATTTTTTGAACCACTTCGAATTGAAGTTCGAAGTAGTTCAAAATGGTTCAAACAGTTCGAATTGGTTAACATGCAGATTCAGAATTAAGGATTAGGCCCAAAATTGTCAACTCTAATGGTTCAGAGCAGAGGCATATGAATCATTTAATTCAGGTTCAGTTGACTTCACAAGAGGCTTCAAAGGTCCAGGTTTTCAAAGTCCAACTCCAAGTTCCAATTTCAAAGCCAATTTTCAAAGTTCAATTCAAAAGTGCTTATTCAAATGCATTTAGTTTGTGAATGCTAGTTGCATGATAGGTTATTTAGAAGGTCCAAGTGCATGCCAAAAATTGAACTTTGGTTATGATATCTATGTTGACTAACCAAATGAATGAAACTCCACAAATAAGTGGATCTTGAGAGTATTCCTCTGCCTTCAAATTATTTCAGCAATCATTTTCTTCCAAGCAGTTATGGTATGATTAGATAGTGCACAGGCTTGTAGCTACTGGTTTGATAATAAAGGAGGATAATGGTGATGATAAACATAGCTAAGTCATGGTATTCTCTAGAATGCCTGCAAGTATATTTAAGAATGCTTAACTAGATGCTATTCCCATGGGACATGACTGTCATCATATAAAGAACTCATGCTTCCTTCCTTTTCCTATGCAGCTTCATAATGATGTCTTCCTTTATATTATTCTCATGGTATGAATAATCCAAAGTCAAGAAAAATAATGACAAGGCATCGGGTATCTAAAGGATGCAAAATCAGACACACACCAAATGTTTTCATTTGTCATAACCTGTGCATATCAGACATGGGGTATGTTTGATAAAGGGCCTGCATACATAGGTAGAAGAGTGATGTGATGAGCATAGATATTCCATTTCACTTGTCTCATTCTTCACCTCTCATTGATTGCAAATCAAATGTTCAACAAGGTTCTTAGGCTCTAATGATCAGTGGTTGGGGATTTCAATTCAGCAAGTCGGATTTTCTGACAGTCATATAGACCCTCAAACAGAGATCTGTAACTTATGACTCAAGAATTATTTTCAAAATTTTCTCTAATGAGAATGTGGAGAACTAGGATTCAAATAACATATCCAAAATTCAGCAAGATCCAATAGTGTGATAAATAGTTATGCCTCCTACACCGAGACCCATTTTCTCTGATAGAGTTATTTTGAATTCGCCCAGAATCAAGAGTATTTTCATATTGGAATCGAATAATATAATAATGTGCCACTTGTCCAAGTCTCATTTAATATGTCAAATTATTCGTATAAAATATTTACATCAATGTTTTATAAGGTTATCAAAACATAAATGAGAGAAAAAAAGATGTGAACGGGAGCAACCAAAAAGAGAGCCAATTCTAAGATTCAGTTAGAAAATTGAAAGGTTTCATGAGAATGATTTTAAAATAATACAAATTTTCAAGAATTAGTTACAGAAAAGGGGGGAATTGAGACCGACCACAGAAAAAGAATAAAAAGAGCAGAAAAAGAGAAGACAGGGGTTCCAATTTTTTTACTTCCAGCTTCTCCAAAACTGCAAACTTTGAGCTCCAAGTAGGGAGGAGAGTTTTGCAAAATGATTCCATTTTCTTGAGAGGCTGTGAGAGGTAGAGCATGGGCTTTTTCTTTTTCTTTATTTCAGAGCTATGTGCCTGAGTTAGAGATTAGGATTTTGATAGCTGATGTAACATGGTGAAAGCAGTTTCTATTTTTTTGAAAATAGTGATTTGATTGTAATATGTAGGAGGCACTTTGTGGATCTTTTACAGTTAGGGAAGGGAGACTGGAGGTTAATAATATTAGAACTTTGATTATGGTGTATTTTCCTTCCACTGATGATGAACCTTGAGTCATTTTTAGTTTTCTCTGAGTTACATTTCAATACTATTGTTTTTCTTGTTACATTATCTATTCAAATATCTTTAAAGACTTTGGTTTTTACTTCTCTCAAGTGAAAAAAAAAAAATATTTCCATTTTATCATGCATTACAGCACCCAGCAAATGAACCTTGTGTCATTTTTTGTTCTTTACTTTCCTTTTCATGCAGTAGTATAGTTTCTCGCATCTAGATTGTATTTACAGGTAGATGTTTGGTATCCTTTCATGCTTTCTAGTAAAAGCACCCACATTTGATTTAGTGAATATCTTATACAGAGAGCTGTACCTGATAAAAATTCAGAGGAAGGTTATCAACCCCATGATAACCTATCCAATTTTTAGTGTTAGTTTGTCCTTTCACTTGGGCATTCAGGGTTAGATTTGCATGCATTTCTTCAAAGGACAATTTGTTCACTAACAAATACCAAGAGTCATCTTGTGAAATTTGATACCATTTGAGTTCATTTGAATGTTGAGCAACATGTAATAGCACTTGTTACCAACATAAAAGAAAAAGTACTAGTTGATAGGATAACCCTAAGAAATGTTGGTACCAAACTAAGATAGAAAAAGCACTCACTTGTCCACAAGAGAAATGATAAGATAAAATATTGCAATAGGTGTAAACCAACACTACCACAGAGGTGCCCACAAATTTGGGTGAATACCTTAGCACATATGGACTAGGAGGATGATTTACCTAAATTTTAATTAGTTAAAATTGAATTTTGATGAAAGTGGATGCACAAGAGATTACTAAGACTCTCCAAGCATAATATCAAAGAATCCAAAGGTATATCTTTCTCAACAAGGATGGTCTCTAACTCACCAACTCCAAACAAGGTCTCTTGTGAAATCAATGATTACTAATTCAAGAGATCAAAGCACAATAACCCAAGATGTAAACAAGTTTTTAACAATGAGGTAAGTAGCCTAATCTAAATTGGATCAACCTAGTGAGATTGGATATAATAGGACAACAAAGAAATTTGATCATAAGGTCTCGACTCAGGAACTTAGATTTTGTTTGTTTTAAATGTCCAACTAAGTGTATCAATAGATTTCTAATCATGAACCAAGCATGCAAGAAAATAATAAGGAATTTCAAGCAAATATCTTCAAATAATGAGCAAGGGACAAAGCAACCTTGCACATGAACAAGGATAGTGTCATAGTATCAATCCAATCCCTAGAACCACTACTGTGTATGTTCTCAAAAATGTTTTCCAATCACACACATAGTCCTAGAAAAAAAAATTTGGTAGCACTATGGTTCTTAGTAATGTTCAACTCTACAGCTTTTACAATCTAGAGTGGGCGAAATCCAATCCTGGTGCACCAAGGTTTTGACATATTCTGAGAATTTGATCAATCGAAGATGCTAAGGAGATCTAACAACCCAAAAAAAGACTACACCTATGAGGATTTCTCCCACAAGGACATTTATATAGCGATTGCTACTACCATGTCAAATATGGTGATTACCACTTGAGGTACCATCCACGTGGTTGATCCAATAAAGGGAATGTCCGCTATGGTTTAACTCTCTCTAATCAAGGAAGACTCACAAAGTTGTACCACATGGGGACTTGGTTTGGATTCAAGGGTTCCAAATTTTTGATGTACCCAAAAGGGAACAAAGCATACTCCTATAGCCTCTTCACCTTACCCACACATAGAAAACAAGATTCTTTGACACACTAATTTAAAATCACCTCACCAACTATTTGAAAAATCCAACAAAAAATACCACCAATCTCAAAAGAGAAAAGACTAATGGATGTTGAGGACAAATCTAAGCGGAATAGTGAGATAATAACAAATATCCTTCCCTATCTACAAGGGGATCTGTTTTCAAGAGGAGCTTCACATGTAAAGAAAACAAATGAAGCTCAGTCTTTCATGATCTCCCAAATAGTGTTCATAGGGCCTAATTACTATGTGAAACACAAATGCATGAAAGCAAATCTAGATCCAATTTTAGAGCACCAAATGAAGTGTGAATCTATGAAAGCATGTAAAAGCACTCAAGCCAAACACATGAGATGTCCATTTTACTTCCAAATCCAAATGTTATAGAGATCCAAAAAAATACCTAGTAATCTTTGCAATGCATCTTTTCTCTGTTGTACATTTTGTTTATGCTTGAACACTCGCTGCAACGAACAAAGCAAAACAAGCAAACACAAGATATGCAACATATATCCAACTTATGCAAAACTAAGGTTAGATATGAAAATATGATTTTTAAGAGTGATAATAATCAGTAAATAACCCAAACAAAAAATCACATCATGCACTAACCCATTGTAAAAATTAAATGCACGCTATTCATTAAATGCCCCTTTTTTATTGATTTTTGACCTAGTCATCAAGATTGGACCTATATGATATGAATTTGAATCTAAAACCCTAAATACAAAAAAGCGACCCCTATCAAAAATCAAAGAGCTTTCCAAAAATGTTATAATTTTAAAAATATCTTTTCATTTGTGCCCTAGGGAATCATTTTGTCAAAACTGACCAATTTTTGCAAATTGAATTATTGAGCCCTAATATGATCTCTAAAATCAAAACACAAAGAACCAAACACTGTTTAGAATTTAGAGAGATTTCCAAAAATTCAAAATTTTTATAAAAAAATTGCTAATTTTCTCCTTAAAACAATTTTTCATTAAAAAATAAGGGAAAAATCATAAAAATTTGAAAATACCTCTGAAAAATTTGAAAATTACACTAAAACTTTTCTGATATGTCACCACCTTGAAAAAAAAATAGATCAAAAAACCTAGCCATTTGAGAGATATGATCAAATCTTTCAGATCTAGCATTTTTTGTCTCCAAACAAATTTGCACAAGGGGGTTAACTCCAAAAATGTCTATTACCCCACGGTGGGTGCCAAAAATGTATGCCTAAAATATGGGCACACTTATATGAGTCATTATATTCAAGATTGCTCAAAAATGAGGTCTCGAATAGTGGCTCATAGCTCTCTATTTATGGAGTGCAAGAGTTTGTAATGGAGACCCTCAATTTGACCTAGTTTATGTCCATGCAAGCACACCATAAAACAAGAGATTCAAGGATCCAAAATGCATGAAATGGAGATGAAAAATAATCTATATGATAACAATGCAAAACAATGCAAGAAAGGAAATGTAATAACAATGCAATACTAATCTATGAAAACAAATATGGATCTAAGCTAATATGCAAATGCAAGGATGAAATCTCATGATGGAAGCCATGGATGCATAAGAGAAGAAGACAAGAAGATAGAAGTTCTCCACAAAAAGCTTTAGTATTCAAACTCTTTCAAAAATCTCTCTCCAAACCAGCAACATAATAATAGCATAATAATGGATGTATAAACTTGGAGCATAACAATAGAATAATTGTGGATCTCAAAAATGAGGAGAGGGCTCTCCCTTATAAAGAAAAATGTGGAGGTGGCAAGCTTCTCACAACCGATATGAGATAATAGAGTTTGATCCATGTGAGACAAAATTCCACCAATGAGAAAAGAGGAGAAGAATTAAATGAGGGAAGGAAAAAGGAATTTATTTAATTTTTTATTTATTTCATTTCTTTTTTCACGTGGGATTTATTTAATTAAAAGGGAGAAAGTTATTTTAATTAAATAGGAAATATTTAATTAAATTAAAAGAGGGGTCTTTAACTTAATTAATTAAATGTGGATGAATTATTTAATTTAAAAAAAAAGGTTTTCTTTTAATTAAATGGGGACTTATTTTATTTAATTAAAAGGAATATTTTCTTTTAATTAAATAAGATACGATAAAATGATCAACCTTAGAAAAATAAATAATTGAATTCAATCAAGGAAATTGATTTAAATTGATTTAATAAAATATTGCAAACCATTTGATTCAAGGAATTTGATAAATTGATAAATTGAATAATGAGGACCCATAGTCTAGGTGACCATTTTAGGGTGCATACAACTACCAAAGCTTGTCCCTTACCTTTTGAAGTGGATGAATATTCCTTATCCTTATAGGCATTTAGTACATCAATTTTATGTTTCTTCATTATGTTTAGCAACTCATCAATTTGCCTATCCTTACACTCATGTTCATCATGACCATTCTTCTTACAATAGGCACAAGTTTTCTTCTCCCTTTTGTTGAAGTTGTTCCCCTTCTTATTATTTTTGGAAAAAGACTTACCTTGTTGTCAGGAAGATTGTTGTGTGGAGGAAGATTGATGCGAGGAGGTAGATTGATGTGTAGAGGAAGATTGTTGCATGTCATCTTGTGGCTTTTCTTTCCATTGCTTTTGCTTCTTGTTGGAATTTTTACTACCTTGATTCCCTTCATTTTCTACCAAGGCTTTGGTCTTGGAACACTGGAGAATTCCCATACTCACTAACTTTTCATGTTCTACGACTAGCATTCCTGAAAATGACTTGAATGAAGGCTTAGTGAAGGCACTACCCATTGTTAACTTGTGAGTATTATATGTTAGAAATAGATAATACTGAGAGGGGGCGTGAATCATTATTTTCAATCTTTTTGCCCACAACTAGATATTATTAATTATTTTACCACATGCATAAGAAAGTAAACCAATAATGTTGAACAGTATAAACAACCATACACAAAGAGAGATCATAACACCATATTTTGTTAACTAGGGAAACCCTGGCCAAGGGAAAACCCCAATGGGAATGAAACCCACTAGATGTTTCACTATATAAAGGATGTGGTTAAGGATATTGACCCTATTAGGAGCCTATGAAGAATGTATAGTTTCTCAAGTCCCTGTTAGGAGACTAGGCTTTGTTAGAAGCCTCAACCCTGTTAGGAGTTGCTTCAACCTTGTTAGGAGTTGGTGGATCATATACAAATGTGTGCAAGAAGAGCCTATTTCCCTAACATGCAACTATATAATGATATCTTCAAGAAATAAGTATACATACAATACTAAGATACTTGTTGTGCTTCACAAATCTTCTGACTAGCAATTCTTCATATAAAAGTAACTACGCACATATCATTCTACATCATATCTCGCATAACAATGCTTTGCATCATATATCATAATATCTCATTCACTTGTTACTCTCATTTCATAAGATCATATCAAGTTTGTAATCACTAATTATTCCTTTCTCACACTTTTTCACTTATATCTAACTTCGCAAATGAAGTTCTTTACTTATACCAAACATATTGGTAAATTCTTCCTCAGTCGGCTCACATAACATCATTAGAGTCAACTTATTAAGAAATTGTAAGTCAAAATAATAAATCAAGTCATTTAACACATTCTGTTGATATGCTCTGTTCTGTGTTGTACCATCATTGCATTACCAATTCCTTCATAACTTGGACTCGGTTGATCATACAGACATATGCACTAGTATATGTCATCAATATGATGTCATGCATCTCTAGTTAACTATGCAAGAGAATATTCCAAGGGAATATTCTATTATCATCAAATTTGTCATGTTGTTGTGATGTTGTCTAATACTTAGAAAATTTTCCTTTACCAATGAACATGACTAATCTGCAAAACAAATATGTTTCCATAAATGGAAACCATGTTACTAACCTTAACTGATTGATTGGACATATTTCCAACAATCTCCCCCTTTGGCATTGATGGCAACATTTAGAAAAAATTGTTTAAGAACCAAACATGTTGTCATACCAAACAAAACAAATAATTGTAACATAGTAAAAATATTGTATTCATGTTTTAAGAAGATTACATCCCTTATAACTCCGATTACAACTTATTGCTCCCCCTTACAAATTATAATAAAAGCTTACTACTATATATTTATATGTATATGTATGTGTGTGTGTGTGTGTGTGTATATATATACTTATTTTTTCTTTTTCAATTAGTGACAATTTTCTATATATCTCTCCCTTTGACATCAATGACAAAGGTATCACAAAAGAAAAGTTTTCCAAAATCTAGTAGCTACATCAAAACTTGGAGAAACAATCACTGAAGTTGGTCTTCAACTACGCAAGGTGTTTCTCCCAACTATCTTACAATGTATCAGATACATTGATTAGCGCACATAAGGCATATGCAGCTAACTCTGCTACGTTCAAATCTATTGCCACAAATTTTTCATATGAGGACTTTGCTACCAAGCATTCCTCCAATTGATTTTCTAGTAATGTTACCTGTGGATATAAGTGATCTCTTAAAAGAGTAAATATTTTCAAAGCTTTCTCCTTTTCTACTTGTAAATCCTTGATGCTATCATGAATAGCTTGCATTGTGTGCTCAATGTTTACTAACTTTTGATTCTGTCACAAAAAGTTGTTAGTGAGCATTTGAAGCTCAGTTACCTTTTCTTTGATTTTCTCATCAAAAATTTGAAGATTGATGTATGCCGAGTTGCACATAGCATAAACTTGTTTTCCTTCTTCAATACTCTATCTCAATGCCTTAATGCATACATTCAAAGTTTCTATATCATTCCTTATATTTGTGCACATGGCATTAAGCAATTTACCATCATGCTATGTTTGTGTTTGAATTTTAGTCACATTAGTGAGTGTTGTGAACTCATCATCAAAATCTTTACACAAGATTATTTTGCACTATTGAATGTTTGCAAGTGTTTCAATAGGGCTTATTCTCTTTTCCATTATGTCCAGTACTAAAATCAAAGTCTTTTTAATGAACTTAACTAATTTCTTCTTCTCAAGAAATTTTCTCAAAGAAGATATGAGATTTTGTGCTTCATTTTCTTCATCTAACTAAGTTGTTGTTGTTGTGACCACTGTTGCTTCAGTAGGTGGTGTAGATTGTGTTATTGTTGTTGGTGTCAAGGGTACATTCGAAGTAGCTGCTTCACTACTAGATTCAACTTTCTTCACAAAAGGTGCATCTTCTTCCTTTGGCTCCTAATCTTCTACTTCATTAGATGAGCTACTATGATCCACAATATTACCAACAATACTGGCACCAAAATCCTTGAATGGGTCCTCAATTCTGTAAACTATCACATTAGTGTTATCCACTTGCATAGATTCACCGCCAATGGTGATATGTGGTGAATTATTGGAAATAGGTGTTCTAATTAGTTGCTCAAAACTATGGGGTGGATTGTCTGCAATAGGACTTGCTTCCTTTGTCTGTGCACACGCCTTAGGCATTTGGCTTGCCTTCTCTAGCTGCTCACTTTCCTTAGGCATAGTAGACATAAATGTGACTATATCTTTTTGTGTTTCCTCATTAACTTCTTCATAATTTCCTCCCATGAGGAGAATGGATCTCCTTTTATTCCTTAACAAAGGTGTTATACCTTTCAGAATAACTGTTATTTCTTCCTCATTATTTACATAACATAATTTTTCACCATATTAATTCTTATTTGTTTATCTCCATCTACAACTTTGCTCTTTTTGTTTAGCAGTCTATTGTACAAATCTTCAGGTATCTAACCTCTTATACTATCAAACCTTTTATCTTTTACAATCATATTCCTAACTACAACATTTTCTAGCTATCTCCTATCCATATTATTATACAAATCATAGTACTTATTCAACTGTACAAAATTATTGTCATTAATGATTTGCATGTTAAGATTCTCTACCTTTGGCTTCCATGTTTTTCATCCTACTAATGTCTTTGCTTCTTGATCAGCTGGCTCTACTAGTCTGTCACTAGTTCAATGTACTATCTCTGTACAATAGAGAGGTTATTCTTCTTTCATATCCTTATCCTGATCTTATCAGGTAATGTGCACTTCACTGTAGACTTCTCCCAATGTCTGTTGCATACTGTCAACTGTGCAACCTTTGATACTTACTCTAACATTAGTTATCAATAACTGCTACTCTATTTCACTGAGAATGGTTAATTTTTGTAAGAGAAGTCACAATAAATAAGTGACTTCATTGCCTTGTTAGATACTTCTTCTATAACTGTATGAGAGTTTCCTAGTTCCTTTTCCTTTATAAATGATTCTTGTAATTCATTTATGTGCTCCTTCATATCATTTCTTCTATTGTTCCTTCTATAATTCTAATTCTTGTTTAGGTCTCTTATGTTCATTCTACAAAACTTTTTTGTGTATCCAAAGTTACTACATAACTGACATACAGGTAAATTTCTTTTGTGTTCATTATGTTGGTCGTCAGTTGCTCTACAATTCCTTGTAATGTGTCCAAGATTATTGCATCTGTAGCAAACAATTTTTCTTCTTTCTCCACTTTCATTACTATGAGATTTTCTTATGTTTCCTGCATGGTTAGTATTCTTATATATCCTACTATTTGCATTATTACTATCAAATTTAGGTTTCTTACAATCTATTGAATAATGACCATATCCATGAAAATTATGGAAATAAAACTTTGAAATAGGTTTGAAGGGCTTATCTTTGCAATTGACTTTAATGTCTTCAGGTTCATCACGCCAAGCATAAGATTCCTTTCTTTTGTTGCCCATATCATGATTAGATTCTTTATCTTTCTCAGAATGAGTGACATTCTCTTTGTCCTTAGATGTATCATCTGTCTTGCTTAGATCCTTATTGAGTTCAGGAGTATCAGATTCTTTTCTCTCAATAGATTTCTTGGTGGATTGTCCAAGAAATAATCCAAGCCCAATCTTGTCATAATTGGGTCTTTGTGCACATATTTGTTCTTCAATCTTATCACTGTTGATATATAATTTTTCAAGTTGCTATTTATTTTGTACCAACTCACCTTTCACAATAGTGTTGTATTTCTCTAATTTTGCATACTCTAACTTAATAGATTCTAATTTAGACGTTACCTTGCTTAACTGTGATCTCAGATCTTCATTTTTAGCTTTAATTTCAAAATCATTCTTTCCTCCATTTTTCTTAAGACTCAGCTTGAGTTCAACTATCTTCAACTCATGTTTTAGGATTTTATTTTCTTTCTTCAGATCTTCAATATCATCATCACTGGTTTGATTATTAGGTCTTGTTTTCTTTAGATCATCTATCTTGTCCTTTAGTCACCAATATAAGCTTTTGCATCTTTGTATCTATTTTTAAGGCCAACTCTTTCATCAGTAAGGAGATCAATTTGTTAAATTTTTTCTTCAAGATTCTTCTTCAATTGTTCCATATCCATAGGGATCTTATTCAAGCTATTAAGCCTCTTCTAAATAACCAGGCTCTGATACCAATTGTTAGAAATAAATAATATTGAGAGGGGGGTGTGAATCAGTATTTTCAATCTTTTTGCCCACAATTGGATATTATTAATTACCTTACCACATGCATAAGAAAGTAAACCAATAATGATGAATAGTATAAACAACCATACACAAAGAGAGATCATAACATTATATTTTGTCAACTAGGGAAACCCTAGCCAAAGGAAAACCCTGGTGGAGATGAGACCCACTAGATGATTCACTATATAAAGGATCCAGTTAAGGATATTGACCCTGTTAAGAGTCTATGAAGAATGTATAGTGTCTTGAGTCTCTGTTAGGAGACTAGGCCTTGTTAGAAGCCTCAACCCTATTAGGAGTTGGTGGATCATATATAAATGTGTGCAAGAAGAGCCCACTGCCCTAACATGCAACTATACAATAATATCTTCAAGAAATAAGTATAAATATAATACTGAGATACTTCTTGTGCTTCACAAATCTTCTAACTGACAATTCTTCATACAAGAGTGACTACACACATATCATTCTACATCATATCTCACATAACAATTCTTTGCATCATATATCATAATATTGCATTCACTTGTTACTCTCATTTCACAAGATCATATCAAGTTTGCAATCACTGATTATTCCTTTCTCACACTTTTCCACTTATATCTAACTTTACAAATGAAGTTCTTTACTTATACCAAACATATTAGTAAATTCTTCCTTATTCAGCTCACATAACATCATTAGAGTCAACTTATTAAGAAATTGTAATGCAAACTAATAAATCAATTCATTTAACACATTCTGTTGATATGCTCTGTTCTGCATTGTATCATCATTGCATTACTAATTCCTTCATAATTTGAACTCGATTGATTGTACAAACATGTGCACTGGTATACGTCATCAATATGATGTCATGCATCCTTGGTTAACTGTGCAAGAGAATATTCTTAGGGAATATTCTGTTATCATCAAATATGTCATGTTGCTATGATGTTGTCTGATACTTAGACAATTTTCCTTCACCAATGAACATGACTAATCTGCAAAACAAATATGTTGCCATAAATGACAACCATGTTACTAACCTTAATTGATTGATTGGACATATTGCCAATATTATAACTTGAAACAAAAGTGACATATTTAGGAGGAAGATGAGTCATCACATGTTTGATCAACTTTCCATCCTTGATGGGTTCACCACAATCCTTAAGTTGTGCCCTATACATGTCTACTTGGGTAAGATAATCTTTGATGGTGTCAAAATTCTTAGGATCCAATTTGAGAAGATTATCCTCAATGGTGTAGGCCATATCTTCATCTACTATCCCATACAATGCTTCAAGTTTATCCCAAACTTCTAGTGGATTGTCAATGTTCTTGATGTGATATTTGACAGGATTTGAGATATTCTTTAACAAGGTTCCTAGGGCCATTTCTTATTTTGATGCCCAATCTTCTTTACGAGACTCATCAACATCATCATTAAGTTTCTTTGCTACACTAGTTACATAACATAGTAAACTTTTTTCAACTACCGGTTCTTTTATCTTTTCTTTCTAAGTAGCATAATTATGTGGAGTTAACTTAGAAAAAGAAGAAAAAGAACCCATAATGCAAAAGAAAGAGCATAATATCTAGGAGACAAAAAACACAAGACACACCCCCCCTTTTCACTCAATCATAGAACCCCCCCCCCCCCCCCCCCAAAATGAATGCTTTAGGCACTTTATATGTAGTGCAATTACATTAAGCCACTTGTCAAAATGGACAAAAGTGGACTTCTAATTTTTTTGTTTACAACCTCCTCTTGAAGTTCAAATCTAGTACTTAGCAATGTAGCTCAGATATACAATAATTTTGAAGTTTGATCAAAGCAATATAGTAAAATAAAGGACCTATTTCTGAAAGTCATATTTTTGTCCACATAAGCCTTAATTTGATTGCAGATCTAGAAAGTAGATGAAAAATTATGTACTTAAAAAATGGGAACCTAAATATGTGTCCAGATGAGCCCGTACGGAGCATTTGAAGTTGTAAAATATAGGATTAGATAGGTACAGTCACCAAAAATTGGTTTTTCTAACAAATCCATGCATCAAAACTAGAAAATATTAGCACCACTGAAAAATTCAGGAAATTCTAGCCCAAATTTTTTTTTAAAATTGCACCTAGTTTGGAGTGTGGATGACTGAGATATTGCCTCTCAAAGTTGGACTATCAAATCAAAACTACATATGATGAGGGGTCTATCCTGATGAGGTCAAGTAACTACTGGGTTAAATTTGATGTCCAAACAACCATCATGCCAGTGCAATATGGCATGCTTGTAACGGTCAAATGATCGTCAATTTTAAGCACGTAAAATGATGACATCAGCAAAAAAGAGGGCCCGACTGGCTAACATGGGAATCTATATTGTATGGACTTAACTTGGAAGATCATATGGTTGATGTGGCAATCATGGATAACATGTCACTATTTTACAGGGTGACATGGCAATCGAGTCACCTTCTGCATTAGAGTTGATGTGGCAGATGACAAAGGTGTTGATGTGGTCATCAGTGATCTAAGTTGGTGGCAACGTGGAGAGGACCAATTGGCAATGAGAAGGAGGGGCCAGCAAGAGCAGAGGTCACTGGAAATGGGCACCAGGAGTTATTTTCCACCGGTGATTAGTGAAGTCGGTGGGTGGTGGGAGATTAGTCCCACATGCACGATGTTTGGGGAAACTGTAGTAAATAAAAGTTGGATGCTTTAGCACTAAGGTCAACTTAGAAGCCATTGTTATGCAGATGCCCATCTCAATTTGGAAGAGAATTTTAGTCACTATATGGAAGTTAGTTTGTGTGGAATATTCCAACTATATTGAGGACTATGCCAACTGCGGGCTATTGGAGTTTGATTGCCCAGTTTGCCTGCAAAAAAATGCTCTCCTACAGGCCTGATGGCCAAAAAAATTCAGAAAAAATAATGCAGATCCAAAAAATAATTGTAGAGGCACAAATAAAAAATGTAGATTTGAAAATTAATTGCATAGATCTGAAGAGATTATACCAATTTCACAAATCGGGCCTTCAGGGTCCGATTTGCAAAAAAAAATTGCCTCAGATTTGACTATGGCCTAGGGTAGGCAAATTTATAGTCAAAATTCACCAAATTGACGCTTTAGACATAATGGTGAGGTCTGCTTTGGCTCTAGACACTCCCAAAAAATGTAGATACTCCAAATCTAAATCATGGTCCTTCGAGAGGTGAAGCAAAAATGGTCTCCAATGGCTATGTGAAGAGATCTCCTATCACTCTGATACCATGTAAGAATTTACCTTAGGAAAAAATAACACCAAGATCAAGAAGCTCAAGCACTAAGCACAATATGGACCAATAATGGATGATCATAATAACAATTTAATGAGAATGAATATCCTATGAATACACACTAGAAGTGCATGTATATAAAGGCATCTAGAATGACTAGGAGTCAGCAAAGTGATAAGCCTCACAACTAAGCACATGTCCACAAGGAGTGGATTATTCTCCATTGAGCACAGGAGTTAGTGCGATGATGAGAGAATAAGCTTACATAAGTTTACCTAAGTTAGTGTGATGATGAGAGGATAATCTTACATAGGTTTATCTTGTAAAGAGATGTTGTAGACACCATGTGCTCAATTGGAGTGCAAACAATTGTGTTGTCTTCATGACAACTCATATAAATATGCAAACTCTTGTGTTGTCAACAAGACAACTCATATGACTATGCATACTCCTAGGTGTCTATATGATAATGCATTTAACTTAAGTAAAGTGTTATAATAATTAATTATTTACCCTAAGAAAAACACTACCTCCTGACCATGTGGTTACCTAGTCAAGCTTCCACTCCCACCATGTAGGGAAGATAATGAACGATGCACAAATAAATAATCAATCTTAAAACATTCCTAGGAAAGGAATCCAAATAGCCAAAACTACCTCAAGGGTAACACAAACTACTCAAGAAGAAAAGATAATTAAAATTGAAAGGACACTCAATCCAATACCAACACCACATACCAAGTCAAGATCTACATACCAAATACAATACAATATCAAATCAAGATAAAGTCAATGAAAGGTATCCACCTTAAGTCAGGGGTCACATGTCCAAGAACAATAATCAATAGATAACAACCATCATCAATAAAAGTAAATCACCAACAATAAGTGCACCACCAATAAATAACTGACACTTATCAATAAAAGTCAATTGTTAACAATAAATGACATCCAATCAATAAGTTATAACTCATAATAAATACACCGTCAAAAGTAATATCCAACTAGTATACCACTAGAGGCAAATATTAAAAAATCATGAAGGAGACTCAAGCTATATACTAGGGAGTGTCATCACATTGTCAAACTACTTGAGTAAACTTGGACTAGTCTCTCAGTAGACCCCAAATCCTCAAGCGTCATGTTACCCTAGATTGGTCACTCTAGACCCTGGACCCTCAACGTAACACCTACAAAACTAGAATATCCTCTCATAAAGACAAGGAATAACCAGTCATATCTCTCACTAAGTATTATCTCATTCTTATCCTTAGCCTATACAAGCACTCAAGGCATGAGCAAGGTAATATATCTAACTTATCTTTTTAATGTGTGTCTAAATATTTTAAATTACTATGTTATCCCTTGTTACACAACTTGCAATGAGTTACCCTGGTAGCCTCTTTGGATCCTGATTCCCATTGCAAGCCACTCACATAGACATGCACATAGACTACCTTCCCAAAACTCACAAACCATAATTGTGTCACATATCGAATTTGGTTCCTTAATAGGCAAATCAAAAATAAGATTGGTTCTCCAAACCCAAGTTCTCATAAATGCTCAATAACATAAAGCTCATAAAACATAAATCTCAATTTGAATCATAAAATACATCATGACATCCAATCAAATAATTATAGAAGAAATCTCAAAAAATGCCTCTGATGCACATCCTAACTTGGCCAACTAACAACCCATAAAGAAAACCATCATGGAAATAAACATCACAAGATTATAAATAGAATATAAGAAAACACACAGTTTTCAACCATATGATTTGATTTCATCAATTTATCATATTTAGTTTGGGTCATAAAGATGTGTTTAGAAATAAAGTAAAAATATACATGTTAATATGAATTGTCATGCTAATATACTTATTTAAATTAATAAGTATTTAAATGTCAAATCTCTCTACATATTAAAATATCATGCAATATTATCATGTTATTAATTTAAACAATCTTAAATTGTAAATGTATATTATTAGATTAAATATTAATATCAATTTCATTTTTTATCCGTAAGAGGTCGAAGCCAAGATTCATTATTATTATGTGATGTGATTAATTATTATTATTTATTAAGCTTGTGTAGAGTTGAACCCAAGACCTCTTATATAAGAGGCTCACAATTTATCGTTGTGTTGTAGGTTCTTGCCTTAGTTAAGTCCAATATTTTTTTATTATTTTCTTTAATTCATAATGCAACTAGAGATAAAATTATAATTTTTATTGAATCATTTATAATTTCTATCATAAAATTAAATAGTTATTAACTAGATGATTACAAAGTGAACACTACAACTTCTCTTAAAATATAATAAAATTATAATTATTTATTTATTAACTTCCCTCTTGCATTAATAAATATAAAATCGTTTATATGCAACTAAGAGTTTATCTAGACTTAAAGAATCACAAATACTAACATTCACTTTATAACTAAATGTATAATATTTATTTAATTTTAAAAATTAATAAATTATTATTATTTTCTTTGAGAATTTTTTTAAGACTTTTTTTTAATTAAAAAAATAAAAAATCATGATTTTTATTTATTTTTTAAATAAATAAATTTTAAAATTAAATTATATTTTTATAAATTAAAAATAAATACGCAATCACTATTTTTGCATTCCTTTGATCTCTCAAATCATGCAACCATAATATAGTATATTTATTTTCACATGCATGTATAAATTTAGTTACAACATGCTTTCCTCTTTTTTGTTTTCTCAATAAATTTTGTAATTAAATTATTTTAGATATAAAAAGAATATTTATCTTTATTTAGAAAATTCATGATAATCACATGGTTCAAATAGCAAATTTAAACTTGAAACTTTAGCTATTCAATTTGTTGTCATCTTCCAATTTTCTATAATTGAATTTTCCCTATATTAGAAAGGGGTTTAAAAGAATATAGTCATGATAATTTTCTACAATTTTTTCAAAATCAAGTTTTCTTGATTAATAAGTTTTCATTTTCAAAATCTATAACATAATTCTTTATCCAAAAATCAATATAGTAAATTAATAAGCATTATGCAAGCACCCAAGAAGACATGAAGTTGATAGATCTTTCAATAAAATTCTACAATGGGTTTTCAAACCCTACCTCAAAACCACAACTAAAATCAAAGACAGCATGTGAACGCATGCAAATTCAAACCCTCTCAGACTTTCAACAATTCTTTTGATCCAATTCTGAATTTTGCTCTTGAAAACTTATGTGTCCCTTAAGGGCCTGTTTGGTTGCTTGAATAGAAATAGAAAATTTGGAATACATTTTCTATTTTCCATTTTGTTTGTCAATTGGAATAGGAAATAGGGAGACATATTCCCATTTTGCCTCTAAAATGAGCTTATACCCATTCCAAAAAATAATTGTTATTGGAATAGTCATTCATATTCCCAATATTGCATTCCTACTCTCCATTCCTATGCTTACAACCAAACGAGCTCTAAATAAACTACCAACCCCCTAATAAAAAAAACCTAACCCTAACTAGGGTTTCTATTCTCCAATATTTTAAAAAGCCACTAACTTTATTAAATAATAACTACTTTAATTATTTCATCTTTTTATGCACACTTAAATTTATTTTATTTTATTTTCCTCCACTTTATTAAATAGTGCAAGCACTATATAAAGCGTACTTTGTTATTTAAATTAATAATAATAATTAAAGCTCATTATTTAAATGCAACTCTAATTTAATTATTATTAATAAAAAATTATAATAAAATAATATTAAGTCTTTAACCTTTTAATTCTTTTTCAATCCAACTTCTTAAATTAGACTTTAAAATAAAATATTTTAAACTAAAGCACATATTTAATTAATTAAATATCATCAAATTTTAATTTCTCTTTAACCAATTTTCCAATTTAGACTTCCAAATTAAATATTTTAAATTAAGCCACATATTTAATTAGTTTTCAATTAATTAAATATTCTCATATTTTAATAATTTATTTTAATCAAATAATATTTAATAATTCTCAATATTATATGATTAACTATAATTAAATCATTTACCAAATAAATCATAGTCAAAACCACATAAAAACAACATTACCAAAACTGATCAAAACTCAAAATTAAACAACACAGCCAAAGATAAACTCATGGATTTAAAAAGGGTGGAAAGTCAAATACATCTCCTCCTTCTCAAGACAAGTAATTAGGCTATGGTTGGGATTGGACCTGAACAATATCTCTCCATTCTTACCATTGAGTTATTGCAATCATCCTAGCAATTCAGGAAAGTCGATGCCCAATACCTACAAATCTGAATAAAATATGAGCATGTACATGTGCATATATATCTAAGTTAAACAGACAATGGTGGGGAGTGGTACGTTGTGTAGATCCTGACTAGCAGGTGACTACGACTCCCTCATTCAACCATATCAGGCAAGTCAAACATAAATATAAAATAGACACACACACACACACCCCATACACATGCAAGTATAGGGTAAGTATAATAATAAATCCTTATATAAATAACACCATATTCTAATATGAAGATCTCATCATCATGAGGATATTATAAACATCTTTATAAGACACACCATATGACATCATTATAAAAGTAATTTTATTAACCAACTAAGAGCAATTAAAGTATCATCATTGCAAGTAGAAAATTATTACAACTTGATATAATCAACTGCTCAACATATCAAAGTATTGCATTTCAAATATCAAATTAGAGCTAACACATCTATAGAAGAGGCATAGAGAACTTGATCAACTAAGTATACAATGATAAAAAAGGAGGGGTGTTACACTATGTCATTCAGACCATTGTGTTTATTTTAAGAGGTTGGATGATAATAACTATACTATTTTGTGTTTATATGTCGATGGTATGCTTGTAATTATCTCTAACATGCATCGCATTAAGGGATCGAAATGACAATTAGCAAATCCCTTTGCTATGAAGCATTTGGGGGTAGAAAAATAAATCCTTGATATGAATATTTATAGACATGGGATGAACAAAAAATTAACTCTATCTTAGGCCGATTATATTGAGAAGATATTATAATATTTTCATATAGTGAATGCCAAAGATATCAACACACATTTGAATAGTAATTTTAAAATGACTAAGGAGATGTGTCCAAAAACATAGAAAGAGGAGAATAAAATGTCCAAGGTACCTTATTTTTCAACTATAGGTAGTTTAATGTATGTCATGGTATGTACTAGACTAAATATTGCACACGATGTAGGAGTTGTTAGTAGGTATATGAGGCATCCTAGGATTGAGCATTGAAATGCAGTCAAACAGATTCTTAGATATTTGAGATGTACATCCAATAAATGTTTATATTTTGGGGACTCTACTACTAATTTGCAATGCTACATTAACTCAGATCTGGCAAGAAATCCAAATACTAGGCAAAGTACTATAGGAAATTTATTTACTATTGGTGGGACAATGGTGATTTGGACTTCTCGGTTACAAATGGTAAATTCTTTATCCACTACAAAACCAAAGTATTTTATTGCTATAGAAGCAATTGAAGAGATGATATGTATTCAATTTTTCATAGAAGAGTTGGGGCACCCATAGATGGACAATTATATATTTATAGATAGCTAGATTTCTATTCATCTTGTCAAGAATTTTACTCTACATTCAAAGACGAAACACATATGTTTGTGGTACTATTTTTTGGTTAGTTTTCAATGATGGACAATTAAAGTTGGAAAAGATCCATGCAAATTGTAAGGAAACTTGCAACAAAAAATATAACCATTTCCACATAACC
This sequence comes from Cupressus sempervirens, assembly GCA_028749045.1. NCBI lineage: Eukaryota > Viridiplantae > Streptophyta > Pinopsida > Cupressales > Cupressaceae > Cupressus > Cupressus sempervirens. The sequence continues at coordinate 250,319,998 of CM053793.1, read as the reverse complement.
CATAATTGATCTAAAATAAATTTGTAATTAAAATCCACATGCAAGAGTATAGACAACATACCCACAAAATGTGACACACAAGATATACCCTGGGAAACCCTCATTGAGGATAAAACCTAGCCTCCAAAAGTATCCATCACCATGTATTATTCAACAAAAATATCATTATAATACAACCATGGAAGCTTTCAAAGCCATAGCCACAACCAGACAATCCATGTGAACAAGCATGAATCCACACATCTCATGATATGCTTCCAACCTTCACAAATGCTCCCTTGGCTAACCCATCAAGACTTGTATTGCTCAATTTTATTTTTTTTGTCTTTTTATCTTTTCATCTTGTCCCTACAACTACCCTTGTGGCTGCTTATATAGTAGCAAGTCCACAAAACTAACAAGTAGTATTACATAAACCACATGCTAAAACCATGTGCTACCTAACCCATTGACCCCACATTTTATATTGGATATTTAATTTTTTTCCAATATTAAATAATTATATCAAATATTATCACAATGTTACAATAAAACACATCAAGTATATCTCATGAGAATCTTTACATGTTACACATCCATCTAAATGCTCTTAGGTGCAACAATACATAATAAAATAAAATAATTTCATGAAATGTGTATAACATTGCATACATTGCAATAGGGTCAATCCATAGCCACATAAATGAACAAGGAAATAATTCCTCCTAATACATCCACCATCATGGATCAAAGTATACCATGTGCTCCATCCTAGTACCTGCAATAAAATCAAAGTATCCAACATCTCAAACATGAATGATACCACCTCCTATTATGGCACTACCACCAAACATACATAGAAGCCATCCAAAGAGAAAGTCATCCAACCCATTGCATAAAAATCATAAAATATTTTATCAACTGAAAATCCAAGCACAAAAAAATGAGCTAAAGGTAATCATATGTATACATAGTTATCAAATATCTATAGCTGAAATAGCACCCACAACAACTGCAGACCCATCCAACTATCCATACCTCCAAAGGTATAAATGTTAGAAATGATAGTCCACCAAGATAACTGAGGGTGGGGAGGGGAGGGGTGAATCAATTATCCAACAATTAAAACATTTATCTTCTTTAAAAAAACTTAACCATTCAACCAAAGTAAACGACAACCATAATAAGATGCACATAGACAATTACACTAGATATGTTAACTAGGGAAACCCTTGATTAGAGGGAAAACCCTTGTGGGAATGATGCCCACAAGATGATTTAATAATATAAATATTCCTTGTTAGAGGATGAACCATGTTAGGAGTCTATTACAAAATTTAGTACATATGAGTCCTGTTAGGAAACTTTGAATCCCTGTTAGGAGTTATCATACAATGTATGCAAGAAGAGCCCACTGCCCAAATATGTAGTTTCAACTACAAGAAGAGCTCACTACTTAAACATGCAATTTACTATTATGTTCTTCTTTCCTTTGTTCTATCAATCGAACCAATTACTGTCAAACCTTGTAGACCAGTCACAAACCTTGGATTCAAATATCAAACCTCAAATCACTCTACAAAACCTCGGTAATGAAATTTCCTTTACTTCCACTCTACTCTGCTCAACTTCACATTTTTCTCTCTCTATTACTTACAATCACTTCTTCATCTCATGATTCTACACTCATATGATAAAGGAAAATGTCCTTCCTTTATACTGAGTCCATAAAACAATTCCCTGAGTTAGCTATAAGACCTTCTTAATTAATCATTATTGTATCACATTAAGAACACATTACACTTAATGATAACATTAATCTTCCACCTTGCAACTTGAATATCTTTCCATACACATAATATCATGATGAGAAAACTTAGCCACATTATCACCAACATGTCTTCTTCATATGCTTAACCTCGATTCTTAGAATAACAACTCTGCTAAGAGAAATAACAAGTTTACCAGAACATTCCTTTGTAAACTCTATCTCAAAACAAAGATCACCAAAACTTACATAACTTCTTCCAAACTTATCATTTCTTCATCTGATGTTAATTGCATGTACTAAATACTTAGAAGTATCTCCCATAACCTTGGATAGTGAGAATACTCAACTAGTTGTCCGTACCAACTTGATCTTTCTATTGTTCTTCTATTAGATACCACAGAAAATTGTTTTGTTGACATCAATGAAAAACTTAGTCATGAACATAATATATCATCATAGTAACATATCTATAATAGTCTCCCATAGGAATATCATCAACATTCATGCTTCCAACAATCTCCCCCTTTGGCATTGATGACAACATAGATGAAAAAATCTAGTTTAAAAAATATCAACAACAAAAGATTGTTAATCTTTATTTCAAATCTTCTTCATCAATCATTCTTCCCCATTAATATATCTCAATGTGCCTTCTGTCAAACTATCATTCCATGTTGTACTTCTTCTGAACATAATTTTCTTCCTCATGATCTTCTCATGATGTTTTTCATGCTGAACTTCTCCCCATTGACATCAATGTCAAAGGTTTCAGCAACCATAAAACTTTGCAACAACTGATTCTTACTAGGTCAAGTGTCCAAAGACACTATTCAAAACAACATCTAATAAGAGTCCTAGATGACTCTATCCATCACAGATACTCCCCCATATAGGAAGCATTAGCATTTAGTCCAGACAATAATGGTGATTTGTTACACTGGACTAATGCACTCTTACATCTTCTACTCTAATGTAGGAAGGGGCATAACCCCTAGCATACCTCACAAATACTCAAATGTCTCTTTTGGAAGAGGCTTAGTAAATATATCTGCAATCTACTCTTTAGTGCTCACATACTCCAATCTAATTTCCTTTTCTATAAGTTTCTCTCTCAACATGTGATAGTTAATAGAAATGTGCTTATTCTTTGAATGCAGCACTAGATTCTTAGACATATTTATTGTGCTTATGTTGTCACAATGTATGACAATAGGTTCACTAATGTCTATCCTTATATCCTTTAGCATCTGCTTCATCCAAACAACTTGATTGCAATTGTTTTCTGCTGCAACATATTTTACTTCATTGTACTTTGTAGTGTACAATCATGCTTCTTTCTTAGCCAAGAAACCAATCTTCCTCCAAGAAAGAAGGCTTCACCACTAGTGCTCTTTGTCAACCATATTGCCTACCCAATCAGCATCAGTATGGGCACTTAGAGTAAAATCATTAGATCTATCATACCACAATCTGAACTCTAATGTTCCTTTTAGATATCTAAATATCCTTTTGACTACTACATAATGTGCTTCTCTAGGATCAGGTTGATATCTTGCAACAAATCCAATTGTATTTGCTATATCTGGCCTTGTGTGAGTTAGATATTATAATACTCTAATCATAGATCTATACTTCTTCTGCTCAACAGTAAGTGTCTCATCCTTTGTAAATAACTTGTGTCCAACTACCATAGGTGTTCCAATGGGTTTGCATGTTTCCAAACCAAACCTTTTTAGTAAATCTTTCAAATACTTAGTCTAAGAAATAAAGATTTCTTATTTATTCTATGCAATCTATAATCCTAGAAAATATTTTATTTCTCCTATCATACTCATTTCAAATTCTTTCTTCATCTCTTCAGCAAACTTGTCACTTTCATCATCATTTCTTCCAAATATGATATCATCAACAAATATTACCAAAATCATCAAACCATCATCAATTTCTTTCCAATATAGATTACTATCTGCCATACCTTTGTTGTATCCAAGATTTGTCAAATGCTTGTCCAACCTTGCATACCAAGTTTTGGGTGCTTACTTCAAGTAATACAATGCTTTCTTCAATTTGCATACTATGTCCTTGTCATCTATCAAAGGACAATCTTCAAGTTGTTCAATGTACACTTCTTCTTCAAGTTCTCCATTTAGAAATGCTAACTTGACATCCATCTGATACACTTTGAATTTCTTTTGTGTTGCATAGACTAAGAATAACCTGACTGCTTCTATTCTAGCCACTGGAGCATAGGTCTCATCATAGTCTATTCCTTCTTGTTGTGAGTAACCTTTACATACCAATCTTGCCTTGCTTCTTACAACTTCGCCTTGCTCATTCATCTTGTTCCTGAATACCCATTTAGTTCCTATCACATTCTTGTCTGTTGGTCTGGGGACCAATTCTCATGTCTTATTCTTTACTATTTGATACAATTCCTCTTTCATAGCTTGTTTATAGTACTCATCTTTACATGCTTCATATGCATTCTTAGGTTCAACTTGAGATATCAAACATAGTTCTTCATTAACTTTTCTTCTTGTCATCATACCTTTATCTTTGCTTCTGATGATCTACTCAAATGGGTGATTCTTTATCATATTATTTCATAAAGTAGGAGTTGTTATCTCAACTCTTGGCTCTACTAAAGGTTTTGAGCTTTGTTCCTACCTTGGCTCTCCTTCATTCTACAAATCATTATTAGTCTCAAGAAATACTTCATCACTCCTTGGCTTAGTAACAACATCATCATCTAAATTGTAATCAATCATTCTTTCTTGTATCTTGAATTTATCATCAATTCTCACATTTTCACTTTCCATAATAGTCTCCAAAACTATTTCCTCTATTACTTGCTCTTCATTAACCAATCTATGCTCCTTAAACAGTCTTTCAAGGATCTTTCCATACTTTCTCTAAATTCTTCAACTTTATCAAAAAGTAGATTCTTTCTAGTTTTCCTTACTCTCTTAGGGCATGTAGATGAAAAATGACCAAACTCATTGCATGTCCAACAAGAAAAAACTTCCATACCTTCTTTCTCTCTTTTCATTAGGAGATCAATACCTTCCTTGATCTTCATGTCTTTGTCAGATCTCAGTCTGTCTTTACTTGTATCTCTTTCACAAAAATCAATGCTCAATTCTGTACACAATTCTAATCTCTCACCAAGAAGCTCCATCTTCTGGGTGTCAAAATTTCCTCCATCAAACTTAGGACTATCCTTTCTAAAATAAATCATCACTGATCTCCCAAAGCTATTAAGCTTATTCTTCAAGGACCTAATGCTCTGATACCAATTGTTAGAAACAATAGTCCACCAAGATAACTGGGGGGGGGGGTTGTATTAGTTATCCAATAATTAAAATATTTATCTTCTTTTTAAAAACTTAATCATTCAACCAAAGTAAACAACAACCATAATAAGATGCAAATAGACAATTACACCAGATATGTTAGCTAGGGAAACCCTTGATCAGAGGGAAAACCTTGGTGGGAATCATGCCCACAAGATGATGTACTAATATAAATATTTATTATTAGAGGATGGACCTTATTAGGAGTCTATTACAACATTCAATACATATGAGTCCCTATTAGTAGACTTTGAATCCCTATTAGGAGATTCTAACCCTGTTAGGAGCTGTAGTACAATGTATGCAAGAAGAGCCCACTGCCTAAATATGCAATTTCAACTACAAGAAGAGCTCACTGCTCAAATATGCAATTTACCATTATGTTCTTCTATCCTTTGTTCTATCAATCAAACCAATTACTATCAGACCTTGTAGACCAGGTCACAAACCTCAGATTCAAATATCAAACCAAACTACGAACTAATCCTACATTGCCACCTCATTACTGTCATAAGCTCCTACTAAACCATGTATCTAAGCTATAAATGACATCATGATAAAAAAACCATCCTCTAACCATGAGAATCAACCAAAACATCAAACCAAAAAAAACTCAAAGTGTACATCATGAGCTCCTCAAAAGAAACCAAATGACCATGATGCTTAACCAAGAAGATATACCATCATAAGCAAATCATGAATCTAAACCAATGAGCACCAAGAAAGTACCTATATATCCAATCACATCATGCCAAATTCTATGACACCATGGTCACATCCATGAACTAAGCATATAACTCTCAAAGTGTCCAACATGTTAGCATAAAATAGGCAACCACAATCCTCCACCATGACTGTACCTAGTAACAACATCTCATCTCTTCTACATGAATACAAATCAAAAATCATGTGACTAAAGACATAGACAACCCAAATCCAAGCCACGAATATGAATATTTATCAATAATGAAAGATCGGTGGGCAAAGACAACCTATATCCAAGCCACAAATCCAACTTGTAAGTATAGACTGCTTACAGCACTACACAACTTGTAGCCCCAAAAAATCATCATACATATCCAAACCAAATATTGATAACCATATCATCACGAGAATAATCTGAAAAATATGCTAAGTATACAATGACATCAAATCTCCAAATATACAATATCATAAACTCATAATGCTACCATAGTCAATATATATCATAAACTGTTCAAAACAATATATCACCAAATAAACCATGCCAAAACTGCACCAAATTTGAACCAATGTGTAAAGCTCTCCAATACTTTTTCGTTGACTATTCAAAGTCTAAAATTCAACTCTGTATGCCCAAGTTAGTTCAAAATTAACATATGACTTTTGGGCTCTTAAAACCTAGAAAAATGTCAAAATCATATAATCAAACATGTACCAAGTTGTAGTACTGTAAATTATCTTTTCAATGACTATAAAAAGTCCAAAATTTGATACCCTGAGAGAAAGTTATAGTCTTTTTACCATTTGTATTGCGATATTCTTATTTTTATTTTTATTGTGATGGAAATTTCAATTGGATTAAATTTGATGGCCGTCACAGGGTGAAACTAAAAACCTATTGCATTTTCTATCAACATGGCCAACCTAGGGTATATTATATATCAAAATTTATGAAAAAACCAAAATCCAATGGTGAGGTCTATTTTTGCCTAAGAGATCATTTTTGCAAGCTCCCCCGTCGCTGCACACCCTCCCCCCCCCCCCCCCCCCCCCCCCCACACACAAAAAAAAAACACCCTCATTTAAATGAAACATCCAAAAAGCCAACATGCCATCATAATAGAAAATCTAAAACCATTAGATCTACAATAAACAACCTACAAAACTCATATATCTTGCCCTTTATTTCATCCTCTCATGCAAGCCCATGGATTCAATTTAGGGTTACAACAATAAAACCATAGCTCTGATACCACTTGTAAGGAAACTTGCAAAAAAAAATATAATCGTTTCCACATAACCCATAATAGATCTAAAATAAATTTGCAATTAAAATCCATATGTAAGAGAATAGACAACATACCCACAAAATGTGACACAAGATATACCCTGGGAAACCCTCATTGAAGGAAAAACCCAACCTCCAAAAGCATCAATCACCATGTATTATTCACTAAAAACACCATTGCAATACAACCATAGAAGAATTCAAATCTATAGCCACAACCAAGCAATTCATGTGAACAAGCATGAATCCACACATCCCATGCCATGCTTCCAACTTTCACAAATGGTCCCTGAGCTAACTTGTCAAGCCTTGTCTTGCTCGACTTTCTTTTTGTCTTTTCATCTTGTCCCTACAACCACCCTTGTGGCTACTTATATAGTAGAAAGTCTCACAAAACCACAAAATGATATTACATAAACCATGTGCTACCTAACCCATTGAACCCATATTTAATATTGGACATTTACTTTTTTCCCAATATTAAATAATTACATCAAATATTATCACAATGTTACAATAAATCACATCAAGTATATCCCATGAGAATCTTTACATGTTGCACGTCCATCTAGGTGCTCCTAGTTGTAACATTACATAATAAAATAAAATAATAAAATTTAACAATATTATGCAATGTGTGCAACACACATAATCTCAACACAAATAATAAACCAATTGATATGTTTACAAAGGCAATGAAAAGGGAGAAGATGAACTCCTCTTCAGCTTTAATTGGTCTTCTTGACTAAACAAAATAAAAGAACGATACAGTCTAGGGTAGTTTTACATTCCAGTGGGAGCTACAGGTTTATCAGTGCTATGATCATTTTCCAAGTAGGAGGTTATTCTTGTGGAGTTTGATCAGTCTCCAAGTGGGAGATTATTGTTTTGTGCAGCCTAATCAAACTTAGAGGTTAATTTTCCCCACTTCATTTAGTGTGATTTCCCCCCCAATTTTTTCTACATGGGTTTGAGAGCAACAACCCCAAATTAAGGGGCAACACCCCCTTGCGGGGTCCAAGGATTGTACTCATTACAAGGTCTTGGAGTTGCACCATATGTGCACTTTAAATTGTAATGTATGACAGGATTGAGTGGAAGCACCCCCCGAAGCCAAAAATGAATTTACTATTGTAAAGGGCGTCAGTAGTTATTTTTTCTTATTGGATGACTTAGTCTAGCCATAATTTTGTAAGTGACATAAGTCTTGTATAAAATGACTTGGTGTAAGAGATTTTATGATGTATGATGATTTAATAGCTTCTTGTGATAGTATTGAGTTACAAGGGATTGTAGATTGCAATTAGGTTGTAATCACTGCATAATAATATTGGACATATTATTTGGCGGATGTAGCCTAGGCATTGGGTGAACCGTATTAAATCTTTGTATATTTTGTTCATTCACGTGTGCTTTATTCTTTTTAGATATTGACTATATTTGCATCTAATTGTTATTTCTTCTCTCACATCCTAACAAATAATCCATTAAATCCTCAATTCTAGGCATGAGAAACCTATAATTGATTGTGATCTTGTTGATGGCCCTAGAATATGTACAATGACTCAATTTTCCTCCTTTCTTAGGGTCACGGATAGTTGAGATAATATAAGCACAAAACTCTTCCTAATGAGCCTCGTGTCCAATAGTTCTCAGATTTGCTTAACAATCTCCTAATTTTGTACAAGATTCATCTTGTACGCAACCTCATTTGGCAAGGTTTCCCCAAGAATAAAGTCAATATGATGGTTAAAATCCCTAACTAGTGGTAAAGAGCTTGGTATCTCCTCCTCCACAATGATGCATAACCTCACCTTGGAAAACTTAGGAGGAAATCAATCACTTGACTAATTTGCTTCAAGTGGCACATACACCTTCCAAGATCAATTTTCAACTTATTTCATATTGTTATAAAACTGACATCCTTAATATCAATTTAAAGACTAACATGCGACAAGAACTTCCTTGACCTCTTGTAGCAACATTTTTTTTCTACCCCAAATTAATATATACTGACCGAACTCCTCCTTATTGAATTCAAGATACAAGGACAACTTGATCACTTTCAAATGTATAATAGAATCATAAATAAAATATAAACTAACTATCCATCAACAACAAATCGTGTTTAACTTCATACCACTGTTTCGTATATGAGATTTAAAAGTCGGAGCCAAGTTAACTGTCGAATCTGACATTCCTAGTCACTTACAACTTCTATCAAATCCAAATACAAATCAACCCTCCTCACTATCACATTTCAATTGTGTGATTTAAATAGATCGGTGAGTACATGAACATATTCACCTGATTCATAAATTGACTGCTGTGAAGCTATGTGTAGGAATAAAAAAATAAGAAAATAGAATGAAAACAAAAGGGATATAATACATAACTCCTCCACGATCTTAGAAATTAGATCATGGGGAGTTTAAAAGACTTCCATCAATTTTTACAACCCTCAAAATAGTATATATTTACATGAAAATAAATAAATAGATCGTGCTTCCTAAGATTGCTTCCAAATAATATATTTACTTTAAACCCAAAAACTGGTCACTATACGACTGTTCTAAAACAAAACCATTGATATGCTCCAAGAGTTCAAAATATCAATTCAAGAAAGAAAACAAAGAAAATCACACATCTAAAACTATAGACTCCCAAAAATCAGAAAACAAAAAACTCAAAACTTTCTATTCTCTTGGTAATCGATCCCCAATTACATTCCAATCTGCCTTTTCCATACTTTCCTATCTATGATGTAGGAAGATGAAATGTCTTTAAAAATCAAGAACAAAGAGTCATTTTACAAATCATGAGGAATCCAAAATTACCACCAACTTCCTGTAGCTATCCAAAGCTTAGTTGGTTTCATTATTGAACACACAAAACTCTAACTTAAAGAAAACTGACTCAACTGAAAAACAAACACACATTGTCCTAAGTGGCTATACTTGGAGATTTTATCAAATTACTACTCCATTTATGCCACCACAACATAGGACTTTATTAAAAAATTAAAATTGAAAATAGACATAAAAATTTACATTAACTTCCTGTAGCATTTTCAACCTTGTTATTTCCTGTAGCATTTTTCTAATAGCATTTTTCTAATCTATCACTATAACATGCTCCCCTATAGAATGAATCTCAAGTCCACTTGAGATGATATGTTGTAATGATGGACCATGTTTATTGATTTTTTTCTCATCCATCCAAATAGCTTCTATCACTGGTCTATTTTTCTATTTGACTAAATACTAAGTGTATTGTCTCCTTTGAGTCTTCTTTATCTTTGTATCGAGTATCTTCTCCAATTGAGGTGGTGTTGGTTTAGATACTTGCTACAAATCTATTTTTGTTGAATCTTCATGTGTTGATTGTGTTTTAGAACCTTTGTATGGGGTGAGATCACAAACATTAAATATGGGTGAAATACCAATATCTGTAGGTAATTGAATCTTGTATGCGTTATGTCCATATTTTTCCAGAATTTGACAAGGACCAACCTTCTTAGGTAATAACTTTGTATGATTCATTTGAGGAAATCTTTTTTTCTTCAGATATGCCCATACTAAATCACCAACATTGAACTGCACTTCTCTTCTTTTTTTATCAACAAATTCTTTGTATTTCTAATTTGAATTCTGTAGCTGCAACTTGACTTGATCTTGGACCTCTTTAATAGCTTCAGCAAATTCTTCACCATGTGAACTACTCAAAAAAGTGTTTGGAAGTTCTCTTAGCTCGAGAATTCCTCTTGGGTGTGTACCATATATAATCGTAAATGGAGATTTCCATGTACTTCTATTCACTATATCATTGTATGAGAATTCAGCTTGAGCAAGTATAGAATCCCATTTTTCTCCATGTTGTTTTGTAAGACATCTTAACAAATTCCCCAAAGATCTATTGACAACTTCCATTTGCCCATAGGTATGTGGGTGATATGCAGATGAAAAAGATAAATTTGTGCCAAATTTATTCCAAAGGGTCCTCCAAAAATGACCTACAAATATGTCATCTCTATGATCTACAAACCTGTCATCTCTATCTGAAACAATATTCAGTGGTAATCCATGAATTTGAACTATCTCTTTGAAAAATAAATTTTCTATGTATGATGCATCTTTAGTGGATTTACATGGTAAGAAATGTGTCATTTTACTAAACCTATCCACAACAACAAAAACATTATCATACCCTTATTGAGTTCTTGGTAATCCCATAACAAAATCCATACTAATACTTTCCCATGGTCTTGAAGGAATAGCTAGGGGCTGATATAATCTTGAATTAGTACTTTTACCTTTTTTTTCTAACAAATAGTGCACTCGCCCACAAATTTTCTCACATCTTTTTGTAACTTTGGCCAAAAGTAATTTCTACAAACAAGCTCCAAAGTCTTATCTAGTCCAAAGTGACTAGATAATGCTCCATTATGTTTCTCTTGTATGATGTTATCTCTCATTGAATATTTTGGTATGCAAAGTTGTCCTCATTTGAATAATAACCCTTCTTGAATCAGAAAAATCAGCATATTCACGATTATATATATCATCCAGATTAGTGCATGCTTCATAAATCTCTTTGAAATTGCATCATCAAAATACATACCTTTCAAATTTGAAACTCCTGTAGTTTCCAAAAAAATTTGAGAGGTAGTCAAAGCCCTTCTACTTAATGCATCATCAACCTTATTTGCAACTCCATTTTTGTGCTTAATAGAAAATATGAATGCTTGCAATGTCTCCACCCATTTCATTTGCTCATGATTCAGTTTCTCTTGACTGTTTATGAAACTAAAGGCTTGGTTATCTATGTATAAAATGAATTCTTTAGGTAGCAAATAGTGTCTCCATTTCTTAAAGGATTGGACAAGAGCATACATTTCCAAATCATATAAAGAATATTTTTGTTTAGCTTCATTGAGTTTCCCTCTAAAGAAGGCTATACATCTGCCCTCTTGACTAAGTACAACTCCTACTGCTATGTTACTTGCATCACATTCTATTTGAAATACTTTACTAAAATCAAGAAATGCAAGGATTGGTTGTTGGGCTACTTTTTGCTTAAGAAGTTCAAAGGCTTCACTAGCTTCTACTATCCAAACAAATTTACATTTCTGCCCTCCTTTTATGGTATTCAAAATAGGTGCATAAATCAAACTAAAATTTCTAATGAACTTTATGTAGAAAGTGGCTAAACCATGAAAACTTATAACTGTTGCAATAGTTCTAGGACTTGGCCATGAAATAATTGCACTTACCTTATTTTGATCCATCTTGAGTGTTTCCTTTAAGATTACAAATCTAAGATATGTCAGCTCCTCTTATATAAAACTATATTTCTCCAAATTAATCATCAACTTTTCTTCTTGTAGCCTCCTCAACACCAAATCTATATGTTTCAAATGTTCCTCTTTTATGTCATTGAAAACTAAAATGTCATCTACATATACTATCACAAAATTTCCTATAAAATCTTTGAGAACTTCATTCACAAGTCCCATAAATGTACTAAGGGCGTTAGAAAATCCAAATGACATTACCTTCCATTCGTATAATCCCTCATTTGTCTTGAATGTTATTTTACATTCATCTCTTTGCCTAACTCTTATTTGATGATATCCACTTTTTAAATCAATTTTCAAAAAATATCTTTCTTTACCCAAACAATCAAGTAAATCTTCTATTCTAGGCATTGGAAATCTATACTTTATAGTGATCTTGTTCAATGTTCTTGAAATCTATGCATAGTCTCCATGTTCCTTCCTTCTTTGGTGCTAGGACTATAGGTACTACACATGGGCTTAGATTTTTTCAAATTGAACTAGTTTCAAGTAACTCTTCAAATTTGCCTTCCCATTTCTTCATTTTGTTGTGGTGTTAGCTTGTATGCAACCCTGTTGGGTAACATTGAACCTATTATGAGATCAATGCAATGACTAATTTCTCTCATAGGTGGGAGACTTCTTGGTATTCCATCCATCAGCTATGATTTCCTTGTACTTGTCCAAATTTGGTTTGACTTCTTCTACTACCTTTTTTTTCTTCTTTTATATCACTTCTACCTTCAAGTTTAAATTTTCCATTTCTAATTTTTCTTCCTCTATCTAATTTTCAACATCATTGTGTACTTTATCCTTGAGTACTGGAATTAATGCAAAGAGTGGACACTTCTTTCCTTTCACTTCTTTCATTAATTTTTACTTACCCATTACCATGATCTTAGCTTCTGTAGCTTTTGTTTCTTCTTGACTAGGTTCAATTAGAGGTATTAATTATATGACCTTTTCATTCTTTGTAATGGTGTATGTATTCTTCACTCCATCATGATGTGCCTTGAGATCCTATTGCCATGGTCTACCAAAAAATAAATGGCATGCATCCATATTAACAATATCAAACAATAATCTATCTTTGTCTACTCCAATCTGAAATTCAACCCAAGCTTGCTCTTCTACTATAGTCTATTGTCCTTTATTCAGCCAAGACACTTTTTAAGCTACAGATGTGGTCTTCTTGGTAACTTTAACTTCTCAGCCATTTCAAGAGCTACAAAATTTTCTGTAGAACCAAATTTTACTAATGTCTTGCAAACCTTTCCTCCAGACTTACAAGTAGTTCTAAAAATAGACTTCATCTGTGGTGATTCTACTTTTACAGGCATCTTCAACAGTTTTCTTCTCATCATAAGTTCTTCTCCCCTTTCTAGATAACCATAAGTTGCTAAATCATCTTGCAAATCAACTTCTTGTGTCAGGTGTATTCTCCTTTCTCCATGAGTACTAGAACTTGTCATTGTTGGACATTTATGTGCCATGTGACCTTCTCGGTTATAATTGTAACATTTTATTATTCCATTCATTCTTCCTGGTGATCTTCCTCTGAAATTTGGTCTTCTACCTCTAAAACTTCCTCCGAAATTATCAAACCTATTCACTTCATTATATGTCTCTATTTGTGGCTCAAAATTTGGGCTTCTTCCTCTAAATTTGCCTCTTCCTCTGAATGATTGTCTTCCTCTACCTCTATTGTTATTCTCTTGTCTCCTCTTGATTTTCTCCTCCACTTTTAAAGGTAGTTGATAACACTTAGCTACTATGTTAGGACTTAACTACTGCAACTCCTCTTGTATATTCATTCTTAAACCATTTAAGTATCTTGCTACCTTGATACTCTTAGGTTCTGCAAATTTTTATCTTAGACTCAACTTCTAAAATTCCTTAGTATAAGTGCAAATATCCATATCTCTTTGTCTAAGGTTCTACCTTTTCTGATGTAACTATACATAATCTTCAGGGAGATACATCTCTCTTATCATAGACACTATCTTTTTCCATGAACAAATTATCCTGTTCTCTTCCTTTACTCTTTCTTCTTGTGTAAAATTCCACCATGTAAGGCATGCCCCCTTCATTCTAGACTTAGCCAACTTGACTTGCTATAATTTTGAAATATTCTCACATTCAAAGTGATTCTCTAGAGCTTCAATCCATTCCAATACTAATTCAACATCCATTTTTTTCATAAACATAGGTAACTCAGTGGGTTTTCCTCCCAAAATCTTCAAAGTCTTAAAAAATGATTTCTCAGTTTTAGATACTTCATCCTCATCATCATCTGGGACTTCTTCCTCTTCCTCTTCTTCTTCTTCTACTTTCATTTCTTTCTTCCCAAACATATTCTTCACGTGTTCCAACTTACTGGCTAATTCAACCAATATCCTCTTCATTTCTCTATTCTCTTTTTGAAGAAGTTCTTCTTGCTCCTCAACCTTCTTAGCTAACTCTACATTGGTCACCATCTTTCTTGAACCTACTAAATAATCTTGATCAGGAACTTACAACATGTAACTTCACATAATCTGCAAACTCTTTAGCTTTGATACCAAAAATGATGCAGAGCCTCACCTTGGAAAACTTAGGAGGAAATCAATCACTCGACTAAGTTGCTTCAAGGGACACATAAACCTTCCAGGATCAATTTTCAATTTGTTTCATATTTTTTATGTAACTAACATCCTTAATATCAATTTAAAGACTAACATGCGACAAGAACTACCTCGACCTCCTGTAGCAACATTTGTTTTCTATATCAAATTAACATATACTGACCGAACTTCTCCTTATTGAATTTGAGATACAAGGAAAACTTGATCACTTTCAAATGTAGAACAAAATCACAAAGAAAATATAAAATGACTATCCATCAACAAAAAATTATGTTTAATTTCATACCACTATTTCGTATATGATATTTAAAACTCAAGACCGAGTTGACTGTCGAATCTAACATTCCTAGTCACTTACAACTTCTATCAAATCCAAATACAAATCAACCCTCCTCACTATCACATTTAAATTATGTGATTTCAATAGATTAGTAAATACATGAACATATTCACCCAATTCATAAATTGACTTCCGCGCGGCTATCAACAAGTATAAAAAATAAGAAAATAGAATGAAAACAAAAGGGATATAATACATAACTCCTCCACAATCTCAGAAACTAGATAATTGAGAGTTTAAAAGAATTCCATCAATTTCTACAACCCTCAAAATTATAGATATTTACATGCAAATAAATCATAAATCGTGCTTCCTAAGATTGCTTCCAAACAATAAATTTACTTTAGACTAAAAACTTGTCACCATACTATTGTTCTAAAACAAACCATCGGTATGTTCCAGTAGTTCAAAATATCAATTTAGGAAAGAAAACAAAGAAAATCACACATTTAGAACTATAAACTCCCAAAAATCAGAAGAAAAATAAACTCAAAATGTTCTATTCTCTTGGTAACTGATCCCCAATTACATCCCAATCTGCCTTTTCCATACTTTACTATCTATGATGTAGGAAGATGAAACATCATTAAAAATCAAGAATAGAGAGTCATTTTACAAATCATGAGGAATCCAAAACTGCTGCTAACTTCCTATTGTTGTCCAATGCTTAATTGGTTTCATTATTGAACACACAAAACTCTAACTTAAAGAAAATTGACTCAACTAAAAAACAAACACACATTGTCCAAAATGGCTATACTTGAAGAGTTTATCAAATTGCTACTCCATTTATGCCACCACAACATAGGACTTTATTAAAACATTAAAACTGAAAACACACATAAAACATTACATTAACTTCCTATAGCATTTTCAACCATGTTAGTTCCTGTTGCGTTTGTCTAATCTACCACTATAGCACACAACCTCTCATACCTCTACAATAAATCTCTCACCTCTATTGGTAGATCTTTGTCCCTATCTTTGGAGTGATCAGACTTTTCTTGAAGCTTCCCTATTAGAGCATAAGCTATCTTTTCCACTTTCAAAGCTTAAACCATTTCCTTTTCCCCTACCAAAAGGATTACTAGCTTAGTTTTGTCTTCTCACACATTAGGTAATGGCTTTATTGTATAACTTATTCCTCCTTTCGTGATCCTATAGATATTGTTTCCCATAATTTTGTGCATTAACATCATACAACCATGGCCTCCCAAGTAAAAGATAACAAGTATCCATGTTAATTATCTCACACAATAACTTGTTCCTATATTCCCCAAGAAACTCCACCTAAGCTTGTTCATCTACAATATTGCATTTGCCCTTAGTTAGCCAAGAAATCTTTATAGGAAAATGGTGAGAAATTCTCTTCAAATTTAAATTCTTAACCATTTCATTTGAAACTAGATTATCTATAGACTCTGAATCAATAATTACCTTACATACCTTTCCTCCCAATTCGTAAGTAGGTCTGAACATGATCTTCCTATGAGATGGTTCTTTAGGAATGTGCCTTTTGAATAGGGCCCTTTTCATAATAAGACATTCCCCATGTTGTAGACATGCATTCTTTGAGTTGGAATGGATGCTTTGAGTATTATCACATTGGTTCCTCCTTAATGACTACCTTGATTCAAATTTGGACACATTTTTGTTGAATGTCTTTCTTTCCCACGATTGAAGCACTTCCCATAGCAAATTAAATTTCCCCTTTCAAATCTCCCATGTTTTCCTCTTCCATTGAGTCTTCTTCCCCTCCAATTTCCTTTAGAGTCAAAAACCCTACGTTTCACCCCATGACTAGATTCTCTTCGTGTCTTTTGGGGTTGATTTTTTCCTTCAAATCTACCTATTCTTCTTAAATTTATTCCTCCTCTCCCTCTATTATTTTATTCACCCTTCTTCTTTGATTTTCTGTCTACTCTTAAAGCCAACTAAATACACTTTTTCATGGTATTAAGTGCCAAAATTCTTAACTTGTTTGAATGCACATCCTCAAGCCATTCAAATACCATGCTAGTTCTCTATTTCCTCCTCATGCCTCTTAGATCTAAGAATTAGCCTATGAAATTCTTCTATATAGGCATTGACATCCAAGTTCCTTGGTCTCAGGTTTTGTAATTTCCTATACATTTGTAATTCATAATTAGGTGGCAAAATTTGTGCTTTAATTATTTCTCTCATTGTATCTATTTATTTTTTGGGACCGCTACAAATGTACTAAGCACTGCTATAATATTTTGGTGTGTGTTCCAAATGCAACAACCTCTTATATTTATATGGGGAATAAACCAAGAGGAGACATGTCCCTTCATGGGACATGTCTATTCATTAATATAATTAATGTAATAATAATCTTAAATTATATATATATATATATATATATATATATATGAATCATTATTATTATATTAATTAATCTTAGAGGTTTATCCTACTAAAGCTACCAAACATCAACACTCCCTCTTAGCTAGGGAGGATAAACACATAACCATTTACTACCTCGATGTAATATAAGAATATCTTTGATCAAAATATATTTAACATTTTTTGATATCACATTTGATATCATGAGTATTGATCTTCTAGAATATTGACATTTAATATTCATCAATTACTCAAATAAGGTTTGATAAAACATCTAATATCATGAGTATTGGTCTCCTAGAATATCAATGATATTCACCAATTACTCAAAATAGATTTGATATCACATCGGATATCAAGAGTATTGGCCTTCTAGAATATCAATGATATTCACCAAGTACTCAAAATAAAGTTTGGTATTACATTTAATATCAAGGGTATTGGTCTCCCAAAATATCAATGATATTCACCAAACTCTTTGAGTAATGGCCTTGCAGAATGTTGAGATGCAAGACATTCACCATATACTCAATTTATTTGATCTCATAATACAAGTTATTGTAAGATCGCCATCTTACAGTAACTTTTGAAAATACAAGTTACATAATTTGGAAGTTGTCACTTCCTCATGGTGTACATAAGGGGTAGGCCTATTAAAAATATATAGTCACAAGGGATATTCATGAATTGTAATCCTCTTGTCTACTACAATTTATTGATCTCTAAAGAATCCATCTGAAGATGGTTTACTCACTCCAAATCAATATGATCGAGACCACCAAAGGTGGACTCAATCATATTCTCTATCTTCTCCCTCTCTTTCAAGATTGCTTGAAATGTCATCCTCCCTCTAAATCTCAATCTCCCTATTTTCTTGCAATAACATTCTTGAAGGAAAAGATCAAGGCACATAGCTCTTATAGTATGTATTGAAATAAGAAAAGACTGCAATTAGTAGATAATTGTAATACTCAAGAAAATAAATACTTATCTAGACATCAACATCCTTGATTATCCTTGTCATCACTGATGTGGTTATTAAACATATAACACTAAATTTATTTTACCCTTCTTATAAGATATTATACTAATCTCATATAATATCAATCATTTCTTAAATAGACATCATTTATATAGCTTATCATTTTTAAGAAATTCACAATATTCTACACGTGTATTCACACACACACACACACATGATAAATATTACTTTTATACATACCTTTATCAGATCTTTTCCTCGTGTCTCTACTTCCCTAAGACCCTTGTTTATGTTCTATATACACCACATACTTGTAATTAACATGGTCTTAACTAGGCCAAGATCCGATGCTTGTATTTCCTTATGACTTGATTTTACCTTCTTGTATTTAAATCAACATCCTTCCTGTTGACTAGTCCAACCATTGAAAACTATTATCATTATCTTATCCCACTTTTATTAGCACTGCAGTGGCTCCACCATTTTGTACGCAACATAGGAAACCATCATGACTTTATATTAAATCTCTTATCTAATTGTCTGTAGATATAACTCATATTTCCTTTCAACGTATTAGATTATGTCAAGGGAGTGTCATGTTGAAAGTCATAGTAGATACATGGCTATCACATTGTCCTTCAATGTGCATGAAGTGTGATTCAACTCTTACGTTTTCCATTCAACATCATTTGTTCATCGATGGGTCAATAGTTGAATGTATTTTGTATTTCTCCTATGATTTCGTTGTCTCAATGTTGTCTATATTTATATTTTTCTATGTTGGTAATAAATGGAAATGTTTTCTATAGCATCCCTACCTCATCTGTCTACTACAATTTCTATTCATTATCACCTCTTGTTGTGTGTATGTACTTCCAAAATCTTGTTTAATGCTTTGATCAAGATCCTCTTTAATTTTCTTACATTTGTAGCCTATCTGCATGGGCAATTTCTTGCCTAGATTATGATATTTGGTTTTGTAGTATGGTGGGTCGAATCACTCATGTATTTGGCCTTTAATTGCAAGAAGGGTCTAACATGGTATCTATCTTGGAGTCCTCTTATAATTATCACTATTATGTTGCATTATGGTATCTTCGATTCTCCTCCATTCAGAATCTCGAAGAGAGATCTACCAAGAATTGTCATCTTTAAAGAACATATAGTAATCCATCAAAAATTTATGGTCACTACTTAGTAATTTACCCTAGCATACTAATGAAGATAGATTGTTTCCTATTGGACCATATTCATTGCCAACTAGGGAATAGCTCATTGCTTGTTAGAAAAGGGAATTCACTATTTCTTTAGCCTCGAAATATAAAGAAAATTTGCTAAGTAATTGATTGTTTCTTGATGCTATATGATATGGATGATCCCTTATATGAATTTGGTGAATTTAATGGACACGTTATTCAAACAGGGATAACCTGGCAATGATCTCTTGGTTTCTTAATCTGAGATCTCTTCTATATAACCAAACTCTCCTTTGAAGTTATGAAAAATAGATTATATTTGTTCACAAGTTATTATTGTTATTCCTTTAATAATCCTTTGTACTCTTCTTTGTTACATTTGAAGTTGGCTCTAATACCACATTGATTTCTCAAACCACTACAAATGTACTCAGCATTTCCATAATGTTTTGGTATGTGTGTTCCAAATGCAACATCCTCTTATATTTATACGAGGAATAAACCAAGAGGAGACATGTCCCTTTGAAGGGACATGTTTATTCATTAATATAATAATAATCTTAATTATAATTAATTAATTAATTATATATATATATATATGAATCATTATTATTATATTAATTAATCTTAGAGGTTTATCCTACTAAAGCTACCAAACATCAACAATGTCCCATGGTAAGATCATGTTCCTTCCCTCCTTAACTTTCTCTCTCAATATGACATTCCACCATGACAATGAAGATCTCCTTAGTTTGGCCTTTTCCATGTTCACCCTCTTGCTCTCAAGAACTTTCTTGAATTCAAATAAGTTGTTTAAGGCCACCCAATCCATTACCTCCTATGGATCCATGCTTCCCTTAAATTTAGGTACATTATTTGAATTGTCCCTACCAAGACACTTCAAGGATTCAATAAATTCTTTCTGATCTACAAGTAAATCCACTACCTTCTTTGTGATTTCCTTCTCCCTTTATTCTTTGTACTCATTACTCTCACATTTGTATTCCTTCTCCTTACCCTTTTTATTTTTTTCCTCTTCAAGTTTGAACTCAAACGTCTTCTTGACTACATCCTAAGATATACTTTTTTGAGGCATTGTTTTATCCTCTCCCTTTATTACATCCTCTATTAACATACACTAAGTTCACAACTCCCTAACAATCCAAATTTTGATATGATACCACTATGATGTAGAGAGAGTATAGAGTGCACTTACCCCACACACACTTTGTAATCAATGGTGTTATCTTGGGTTCAACTCCTTACCTTCAACAATTTCCCTATCATGAACCCCTATAGTCTCTTGAAAATCCAAAGACCCTCCAAGATTCCTTTTAAATAAATCAAGCTATTAATTCTTCATTCCCTTGATTGTCCTTATGTCTCCTTTTGACTCCTAAGTGTCACAACTTCACTCTAAGTGAAAAACACCCCTCCCAACATTCCATTATTGAGTTGGTCACTTTTGAAACCTTCTAATGGTATATATACTTCAACTAGATAGGTTTTAACCCCGCTTTGCTTTTCATAATTCAAATTGACTAAGTTGCCCCAATCAAGGTTAGTAGCCAATTAGGTCTCCTTTATTATTCCACCCCCCCCTCCACAACTCCAAATCTATCAAAGAACCTCAGTAAGAAATGTATAGTTTTGAATACCCTTATAGGCCTTTGACAATATATCCAAACATTGTCCTTCCAACTAACTAGTCACCCACCAAACTACACTTACTTGGATAGGTCTATCTTATAAAGTAGCTATGCTCATTTGAACTTGACCAATCATATTAACCTCTAGAACACTTTATTCTCTATGTAAAACCCCCAATTACATCCTTAAACCTTGATCAACTCAAGAATTTATCTGATTGTTGCACTTCTTTCAATAATTGCTTAACTAGTCACACAAAGATGCCTAGTTAGGGATTCCTATTTCTCTGTAACCCCTTATCCTCCTAACATAAAACTAATTCTTGTAGTAAGTTTCTAGGCTTCACATTCACCAAGGGCTATAACTTTCTTATGGTGAAAAGGGTACCAAATCACATGGAATAAGTTAAATGCTATGTTATTGAGGGTTTCCTAACTATTATTACAAAAATTCTTGGGTTTCTTGATAGAAATGAGATTAGGACTTCAAATTCAAAGCATTAGAAAGATATTTCAATCCTCTATACAAACATGATAAGCATTTCATGTCAAATATTTATACAAGTCTATACATGATCAAAGAATAATGCAAAATATAGGAAGTTTTAGTATTTTATTGATCATTCATATGCCCAATTCATCAACAACCTTTCTCCTTGGTCCCTAAGGACTTATAATATTCCCTCAACTTCCAATCAATGGTCCTTAATTTTATTTCAAATATTTGTGACCAATATTTTTTTTTGACTTTTCAACGTTTTCCCAAATGTTGTCAATGACAACATTGACAACTTTTCATCATACTTGACAACTTTGCATTTATCTATCAAATTAAACTTGGAAATAGCATGTATGTACTTAAAATGACCCAAAACATCCTAACAACAATATCCTAACCTTCCTAGACATATACTAACCTCTTTGACCAAATTTGACCAAATGGCTTAAGAAGTGCCAATTAGGACAATGACCTTACAAATGGGTCCATTACATATGGAAACGTTTTCCAAACTTCACCTTACAACTAGACACATGAAATCATATAAAAGAGCCATCATCAAGTCCTTGTCACATCAAGAATAAAAGGGTTCCCCTATACTGGTATTATTCTAGGTTATACAATCCTTATGACATAGTCTAGGCATTATGGAGTTTCTATGTCTAGATTTGGATCACGGTCAAATGTTTCCCAATGAATTTATCATACAATTGATCAAATCCTATATTGTCTTTCCTATTCTAATTGTTAGGTTGGAAAGTTGTGGCTTTTGATGAAGAATCATGATATTCAGTGCAAATTAATGGATTATTCTATGTTGTTACACATTTCATTGACCCAATTGTATGTTTTCATGACACAATGTATTCATTTTGGGGTTATTAACATGATTTGGGTCTTGACCTATCTATTTGTAATATGTTTTCTTCGTCTAGGAAATTAATGTTTGGATAAGCTAACTTGTGGTTGGCAATCTTGTATATATATCTAGGGTAGTAGTTCTTGTTTTAGTAGTGTGAAGTGCAGGAAGAGCACTAGATGGTTAGGAGGTAGAATGGATCTAGAGAAGAAATTGGGATAACTAGTGTCAATTTGTGGCTTTATAATTGAAGGAACAATGAGTTGCAAAAGGGGTTATTGAAGGTAGTCGCCGCATCTATCTTGTTATAGTTTTATATTGACAATGATGATGTAATATCTACATTAGTAGTCCAACTTGATAATAATACAATGATCTTTCTTCCATTTTGTGTTATTTCATATGATTTTGCTTGGGCTTTTTGTGGTTAAATTTAGTAGCAAGGTTAGCCATCTTCTTTGGGGATTCTTTAGCCTTGACTACGTCATGTTTGAACCATATACATTGATGAGTTGAAACTCATCATTTAGCTACTTAGATTGTACATGCACCCATTGCCAAGATCTATAAGAAGAAATCAAACTAATTTCTACGACCTCTAATTTCCAAAGAATTCCATTATACTTAGAAGCTCCCAAAGCTTCCATAATCAAACATTCCCACCTACTAAACTATTGGCTAAAAGCTACAATCTCCTCTCCACTTAATCTCGCAACAAAGTAATCTTTGGATATGTTTGACTACGACATATCTTGATTAAATGAATCTTAAGATTATATGTATGTATATATATGTATATGTAGATATATGTATATGTATATGTAGATATATGTATATATATGTATATGTATATGTAGATATATATATATATATATATATATATATATATATATATATATATATATATATATATATATGTATATGTATGTATGTATATATGTATGTATAGATATATGTATAGATATATGTATGTATGTATACATATATATACATATATATGTATACATACACACACACACATATATGTATACATATATATATATACACATACATGTATACATATATACATATATATATACATATGTATATATGTATACATGTATGTGTATATATATATATATGTATATATGTATACATGTATGTGTGTGTGTGTATATATATATATATATATATATATATGTATGTATGTATACATGTATACATATATGTATACATCTATATATATATATATATATATATATATATATATATATATATATATATATATATATATATGTATACATGTATACATATATGTATACATGTATACATACATATATATATATATATATATACACATATCTATATATATATATATATATATATATATATATATATATATATATATATATATATATATGTGTATATATATATATATATAGATATGTGTATATATATATATATATATATGTATACATACATATATATGTATATGTATATGTATACATATATGTGTACGTATATATATGTATGTATGCATATATACATATATATATATACATATATATATATATATATGTATACATATAAATATATGTATACATATATACATATATATACATACATATGTATATACATATATATGTATTATGTATGTATACATATATATACATATATACATACATATATACATATACATACATGTATACATATACATATATATGTATGCATACATATATACATACATGTATACATATATGTATGTATATATGTATGCATATATACATATATATGTATATGTATACATGTATGTATATGTATATATGTATACATATACATACATGTATACATATACATATATATGTATATATGCATACATATATATATACATATGTATACATATATATATATATATATATATATATATATATATATATATATATATATATATATATATATATATGTGTGTGTGTGTGTATATAGATATATATATATATGTGTGTGTATATATATGTATATATATGTATACATATATATACATGTGTATATATATATGTATACATACACACACACACACACACACACACACACACACACACATATATGTATACATATACATATATATACATACATACATATATACATATATATATATATATATGTATATATATATATGTGTGTGTGTATATGTATATATATATATATATTTGTATTTATTAGATTTTTTTTTAGATTATTTGGACAAATAAAAGTGAAAGTTCATAGATCATAACTATTAGCTTAACATTAATTATGATAATACAATTGTTAATATTATATTTTTGAAATAAAAAGTGACTAAAACAAGGGGGTCAGACCTTACAACCAAAAAGTTGTTAACCAACACATTACCAACAAAACTAGCAGATAGCAGTCACAAACAACAGCGGACTACAACCATTAACCAAAAATACTGCTAATAGAGAAACTACTACCTAGAACAGAAATGATAGTACAAAGCATACCATGATTGTTCAAAACATTAACTATTGGCATAAACAAAACCAACCCAGTTCAAAACCATCACACTATCATTTACATCTATCAACATAATATCTATTCTAAATCTAAAGACTAAAGTACCAAACATACTATTAAAGTTCAATTTTTTTAAATCTGTTGGCATAAACAAGCCAACCCAAGTTAGTGAATAAGCTATAAACTAGCAAACCAGGTAGCATAAAAAATGAATAAACAACCAGGGCTACAAAACCCCCAGGAACCACCACATTATTTTCCATCTTTATCTTTTCTCTTCCCAGCCAGAAGCACTCTAGCCCAATCCTCAACCAAGAACTTATATAGGAGCTTATTGTTGTCCATGTCCAAACCCAACTCGTCCTTCTCCTACACCAATAATTGAAGGCTGGTAGCAGTAGCATGGGTAACCTTCAAGGGAAATTTAGAGAAGGAGTAAAACCCATGCTCTAAGGATTTGACCCTTCTCTCAATTTGTGCATTCCTCTCATTCTGCTCCTCCTCTTTCTCCATGTTTCCTTTTTCAACATTCTTATGCACCTCTTTAGCCTTTACCAATGGTTGGTTTTCATCTTGCAAAACTTGGGGGTTAGTAAAAACATTGGTTTTTTCCTTAGCCAGGGAAGAGATGGTAATGGTGGGGGGGGGTATCCACTTTATTATTATCTTCACAGAAGGTAATAGGTTGTAAGGTAAAGCTAGCCGACACATGCGTCATCTCAACAAAATTGGCATTATGAGCAGACACCCAGGTGTTATCTACATAATTTTCACTTTTTTCTTTCTCCTTGTTCCCCTTTTCTCTCTTGGAGTCCGAGAGTTTCTCCTCCTCCAGTTCTCTTTCATTATTTTCAAAATTCTCCTCTTCTGCTTCCTCAACCCTAAATCTATTAGCCTTTTGTTTATATCTTGCTTGTGTTTTGGCTAGCCTTCCTGACCTTGTCCTACCATTTCCTCCCTCCTCCTCCTTTGAGTCCCCAATGTCCACTTCAAAAGGCTTTTCAATTTTGATTTTTTACTACCCTTTTGTTCAACTACCAAGTCTAGGTTTTTCTTTTTCTTATTATCTCTACTAGGGGAAGGGTGGGGTGTGTGAATTTTGGTTCTAGAGCTGGTACTCAGAGGGGAATTCTAGTGGTGGCATTGATTATCAACAACAACAACCCTAGGGGGATAGAGGGCAATATGAAACTGGTAAAGTCAAAAAATCAAACCGAGGTGAATGATAGTGAAATTGTGGCCCTTGGTTCTTTTCTCCCTCACATCACTTATCATGTCTTCAAGAGAGTGTAACCAAAAGAGCGAGATAGAAATAAAATCTCTATTTCTAAAGTGGTTCAGTATGGGGAAGTGATAATAAAAGTAAACTCCAAACCTACCTTTGAGCATTAGGTATTTCATGATCACCAAGCAAACATCATCCCAAGGATCTAGTAGCTTATCATTCCAGAAGCCTCCCATGTAGTGAACAGGTTCCTCATCCTTAGCAAAAAAGCTATTAATTTTGGCTTCGTCTGTCATTTTCATGACCTTCTCCCATTTTTTCCCTTTTAGGGACAACCTAGTGGCCATTGCAATAACCTCCTCATTCACTTGAAATGTGATACCATTCACAATAACTCTACGATCATTCCATCCATTCACGAACTGAAGAGCACAATTTTGATCGTAACCTATCATTTCCTGCATATACGGCATAAACCCCCCTTCTTTCAACAAGAACCAAGTCACCATTCTATCCTAAAAAAATTTAATCTTTGTTGGTTCTAGCCGATTCAAGTCTCCATCCATTTCTTCCTCGCTATCTCTTGTCCCCCTAACCTTAGTAATTTACATCTGAACCTTCCTACCCTCAAGCTCACTAACAATAGAGATATTTGTCATCAATAGAAGCAAAATGATTTTGCAAATAACATCTCTAGGTCTTTTAATCATCCTATAAGCAATTTTTTGAGGCACTTTGAAATCCCATCCCTTTTCATTGTGAGATTTGTGCATACTTTGCATCATAACTCCAACATCCCTAAAATCTCTGACAATATGTGTAATTATATTATTTGTACTTTCAAAAAGAAAGTTTTTAAACTTTCGCATTATGTTACCATAATTGTGAAGTAACTCTTGCCTCAATTGCATCCATTTATTATTTGACCTGTACTATAGTGTTTCATCATCTTTCTTTTACAATTATTATTAAAATTGGCAAGCTTAGCCTTCCTAAGTATGATATTGCCAAATTTGGCATCGATCATTATTTGTCTAGCCATACTCAGTTTTTGTTCTCCCCCCCTCCCCCCGCCCTCCCTTTCTTTGCAAATCAGGGTCTTAATTTCCTCCTTTAAGATATCCATGCTTCTCTAGCACGTCCTTTCCTTTAAATCAAACCCCATGGTAGCAACAACATTTGCCACCATATTACCTTCCTTGTATATGTGTTGTAACTGAACTTTTTCCATCCCATTTAAGATATGTCTAATATCCATGATAATATTTTGGATATTCCAACTTGGCTAGGAGATTCCTTTCGCCATATCAATTATTAATTTAGAATCACCTTCTATAGTTATTTCCTTGATTTTCATATCCCTAACCAATTGTAGGCCTCAAAATAGAGCCATTGCTTCTGCCATGTTATTACTTCCTCCACCAACATTCTCGGAATAGACTAACAGTGCTTCACCATCTCTATTTCTCAGCACTCCACTCACAGCCCAAACACCCTTTCTTGCAGCACCATCAAAATTTAACTTGAGTTGTGTTATTGTAGGTGGTTTCATGTTGTCTACTACCTCCTTATTACCTTAAAGTTCTCAAAATGATTAAAGTTCTAGTGGATACCCCATCTTTCCACTATTTGGCATCCTTTCCTTCCTGGTTCTTCCTTCGGTACCTTACATTTGGTAATCTTTATATTTTCTTTTAGCAGATTCTCCATAATTTCCATAACTACCTACATAGGCCTTTCCTCTTCTCATAAAATTCTATTGTTTCTTTCCTTCCATATGTGCCAACAAATGTATGATGGGACAATTGTCCATAGGAATACTAGCCTGGGGTGTTAAAAGGGGCAATCCAAGTTTTCCACAAATTAACTCATATTTTCCTTCATCACCCAACATAGTTCAAATTTCTTCCACACTAGTGACCAGATCTTTAGGATATATGAACATTCTAGGAAGAGGTGAGAGATGCTCTTCTCCTTTTCCTTACAGAGATAACATCTCTTTGTGATAAAAAAACCCCCTTTTTTTTCAGGTTGTCTAATGATAGAATCTTACCATGTTGAATAGTCCACCAGAAGAAGTTGATTTTAGGCAGAAGATTACTAATCCAGACTTTATGCCATGTTGTGGGACATAAGTCCTTAGAAAAGAGGAGTTTGTAAGCAAATTTAATAGTATAATGGCCACTACACGTTATCTCCCACACCACTTTATCGTCCTGTATTAACATTGGGATTCTTTGAGCTTCTATCAACTCCTCCAATTCTTTAAGTAGTTGAATATCCTCTTGGGGGTAAGTATCTTTTCACAATTTCTTCCACTTCCTTCTAGGGTCAATATAATCCATAACTTTCATCCCCACCTCTGCTTTCAATGTTTCCATTAGTCCTCTAAATTTGCTATAAACTAGCAGTTTCCCCCCCAATCCAATTATCCTCCCAAAATCTAATTTTTTACCCACCACCCATAATCCACCTCACTTGTTCCCTCAGTAAACTTTTGCTTTTAATAATATTCATCCATATTTTTGATCCTCTCAGGAGGTTATTATTAAAGAGTTTATGAGTAAATGAGGAGTTAGATAGGTATTTAGCTTTCATTATATTGCTCCAATCCATTTTGTTTTCTCCCAACCTCCATCCAATTTTAGCAAGAAGGGCTTTATTCAAATCTCTGAGTCTTCTTACTCTCAATCCCCCCCTCTCTTCTGGTTTGCAAACATCCTCCCAATCGACTAGATTCAATTTTTTCTTTTCCTCCATTCTTGACCAAAGAAAGTTCCTTTGTATTCTCTCAATTTTGTCTGCCATGTTTTGGTTTATTTTAAAAAGGGATAGAAAGTAAATTGGAATGCCCTACAGAGCCACTGAGAGTAGCTGCAATTTTCTAGCATTACTGAGAATTTTCCCTTTCCATCCTGCCAGTTGTTTTTGTATTCTTTCAACAATGGTATTCCAAAAGTCATTTTTTACCTCCTCGGTGGTTAAAGGTAAACCTAGATAAGTATCAAGGAGGTTATCCGATTGATAGCCTAAAATGTTCCTGATCTTCCTCTGCATAATAGCATCAGTGTTAAAAAAATTAAGTTTACTTTTAGAGTAGTTTAGTTGTTAGCCTGGGTTGTCTTCATAGTTTTTAAGGATACTCTTCCATGCTCTAGCTTCCATTATAGAGGATTCTCCAAAAAGAAATGTGTCATCAACAAATTACTATAATACTTTAGTTCCAACAGCAGTAGTAGGTTTAATACCTTTAACACAACCCGTGCTTACCAGTTTAGAGAATGATCTCCCTAACACCTCTACCACCATAATGAAGAGGTAGGGAGATAAGGGGTCTCCTTGCCTTAGTCCTCTTCCCACTTCATACTAGATAATACTCACCATCTTTCTTATGAGGTTTATGACCTTTTCATTAAACCCCACTCTTTCAAGAACATCATATAGAAAGTCCCATGTTACCTTATTGTACGCCTTAGAGATATCTAGTTTGAAGGCCATACTAGGTATTTTATTTTTTTCCATTGAATGTATGATCTCATGGGTTGTTACGTAGCATCCAATATTTGTCTTCTTGACACAAACCCCTTTTGTGGTGTTCCTATAATGTTCTCAAGGAAGGGCTCAATCCTGTTGACCATTACTTTAGCAAAAACCTTATAAACAATGTTACAAAGGCTTATAGGTCTAAAATCAAGGAGACTCGTGGGTGATGGAGTCTTAGGGACCAAGGCAATAAAAGTCTTATTTATCCTTTTTAGCATCTTCCCCAATTTAAAGAAATCCTTGGTTGCCCAAATCAGTTCATTTTTAATAACCTCCCAAAATTGCTAGAAAAATGTCGGGAGGAAACCATCCGGTCCTGGGGCTTTGTAAGCTTTCATAGAAAACACAACCTTCTTCACTTCCTCCTCCATGATGTTTACTAGAATTCTATTATTTTCCACCTCTCCTAGCACTTGCGGGATCATGTTTATCAAGCTTCTTCTTATTACCTGATTCCCTAGTCTATTTTCCTTTTTGTACGCCTTGCTAAAGTATTCCACAACATGTCTTCCCATCTCCTCCTAATCCGTATATTCTCCTCCCCCTTCTCCTTCTAACCTGTTGATCTTCTTTCTTCTTTTATGCTTCGAGGTTGATCTGTGGAAAAAGGTAGTGTTTTTGTCACCTTCAGTTAACCATTGCACTTTCAATCTTTGCTTCTAGAATATTTCATTTCTCAAAATTATATCCTTCCATTTTTTTTTGTACTCCTCTTCTTCTTGTGTAGCTTCTTCTAAATTATTACCCTTAGCAATTTCCCCCTACAATTTTTTAAGTTTCTCTTCTACGTTGCTTTTGGCTTTAAACAAATCTCCAAAGGAACTATTAGCCCAACCCTTAACATTTCTCCTTATATTATCTAAATTTTGGGTTAGTCTGTACATTGTTGTACCATCTATCCTTATATTCTACCATTATTGTATTCTATCATTGAATTCTAGGTGGGATTCCAACATTATTTCATACCTAAAGGGTTTCAGACCTCCTTTCATACCATCTTCCCGGTGAAAGATTAAAGAGGAATGGTCAGAAGCAGTTCTTGTAAGGTTCTCCAAAAAGGAATCACTTTGTCGATTCCAATTCCTTGTCACCATTAATCTATCTAGTCTTACTTGAATGAGATCACTTTCTTTTGTATTGTTAGTCCAGGTGAGTGGGTTCCCTCACAAGTCTACATCAATCAAGTCAATTTTTCCCGTAAAGTCACAAAGATCTTGCAAGCTTTTAGGATAGTCTCTATTTCCCCCTAACTTTTCTGAATTGTAAAGGGGGGTATTAAAATCTCCCATACACATTATCTAATTTTCCTTCATAGTGGCCATTATCTTTTCCATCTTTTTGTAGGTTTCTTTTCTTCCTATCTTATTATTAGAAGCATATATATTGATAATCCCCCATCTTTGATTGCTAGTTTGGAACTCAGTTATTAGGAAATTTTTGTTTTTCCATAACTCAAATCCAGTCATAGAGTACAAGTTCCACATGGTAG
Source organism: Cupressus sempervirens (assembly GCA_028749045.1). NCBI lineage: Eukaryota > Viridiplantae > Streptophyta > Pinopsida > Cupressales > Cupressaceae > Cupressus > Cupressus sempervirens. The sequence goes on along the minus strand of CM053793.1, from coordinate 250,288,301 downwards.
CAATACCCCTCAAGGCTCCATCAGCATCCACATGCATGAAGCAACCCTAGGCCAAACATGACCCACTAGTCTACCAAAATTAACACTAGACATTTTGGTTTCTTGGATTAACACACAATCAACCTTTTCCTAGAATATACACTGCTTCAAAGCATATTGTTTCTGAGGGTTATTCAACCCCCTTAAGTTCCAAGAAAGAAATTTTATTTCTTACCTCTTGTTATAGTCTCCAGTGTAAGCTGTTTACCATTGGCCACGTCCCTTGCTGCTTGTTTTGTCCTAGTTGCTCTGCTACTTGGTCTTCAAGCTGTACCATAGGTTCCTACATCTGGTTTTCCCCCCTTTTCTTCTTTTTTCTGAACCTCCCATTCCTCATTATCATCCACCTATGGAGAAGTGGGGTTTAGTTCCTTTTAAGCTTCCACTTTATCTAAGCTTGCCATCACTTTTGCTGCTATCTCCAATGGAGAGGCCTTCATGATTCTTATAGGTGCACATACCCTCTCCTAGGTAACATAGTCTATAGAATTTTGTTCCTATAATCCCTTATTTCTCAGACTTGCTAAATAACCATGGGGGGAATGTTGTGCCACTATTTCACCTTCCTCCATCATCTCTCCTTCCTTAGGTCCCCCTAAAGGTTACCTTAATGATTCCTCTAGCTCTTGTCTAAATGGATACTCTTCCATTTTCTTCTTTTCATCCAAAGTCTCCTCCACTCCAGGTTCACTTGGCCCCCCCGCCCTCGTTACAGGGATATCCTACCTCTTACTGATAACCAAGTGTTGAGTGCTAGCAACAGTCTCCTCTAATTGAGGAGCTTTTGAAGATTCCCCAACAATTTCTTTTATAATTCTCAGGGATCCCTCTTTTTGTTTCTCCTTCTGCAGTTGGACTTTACAGTCCACAATGACATGCCCAATTTATCTGCACTTCTAGCAGAAAAGCCCCACATTCTCATATTCTATAGGTTGGTATTTCTCGCCCCGTTTAGTTTTTAGGGTGACATAGTCGAGAGGGCTCAATTTAATGCCACATTCACACAAAATCTGGCATACAATAGCCTTGTTTTTTTCATTGTCACCATGTTCGCAGTGATAAAATGACCAGAGGAATTCCTTATCCATCTTAGAATCTTCTCATCCCAGAATTCATGTGGTAGTCTAGGTAATTGTACCCAGATAGGGGCTAGCTGGTTGAGTTCTACCCTCTCATCAAAGCTTGGATGCCACCTTGTTAAGGCAAGGCAATGCCTTCCATAATACCAAGTTCTTGAGAGTATTAAATTAATATCCTCTTCCATAGTGGCTTTATAAAAAAAAAGGCCACTTGGCATTGCAGAAATACCAACACTTTCCTTAATCTTCGATTTTTAGCCTACCCACTTTCAGACCATCTCTATCGTGGGTCTAAAAGCAACAAATCTCCCAACAACACATAGTTTAAGACTAGAAGTGACGTTATCCACCAATGTATCTGGAAGAGAGATCACTAGCCTATTAACATTGTGCACAATCTTGGGATCTTCCATTAATTTGCTAGCCCCATTGGAACCCACTAGTGCATTCTTCCACCCAAAGGGGGTCCCAATCGACAACATTTTTCCACCTTCCACTGGATCACCAGTAGGTTTTTCACTTCCCAAGGAGATAGGGCCAGGGGTTGTCTTTATCTCCATTTCTATGACCCCACTCCACTCTATCATGATGTCCAGATCCCTGTGCAGGGCTAACACCATCTACAAGTTCGGGCATGGTGGGGGATCCAGAGGCTTAGGGCCCGCCATCAAGCAAGATTCAAATTTAAAAAGGAGTGGTAAAGGCATTATAGTTGCAGAGCATTCAAGTTGTTAGTATTTTGTTACATTGATACAAATATCATATATATCTAATATTTTATTTAAGCTTTAAGAAAAAAACAATATTATGTTAGAACTTGTTTAATTAATGCAAAATAATTTTTATGTGACAAATTTATAATAGGATTATATAATAATAATATATTTTAAAGATTTAATAATTCTTCTATAATAAAGGTCGATAAATTTCAAGCTTAACTTTTGAATTATTATGATACGCATCTAATTACACCATACTTCAAGATTTAATAGTTCTTTAATGATAATGTAGTATAAATTTCAAAATCCATTCTTGAATTATTATTATGGTAATGCATATTTGTGCAACAATTGTGATGGACTTGGTATGATAAGAGAAACTTAATTTAAAAATTGTTTATATGTATTTGTGATTAAAGTTTGAGGGTTACACCTAGGGTTCCTATAAAGACTTGAGTTATTTTATATAAAGTTTACACTAGATAACCTTTCTCCAATTTCATTTTGATAGTAATTGTTTTCCCCCCAAATTATAAAAATCTTATTATGAAGAAATTTCTTGAAGGTCAAGTTATAGTAACATTTCACACTCATAAAGAACATAAAGAAGTCATAGAAAGTTGGAATTTAATTTATTTTAACCTAATCTAATGTTTGCTCCATGACATCATTCTTATTGACTAGCTTATTGTCTTCCTCATCAAGAGTTACTCATGAATATGTCCAAAAGAGAATAGTGTATTGTGATAATACATAAAAGAAAGAATAACACACTTAATCTAAAATATGACACAAGAGACATAATATTTAATTATAATTATAATTAAAATAAAATTTGCAAAACAAAACAAAACATTAACTCTCATTAAATAAAGAGAAAACTCATTGATGCCCACTATTTTAAATCTTATCATTTTTAATGAAAGTTGAGATTGATTACTCAAAAATGTCATAATTTTAGCCATTATAATTAGATCAAAATTAATATTGGATGTTTTTTGTCTTATTTTTAAATGGATGTGATCATTCTCTATATAAAACAAACACCTCTATTCTCTCTATATAAAACAACTCTTCTATACCTATTCATACACCCCTTCATACAAAAACCTATTTCTACATATTATGATGTTTTTTCACAATTTTGGCATGTATTTGTCTTATAGTTGAATATAGTTATTAATATAAATATAAGTGAGAAGAAATTTATAATCAATACATTGTAAAATATAATTATAAATATATAATAAAAATATTATGGTAAAAAAAAAAATTATTTAAAAGAGGGGTAAATGCTTTGAGCTGGAGCTATGAACCAGTGAGGCCACAAACGGGGGACCTCATCCCCATGAGATTTGAACCTTGATGGCAAGGATAACAACACAACAACTTAACCATCACAACATGCCACTATTGGCAAAAACATTATGATAAATATTATTGTATGTATCATTTCTAAATTTTATCGAATCATAAATTAAGTGAAAAGAAAATTTATAATTAATAAATTATAAATTATAAAGTGTAATTATAAATATATAATTAAAATAGTATGATATTATGTAAATACTATAGGATGTTTTGAATTTTATGGAATCATTAAAATTACATTTTCTCAACTACATCAAATAAATTATATTACGTATAAAAGAAAGATTTATTGTTGAGAAATAAATTAAATAGTTCAAACACAAATATTTTTCAATAATAGACATATTATTATTAATTTTTTAAAATTTCTTAAAAATTCACAATATTTCATTAATTTCAATTTTAATACTAAAATAAAAAAAATTCATAACATCATTAAGCATAAATTAATGGATAATATTGTTATACATAAATCAAGTTGCATTAAATTCAATTATAAGTAATAAATAGATTTAACATTAAAACATTGAAATCTAATAGTAATTATTAAAATGTTTATGTAGTTCTAATTTTTATTAAATAAAATAAATATGTTATTAAATATATCTTTATTATTATATTTATAAGAGAAAACTATTTTCAAAATTTAAATCTATGAGAGTGGAATTTGACGATCATCTTACTTTCTTATGATGGTTTGGTCATATCAATGTCTTTCATTTTACGTTTTGGGATAGATATTGATTCTCAAAAATCAATATAATATATGTATAAATCAATAATATTTAAGCCGATAGGCTTATGTTTTTGTAAATTTTCCCTAAAAAATTGTTCCCGTTTTTTATATTTTTCTCATATGTTTTCTCATAATGGGCATATGCACCGAGTTGTGGTGCCAAAAAGATGACAAGTTTTTTTTTTTTTTTTTTTCTAATTTTCAATAGTGCGTACGTGCTATTCTGATGTCCAAAAAGTTATATGATGGGCTGCAGACCCGCGACCCATCATTTTCATTTTGTTTTTTGGCTCTCCAATAGCGCGTACACGGATTTGACAGCAAAAATTCACCACCATTTGCCAAAATGCCTCCTCACCGACGAAATCCAAGACAACGAGCACACCCACGACAATGAGGTAAGTGATATAAACTTAACTTTGCATTGTTTAATATGTTTTTCATATTGTTTTATTGGTTTTTGATATTCTTTTGTAGGGTTTTTACAAATTTCATTTAGATTTGTTTATTTAGTTGGATTTCAATTGAATTTTTATTAGGAAATGTCCATAATCAACCGAAAAATCCACAAAACCCTCAAGAACCTCAAAATCAAAACCCTCCTCAAGAAGAACAACAAATTCCACAACCCGAACCAATTGCAAGACCTTCGCTAGGCACACAAGAAAATATAAGAAATGAAATACAGAGAGGCAAAACGAAATTAGAAAGACTCATTGCTCGGTTGAAAGAATTCAGACAAACCAATCTAATGAGGGCTCAATTGGCATCATCCCTCGAATCCATTAACACTCAGATAGCCTCAGTTAGTGGTCAGTTAGATATTTGGCGGGCTAAGAGGGATGAACAAAAAAGATTTTATGCAAATAAATTGTCATATGAAGATGTTAAAAAAAAAGAAATATCAAAAGGTAGTATATGTGCATTATTTAGAAAACCTGGTGAGCCAAATATTGTTAGAGAGGGTACTAAAAAATTCCCCATCCATTGGTGCATACACGATGCTATTAGAAATAATTTTTGGGATAGATGGTGGATGGTTTTTGATGCCCCTCCTTGCAACAATCATGAGGTCCCCATGTATTTTTTGAAGAAATTATATTGTGAGTTTGTCCTTAGGGAGATCCCTAATTATTTTGATATGTTAGAGTCCCAAGGTAGAGGTGGGGGCTCATCATTTGAGAGGCCAAGAGCACGTCGTGACCCTAATGTAGTTAGGGCACCTGTGGTCCATCCACAACACGAGCATGTGATTATTCCTTTAGTTGTGAAGGAACATGTAGAGGCTAGCACTCTAGGGACCATTAATGCTTTGACGCAGACCCTCATCCATTCCACGAGCCCATTAGTTGAGGGGGAGCCTTCTATGCGTCGTGGTCACATGTGCACTTCATGCGGATCCCTATGCACATTTGGCACTCATGTCGGAGATGGTGCGGATGATGGGCTTGTCACCGATGAGTTCCTGAATGAGACATTTGGCATTGACACACAGGTAAATTACTAATTTGATCACATTTCATATGTATAGTGAATGATTAATTAATTAGCATTTATTGACATTGTTCAAATTTTAGGGTCAAAGTGTTGCTGGGCCTAGCAGCGATCCTCCAGGCCCATTTTTTGTCCCTTCGATGAGTCCTGAGGTATGTATAAATTTAATCATTTTAATTAATACATATATTTATTACGTAATCATATTAAGGATTGACAAAAAAAATTATGCATGTACATCAGTTCTCCATAGGACCCTCAACCTTTACCACAGACACAGAGCAGAGACATCATACGAGCTTCACATAGGTATAGTTGTTTCATGTTAATTTAATTCATTTGATTATATTTATTCCATGTTTCATTTTAGATATAACGTGTATTGTATGACATGCAGCTCATGATTTCGGACACACCTCCTCATCTACGATAGTTTGTTGATAGTGGAGTGGCCGCAGTTGTGGCTAGCTCACAGCCACTAACGGAGGTATGAAAGAATTTTCTTCATTTTAGTTGTTGTTTATAATAGTTAATCTCAAAATTTCTAATGTTATTTATAAGTGATTATATTTATTGAATTGTTGTAGGGTCTTGTCACGCTTGATCATCCATGAGAATTTGAGGTGGACTTACAGAGTGACTATTTGTTGGCAGTAAGAAAATAATTGATTTTGTGTGTACATATATTTGATTTCAACGTATAATAAATATTGATTCATATCTACTTTCTTTGTATCAATTGGACCTGGAGAAGAGCCTCAACAAGAGGTCAAGTGAGCGTGTCAGGAGGGCCCTGTCATCTCCACTGTCTCCCTCCACACGACGGCAGAGGACATCGAGAGACTTGTTTCCTTCCCCTTGTGGGAAGGAAAAGATGTAGTTGAGATATTTGATACACACACACACACACACACACACACACACATATATATATAGAGAGAGAGAGAGAGACTTGTTTCCTTCCCCATGTATATATATAGGCATCAGAGAGACATATTTGACATACATTTGATGTACATATGACATTCTATATTTGATGTATGACATTATTGGTTAATATATGATATGTTTGTTCATATACGACATTATTGGTTATCATAATATATTATGTGTTTGTTAATGTATATGACATTATTGGTTAATATACGATATGTTTTTCATATTGTTTTATTGGTTTTTAATATTCTTTTGTAGGGTTTTTACAAATTTCATTTAGATTTGTTTATTTAGTTGGATTTCAATTGATTTTTTATTAGGAAATGTCCATAATCAACCGAAAAATCCACAAAACCCTCAAGAACCTCAAAATCAAAACCCTCCTCAAGAAGAACAACAAATTCCACAACCCGAACCAATTGCAAGACCTTCGCTAGGCACACAAGAAAATATAAGAAATGAAATACAGAGAGGCAAAACGAAATTAGAAAGACTCATTGCTCGGTTGAAAGAATTCAGACAAACCAATCTAATGAGGGCTCAATTGGCATCATCCCTCGAATCCATTAACACTCGGATAGCCTCAGTTAGTGGTCAGTTAGATATTTGGCGGGCTAAGAGGGATGAACAAAAAAGATTTTATGCAAATAAATTGTCATATGAAGATGTTAAAAAAAAAGAAATATCAAAAGGTAGTATATGTGCATTATTTAGAAAACCTGGTGAGCCAAATATTGTTAGAGAGGGTACTAAAAAATTCCCCATCCATTGGTGCATACACGATGCTATTAGAAATAATTTTTGGGATAGATGGTGGATGGTTTTTGATGCCTCTCCTTGCAACAATCACGAGGTCCCCATGTATTTTTTGAAGAAATTATATTGTGAGTTTGTCCTTAGGGAGATCCCTAATTATTTTGATATGTTAGAGTCCCAGGGTAGAGGTGGGGGGTCATCATTTGAGAGGCCAGGAGCACGTCGTGACCCTAATGTAGTTAGGGCACCTGTGGTCCATCCACAACACGAGCATGTGATTATTCCTTTAGTTGTGAAGGAACATGTAGAGGCTAGTACTCTAGGGACCATTAATGCTTTGACGCAGACCCTCATCCATTCCACAAGCCCATTAGTTGAGGGGGAGCCTTCTATGCGTCGTGGTCACATGTGCACTTCATGCGGATCCCTATGCACATTTGGCACTCATGCCGGAGATGGTGCGGATGATGGGCTTGTCACCGATGAGTTCCTGAATGAGACATTTGGCATTGACACACAGGTAAATTACTAATTTGATCACATTTCATATGTATAGTGAATGATTAATTAATTAGCATTTATTGACATTGTTCAAATTTTAGGGTCAAAGTGTTGTTGGGCCTAGCAGTGATCCTCCAGGCCCATTTTTTGTCCCTTCGATGAGTCCTGAGGTATGTATAAATTTAATCATTTTAATTAATACATATATTTATTACGTAATCATATTAAGGATTGACAAAAAAAATTATGCATGTACATCAGTTCTCCATAGGACCCTCAACCTTTACCACAGACACAGAGCAGAGACATCATACGAGCTTCACATAGGTATAGTTGTTTCATGTTAATTTAATTCATTTGATTATATTTATTCCATGTTTCATTTTAGATATAACGTGTATTGTATGACATGCAGCTCATGATTTCGGACACACCTCCTCATCTACGATAGTTTGTTGATAGTGGAGTGGCCGCAGTTGTGGCTAGCTCACAGCCACTGACAGAGGTATGAAAGAATTTTCTTCATTTTAGTTGTTGTTTATAATAGTTAATCTCAAAATTTCTAATGTTATTTATAAGTGATTATATTTATTGAATTGTTGTAGGGTCTTGTCACGCTTGATCATCCATGAGAATTTGAGGTGGACTTACAGAGTGACTATTTGTTGGCAGTAAGAAAATAATTGATTTTGTGTGTACATATATTTGATTTCAACGTATAATAAATATTGATTCATATCTACTTTCTTTGTATCAATTGGACCTGGAGAAGAGCCTCAACCAGAGGTCAAGTGAGCGTGTCAGGAGGGCCCTGTCATCTCCACTGTCTCCCTCCACACGACGGCAGAGGACATCGAGAGACTTGTTTCCTTCCCCTTGTGGGAAGGAAAAGATGTAGTTGAGATATTCGATACACACACACACACACACACACACACACACACACACACACACACACACACACACACACACACACACACACACACACACACACACACACACACACACACACACACACACATATATATATATATAGAGAGAGAGAGAGAGACTTGTTTCCTTCCCCATGTATATATATAGGCATCAGAGAGACATATTTGACATACATTTGATGTACATATGACATTCTATATTTGATGTATGACATTATTGGTTAATATATGATATGTTTGTTCATATACGACATTATTGGTTATCATTTTATATTATATGTTTGTTCATGTATGACGTTAAATTAAATATGTTCGTGTATGACATTAAATTATATATGTGCATGTATGAAATTAAATTCAATTGCTAGAGAGTTGCCATTATGTCTACCAACTAGTAGATGTTATTTTTTGCTTTATTAGTATTTCTCAAAAATTGCAAAGAAGTTGTTTCTGGTGAATAGTTGTAAACAATTGTGATCATCGACTTCATGTACTCATGGCTTTGGTTGTGAACACTCGTAACTTTGGCTATAAGCATCCATGGCTTTGTGATGGGGACACAACCCAAGAACAGAATGGACACAACAGGAAAGGGAAATTGTTAACTGAAAAATAAGCTATTACAAACAGTACAGAGAAAATAAACTTCAAAACATGCCCTAAGAGCTTACAATAGCATAAATCTAGAGATAATTTCTCCTTTCAGTACCTCCTCTCAAACTCCACTCTGAACTGCCTTTTACAATGCCAAAAATCTCCTTAAATAGACCTCGAAGGGTTAAGGACTAGGAGTACATTCTAGAAAGTGCTAGTAGGCACCCACCGACCAAATAAAGGGTTCTGGAAGCTGCGGTAGAAGTCGGTACAAATCTAGAAGAATCCAGAAATGGTAACCGAACTTTTGGGAGGCATAACTTTTGCACCGTAGCTCCGATTGATGAACCGTTTACATTTTCAAAAAGCTCTCGAAGTGCTTTATAGCCCTTTGGACCAGCTTCACTCATCCCCCATTTTTCAACCCTTTTCGAGGTCATTTAATACCCCTAACCTAACTTTGAAGCATTCTTAGGAGGTCTCCAAAACCCAAAAAATTGCAATAACTTTCAAACCGTGGGGCCTATTGACCTGATTCTTTTTCCGGAATGCTCTAAATCACGATTACATTCATCTAGCCAATTCACACCTTCTAGTTTACCAAAATGATGGCCCAATTACATGCTCCTATTTTTTTGGGATTTTCAAACACACTAATAGTGGAACTGTGAGAGTTGGAACCTTTATTTGACCCAAATGGGTATCCAAAAATGAAAACACATGAAACAGAAACTAAGTCTAAGTATATTTTTTTGGGTGACACAGGATTGCCCTTATACCTCTGGATGCTCCTGCATCAGACACCCAGGGTAGATTGAAAAGTGACCCTATCACTTTATGAATGGTAGAGGAAATCCCAAATGGGAAACCTCAACTGCTGAAATCCAAGTTGAGTCCTCGATCGATCATCCTTTCCATTTGATAAAACACTCTTCATACTGCCTATTTCTGGTACTCCTACCCACACGATGATCTAGAATGTCTTCTATCTCCTCCTTCTTAGAAGCAGGAATTGGACATGGCTCTAACACCTCATCTGCACCATCATCATGATACTCTATTAAATCTGCAATGTTGAAAATGGGAGAAATGTGAATACCATCTGGCAGCTCCACCTCATATGCATTTCCTAAGTCATGTTTCTTCAAAATTTTGCAAGGGCCAAATTTCTTCATTTTCAGCTTGTTGTAAGTACCGGCTGGAAATCTTTCTTTTCATAAGTGCACCATGACTAGATCCCCTACTTGGAATTCCTTATGTCTTATCCTTTGATCAGCCCTAGCTTTATACTCTTGATTCATCTTGGTAATGTGTGCCTGAACCTCCTCATGTAGACGCTTGATATGTTCAGCAAATTCTTCCGCTTCAGCACTTGTCCTCTCCCCTTGCTCTATCTTCCTCAATTCTGGTGTAGTCCTTGGGCTATTCCCATATACAATTTGGAATGGTGATTTTTCAGTACTCCTATTTATAGAGTTATTGTAAGCAAACTCTGCTTGTGGTAGAATCAAATGCCATCCCTTGGGCTTATCCCCAACTAAACATCTCAGCAAATTGCCTAGACTTTTGTTTACCACTTCTGTTTGGCCATCAGTCTGCGGGTGATGCGTGGAACTGAATTTTAGGTCTATTCTCCACTTCTTCCATAATGTCCTCCAGAAATACCCCACAAATTTAGTATCTCTGTCAGAAACTATACTCCTTGGGAGACCATGTAGTCTCACCACCTCTCTGAAGAACAAGTTTGCAATATGGACAACATCATGAGTTTTGTGGCATGGAATGAAATGTGCCATTTTGGAGAACCTATCAACCACAACAAATACTGAGTCATTATCCCTTTGTGTCCTTGGTAATCCAAGAACAAAATCCATACTTATGTCCTCCCATGGCCTTGATGGAACAGACAATGGCTGATATAGGTCAGTATTGTGACTAAACCCCTTGGCAACTTGACAAACCTGGCAACTCTGTACAAACTTCTTCACATTCTATGAAATTTGAGGCCAAAAATAATGTTCTCTAAGAATGGAAATGGTCTTATCTCGACCAAAATGTCCTGCCATCCCTCCACTGTGTTTCTCCTTAATCAGATTTTCCCTCATGGAACTCCTTGGAATGCACAATTGACTACCCTTGAACAACATGCCATCCTGAATCAAATAGTCTAACCACTTGGTTCTATCTATAGCAACAGGTTCTTTACAAGCTTTCCATGCTTTAGCAAAATCAGGGTCCTCAAGGTACAAATTCTTGAGTTCGTCAAACCCAACTACTTCAACCTACATTACTGTAAGCAACAATTGTCTCCTACTTAGTGCATCTGCAACCCTGTTAGATTTTCCACTTCTATGCTTCAACACAAATGTATAACTCTACAAGAACTCTACCCACTTCATATGCCTCTGATTCAATTTACCTTGGCTATTTAGGTACTGTAATGCCTGATGATCAGTATACAAAACAAATTCCTTTGGCAATAAATAATGCCTCCATTTCTTTAAGGCTTGAACTATTGCATAGAACTCTTGATCATAAACAAAATACTTCTTCTTTGCATCATTCAATTTTTCACTAAAATATGCAATAGGCTTACCTTCTTGGCTTAATACAACCCCAATAGCGCTGCCACTGGCATCACAATCTACCTGGAAAACCTTTCTAAAATCTGGAAGTGCCAACACATGCTGTTCTGTCACCTTTTTCTTCAGCAATTCAAAACTTCTCGCAGCTGCTGCAGTCCATTTGAACTCTTTTCTATCCCCTCTTATTGTATCAGTTAGGGGTGCACATATGCCACTGAAATTCTTAATAAACTTCCTGTAAAAACTAACCAGACCATGAAATGATCTTACCTCAGTAGCAGACCTTGGAGTAGGCCATTCAAAGATGGCTTTTACCTTCTCCAGATCCATTTTGAGACCTTTGGGTGATATAACAAACCCCAAATAGACTAACTCCCTTTTTGCAAAGATACACTTCTTTAGATTAATTAACAGTTTCTCTTCCCTTAGCCTTTCAAGGACACTACAAATATGTAGTAAATGTTCTTCCAAAATCTTGCTGAAAATTAAAATATCATCCAAATAAACAATAACAAATTTTCCCAAGAACTTCTTGAGTACCTCATTCATGAGCCGCATGAAGGTGCTTGGGGCATTCGTCAATCCAAAGGGCATGACTAACCACTCATAAAGACCCTCCTTGGTCTTGAAGGCTGTTGTCCGCTCATCTCTTTCTCGAATCTGTATCTGATGATAGCCACTCTTGAGATCTATCTTTGTGAAGTACTAAGGTCCACTCAAGCAGTCCATAAGATCATCCATCCTTGGCAAAGGAAACTGGTACTTGATGGTTATCCTATTTATAGCTCGAGAATCTGTACACATCCTCGACTCTCCATCCTTCTTTGTTGTGAGTACTGCAAGTACTGCACATGGACTCAGACTCTCTCGAATCAAGCCCTTCCTCAACAACTCCTGAACCTGTCTATTTAGCTCCTCTGTTTTAGTAGGAGTCATCCTGAGAGCAGCCTTGTTAGGCAAACTAGCTCCTAGAATCAGATCTATCTGATGACTGATTTTCCTTATTGGTGGCAATCCATCTGGAACATTATCAGAGATAATATCTCCAAACTCCCCTAGTAAATCTGAAACTTCAAGTGGTATTTCACTACTACCTTCTTTATCTTTCCTAGGAATCAAAGCATAACACATATGCTGATGTTCCATGCCATCTAAAAACTTCCTTCCATCAACAAGACAAATCCTAGCACTACTACATACCTTTTCACCTTCCTTTTTCATGGGCTTCAATTTGTGGTGAACTCCATCCTTTGTCAGAGAGTATGTGTTTGCATGTCCATCATGCACTGCATGTCTATCAAACTGCCATGGTCTACCCAACAATAGATGGCAAACATCCATCGAAATAACATCATAGAGAACTTCATCATGGTAACTCCCAATTTTGAATTTTACTAAACATTGTTCACTTACCAAGACCTTATGATCATCTTTTACCCAAGCAATCCAATAGGGTTGGGGATGTTTCTCCCTCTTGAGCTTCAGCTTAGAGACCATCTCTTCTGATACCAAGTTATCAGTGCTACCACCATCAATGATCACGTCACAATATTTATCCTCACACTTGCATCTGGTACGAAACAAACTCCTCCATTGTCCTGGTTCAATCTCACCACTTAATAGGACTCTTTCATTTACCAAGGTCTCTCCTCTTTCTGCATCCTCTGAATGTGATGATTGTGCATCCTCATCCACATGAGCAACCCTAGCTTGGCCCTCAGCTCTCCTATCTGTCCTTCCTTACCGTTGAGGGCATTCAAAGGCACGATGACCTTCTTCATTGCAATGGAAACAGGTACCACAGAAGCCTCCTCTTCCTTGTCCACGTCCTCTACCTCTTCCTCTCTGATTTCCAAAGTCTTGGTCATGGGAGCGATTGAAACCCTCATTCCTCTAGTTCCTGCTAGTACCCTCATCTTCATTTTTCTTTTGGGTTTCATTGCGGCCTCCAGATGACCTACCGCTTCCCCTTCCTCCTTGACCGCACCCTCTTTGTCTTCCTTCAAACCTTTTATTTAGCTTCTCTTCAACTCGTAGGGCAAACTGGTATGCCTCTTCAATGCTAGTCATTCTTACCAGACTTAATTCCTCCTAGATGCTAGGTCGCAACCCACTGATATAACGAGCAACCTTCTCCTTATTTGCTTCTGCATGCCCCGCTCTAATCAAGAGTCAGTAAAATTCCTCTGTATATTCTTGGATTGATCTTCCTGCTTGCTTTAACCCATGCATCTTCTTAAACAAATCAAGCTCGTAGTCCACAGGAATGAACTGCTTCTTCAATTTGTCCACCATGTGATCCCATCTTGTGATCTTCTCCTTTCCTCTTTTGTTTCTTTCTAATTGAACCTCTTGCCACCAGATTTTGGCATGGCCTTTGCAAACTTAACCCTATCTGGGTCCCTTATATCCTCATACTCAAAGTATTCTTCCAGTTCATTGATCCAATCAATCAACTCATCTGGTTTCAGATTTCCTGAAAATACACCCACTTCAATTGTAGGTCTTTTGCCAAACTTAGTAATTGCCCTAAAAAATCTTTCCTTTGCATGATTCAAAACTTCCCCGTTGAATTCCCCTTCTGGTCCCATAACTTCTTCTTCATTGTCATCCTTACTGTTGTCACCTGCGGCAGCATTTGCTCCTCTATGGAGCTCCTCTTGCAATGCCTGTACCTGCCTTTGAAGGGCTCTAACCTCCTCAGGATTAATAGCTCTGGCCCTTTCGCCACGCTCTCTTCGTGGAGGCATCTTCTAACTCGAACCCACAACCACACAGTCCTGGTGCAAACTGTCTCACAGTCGGCGCTCGGTCTACACACTCAGGAAAACCTACTCTGATACCACTTGATGGGGAGACAACCCAAGAATAGAATGGACACAACAGGAAAGGGAAATTGTATTAACTGAAAAATAAGCTATTACAAATAGTACAGAGAAAATAAACTTCAAAACATGCCCTAAGGGCTTACAATAGCATAAATCTGGAGATAATTTCTCCTTTCAGTACCTCCTCTCAAACTCCACTCCGAACTGCCTTTTACAATGCCAAAAATCTCCTTAAATAGACCCCAAAGGGTTAAGAACTAGGAGTACATTCTAGAAAGTGCTAGTAGGCACCCACCGACCAAATAAAAGGTTCCGAAAGCTATGGTAGAAGTCAGCGCAAATCTAGAAGAATCCAGAAACGGTAATCAAACTTCTGGGAGGCATAACTTTTGAACCGTAGCTTCGATTGACGAACCATTTACATTTTCAGAAAGCTCTTGAAGTGCTCTATAGCCCTATGGACCAACTTCACTTGTCCCCCATTTTTTGACCCTTTTCGAAGTCATTTAATGCCCCTAACCTGACTTTGAAGCATTCTCAGGAGGTCTCCAAAACCCAAAAAAATTGCAATAACTTTCAAACCGTGGGGCCTATTGACCTGATTCTTTTTTTGGAATGCTATAAAACATGATTACATTCATCTGGCCAATTCACACCTTCTAGTTTACCAAAATGATGGCCCAATTACATGCTCCTAATTTTTTGGCATTTTCAAACACACTGATAGTGGAACTGTGAGAGTTGGAACCTTTATTTGACCCAAATGGGTATCCAAAAATGAAAACACATGAAACAGAAACTAAGTCTAAGTATATTTTTTTGGGTGACACAGGATTGCCCTTATACCTCTGGATGCTCCTGCATCACTTTGGCTATGTGCACTAGTGGCTTTGGTTGTGAGCATTTATGGCTTTGGTTGTAGGCACAATATAGCCTTGGTTGTAGGTTGTCTTTCTTGCTGCATGTCAAAGTTACCTTCAAGAATATTCTTAGTCTAAGATCATTACAATTAAAATACTATGACATAATACCTTGGAAATAATAGTCTTTAACCCATTACTTTATTTGTTAAAACATCATGTAGTATCTACTATAGTGCTTCTACTCAAATATATTTTCAAAAATACTTAGCATGGCAAAGAAATGTCTATGGAAAGCTTGTCAAATAGGATATTGAAGAACTAAATGTGGATAGTCATTAGTACCCATCAATAAGAACACAGACATCTTTCTCAAGCAAGCCATATGACATTAGCTTAATTTATAAATTTCCTTTGCAAATAACTAGAAGATGCTATGAATCTTAATATAGAGTTAATCACGAACTCATTATTCCATCCAAGAAGCATATATCACCCTAAGCCAATTAACCGACAGGATAAAAATTAATTCAATTTCAACAAAATTTTGAGTATAACAAGCATCTCAGG
Source organism: Cupressus sempervirens (assembly GCA_028749045.1). Taxonomy (NCBI): domain Eukaryota; kingdom Viridiplantae; phylum Streptophyta; class Pinopsida; order Cupressales; family Cupressaceae; genus Cupressus; species Cupressus sempervirens. The sequence continues at coordinate 250,272,301 of CM053793.1, read as the reverse complement.
GATTCTTACAAGAATTAACACGATGTTCACAAGAGCATTACAAGTTCTCATAATGCTATTTCACATATTGTAATCATATTCAATTTTGAATGGCCATTTGTGTTACAAGCATAAATTTTCTTTAAGGTCTTTTAATTCTAGACATGAATTTTATTCTGAAGCTTTTCTATGAAAACCCACTCAATGCATATATTGTTGTTCCACATTATGCTGATTTGACTTTCATTGGTTGATTAGGGTCTAGACATGACGTTATTCACTACCTTTTTTATATATTATTTTTTTGTAGTGAGGTTCTAGCCTGAATGAATGTATTAATCATCGAAGTTGTGATCCTTGGTTGAGATCCTTACAAATATATTTTCAAATTGGACCTCAAATAGTTTTCTCAGTCACCCCCTATACACAGATACTGAAATTGTAGTTAATTACAAAATTAATACTGAATTAACACAAGTTTAATTGAGAAGTATTATGTACCTCAATAGGCTAGATTATTATTGACCAGGAAGCTTTATCTTAGAGCAGTTGGTTTCCTAAATCTTTAGCACAATGACACTCTTATGGAATGTGGAATTAGGTATGCTAGCTAAGGAACTTTCTTTAAAAGGCAGAGGAAACTCAAGACTCACATGTTTCCAATCAATATAAATGTTTAAATTGCTTCTCTAATTTTTTCTATTTATGATCTTCTTAAAACTTAACTTTCTAAATGCATTGATGGGGAAATAAAGATCTTCTAGGGACTAAAGGCTAATTATGTTTAATACTTACAATTCTTTGTTTTTATCTAATAATTTAAAAAAGATTGTACAAGTGTTTTTGGAAGAGCAACACTTATCACTAACATCATAAGAAGGAATATCCAAGGAGAATTACCACTGATCCCCCACCACCAAATTCAAGAGAAAACAAAAATCCACTACTAAAGAGATAGTAACAATGATCATCCCTAGTCTCTCCCTTATCACAAAATGATTACCATCAAAATTTGCATTTCCAATTGTGTCATGTGCATTGAAGCGATAGTAACATTTTCACTCTCTTACCTAATGTCTCCCATTTCTGAAACTCCTGGGGAAGGGCAAAGCCATCTTCTCAGTACTTCAAAATACAACGAGTTCCATTTTTTCCCATATTGATGATCGTTGACTTAAAGTATAATCAAAGTATTGACAGCCCATAGGAACTCAACCTTTGAACATCCCATCTGTAAATGACCTCATAAAGAAAGTTCAATAAACCCGCATGAAATAGTGAAACAAAAGTTGCATACTTGTGAAGATGATCAAACTGCAGGTGATCAATATGTCTCAAATCTATATTCAATTCTTTTACTATGCATATAAATGGTTTGTTATATAAAAGACTTATATCCACTAGATAAATAATCATTTTCTTACTATGCTATCCTTATCCTTGGCTGATCTCTGGTAGACCATTTCTTAACCATCCTCCTTCGATCTATAGGTCACTGTATTAATCCGGTTCATCTTGTCTCTACTCGAATTAATAAGAATTGGCAATCTCAGGGATTGCCAAAAGAGGAATGGGTCCAAGTGGAAGATAGGATTTAGAAGTGAGTTTAATTAAAACATAATAAATAGTGTATTACAAAAAGGAGAATGGTATGTTCTTCGCAATCTACTCCCTTATACATTCTATCAATGTTTCACATTGAACCTGATAGAGAACATCACAACACATAACTAGCAACATAGAACATACCTCCTAGCCACCTCAAGAAGATAAAATTTCAAAAACCAAAGTGCACAAGTTTAAATTCAAAGCCTCAAAGGTCAAGAGCACAACAAAAAAAAATTTAAAAATAAATACGAACAAAACCCACATTTGATGGAATCACAGAAAATCTGGTTGCTAGATAGTTACAAGCTGATTCAAGCTAATCCTTCATCACCATTAAGGTTGAAAATAATATACCCAATTGAAAACCAATTTACATATACAAAGTGACTAACATTACTCACAAAGAGGGAGTAGAAGCTACACACTACCTTGCGTCCAAGGTGCACTAAAGAACATAACCAAACTCTTGGAAATCATATAATCCTAAGTTTGCATAATTTAGTAGTAACACATTTCATTAACTTATGAAACATTTACCAAGTTCCATGATTTGTCTTTCCAAAAATGACATGCTAGATACGCTTTCCAACAATATAATTAAGATACGCATCACCCGAGATGGCATTGTAGAATGAAAAAAAAATGGGATCTCCAAAAAGTGAGAGAGGTTATTGTAGGTCTCTGCAACACAGTCCTGTAGGAACTAGAATCTCATCCATATGTTGCACGAGCTCCGAGATATGCCCCGTCAAAGATTGCAACCCTGTGGCATTTAGTGACCCTTAGGGACATTCCGGTTGAGCGTGCCTGAGAATGTTTGAGCACTGAAGGGGACAAGATGAGGTTGGGGATAGGGTTTACTTGGCCACCCGGAGCTAATGGAGCAAATAGTTTGATCCCACGATGAAAGATGAGAGAGATTTTCCAGTTGGCAACTTTGTACTGGCCAACACTACAAGTTTCAGCATCACCCGAGATGGCATTGTAGAATGAAAACGGAATGTGATCTCCAAAAAGTGAGAGAGGTTATTGTAGATCTCTGCAACATGGTCTTGTAGGAACTAGAATCTCATCCATATCTCGCACGAGCTCCGAGATATGCCCCATCAAAGATTGCAACCCTGTGGCATTTAGTGACCCTTAGGGACATTTCGGTTGAGCGTGCTTGAGAATGTTCAAGCACTGAAGGGGACAAGACGAGGTTGGGGATAGGGTTTACCTGGCCACCCATAGCTAATGGAGTAGATAGTTTGATCCCACAACGAAAGATGAGAGAGATTTGGCAATTGGCAACTTTGTACTGGCCAACACTACAAGTTTCAGCATCACCCGAGATGGCATTGTAGAATGAAAACAGAATGCGATCTCCAAAAAGTGAGAGAGGTTATTGTATATCTCTGCAACATGGTGCTATAGGAACTAGAATCTCATCCATATCTCACACGAGCTCCAAGATATGCCCCGTCAAAGATTGTAGCCCTGTGGCATTTAGTGACCCTTAGGGACATTCCGGTTCAGCGTGCCTAAGAACATTTGAGCATTGAAGGGGACAAGACGAGGTTGGGGATAGGGTTCACCCGGCCACCCAGAGCTAATGGAGCAGACAGTTTGATCCCACGACGAAAGATGAGAGAGATTTGGCAGTTGGCAACTTTGTACTGGCCAACACTACAAGTTTCAACATCACCCCGAGATGGCATTATAGAATGAAAACGAAATGCGATCTCCAAAAAGCGAGAGAGGTTATTGTAGGTCTTTGTAACATGGTCCTGTAGGAACTAGGATCTCATCCATATATTGCACGAGCTTTGAGATATGCCCCGTCAAAGATTGCAGCCCTATGGGATTTAGTGACCCTTAGGGAAATTCTAGTTCAGCGTGCCTGAGAACATTCAAGCACTGAAGGGGAAAAGAAGATGTTGGGGATAGGGTTCACCCGGCCACCCAGAGCTGATGGAGTAGACAGTTTGATCCCACGACGAAAGATGAGAGAGATTTGGCAGTTGGCAACTTTGTATTGGCCAATACTACAAGTTTCAACATCACCCGAGATGGTGTTGTAGAATGAAAACATAATGCGATCTCCAAAAAGCGAGAGAGGTTATTGTAGGTCTCTGCAACACGGTCCTGTACGACCTAGAATCTCATCCATATCTCGCACAAGCTCCGAGATATGCCCTGTCAAAGATTGCAGCCCTATGGGATTTAGTGACCCTTAGGGACATTCCAGTTCAGCGTGCCTGAGAATGTTCGAGCACTGAAGGGGACAAGATGAGGTTGGGGATAGGGTTTACCTGGCCACTCAGAGCTAATGGAGTAGATAGTTTGATCCCACGATGAAAGATGAGAGAGATTTGGCAGTTGGCAACTTTGTACTGGCCAACACTACAAGTTTCAACATCACCCGAGATGGAATTGTAGAATGAAAATGAAATGCGATCTCCAAAAAGAGAGAGAGGTTATTGTAGGTCTCTGCAACATAGTCTTGTAGGAATTGGAATCTCATACATATCTTGCACGAGCTTCGATATATGCCCCATCAAAGATTGCAGCCCTGTGGCATTTAGTGACCCTTAGGGACATTCTGGTTCAGTGCGCCTGAGAACGTTCGAGCACTGAAGGGGACAAGAAGAGGTTGGGGATAGGTTTTAGCCAGCCACTTGGAGCTAATGGAGCAGACAATTAGATCCCACGACGAAAGATGAGAGAGATTTGGCAGTTGGCAACTTTGTACTGGCCAACACTGCAAGTTTCAACATCACCCGAGATGGCATTGTAGAATGAAAATGAAATGTGATCTCCAAAAAGTGAGAGAGGTTATTGTAGGTCTCTACAACACACTCCTATAAGAATTGGAATCTCATCCATATCTTGCACAAGCTCTGAGATATGCCTTGTCAAAGATTGCAGCCCTGTGGCATTTAGTGACCCTTAGGGACATTCCGGTTCAGTGTGCCTGAGAACGTTTGAGCACTGAAGGGGACAAAATGAGGTTGGGGATAGGGTTTACCTAGCCACCTGGAGCTAATGGAGCAGACAGTTTGATCCCACGATGAAAGATGAGAGAGATTTGGCAGTTGGCAACTTTGTACTAACCAACACTGCAAGTTTCAACATCACCCGAGATGGCGTTGTAGAATGAAAATGAAATGCGATCTCCAAAAAGTGAGAGAGGTTATTGTAGGTCTCTATAACACAGTCTTGTAGGAACTAGAATCTCATCCATATCTTGCACGAGCTCCGAGATATGCCCTGTCAAAGATTGCAGCCCTGTGGCATTTAGTGACCCTTAGGGACATTCCGGTTCAGCGTGCCTAAGAACATTCGAGCACCGAAGGGGACAAGACAAGGTTGGGGATAGGGTTTACCTGACCACCCGGAGCTAATGGAGCAGACAGTTTGATCCCACGACGAAAGCTGAGAGAGATTTGGCAGTTGACAACTTTGTACTAGCCAACACTGCAAGTTTCAGCATCACCTGAGATGGCATTGTAGGATGAAATGGAATGCGATCTCCAAAAAGTGAGAGAGGTTATTGTAGGTCTCTATAACATAGTCCTGTAAGAACTAGAATATCATCCATATCTCGCACGAGCTCCGAGATATGCCCCATCAAAGATTGCAGCCCTGTGGCATTTAGTGACCCTTAGGGACATTCCGGTTCAGTGTGCCTGAGAATGTTTGAGCACTGAAGGGGACAAGACAAGGTTGGGGATAGGGTTTACCCGGCCACCTAGAGCTAATGGAGCAAACAGTTTGATCCCACGACAAAAGATGAGAGAGATTTGGCAGTTGGCAACTTTGTACTCACCAACACTGCAAGTTTCAACATCACCCGAGATGGCGTTGTAGAATGAAAACGGAATGCGATCTCCAAAAAGAGAGAGAGGTTATTGTAGGTCTCTGCAACACGGTCCTGTAGGAATTGGAACCTCATCCATATCTTGCACGAGCTCCGAGATATGCCCCGTCAAAGATATTTAAATTCACAGTGTTTAATGAGAATATAGTTGAGGCTTGCTTTACTTTTCTATGTTAAGTTTGGCTTTCAATTTTGGTTTCCCTACTTATCTATGTGAAAGTTCCACTTTCATAAGTAACATGGATGCAATAATACTAAATTAAGTATAGGTCCATGGTTCTAGAAGCTTCACATAGCTTCTCTTCAACTATGGATCTTGTAAGCATTGTACCATGACTATTGGTGTTGTGAGAATATACAAAGCATATATATTGTTTGACCAAATGTCTTCAATGAACATGAACTATATGGAAGAAGAGAAGACATGTTGCAAAGTCTTTGAAAATTTTCTTCAAGAAATGTAAGGAGCCATGGGTGATTCATCCAAATTATTTGGTAAAATAAGAGGAGGAACGAATCAACCTTGATGATAGAGGTAAATGTTGAATAATATTTATTTAATCACATTGTTTGAAAAAACTTTAATGACCTTTAAATACAATTGAAAGAAATGGAATTGATCTCCCTTACTCGTGTAGATGAATAAAACTGGAATTTAAAAAAGAGAGGGACATCCACCATAAAACCATGCAATCATGCACTTCTTGATGGGAGTATCATAAGTTCATTGTTAGATAGATATGCCAAATGTGGAAGAATTAAAAGGAAAATATGTTGATTGATTGAATACAAGCATCAAACCAATGTGATAACAAAAAATCAAAGTTGATTCCATAAGGTCTAACAATATCATATAATTCATTTATCAATAATTTGAAACATCATAAGCATATGTCTAATAATGTCATACATGAAATATATCTAAAAAATGACATACATAGAAAAAAATATACAAAACATATGCCCAATAATGCCATATAGGTGTAAAATGGACATCATTTGATATATACTCTTTCCAACTAGGGGAACAAAATAAATCCCTAATTGTCTTTAATTGCCAACAAGTGGGAGATGACCAGTGTATATAACGAGGTCTTCCTAACATGCTCACTGGTCCATTAGTCTAGAATCTTCTGTAACTCGACATGTTACAATCAAAATTATATATGAATAAATAACTATTTTATATAAAAAATATATATATATTTACACATAAAACTTAATATTTTCTTATAGCTAGCTGATAATTCCTCTGTATATACACCTCAGGGATACACTGATGGTTAGGAATAATAAGACCCTACAAAAACCATCAAAGTTACCACTCGATTGTGCCTATGAATTTTATATTTAATTTTAGTACTAATGAAATTTTAATATAAACTCTTTCATACCTTAGTCATTGGCTTAGAACTAGTGAGTGCAATAAGGACTCGTTGATCAATACAATGATGAAGATGTAAAGGTATCTCTGATGTCAATAGCTGAAAATGATAATACATGAGACTCAAATGCAGTTATGAAGAATACACATTTTCTTTTGTCTCCATATCAAATGAAATATTTTGGTACCTTTGTGAATGTAGTATGACATCCTTCATTTTATAGTGTTGATCCCAAAACTACAACACTTATTATTTATTACACATGTATGTAAATCTGTTAAGCATCAAATTCAACACCTTTGTCTGCAAAATAATGTACTATATGTTAGAGTAATAAATTCATTTCCTTAGTAATTAAATTATATTGATATAATTGCTAAGTTACTTATTATATTGATATAGTTTACTTATAATTCCTTTTGATTTACAACTAATTGAAATGATTTCCCCAATTTTCCATCTAGTCACTAGAAAATTGGGTTTGTTGTCTCTTTCTCTTAAAGAACCGGATCTACTAGTTCCTTTGGTCTAGAAGCCTTCCATTGAGATTAAGGTTTTGAAAGGTTCAAGGGTTGAGGAACTTTTTATAGAATATCTTGAAGAAGGAGAGGTCATGTATAATAGTTTTGAGGAAGGCTAGAGTTCCATCCAGATGGTGTTGCAAAATGGCCAAGTGGAGGAGGAGGTAGAAGAATAAATAGAATAAATGCATGAGAAGGAGGGTCATGGGGGCACTGGATTCAAACCCATAACCAAGCTTTTATACCATTATACAAATTACAAATTATAAGACTATGCCTTTCATGATAGTCGCATTTTCATATTGGCAAATGAAGAATGACTTTTGGAACAAACATAATGAATACTTCCAAATACAAATGAAGCCAATGTATTGTATTATAAGCTCGAATGGTAAAGACCAAGCCCAAACATTTATTAAGGTGTAGCATTTATAATTTTCAGGTTCATGTGAAGAAGTCATCGTTCATATTCTCATTGTTGCGTAATTTGATGATAAGAAGAATACAATGCTATAGAGGTTGATAGTGACTTAAAACTTTACAAAATCCAATCAATGAGAATTTTAAATTGAGGGGGGAGTAATAATCAATGTTTCATTCTCATTGTTTGACAAACTTTTATATAAAGAGGGAGTAGACAGATGATATGGTTTAGTCTTCTTCCGAGAGTCTTAGTCATATTGGTTCAAAAGGATTCATGATACAATTACTATACTTAGTGTGACCAATCGATGCTAAAAACCTTAGTATTGATGCTACAAACCTTAGTATTAACATAATTTAACCTCTGCAATTCCAGGCATAAGATGATTAGCATACAATGGTACTTGAACAAAGAACACTAATAAATATTGAGGATGTGAACTGATAATACCATTTCGCAGATGATTTTGGCATCTCACCCTTTATCACTTGTGCGTCAACTTTATTAGCCCTCTTCTTTGGTGACCTAAAAATGAAGAATTAGCACAGTAACAAATCTAAGATAAGATTAAAAAAATGGGTCCTATTAAAGAATCTAATATAAATTCAAATAATGTATCTATATTCTAAACAAATCAAAACTAAATCTCATCACTTACACATCATAACAATACGGTCCACCTTAGTCATGTGATAGTCTCGGGGAAGAGGTTGTAACATTGTATTTGGATCCAATTGATCACTTTTTCTCTCTCTCCCAATTCAATCTAATGAGCCAACTGGATCTGCTCGACATTTTAATGTCTCAAGTATTGCCTCATGGTCTGACTCGCGAACTTTCCAAAGAATCTTATTATGTGGTTTTCCACCATATTTTATCAAGTGGACATTTGATGCGACAACAAGGTTTGAATAATGAAGAATCTTCCTCTTTGTTTGCCAATCCTCGAATAACCACAAGTTAGGATTCTTCATAGGATATCGTCTAAGCCATGTGCATATTACAACCACCGCACAGACATGGTACTCTAAACCTTCACCATCTATAACCAAGTGATCCAATTTTTGTTTGGCTTCAACACAACGACACAAATAATAATCTGTCCCTTCTTCATTGTCTTCAGGTGCAATAACAGCAAAAACATGGCCTGCAGTGACAAATGTACAAAATGCGGTCATTAATTCAGAAAATACTTGGGTAAAAGTTATAAAGTTACATATTGAAATTACAAAGATATATATATATATATATATATATATATATATATATATATATATATATATATATATATATATATATATATATATATATATATATTACCAGGTTGCACTAAATCTGACAAGCAGTCAAAGTCAATAGATGAATCCATCTCTACCATTTCCAATGCTTGTGGGGGATGATAGGTGTCAATTGGGTCCAAAACCCATATATCCCATTTGTCCACTCATTCAGTTGACTCACAATCATCCCAATTTTCCTCTGCACATGATGGACAATAGCATGCCATTTTTTGTGTGTGGATACTCCATGAACCTGCATCAGAGCTTCTAAAAGAGTGTAACTCACTAGATCCTGTTAGTGTGCAACAATCTTGATATGGTGCAATGTTAGTATTATCTATCAACCAAAAAACTCTACGAACTGTAGACTCACCTTCCTTACCTGGACCCATTTTAGCATTACACCATTGGACAATGAATTTTGCATCTATCAATATTGCTCCATCTTTGTACTTTAGTTCTTCACGAGCCAAGGCTCTTTTAATGCATGCGCCTGCACTATCGTGCTCTCCCTTACCATGACCAACCTCTGTGAAATTCCACATATATTGAATTCTACACAACCTGTGCATCCTGCTCAACCAATAGAACATCCGTGCATTCTTGAATTGAGATGCACAAATGTCTGACCAAATAATGTGTTGATGATATGATATGCCCCTGTTAGCCAAATCTCCATAAAATAGTTGAAAACAACCATGTACAAACTCTGTAGAATGTGATCGATCATCATTGATGTAAAAATGGTACTCCCTCAAAATCTTCTTGTCATCCTCTGTACTTGTAGGTGAATGCATGAATGTTATGTGAACAAATATAGAAACCTATTGAGATGTATAATACTTTGCTTGCACCTCATTTTGTGGTTGTAGTGTGTAGTTCTCTGCAAAATCTACAACCGAAACAATGGTATCCAATGGAAACGTATCCTTGCACAACTTGAATTGCAAATCCAACCATCGAGCTCTATGGGTATGCCTTGCATATTCATACATAATCTTTTCACAAAAAATCTTCATGAACTCATACACTGGAATCTTTTCAATAACTAGATCGAATCTTTTAGAGCATATGTCACTATCTTGAATTTTTTGTAATCTACTATTTCATTTCCAATTGCATGTGTACTATCCATATGTTGACAAGTTGATAAAAGTTGCAAAGAACCACAAAATAAGCATGTACCATCCAAGCATGATGTCTTGTAAAATTGTTGGCCGTCCCCTATTTCACATAAAATGTTGGATATGAATTCTCTTGAAGATCTTGGTGGCTCTTTTATGTCACAATCCTACAAAACAAACTGAGAATGCAAAACTACGCATATGTGCCGAAAAACATCAAAATGGTTAGAAAATTCAATATGTATCCTACAACAACAAGTTGTGCGTGTGTGATTTATTTTCACATAAAAAGGTTTACCCATCTCAAAAAAAATCTGACTTATTCAAATTTGAGGATACATACTAATAAATTTTGCAAAAAATTGTGTCTGAGTTGAGTCCAAAAAATGTTTCGCATGTGGCTCGCGATTTCGGCTACCAATCCTCCTTCTTACAACATCTCTTTGATTAGGAGAAACACATGTGTTATTTTTCCAAAAATCTTCGATCAATGATTTCAAGGCTTCACTAATTTCTTTATTCTTTCGCGGTAGTCTATCGCTAAATGTCCATAACTCATTTTTTGTTGGATCTTCTAATCTCTCATGCCTTAGCATGGCTCTCCTTAAGGTACCTCTACCAATTTTTAATGTTTTGCTTATCTTTATCATGAGTTGAGCTTTCTTCATTTGGCTACTTACTATTGTCGATGTGAGTACTCGTCTTGTGATATTACTATCTTTGGTGCGTGATTTAGAACCCACTTTGTCATAAGCACTCATTAGATTCTTTACAATATTTATTTCATTTGAATCATCCATCGTTCTTAGCCCAAGAATCTTCATGATAGGCCTAAATTTCAAATTCCTCATCATTTCAACAAATAATTGACATTGACTTGTAATATTTAATTCTTCAAAAAATAATCTCCATATATGATTAACTTTTCTTTGACAAGTCCGCTTGCTAATATTGTCAGGCATTGATTTCAAAATGTTAGTATCAATATCAATCAAATATTTTGATTTTCTAAAACGAATTCTAGAAGGTGTTCTAATCTCTTCAATTCTCTCAACATTTTGAACATCAATATAAGGTTGAGTGTATTGCGTACCTTGAACTGAAGATGATGTGCCTTGGCAATAAGATGTAAAAAATGGAATATCACCTACTCGATGTGTTGATGTCGTGCTTTCAACATGACATGATGGAGTGTGTATATCGTTGGATGTATAAATCAGTGTCTCTTCAACATGAGAGGATGATATGACTTCAAAATTGGAAGATGGTGTAGTGGATGATATGACTTCAACATTCGAAGATGGTGTAGCGGACGATATGACTCCAACATTGGAGGATGGTGTAGCTTCACAATTCAATTGTCTTCTTGAGCGTAACAATCTCATTCTTTCTCTTTGTCTTTCTAATTCTTCCTCCTTGTTTCTTTGTACTGGTGGTTCTTGATCCTCTTCGAAAGTTAATTCTTCATCATTGCTTTACAATTTTCTTTCTTCACGTAGTAATTTCATTTTATCTCTTTTAATTGTCAAATCTCTCTCCCTATTTGCATTTGTTTGAATCTTTGGTTTCTTCCTTGGCATGATGATGATTTCTACATGTCAAATTATTCAAACATCCGAATTACTTAAAATGTGTAAATTACAAATTATTCAATTACATATAAAAATTATAATTATTTGAATAAATACACAATATATATCAAATGACTTGTCAAATTTCTAACCATTTCGAAATAACATTTCATTCAAACATACAATTTTTAATGAATTCACTATATATTACATAACATATCAAATTATAATCAAATTTGTATCTATATATCGACAAACAATATTTAAAATGGATTGCACTAACCTTTTCTATTAAAAGAATATTCAAAAATTCTTCAAATCACGTATCCAATGATTGAATTTGGTGTTTGCTAGCTTCCAAAAGTGTTGAAATAGTGTTTGCTAGATGTTGAAACCCGTGTTTTCTGTCGAAATAACAGAGAGCATAACAGACCAAAAGTTAAAAATGGATGAAATGGGCCCCAAGGTTGGTTTTTGACCATTTTTTGGTGATTTGAGATAGTGCGTACACGTTATATAAAGTGCGTACGCACTATCTCAAAACACATCACTCCCCATCCTCCCTACTCTCTATCCTCCCTAGTCTCTCTCCCATCCCCTCCCTCTCTCTTCCTACTCTCTCCCATCCTTTACTCTCTCTCACCCTCCCTCTCCCACCACCTACTCTCTCTACCTCTCTCACCCCCTCTCCTCTCCCATCCCCGACTCTTTAGATCTCTCACACACACTCTTATCCCCCCTATCTCTCTCCCTCTCCCTCTCCTACCACCTAATTTCTCTCCCCCATCCCCTAATCTCTCTCTTCTCTCCCATCCCCTACTTTGTCTCTCTTATACACATTCCCATTCCCCCTCTCTCTCCCTCTCTCACCACCTACTTTCTCTCCCCCATCATCGTACTCTCTCTACCACCCCCTACTCTCTCTCACCCTCACACCACTACTACCTACTATCTCTCTCTCCCTCTCTACTCTCTCTCCCCCATCTTGTACAAGCTCTCTCTGCCTCTCCCACTCTCTCTCCCATCGCCTAATTTCTCTCCCCCATCCCCTGCTCTCTCTCTCTCGTCTCCCATCCCCTACTCTCTCACACTCTCCCCCATCCCCTACGCTCTCTCTCCTCTCCCATCCCCTACTCTCTCACACTCTCACTCTCTCCCATCCCCTACTCTATCTTTCTTACACATACACCCCCATCCCCCCTCTATCTTTCCCTCTCCCACTGCCTACTTTCTCTCCCCCCATCGTCGTACTCTCTCTCTCATCCACCCCCTACTCTCACACTCTCACACTCTCTCCCATCCCCTGCTCTATCTCTCTTACACACACACACACACACACTCCCATCCCCCCTCTCTCTTTTCCTCTCCCATCGCCTACTTTCTCTCCCCCATCGTCATACTCTTTCTCTACCACCCCCTACTTTCACACTTTCACACTCTCTCCCATCCCCTACTCTCTCACTTTCATAGATACACACACTCTTATCCCCCCACTCTTCTTCTTCTCTCTCATCCCCTACTCTCTACATCTGTCACACACACTCCCATCCCCCCTATTTCTCTCCCTCTCCCTCTCCCACTCCCTCTCCTACTGCCTACTGTCTATCTCTCTCAAGTTCTCTTTCTTCCTCTCTACTCTCTCTCTCTCCCATCCCTTACTCTCACTCTCTCTTCCATCCCCTACTACTTTCTCTCAAACTCTCACACTCTCTCCCATCCTTTACTCTATCTCTCTTATTAATAAATACACATTCCCATTCCCCCCCCTCTCTCTCTCTCTCTCTCTCGCAGTCCTTGTCCCACTGCCTACTCTCTCCCATCCCCTACTCTATCTCTCTTAAATGCTCCCATTCTACCTCTCTCTCCCTCCCACTCCCTCTTCCACCGCCTACTATCTCTCTCTCTCTCACTCTCTCCCTCTCTTTCCCATCCCTCTACCATTTCCTACTCTCTCTATCTCTCTCTCCCCTCTCTCATTCTTGACTCTCTCTATTTGACACACACACACCCATCCCCCCTCTCTCCTCTTCCATCCCCTACTTTTTCTCTCACTTGCTCTCCCTCTCCCACTCCCTCTCCCACTGCCTACTCTCTCTCTCTCTCACTCTTACTCTCTCCCTCTCCACTCTCTCTCTCTCTGCTACCCTCTAGTCTCTCTTAAATTTTCACACTCTCTCCTATCCCCTACTCTCTCTCTCTCTCTCTCTCTCTCTCTCTCTCTCTCTCTCTCTCTCACACACACACACACACACACACACACACACACACACACACACACACACACACATTTCTATTCCCCCCGTCTCCCCCTCTCCCACTCCCTCTCCCATCGCCTACTCTCTCTTCCATCCCCTACTCTCTCTTGAGCTACTTTTTCTTCCCCCTCTCCCATTCCATACTCTCTCTCTTTCACACACATGCACTCCCATCCTCCTCTCTCTCAAGTTCTTCCTCTCCCACTCTATCTCCCATCACCTACTCTCTCTCTCCTCCATCCCCTACTCTTAATCTCTCTCTCTCCCAACCTGTACTCTCTCTCACACTTCCTCTCTTTCCCATCCCCTACTTTAAATCTCTTTCCCCCATCCCACACTCTCTCTTTTCCACCCGTACTCTCTCTCACACTTCCTCTCTTTGCCACCCCTACTCTCTCTCTCTCTCTCTCTCTCTCTCTCTCTCTCTCTCTCTCTGCCACCCCTACTCTATCTCACTTTCTCTCTACCATCCTATACTCTCTCCCCTCTCCTATCCCCTACTTTCTCTCTATCTCTTTCATGCACACACATAGCCATTCCCCTATCTCCCCCCACCTAGTTCTCTTTTGCAACTTACATCTTAATAGTGCGTGCGCACTATAGTGCTTGCGCCCTATAGCGCGCACACGCTATTTAGAACTGAGGTTTAAATAACGCATGCACGCTATAGCGCGTGCGCGCTATAGGGCGCACACGCTATTTAAACCTTAATCAAACCCAAGCCTAAGGCTTGATTTTGCCTTGGAGATCCAACCCAAAGGTTTGGATTTGATGAATAGGCCTGAGACGTGTTTTCCAGCAAACATACAAAAAATGATTATTTTTTCTTTTGTGCTCCCCTTCAAGATTTCTCGTGGTTGGGTATCGATAAGATCAGGTTACATAGCATTATAGGTCTCTGTGTTAGCTATCTAACCATATAATTTATTTTTAATTTGAACTATTTCAAGCCTTTCATCTATAATTTCTTTTGAATGTATGTTCATTTTTTGTCAAAAACCACCACGTACTAATTGGGCTATAGATTTTAGCTCATTCATCAAATTTTGTAACAACTTAGTTTTTTAAAAACTAGACTCCATTCTACACACTTTGAAAAAGAAAAAAGTTTTGATTTTAGATTAGTTTTCAATTATTTCTAGGGGGAAGCACACAAATATTTCACGTTCTTGGGATGTGTCTAGTTAAAAAATTCGTTAAAAAAAAATAGAAATTATAAAATTACTCGAAAAATCTGGGATAAACTACATAGTGTTAAGTAACTTTTGAGTAGAGCGATTAAAAAATTTCAAAAAAAAAGTTAAAATTTTAGGGGGGCCACACTTTGTACTGTGCTATGTTTTTTTGGAATAAATAGTACCACTTTTTGTGGCCCCCTTTTTTGAGGACCTAAAACTAAACCATTTTGAAAAAAAATTAGTAGTTTAGAAACTAGATTCAAAGGACTACGACTTTTTTTTTGTCATATCTGAAAATTTTGAGCGTAACTGTCTTCAAATTCTTGTTGAAGTTCAAAATTTGCAGATTTCAAGAAAAAGGTGTCCACTTATACCCCCCTTTTGGCACCACAACTTTGTGCACTTACCCTAATAAAACTTACTATTTTGTTTTTCACTTTTTAAATGTCACACTATACTCTATATTTCTAATTTTGTTTCTAGTTTCTTTTTTTCTCCTAGTTTCATGGATTTTAATTAGCTTTTATTTATAAAAAATAAATTATTTTTTTCAAAAATTTGTGCTTTCACCAAGAGTTAGGTTTGACATATGTTGTAAGTATTTTACAATTTTTCCTTAATTTAACTTTTACCATGGAAATTAAAGAGACAAATAAATATTGCAAACACAAACCATTTTCATGGGAATTATTTTAAGATAATTGAAAAATATAAATAATATTTTGATATAAGAACTTATATATTTATTCTCATTATTATTTTGATTAGTTTCTAAAGTGAACAATCTAAATGAATTAATTGAGGAGATAAGAAATATTGCTTTTTATAAATTAAAATTTATTATAAATAAAATTTCTATCTAAATTAAAATATATTAATATGCTTTTTTTCTTTTATTATACAAAATTTTAACAAAAAATTACATCCATATTTATTTCTAAAAAAGTAATAGAATTATTACCAAAACTTTAGTAGAACATAAAATAAAACATAATTTAAATATATAAAAATACTTACTAATTATACTCTTTTTTTTAATCTTAGTTTTCATTTCTAATATATTTACTAAACCTCTAATTCTGATAAAAATAAATTTTAAAAAATAAATATAATAAGCAAATGAAAGTTTTCTTCTTAGATGATTGGAAATTCAACTTAAATTACAACCAACATATATATATAAGTTATATTGTGTTCTATTTAAGAGCATGTATCACAATGTCATAATAACATAATCATTTGAGATCCAGGTTTAAGAATAGTGCAAAAATATAAAAACTTATTTTGGTAGGGAACATATATAGTTTTTTTTTTTATGGGTAAGAGGTCGAAGCCAAGGTTAATTATTATTATATGTTTATAATTTATCATTTCAATTATTAGTTAAGCTTGAGTAGATTGGAACTCAAGACCTTCCAATTAAGAGGCTCATAATTTACTGTTGTGTTGTAGGCTCTTACCTGGGAACATATATAGTTATTCATATTATTATTATTTAATTATTTTCAAAAGTAAACAATATAAATGAATTAATTGATGAAGTAAGGAAAATTGCTTTAACATATCCATAAATTAAAATTTAATATAAATTAAATTTCTATCTAAATTAAATTATACATGACATGCATATATTATTTTTCTTCTATTATAAAAATATTTAAGAACACATTTTATAAGTATTTATTTCCTTGAAAATCAATAGAACTTATTACGAAAACTTTAGTAGAACATTAATAGAACATAAGGTTGGATAAAGAATTGATTATAAAAAAATATTTAAATAAATAAGAACCACTTTTTAATGTCTAATATATTTACTAAACCTCTAATTCTAATAAAAACATAATTTTAAAAAATGTATATAATAAGTAATATACAACAAATGAATATTTTCTTCTAAGATGATCCAATTTCAATTCTTAAATTGCAACCAATGTATTTATATAAGTTATATTGAAGTCTACCTTATTTTTTAAAATGTTAATAATTTTATTACTATTTTAGTTAAACATTTATGCAAAGAATAAAATAAAATATTATTCTTAAAAGAAAATAGTTATTAATAACAAATCATAGAATTTTATGTTTAACTTATTAATAGTCTATTTATTATTTAACAATTTTTAGGGTGTGACATGTATATATTTCTATGGGCTTATTGTTGCATGTATACAAACATGCAACTGCTAGTTATAAAAATCTTATATGTCAAAGTTTCTAAATTCATACGTTTTAAAAAATAATATACAATTTTAGAAAATAATTATAAATCAACAATATATACAACTTGAGAAAGTTTTTAAGTTTATATTTTGCATATTAATATTTCAAATTGGTAAAACAAATTATATACTATATTTAAAAAATATTATCTATAATAAAATTTGACAATTTATTTATAAACTTAAGTATCATATTCGCAATTTTATAAAAAACTAACATGTTAATCAATATGATCCCATAAATTTTTAGCATGTCATATATGACTCAAAAGTTGAAATGGGGGAAACAATTCATGCCTTACAGGGTTCCAAAAAAGTGTCCTATAACACAAATTGTTTTGAATCAATGAGATTCAACTAAATTAATATTTCATGAAGCAAAATTAAAAAATTAAATTTAAACTTTATAAAAAATACGTCAATTGAAAAAAGTAAAATGTTTTGATTGGTTGAAATTAATTGAAATATCAGACAAACCCGATTGCAATAATATTTCCTATGAAAAATGCAATAAAAATGATAATATGTATTTTAATCTCTATTTATCTATAAACCAGTACAATGTATTTTACATACAAGTATTAACTTATTTTTTAATTTATATGACCTTTTTCCATTCTTGCCCGCTTTATACTCTTGCTACTTTTGCCCACCGCACTGATCTGATCTCACTTTTGCTACTTTTGCATATTTGGTTTCCCACTCGAAAGTATCCGTTGCTTTTTGGTGAGAAACTGCGAGGGCATCAGAAATGGAGGTTACAGGGGTCTGAAAATCGCTGGAAGAGAAGTTAATAGCACAGGGGACCAACTTCTCTGCATTCTGACAGCTTTCTGGCGAAAAATGGTTGAAAGAACGGTCAATGCGGTCGTGAAAGGATTTATTTTGGTGGAAAATGTATGCTAACACTTTAAGCTAAAGGCACGGTTGTCATTTTCACCAGTGAACGCTTTTCGCTGCGTTGTCATCGATTTTGCGGGCATTTTAAGCGGGGACAGGTGTTTGAGGGTTTTTTATTAAACTTTCATTTTGATCAGCGTGGGCGCTTCTGTAAGAAACAGTGGGACCAGGGCAGCAGACACAATACCAGACAGGGTTCAGATCCTAGGTAGGCCCGTTTCCAAGGGTAAAACAAAGACTGGGGCCCAGCCCACAGCAAGATAGTGGCAGGCCTTAAGCCAGGGGTTTCAAGGTGCACTTTTTGGTTTTGTTTTATATATTTGCTCTTGTTAGCTTTTGTTTCGCCCTTCTTTCTTTTGATCAATGGAAAAACAAATTGAGGATACACAAATGAGAAAACAAACGGTGGATATGCAAACCATGGAAAAACAAACCATCTCATTGGTAAAAAACGGTCAAGAAATTATGGTACACTTTGAAACTAACCATTTAGGGCAAGTCAAAATGGCATCACTTGGCAAGACAGGAAAATATATTTGGGTCAATGTTAAACAGTTCAAGGGCATTTTAAAACGTAGACTTGCTCGTATGAAAGGGTCACAGGACAAGCAAAAACACGGGCAGAGATTGCATAAACAAGTCAAAATGTGCCCTCCTCCACACTTAAGTGGTGACAGTCATTTGTATGGTAGTAATAACTTCAATGAGTCTGTCAGTTACAACCCTACCTCCACACCTCTCGCTTGGTGCCCAGATCTTTATGTGCAAGAACTTTTGAGGGCCAAGAGGAGGTTGGAGCTCCTAGAGGCTAAGGAGCAAGAAAGTTACCGCAATATACAGGTGCTAATTGCAACAAATAAAACTCTTGCAGATGATAACAACACTTTAAAAGCTCAAATCTCAACGTTGCAAGAAACACTTTTAGCCGGAAAGCTTGAATGGCAGAATATGAAGGATGAATGGAAAAACTTGAATGTGACATTGGAAACAAACAAGGTCACAGCAAATACCGAGTCATCTCATAATAAGGAGAAAACGATTCTTCAAACTAGTTTGCCAGGAAAGGCAGATGGTGAAGAGAAGAGAAGGAGTTTTGCAGAAGTCACCAAAACTTGGGACAAAAACAGCAAACACCCTGATATGGCAAGAGAAGAGGCAAAGATTCGTGTGAACACGCAAGACAAAGAGGTCAAGGAAAGGCAGCTTAGGGCATCCAATATAATTATCAAGGGGATAAAAGACTATGGGGAAGGCGAACATACCCTTGACCTAACGAGGGATTTCCTACAAGATGTGCTGTTGTGGCAAGGGAAAATCTGCCAAGCTTGGAGGGTTGGCAAACCACACGCTGAGAGAAATAGGCCAATCAAGGTAGTCATGCTCAGCATTAGCGACAAACAAAATCTACTTAACAAAAAACAGCTTTTGTGGGGTTCTCGCTTCGTTTTAGAGGA
Organism: Cupressus sempervirens; assembly: GCA_028749045.1. NCBI lineage: Eukaryota > Viridiplantae > Streptophyta > Pinopsida > Cupressales > Cupressaceae > Cupressus > Cupressus sempervirens. The sequence goes on along the minus strand of CM053793.1, from coordinate 250,252,538 downwards.
GGATTTAACTATGAGACAGCAAGTAGAAAGAAGGATGGAAATGGAAAAAATCAGAACAGCTAGAAATGAAGGCAAAAGAGCTTGGATGTTTAAGGGAAAAGCAGTTATTGCTCATTTTGGCCACCGCTACAATGAAGGGCAGCAAGAAGGCAACAAAGGTGCAACAACAAACACCTTAACAGGCAGCGATACAACAAGATCCATAATCACACCTAGCGATAATAACTCAACTTTGAGTCTTTCGCATCAAAATAAATAGCAATCAAGCTTAACCCAGTCGTCCTTAAGTTTAGTTTGTTGGAATTGCAGAGGTTATCCATGGAGACGTGGGCCTGGGTTAGGGCCTATTGCGGAAGGCAAAGACATTATTTGTCTCATAGAGACACATGAGCATGAGGGATGTAAGACGCCATTGTTTGAAGGCTACTGGAAGATGGCAGTGTGGAATGAGGCAGCGGGAAATGGTAAAGGTTATGGAGGTATAATGGTTCTAGTAAAAGAAAAAGAAGGTCGTGTCATTCAGCTGGAAAAGACTGATTCTAATAAACAATTTATATGGCTCAAAATCGTGGAAAATAACACTCTTCTCAGGATTGCAGCTTGTTACTTTGCTCCACAAGTATCTAAAATTTATAAAAAGTGTGGTTTAGATCACAATGACCCTTATGCTACGTTAAAGAAAGATGTTGCTGTTTTTTCACAACGTGGGGATGTCCTTCTCGTTGGAGATTTCAATGCTAGGACAGCAAATTGGCAAGCAAGTATTTTCAGCTCCGAAGTAAATGATAACCCTATTTGGCTCACAAAAGAGAGAAATCATCCATGGGATAGAATATCCGAAGATGCTAAAGGCTGCAATCATTTTGGGGAAGAATTGATCACTTTGTGTGGCACATTTGATCTAATAATCTGTAATGGTTTGGCTAGATGGGCTAAGTCGGGCAATTTCACTTGCAACACATACAACGGGGCAAGTGTGGTAGACTATGTAATTTGTTCGCAGCATTTGTATAACAATATTGAAGAAGTTGAAATTGGAGAGCACATTTGGGATCTCAAATCAGATCATAGACCACTGTACGTAAATTTGTATTGGGCAAAGGATAGACGGATTGGGGCAAAAATCCAAGGCCCTCAACACCCACCTTCTCAGGGCAGAATTTTGTTAACTTCAGAAAATAGTAACACTTTCAGGGCTGCTCTTGAGGAACTTTGTATGGGACACCCTATGTATAAGCATGGTGTTAATAGTCATGATTTATCAAATCTGATTCACAAGGCTCTTTCAAAATGCAAGAGAGCAAAAAATAGAAAATCTGAAACTAATTGTTTTCCAGCCAATGCATGGTTTGATAAGGAATGCAAGAGGGCTAGGAGAAATCTAAGGGAGTCAAATAAAACTAACCTTGACATTAAGACCTACAAACAGATCCTAAAGAAGAAAAAAATCGATTTTATGTCCACAAGGAGAGAGGAGCTAATTTTCTTGGGCAGAAATAACCCCAAACGTTTTTGGAAAGAACTCCAACCAAGGAGGAAGCAAACTGAAAATAATATTACTGCCACCCAATGGTTTGATTATGCTAAGAAACTTTATGAACAAGAGGGTGGAGTGGGACAGCCACCTTTGGTCAATGATACCACAAATATTTTTACTGTGCAAGAGATAGAGACAGGGATTAAGAAGTTGGGTGGAGGCAAAGCAAAAGACCTTGTTGCGCTTCAAGCTGAATATTTGAAGTGGGGTATGAAAACTCTTGCACCGCACATCACTGAAATCTTCAACAAATCTGCCAGGAAGGGTTTCCGAAAGATTGGACAATCAGCCTTGCAATACCACTTTTTAAGAGTGGTGATGTTAACAATCCCTCCAACTACAGGACTATAATGATCAATCCCCTCTTTGCTAAACTTTTTGGCAGTATGATAGAAACTAGGATCAGCAAATGGGCAGAAGAAAATCATAAACGTGCTAAAGGGCAAGCTGGTTTTAGGCCAAAGCACTCGACAGTGGATCACTGTGTCACTCTGAGACACATTATTGAAAAAGAGTGGGAGAAAAAAAGAAGAGGTTTTTTGTTGCTTTGTTGACTTCAAAAAGGCTTTTGATACCGTTCCGAGAGACAAGCTTTGGTTGAGGATGGAAGAATTGGGGATTCCTAGGCATCTCAGAGCTGCTGCTCATAGAATGTACGAAGAGGTGAAAGTCAAAATCAGAACTTCAGATGGCATTTCAGAATGTTTTAGGAGCGATATCGGGGTCAAACAGGGCTGCCCTTTATCCCCTACTTTATTTGGTTTATATATTGACAAACTGGAAGAGTGGTTAAACACGCAAGAGCGTGAAGGCATTCAGCTAGGGGAATTTGTTATAAAGCTACTCCTATATGCGGACGACCTCATTTTAATTGCCAAATTTGCTTGTGGTTTGCAAGACCATCTATCTTCTCTTGAGCGCTTTTGTAGAATGGTGGGGATGCAAGTCAATATTAGCAAAACCAAGGTTATGATTTTCTCTAATAATAAAAAACAACATCAACATGAATTTTATTACAATGGAAGTGTTCTCGAAGAAGTTGCGGAATATAAATACCTTGGCATCAATTTCAACAAAAAACTAAGCTGGTCTAGCTGCAGGTATAAAAGGACATTAGGTGGATGGAAGGCTTTCTACGCTCTTCAGAATAGGTGCCGTGAAGCGGAGTTGTGGGATTGGAAAAATATTCAAACCTTGTTTGGTCTTCTTGTGCTGTCAGTTGTTCTTTATGGGTGTGAATTATGGGCCAGCAGCACTACTATAGCACAATGGAAACAAATCGAAGGAATCCAAAAGCGCTTGATTACAAGCAAGTTTTAAAATTAAAAGCACTGTTCCATATGACATCATGCTAAGTGAAATGGGGGCTGCGCCTATTGAGGCACTTGCTATGGTTCGCCTTTTAAGCTATCTAAAAAGAATCGAAAAAATGGAAGAGGATAGATGGCCGAAAGTTGTCTTTAGTGACACACTATGTAAGCGAAAAAGGACATGGATGCAACAAAACATCAAGTGGATGAGTAAATGGAATATTCATTTCAATATGTGCCCCACAAGTAATAAAGAAATAAAGGTCTTTGTTATGGAGAAATTCTACAAGAGAAATTGGGGAAGCGAGATTGGGAGGAAGAAACTATATTATATAAATGAGTTCAACCCCACTTGTGATCAACTCGAAAAAGTGTACATAGGAGCCAACATTTCTTGGAGAGCTAAAATTCTTATTGCTCAGCTGAGAACCAACTCTCACCAACTTCGTTGTGAGACCGGGCGTTGGAAGAGGCCAAAGGAGGCTTGGGAAGAGAGAATTTGCAGATTTTGCAATTCTGGGAAAGTGGAAACTGAACAGCACTTTATTCTAGAATGTGAGGCCTACAAGGATAGCAGGGATAAGTTTGCGAATACTATATGTGACAGTTCTTGGCATAACCTGTTCAACGAAGAGTACATTGGGCAATTGGGGGGGCTCATCATTAGTCTACACAAGAGGCGAACAACGCTACTTAAGTCTGCTTGAGTTGTCTTGCTGTCCCATAGGCTATTTTTGGCCTCGTGGACGTTAAAATTTTATCTATCTATCTATCTTCTTTAGATCTCTTCCTTTACTCTAATAATTTACCTTATTGAAATGCAAGAGAAATACATAGTATCTTCATACTTTGAAACGAAAGAATACATTTAATTAGTAAATAATTAATTATAATCAGCATCCACAAGACTCGGTAAACATGAAAAAGAAATGAATACATTTAAATTGTTTTTGTGGACGTGTATATGAAAAAAAATTATGGAGAGGGTCTCTGCATTCCAACAGCAGAGGCAGAGTTATTTTAGCGCATCAAATGTTAAAATATTCACCAATCGACGCTTTAAAAATCATACCGTGCTTTGACTACTGTGCTCGTGGATGTGCAGAATATTCGTTTAAATTATTGTAGGAATTGTTGTCGCTTTTATTGAGGTACGTGATGACGATTTTTAACTGCAATTCCCAATGGTCAACGTGCATTGCCTAGCACTCGAAGTTTACCCGCCAAGAGGAATATATTCGCAAGAAAGCAGCATATCTACCATTAAAAAGACGGCAGGGGACGTGGTCGACTTTCAAACCAAATCAATTCCGGTGAATTTACAATAAACAAATTTCTCCGCTATAATTGTTTTCCCACCGGTGCATTTGCAATAAGAAAACAAATTTCTCCGCTATAATTGTGTTTCCCATTTCATGGTGGTCGAAAACCTGTGAAAATTTCTGTCCCCGGAAACCCAAATGGCTCTGGAGGGACTAGTTGATTGGTACTGCAAGCCTGTGGAAAATGGAAAGTGGGTGACACTGATTCCAAATGCTCTCGGGGCTTACACACCCTGTGCAACTGAAACCCTGGTGGTTGCTCTGTCGCATTTGGTCCTGTTGTGCTTGATTTGTTACAGAATTTGGTTGATAAGGAAGGATTATTCCGTCAAGAGGTTTTGCCTGCAATCACGCTTATTTAACTATGGATTGGGGGCTCTCGCTGCCTATAACACGGCAGAGCCGCTGTACAGGGCTGTTATGGGATTTTCTGTGGTTAATTTGGACGGTCAGGGTTCTCTTGCACCTTTTGAGGTAAGTAGTTTTTAAATTGCACAAAGCACTGGTTTCTTGGATATAATTGCAGTTGGGCCAGTGGAAACTTTGTGCATAAAAATCGACAAAATATCGTGTGGAAAGTGTTTTTTTAATGCTTACAGCTTTTGGTTCACCATTTTCAAATCAAAGCGATTGATATCTAGGCGTAGAATTTTTCCTGCCGAAGGGCCTCCTGGGCGACTGGAAATGCCGACAAAAAAAAAACCTTACGAATTAGTACCCATTTGCATAATATTATGCCCGTAGGTGAAAATCTGAAATTACTGATAAATTAATTATTTTCTATGACCAGATGGCTTTTAATATCCTTTATTCCGATACTCTCTAGGGATGGAACTTGGAGAGGTTGGAATTAAAAATATTAAATAATTATATGCTGAAATATGTTAGTATGTCTGACCGAAAATTTGAAGTTGTTACTCATTAGATAACCTATAATCATAATCAAACAGAGTCTTGGGATCGTTGGATTGTGGGGATGGGTTTTGGGGATTACGGGCTTAGGTTTCTGTATAGGGAGAGGATGACAATACAAATATATGTTAATATATGGTACGTAAAAAAATGGTTTTAAAAAACAGATAAGGAATAATATATGAAAGTTTAAAGTATTTAAACAATATTGCATTGAATGAACAATAAAAATATCCAATATTCATGTATTAGTATTAAGTTATATTCAAAATGATAATGACATAAAAAAATATAAAGTAGCCAATGGTCGAGTGCCTCAAATTGTCACTCATTCTAAAGCCCAGCATTGTAGAACTCATAATTTGAAGTGCTAGACTCCTCAAGTCCAAGATCCTCCGAAGGAATACCTACCACCCCTGCCTATGCTACATCTTCATCAACTTGTTTTGGCTTCCCTAGCTCTAGATCCCTTCTATCTGTTGGATTCTTCTTGTGCATAGATAGATTGTGGTTAGTGAGATGCAAAACACTATGTGCAACTACAAGCTCCTCCACTCTCCTGATGTAAGTTAGTTCCTCTTAACAAAGTGATTAAAACTATAAGTAGATCAATTCCTTCAGAAACAGAGCAATTAGAAACCTGAGTCAGTAGATGGCATTGCCGCCATGCGTTTTGGCCTTATCTAAACATAGATAACATTTTTTGTCCACTTTGTATAAATGATGCTGCCTAGTGTAGATTCATAATTTTTTAAAATCGTTTTCACAAACCTTGTCTTCACCTCAACATCTTGTATCGAAGTAATTCTGCCCAAACTTCGCACATACCACTTTGAGTTCAATGCATAGACAGCCATGTGCAAGGGAGTGTCAAGCTTCTCCCATTGACAATTACTGATTGACTGAAAGTGTTCATTGCAGAACATAATGTGGTGCCTTTTCTTCTACAATGGCTTTTATTTGGCCAAGCATATTGTCAACACACTCATATGCTTTTCCAAAGTTAGGTGCATTTAAATTCCCCTAACTAATGACTCAGAGAATTGAAGTAATGACAACAATGTATTTTCCATCAATCCAAATTCTAAAAACTTCTCACCATCTTTTGCTCCCTTCTCTAACTTAGAGTTGGGCCACCAATATCCCTCAGCTATTGCAACAATTAGTTGCAATACCTCTTGCAGCTCAAGCATTCTCTTCAAGAGAACAAACTATGATGCATTCTTAGTCGGCATGAGTATCAAAAACTCCATAGAGAATTTTCTGAAGTGTGCTTGTGATGAATGGTGGTGGTTGACAAACATCTACACACCTCTACCATCATTAACCACATCTTTGATCTATCTAATTTTGTAGATTCCCTTGAGTGCATTATTCATGTCACGCACACAAGGAGTCCACCAAATATGCCTATAGGCTGAGTCAATCATTTTTATTTTGCAGTTTTGCACATATATGTTGCACCTGACACTGCTTGCAGCATATCTTCATTGGTCCAATCTCCTCAATAGCATCTTATGTATTTAGAACTGAAAATCAATATCTTTACAATGTTCTGAACATTTAATAGCCCTAAGGAGTTAAGGGCCCTTTGTACATGTGATCATGACGTTGATGAATGGATAATGCCTGATAACTGTCCACCAATTGTGGTGCATCTACTAGTGACCTAGGTAGCTTCCATTTTCTCCAATGAATGGAATAGTTTTTATCTAAAATTGTTGTCCTCAATTTTGTCTCTTTTGGTGGGACATATAGTGATCTTGCTTTAATTATTTTTGCGACAACCTTGTTATAAGGAGAGTGAGCGACATGGATTGGGATGTGATTGGCAAAGAAGGATTTGCAAATGACATCATCTGCCTTATCTTTTAATGCCTTTGTCAAAAGTCAGAATTGAAAACCTTACATAGTGTTATCACTATCAGATACATGATATTAACATTCAGAATAAAAAACTTTACATAATGTTAGCAGAATAGTTGAACAATAGAATGATAGAATTCTAGAAGGATAGAGATAAAATTGCAGAATGATTGAAGAATTGTAAGAAAGAAGGATTCTATTAGAATGAATTCACAGTTGACAGATAGAATGGTTGATTCAGAGAATGAACAAATTTTAGAAAGATAAAAAAATAGAATGATAGAAGAATGGAAAAATAGTTTGATAGAATGGTGGATGGATAGAATGAAAGAAGCATATAATAATAGAATACTAGAAGATCAGATAGAATGACCAGACAAATGAACAATACAAGGATAATATAATAATCAAAGTATGACAAAATTCTAAAAGATAGAACACTTCAAAATTCTAAAAGATAGAACACTTCAGTGATAGAAAAGGAATAACAATTGGAAGCACTTAATAAAAAATAAAAAATATTGGTAAATAATAAATATGTCTGACTCTAAAAATTTGATATCTTTGATCACCACTTAGCTTGTGATGTTCTCATTGAAAACATTATATATTATTATCATATACATTATATCATGTTTGTGCGTGAGAATATGAAATCTTAAATTCATGGACAATTGTCTATCATCAGATAAGTTTATCTTCTTTGTTCCAATGCTATTACTGGGCAGGGAGACCAACAATGTTGGAATAAAAAATGTTACATTAGTGGTATGCGGATACATTAAGATTTTGTCTGACTCTGAAAATCTGAAAATTTTAATGGAAGGACAATTGTAGCTTTGATGTCCTCCATCTCAGTGCTCTGTGTGGGCAAGAAGACTGAAAATATTAATTAAAAACATTGCATAGTGGTATATATTACGTGACTGTAAAACTCAGAATTCTTAAATAGGTGGACAATTGTCTGCTATCAGATAATCTTTAATGTCTTTCATTTAAATGCTGTATGCAGGCAAAGAGAAACAGTGGAATTAAAAATATTACACAGTGGTATCCAGATACATGAGTGTATGTCTGATTGTGAATATAAAAATTCTTAAATAGGTGGGCAATTTCTTATCATCAGATAGTTTTTAAAGTCCTCTACTCTGCTGGTGTCTACAGGATCTATTAGAAGTGTATAGACATCTGAAACATGGTTGAAAGAGAAACAGTGGAATTAAAAATATTACACAGTGGTATCCAGATACATGAGTGTATGTCTGATTGTGAATATAAAAATTCTTAAATAGGTGGGCAATTTCTTATCATCAGATAGTTTTTAAAGTCCTCTACTCTGCTGGTGTCTACAGGATCTATTAGAAGTGTATAGACATCTGAAACATGGTTGGGCATCTCTAACTACTGTTTTATGCTCCAACTCAATGTGAAAAACTTGAGAAACACTAGGAAACATTTGAAAAAACTTATTGAAATAGGTAAATATTGTATTAAAAAAGGCAGCAAGCAATGTTTATTGTTTCAGCTGTCTCTTTTCTAGTGTTTTCTGTATATGAATCTCTAATCTGGAATTATTCTATAAAGTATTGTCCTTCTGCTGATGGGGGATTGTATGTTCGCACATGAAATATTTAGTAAAAACTTTCGTATTTGAACATGTGATGCAACCATTTTATTTTGTGAACAACTCCAGACACTGTGCAATATTTTGCTTCTGTGGAGGAGCCAGAAACTCTGGTTTGTGTAATTGCCCTTTTCAAAGCAGGATTTAATAATAAACAAAATAAATAAAAAAAATTAGAAAAGAATAAAGATTAAATTTAAGTTAAAAATATTAAACAATAAAAATAAAATATAACATAATTAAATTTAGTTTAATGAATGGTCAAAAGGCATAAAAATGAAAAGTTGCGACTCCCTCAAATATGGGTTATAGAAGGGAGAAGAAAACTTCATTTAAAAGGGGGATAGAGGGAGGAAGAGAAAATGAAAGTTGTAAATTAAGAAAGAATCTCTTGAAGAGAAAAAATAAATGAGAAGAAAATGTCGTGTCCCCTTTTTAATGACATGTTATTTTTCAGTGAATTTGCTTATCATGGACTCTCGTAGGCAGATGTTTTTTGGTGAGAGAGTCATTTTGATGATTATTTGGGGATTGGATGATCTTATTTGCTCTTGGAGAGATGGAGTTTATTATATTTTTTTTATGTGTTATGCGGGGCCAAAATATTATAATTTTGAGTTGAGTTGCATTTTTTATTTTATAAAGTTACTTTTTATAAAAGTGCATTATAAAGGGATTTCATAATAATATTTATGGATACTTCTAGAAGTTCTTAGAGGCTTTTTAGGAAAGTGAATAAACAGGGTGCTTGGCCTCTCATTTGGACATCCAAGTTTTGAGTTTACAATACTTTTCTCTTTGAGCATTTGTGGCGCCATCTTGGTCTGCAGATTGTTATTTGATCTTTGAGAACGGAGTCTCCTAAGAATTTGCAACTGAGGAGGTGAAATATCGTTTGAAGGGTTGCACTTTGGAAGTGGTATTCAGCTACTTCAAGTTGAGCTTATTTGGGCATTTTCAGCAGGGTTTGATTTTCAGCCTGGACATACATTTTTGCTCATATCCCACTATTGGCTGGGAGTTTGATTTTTATTTCCTTGGAGAATTTTCCTTGGAGCCTGGTGATTATTTTCATATTATTTTCGGCACCTTTCAGCCCGCATTTATTTTTGCCAGGAGCTGTACTAGTCCGTACATGTATGGCTGTACCTACAAGCCGTGCGGTCAGCAAATTGGAGGGCAGTTTGGAGTTGCAATTTCATCATTTTGTCTTCAGCATTTGCTCAATCCAAATTCTTTCATTTCAGTTTGTAGTTGCAAGAAATTCTCAGTTGCATTCAGCCAGTAAGGGTTTGTTGTAATGTGCCATGTTGTAATACCGTGAGATAAAAATCGCATATCATATGTAAAAGCATTTGGTTATCATTGAATAAATATATTGGCACTATTTTACATCAGCTATTTGAGTAGATTTGTTGCATAACAATTTCCTTTTTTCAACATTTTACTTTCAGCAGTGTATTTAGTTTGCATGTCAAGTGTTTGACGAAATTTCACAGTTCAATATTAGTGGTTTTTAGTGGCCTATTGGTAAGGGCCATTACAGTGGTATTAGAGCCTAGCTCCTGCCATCCCGAGGGTTTAGAAATCACATGCAGTCACCTGGGGTTGGCTCTCACAGATTTTACACTCGTAGGCAAACTTTGTTTGACAGGGAACAAGATTTTGACAGGCAGCCATATACCATGGGTGATAGACAAGAGCGTAGCCCACCAAGAGACAGTAGGAATGAGGATTAGGAAACAAAGGAATTTTTCAGAGCAATGGTTACAGGATAAGAGCGGATGGCTCAGGCTTTGCAGGAACTCACCACCATGGTTGAGCGCATGAACCCATAGGATAGACGTAATCAGGAACAGGATAGGGGGACACCAGAGCAGGATAATAGGAGTGTAGCAAGTTCACAGGGTGCTCCTAGGCATAGGTCATGGACTGCAAACAGGCCTACACATCCTACATTCATTAGAGAGGCGACCCAGGAGGCAGTAGAGGATTATATGCCAGAGGACTTTCAGGATGATCTTCAAGCTGCAGATGTAGAATGGCAGGCACTTCCTCCACATGTTCGTGAGTTGCTGAATTTTGATTGCTACCTGAGTCAGAGAAGAGAGCACATGAGGAGTAGCAGGTAGAACTGGAGGCCTAGAGGAGGGTAGAACAGTGAGTTGCAGCGAGCTGCTAACAAGCTCGCCTTACCATCTTTGGACGGTAGTGGACAGATGACAGCACAAGCCTGGATCCATAAGTTAGATACATTCCTAGCATTAAGGCCTATGTTAGAGACGGATGCTATCAAGTATGCCACTTTGCATTTAGAGGGCGCAACACATGATTGGTGGTCACATGGTATGGTTACATTGCAACATAATCAGGTGACATCCTATCAGGATTTTGTGGATAGATTGGTAGAGTGCTTTGATAAGAATGACTCGGAGGTCTTCTTTCGTGATCTTACACAGTTGAGAGAAACAGACAGTTTGGAGGTCTACATCAGTGAGTTTCAGAGATTATCAGTGATGGTGCAGGATGTGTTCGAGAGGAGGTTGGTTATACTATTCACAGAGGGGTTGTCTGAACCTCTAAAGGGGTGGAGCAAGGCATTCGATCCCCCTTCATTGCAAGAGGCTATGAGGAAGGCACGAAGCATGGAGCTCACAGCACCGTCCAGCAGGTTCACCTCTAGGAGCACTTCTTCATTCAAGGACAATAAGAAGTTTGATAAAAACAAGGGCAAAAAAGGTGATACCAAGGCTAAGTCTACTGCACCTTTGGATATGGAGACACTGAATGATTTGCGCAAGAAGAAGCTATGTTTTTATTGCAAGGGTCTCTATGACAAAGATCATGATTGTCCTATGAGGCCTAAGGGGAAGGCTAACAGGGTTATGTGGGCTTATTATGAGGATTCAGATTCTGATAATTCTGGACATGAGATTGATCATAGTGATGCAGAGCCCAAGGCAGAAGCAGAAGCTCCAGAGACTAAGGAGGAGCCCGAGTTGCACTTCCAAGAGGCACGTTTGTCTAGCATTTAGCAGGAAGGATCTTTTAGATTGCGTGGTGTTCTAGCAGGGCAGAGAGTTATTACTTTGGTTGATACTGGTGCTACGCACAATTTCATTGATGCATGTTTTGTTGAACATCGTGATATTATGACTAAGGAGTTTGAGGGACTATGAGTACAGGTTACTGATGGTTATACTCTTAAGTGTAACAGGATGGTTAGAAATTTGCCCTTATGCCTGAACAACTATGAGTTCAAGGCAGACTACCATGTTATCAACATGGGTGATCTGGATATTGTTCTTGGGATGGAGTGGTTGTGCTCATTGGAAGAGGTCACCTTCAGATTGAAGGACATGGAGATTAAGTTTGAAGTGGATGGGAAGCAACACATTTTGAGAGCCATCAAGAATGGAGACATGAGGACTATTTCCTTCAGACGGCTGGAGAGGTTAGCTAGACATGATGACATTGAGTGGGCAGCCATATGTACTCTCATGCCTGCACAGGAGGGACAACATAAGATAGAGTATCATCCAGACATACAACGGTTGAGGGTGAAGTATGATAGAGTCTTTAGCGACATCCCACCTGGCAGACCACCAGACAGAGGTATTGAGCACATCATTGAGTTGGAGGAGGGTGCTAAACCTGTGATGATTACACCATACAGGCATCCTAAGAGGCCGAAGGATGACATCGAGAAAACTATGAAGGAGCTTCTTGCGATGGGTCACATCAGGCCTAGCAAGTCTCCTTTTGCTTCTTCGGTTGTGATGGTGAAGAAAAAGGATAGTACATTGAGGATGTGCATTGATTACAGGGTGCTGAACAAAAGGACATTCAAGAACAAGTACCCCATTCCACGGATTGATGAGCTTCATGGTGCATGCTACTTCACGAAGATTGATTTGAGATCCGGCTACCATCAGATCAAAGTTAGAGAGCAGGATATTGAGAAGATTGCCTTTAGATGTCATTGTGGGCACTTTGAGTTTGTGGTCATGCCATTTGGGCTGACCAATGCGCCAGCTACTTTTCAGTTCACCATGAACAGGGTCTTCCGTCACAAGTTGAGGAAGTATGTGTTAGTCTTCTTTGATGATATTCTGATTTATAGTTGGACTTGGCAGGAGCACATGGAGCACTTGGAGACAGTTTTGGGGATCCTGCAATTGGAGTCCTTGTACGCCAAGGAGTCCAAATGTGATTTGGGCATGATAGAGCTATTGTATTTAGGTCACATCATTAGTGGAAAGGGAGTAAAGATGGATCCTGATAAGGTCTGTGCTATTGTGGATTGGCCTACTCCAGAGAACCTGACACAGTTGAGAGGGTTCCTTGGGTTGTGTGGTTTCTACCGCAGATTTGTCAGTGGGTATTCACGTCATGCAACTCCTATGACAGATTTGCTGAAGAAGGGAGCCTTTGGACACCTGAGGCACAAGCTTGCTTTGAGAGATTCAAGGAGATCATGACTACGTGCCCTGTGTTAGCATTACTTGACTTCTCGAAGCCATTTGAGCTTTAGTTTGATGCATCTGGAGAGGGTATTGGTGCTGTTGTAATGCAGGACAAGCACCCCATTGCATTTGAGAGCAGGAAGCTCTGTGGTCCAGAGAGATAATTTAGTATATATGACAAGGAGATGTTGGCTATTATGCATGCATTGGCTAAATTTAGGCAGTGTTTGGTGGGTGGTAAGTTTTGCATTAAAACTGACCACAATAGTTTGAGACACTTCCTTGGACAAAGAGATCTCAATGACAGATAGCAAAAGTGGGTTAGTAAATTGCAGGCTTATGATTTTGACATCTCCTATGTGAAAGGGACTCAATGTGGTAGTAGATGCATTGTCACGTAGACCACATCTTAGTGCTATGATTCAGATATCAGAGGATTGGAGGCACTTGATCATTGCTGAGTATGCTAGAGATTCATGGGCATCTGGGATTGTTGATGGGACAGTTGTGGATACCAGGTATACACTTGTGGATGATTTGATTATCTACAAGAACAAGACATTCTTAGTCCCAGGATCGAAGGTGAAGCATATTGTTATGAGAGCACTTCATGATTCACCTATAGCTGGACATCTTGGATACTTCAAAACGTACAGGCAGGTACGAGAGTGGTTCACATGGAAGGGGCTCAAGGTAGATGTGTTGCAGTATGTTTGAGAGTGCCCTGTTTGTCAGCAGAACAAACAAGACCACACCTTTCTAGCAGGGCTCCTATAGCCACTTCCCATTCCTGACAGGAAGTGGGAGCGTATATCCATGGATTTCATTACAGGCTTGCCTAAGGCCCAAGGGCGAGATTGCATCTGTGGTGGTAGACAGGTTGACGAAGTATGCACACTTCTTTCTCATCACTACTACTTACACGACAGTGCAGGTGGCTGAAATCTTTTTCAGGGAGATTTTTAGACTACATGGGATACCTCGGAGCATAGTGAGTGACAGGGATAGTAGGTTTTTGAGTCATTTTTGGCAGGAGGTGTTTCGTTTATGTGGCATTGAGCTCACATCTAGCACCAGTTACCACCCGTAGACTGATGGGTAGACAGAGATAGTAAATAAGTGGGTGGAGGGATATTTGAGGAACTACATGGTTGGTCAGCAGAAAGCATGGGTTAGATGGATTTATTTATGCGAGTATTGCTATAATACTACCTATCACATGTCTATTCAGATGACTACTTTCAGAGCACTATATGGCTATAATGCACCGAGCTTTGTTGACTTGCTTATGAGTGATGTTAGAGTTCCTCGTGCTGGGGATTTGCTTCAATAGAGCAAGGACATTGTTGATGCTCTCAGAGATAATATTGCCAGAGCACAAAATCAGCATAAGCAATATGCAGATCATAGAGGACAGAGAGGAGTTTTGAAGTTGGTGACATGGTTTACCTCATGCTGCAGCCTTATGGACAGTCTACTCTTAGGAAGAGGGGGGTCAGAGAAGCTTAAGCCTAGATACTATGTTCCTTTCAGGATTATCAGGCGGATTGGTGAGATGGCTTATGAGCTTGAGCTTCCAACAGACAACAGGGTGCACAATGTTTTCCATGTGTCACGACTCAAGAAGGCGGTGGGTCAGCATGTTGTGCCTTCAACAATTCTTCCTCCATTGGATGATGAAGGGAAATTGGTTCTTGTTCCTGAGTACATCATTGATAGTAGAGAGAGACAGCTCCATAGGAGAACTATCAGAGAGTACTTGGTGAAGTGGAGAGATTTACCCGAGGAGGATGCCACATGGGAGGGAGAAGATATTTTGCAAAATCCAGCTTTGAGATTGCTTGAGGGCAAGCAATTTCAGGAGGGGCGGACTTTCATGTCCCCTTTTTAGTGACATGTTATTTTTCAGTGAATTTGCCTATCATGGACTCTCGTAGGTAGATTTTTTTGGTGAGAGAGTCATTTTGATGATAATTTGGGGATTGGATGGTCTTATTTGCTCTTGGAGAGATGAAGTTTATTATATTTTATTTTATGTGTTGTGCGGGGCCAAAATATTATAATTTAGAGTTGAGTTGCACTTTTTATTTTATAAAGTTACTTTTTATAAAAGTGCATTATAAAGGGATTTCATAAGAATATTTATAGATACTTCTAGAAGTTCTTAGAGACTTCTTAGGAAAGTGAATAAATAGGGTGCTTGGCCTCTCATTCGGACATTCAAGTTTTGAGTTTACAATACTTTTCTCTTTGAGCATTTGTGGTGCCATCTTGGTCTGCAGATTGTCATTTGATCTTTGGGAACAGAGTCTCCTAAGGATTTGCATAACTGAGGAGGCGAAATATCGTTTGAAGGGTTGCACTTTGGAAGTGGTATTTAGCTACTTCAAGTTGAGCTTATTTGGGCATTTTCAGTACGGTTCGATTTTCAGCCTGGACATACATTTTTGCTCATATCTCACTATTGGTTGGGAGTTTGATTTTTATTTCTTGGGAGAATTTCCCTTGGAGCCTGGCAATTATTTCCATATCATTTTCGGCACCTTTCAGCCCAGCATTTATTTTTGCCAGGAGCTGTACCAGTCCGTACATGTACGGCTGTACCTACAAGCCGTACGATCAACAAATTGGAGGGCAGTTTGGAGTCGCAATTTCATCATTTCGTCTTCAGCATTCAGTCTCTAGCATTTGCTCAATCTAGGTTCTTTCATTTCAGTTTGTAGTTGCAAGAAATTCTCAATTGCATTCAGCTAGTAAGGGTTTATTGTAATGTGCCATGTTGTAATACCTTGAGATGAAAATCGCATATCATATGTAAAAGCATTTGGTTATCATTGAATAAATATATTGGCACTATTTTACATCAGCTATTTGAGTAGATTTGTTGCATAACAATTTCCTTTATTTAGCATTTTACTTTCAATAGTGTATTTAGTTTGCATGTCAAGTGTTTGACGAAATTTCACAGTTCAGTATTAGTGGTTTTTAGTGGCCTATTGGTAAGGGCCATTACAAAAAAAAAGGAAGTGACTCTCTCAAAAGGAAATTAAAGGGTAGAATGTTCCATTCAAGGAGGAGGTCCAATGGAGAGCAATTTGGGAAATATTGTATTCTCAAAGACAACAACAAAAAGTGGTGACTCAATTCTTATGAAAGGTGGTGATCCTATGCCAATTAAGTATGAAGGAGATCTCATTCCAAGCATTGAAGGATAATGCATCAATTGTCACCTTCTTCCATCAATCATTAACCCCTCAAGAAATCAAGCTAATAGTCAATCAACAAGATCAAGCAAATAATCATCAAGATTTTCACATCAGTTATTACCTCATCTTGGGATGAATAAATCCCATACATACCTCATTGTGAATGGGATGGAGTCCACCAAATTTGCCTATAGAAAGAGCACAGATTTCAAAAAAATGCTTCGACTGACCCAAAAATACTGACGAAGGCCAACGAGAGTTCTAAAAAATTCTATAATGGATCTAAAATCAGAATAAATCTTTGATGGCACAAAATTTGAGCCACATAAACTAAGGTACCCTAGACAAATCTGATCATAGTTGAAAAATTTGTTTTCGGCAATATCTTGACTGGCACTGAAAATATTGGAATTGGCCAAAACTCGGTGAAAAATTTGGCAATAAATTGGCACTTTTATCGAACATTTGAAAATATAAAATTTATTAAAACATTCTTAAAAACACACAAATACACAACAAATTTGTAAAAGATATAATAATTTGAGATATCCACCATATGTTATCAAAGTCTTGAGTTAATTAGTAATTCATACTATAGCAATTAAAAACGTATAGATTAACATAGTGATAGAATCATATAGCAAAAACCAAATTGATTTATAAATTGTGCTATGATAATAGAAACTAAATATTCAGTTATAAAAATAATAATTAATTTTTGTTGGTACAAAACAATTCACTAATTCTACATAGGTGAATGCAATAATACATTTGCCTAAAACAAGTATAATACTAAATATTTAAAAAAAAAATATTTTTCTTAAATCAATCACCATTATTAAAATACTTTAACATATAATATTGAATATTAATATATTGGCTAAAAATAGAATGAAATAAAAACAAATATTTGAATTCCTCATTATATTTCACGGTAGTTACCGATTCTAGTTTAAAAATGGAAGTACAAGACAATCCATTGCCGCTTCTCCAGCTGTCCGTCAAAAAGAAATTACTGTATTAAGCAGTTTTATATGACCGACTTATATAAAATTGCTTAATGCAGAAACAACTGATAGAAAATCGCTTGTACTGAATGTTTTCATTATATTGTAACATCCAAACTTTCAATAATGTAGCACACATGTTTCGTGTGTATTGTGCATTCAGCAAACCTGCAAATAAAAGAAATGGTACAAAGGATAGAATGTTAATTAAAATAGAATTCAATGTAATTCACCGACGCCTGGCAATGGCAGTCTGAGTCGACTCCTTTCTCAGCCCTATTTGCGCAGCCCGTTGCCCCTGATTTTTGTCAAACCCAAACTTAGCTGCGTGCTCGCGATTTTATGTTTTTTTATATATTTTAGGATTGACCTTTGAATGTTAATCTTACCAATTATATTGCACAATAAGGCGATTTTTTCTAAAAATATTGGTGTGATTTTTGCAAATATTCGGTGCCGAGTTTTAGAGTGTTTAAATTGTTGAGGGATTTGATACGTGATATATCTCGTTTTTGGTGAAATATTGCCGATTTTTTCATCCATGCATCTGATGACAACCCAGTTGAGATCTTGAAAAACCTGTCAAGAATCTGCAACTGTTTTGCAAACCAGCATGAATAAAGAGAGTTTCAAATGAAACCCTAGCCAACTGCAAAAAACTCAAAAAAATGCAAATAAGCTTAAAACAAAGCTGCAAGTACAATTGGGCATGCGAGTTGCAGAAAGCCATAGAGGGGTTAAATGGAGGCAGAACAAGCAGACCCACAAAAATGCTGCAAAATGATTTTTAATAGAAACTGTAGACGGTTCTATGAATAAATGGACTTGAACGGATTTATTTCAAGAAATAAAATTAAAGAACATAAGATTTCATAATGAAATTCCTCCAAAGTTAAATCCACTTAGCTTGCTACCTTATTTGTAAAACCTTTAGTAAGTTTTGTGCTTTATGAACTATTCATTATAGAGCCCCTTTAGTTTATCAACTGATAAGTAGGAGATATTTACTAGAACAAGCCAAATTGTGATATTGCTATTAGGACTCAGCTGTGTAGTTGAGTCAAACTCATTGACCATGTTTCATGACAAGTGCTTTATAACAACCCATCTTTTATGAGAATGCATGGAACACTTACCACTCATTACATTTAGATGATACTCATAGAGTTGAAATATTGGGCTATCGCGGGAGGTCACCTATCCTAATACAACTCCAATTCAAGGATGCTTAACCACGGAGTATGCTCCAAGGTTAAACCCTCTTAGCTTGCTGTCCCTTTTGCAAAACCTTTAGCAAGTGTTGTGCCTTATGAACCATTCATTGTAGAGCCCCTGTAGTTTATCAATCGATACGTAGGAGATATTTACCACAGCAAGTTGTGATTAGTCTTTTTAGTAGGCTTGCTAGAGCCTCATTGTGAGAAACTTGGGATACCATTTAAATACAATACAGAGAAATTTATGTGACCCACAGTACAAGAAACTAGATTTAAATACTGATATGGTACAAAAGCAGAAAAGTTTGCAAAATTGCTGCAACAGAGTGAAGGGGTAGTTCATTCCACTGAGAATTTACCATGCTGGTGACCAACTTTACTCTAAAATCCCAGAAATGAAGCAGCTGGGCTAGAAGAAGTAAAATGCAGTACCTCCCTTTCCTCATTACCTGAAAGACATGCTTGCCATCTTGTTTCTCTAATATTCTTCTCACTTCTGTTCCATCCAATGATGGGAGTTGTCTCCATCTCTCTCCTGCATTATCTTAAAAGGTTTTTCGTGGTACAAAAAGGGCAGTGGAGAAGCTGAAAATCACTTCTATTTCCTTCTCCATTGGAGTACTTTGTCAGTTTATTATCTATTGGTTTGACCTTGTTTCCTTTCCAATTTTTTTGAAAATGTTTGTCATAACTTAAGCTTGTTGTAATTTGCATGGATCCTTGTATGGCCAATCTATTTCTCCATCAAATATGTGTCAGGTCTATCTATTCTATTTAGTAATTTGTGTGTAATTTAATTTAAGTTATGATCTGTAAGCACGTTCAATGTGACCTCTTGCCAGTACTAGTTGCATGCTATCTAATGTATCTAGTTGAACAGATAAAGGTACTTACCAGAGAACACTTTTGTTGATTGATTGAACCATACTTCTAATTAAATCAGGAAATTTCTTCTGGCAAATAATGATGGAATGCACTTAGGAGCTCAGTTCAAACCACTGCAGTTATGCTTTCTAAGATACTTATTGTTATATTGGTAGGAATTAAGTTAATCAAGTATTACATTCACTGGTACTTTCTTTCCAGGAAGAATGTTTGATGTGCGCAGGAAAATTCAGCAGTTATTGCACAACTTTAATGTAGGCTTAAAATTTAAAACCAACTACAGAGATTTTGGAATTGTGCCCTATAAGAAGCCATTCTCTATGGTCATGTTCTCAAATGAGGGGGTGGATACTAAGAACCATAGGGTTTATTGCTTGATTTAAAATGTTGCCACTTGCAGCCTCTTAATGCTTTATTGTTCAATTTGAAATATGGATAGATTTGTTATCTGTTTTAATGACAAACAGGTTTCTTTTATGTCCTGTTGCAATCCAGGTTGTAACTTTGGTAGTTGAAAGTGTTGCTTGGTGCACTATGCTGGCTCTGTTGTACATTGAAACAAAAGTCTACGTAAGGGAGTTTCGCTGGTACATCCGTTTTGGAGTCATTTATGTTCTTGTTGGAGAAGCTGCACTATTCAAATTTATTCTCACTCTAAATAGTTACTATGACAGGTAAGAATTTTTCATCTTATTATTCTAGTTGGTTTTTCCTTTTTCAGTCAAGGACAATTTGCAGCAATTTTTTTTGAAGAGTAATTTAACTATGGAAGCAATATTGCCCTATTTGAAAGTTTGAACCAAGGAAAGTCTATTGTCCTTTTGCACTTTAATTTTTGGAAGAAATGATTTCCCATGTGTTAAATAAGAAAGAGAGTAGTCTAAGTTTCTTCATAGGAAGATAGGGCTTGGCATATGCCTCAGTTGTTATCTATAAACCATGGAAGTGGCTGCAAGTCTAAGAAAAAACCAAAATTTTCATGCTAACTGCTTGCAGAAATATGGTTCTTCAAAAAACACCATTCTCTATGCATACGGTGAATATTTTGAATGCTCAAAAACACTTGTTTTATAACTGTCTTGTAAGCTTGCAGTCCTATGTGATAATTAATTTTGTTATATTATCTCCTTTACATGCTAGTAAACAGATGAAGGAAACAACTAGAAATCTATATAATAGACTCCAACTCGTATAGTACTTGGCAAGCCTGAAATTTTTAACTAAGCAAAGACCTGGCAATTTGTCACAGATAAGAGCTTGGAAACTAAGAAAGTCCTAAAAATTTAAATCTCTTAAAGAAATAAATATACATTTTTTCATAAAATTCAGTTACAAAATGCATTAAATTAAAAATTGACATCTCGAAAGAGAAATTCCAAGGTTTTATAAAATATATATATGAAAGGCACATTTAAAACAGCATTTTACCTGCACTGACATTTTCACACATGTTTTTTTTTTGCATCTATTAAAATGCAAGAGTTAAACTTGTGAGAACTTGCTCAGCAAACAAACTAGAGAGTGCTTTGCAACTCAGAGAGTACTTTCAGAGTTTGCAAACTATGAACAAAACGATCCAAGCTATATGATCACAGAACTGTGGATCTTCTAATGTACGTGGTTAACATTCTGAGATCTCTAGAGTTCTTGTTTTGTAGCTGTTGTGCAAACTTACAGTTTGAAGATATCTAAGTAATTTTTCTATTTATATCTTTGTTGGACTCAAATAATACTTGGTAATTTAGACTTTGGCTAGCTTTCAATTCCACTTTTTAAAAACTCAATAAGGTTCCTTCTTGCAGATTTGTATAAGTGAAACTTTCATTCTGATTGTAGTTAGTCATGTGTATGGTAAATAATCACACTATAGTGCTCTTCCACTTGTGTTTCCTAGGATTGTAACTGCTTGCATCATTTTAAGCCTCACATTTACTATGAAATGTGTGTGGCATATGACATTGTTTCACGCAGATATGGCTCTTAACTGTTGAAAAGAACAAAATGGTTGATGTGCATCTGGTTTGATTGTGGCATTTATGATCGCTCTAAAACATATTGAGTCTTTGGTGGGAATAAGTGTATGGTTATTCTTCCAAGAAAATTTGAAGGGTAAAATGAATCAGGTAAGGTGTTAAATGATCATTATATGAAAAAATTAAACGGAGAAATCTATAATACTCAAATGGGAATGTTGACGAGACTTATACAATCAAGGATTTTATTTGCTTCAGTGTATGGTTCAGAATAATTATAAATCTTATAAGACATTTTGGCAGAGATAGATTAGTATATAGTGAAAGTAGAACTTTTTAAGGGAAACCAAGGATTTCAGAACCAAAATGAACAATATTAAGGTTGTGTGTGTCAATAAACAAGCTATTGCAGTGATGGAGTTTGCGGTGAGTGCAAATGTAGGTGGCCCCGGTTGCCTATTTTAAATTTGTTGGGAATTAGATGTAAACACCTGATGTTAAAGGGCCATCTCAAAAATCTAGAATCTTATGTCTAACTCTTGAATTTGATGTCCAATTAATGCATAATTATGCCTGGTGGGGATGCTTATAAGAAATCTTGGTTAGAATGGGCCACACAAGTTCAGAAGTGGGATAGAAAGTCAGAATTTAGAACTATCTGATAAAGAGTATTGAAGAAAATGAACCACAATACAGAGTTACAAACTTTAAAGATGGATGAATCTACATTGTCCACATATCTAAATAGATGACACTAAGACTCTTAACACAAGTTAATCTACACTAAAGATTGGAGAAAAAATTGCAAATCTCAATAGCTATCTGGGAGCGCTTGGGAGATATTCAATTTCATCCTTGTAGTACTGCTGTTGGAATTATCATTTCTTTATCTCAAAGTATGTTAGGCTTGCACCATATTATGTCTGCCTCTTTGTTTCAAGCCAATTCCATTCTATCAGTGTTTGTTGTTGCAGTTGTTTTACGATCTCTGATGATTAACTTATTTTTCCCAATGAAGTTTAGTATAGGAGGCAGTGGGTTGTGTGTGGAAGTTTGAGTTGGTATTTAGGATTTTGAAGAAGGGAAATTCATTCTAAAAATTACTTATTATGGATTTTTGTTAATTTGCAGGTCCATTCTATATTTGTATATCAGTGAGATCATATGCCAGGTCTGTGGTTTTATTCTTTGACACATCAAATAGGGCTTTAACATTGTGTTTATAATTCATATGGTTTAATTTGAGCATACATTTCTTAGGGCTCTAGTTAATGAAACTTGGCAATTCGAGGTTACAGTTTCCTTTTGACCAATAAAAGAGTTTCCTTTTGACAATTGCTAATTTGGTCCTGATCAACAATTTACCTGGCTTTGACCAAGAATTTAGTAAAAACTGAAATACTGCATCTTCTAAGTATTTTGGTTTTCTGTTGTGTACTACTATTTATATATGTTTGGGTTTTCTGTTGTGTACTACTATTTAGATATGTTTGTTTTGTTAAAGTTGTAGCTTCAGTCGGATTGATTTGGT
Organism: Cupressus sempervirens; assembly: GCA_028749045.1. Classification (NCBI taxonomy): domain Eukaryota; kingdom Viridiplantae; phylum Streptophyta; class Pinopsida; order Cupressales; family Cupressaceae; genus Cupressus; species Cupressus sempervirens. The sequence goes on along the minus strand of CM053793.1, from coordinate 250,229,682 downwards.
CTGATATACATTATTGTTATTGATAAATCATCATTTCCCATATATACTTATCTTTGTTAAATAATATATATTATTGCATATACTATATATATTATAGTATATAATATATATATCATATATATATTGTTATACATATTACATAATAAATTATATATATGGTTATTTATATTACTATTATAAATAATATGTTAAACTAGTGATGATTAACTGTAAAGACATGTCATGTCTCTTCATGAGACATGTCTCTTCCTCTCATATTTTATAAGTCTTCAAGTTGCATTTGGAAAACAATCAATAAAAGTGTCAATTGTTAGTACATTTGCAGCAATCTTAGAAACCAATATGGTATCAGAGCCAACTGCAAATGAAAGAGGAAAGATGAACAGTTTATGGTGATTCTTGTCAATCTCTGTCATTACCTACTGTTGACCAAAGTGACAATTAGTGTGGAGGGACAATGCATTTGACTGTTCCGTATAAAAAGTGGGAAGAGCAGAATAAAGACATTTTCTCACCATCATGTGAGGATTTCTTAGACGGGTCAAAGGCCTCACTGCTAAATAGCAGAATACATATCGGACTCTATGTACTCACAGATGCAAAACAGGCTTGACAAAGTAAAGTAGATGATTATGCACAGGTCATACATATAATAGAGATTTTATACTTGAATACAATATCACCATAAACTAGGCACATAAATCCTTTGTTAGCCCACGATACATTAGCAACCAGACAGCTCTCATACCATGTAAGCTGCTTCTCAGCAGCTGATATAGAAGCACCCTCACAGCTCTCACATACACCATTGCAAATACTCTTCAATTATGCTTGCCTTCAGCATACATGAAAAATCAAATGAAAACTGACCAAGTCATCATACGGCATGATAGATAAAGAGTCCATTGTTGATAGCTGAAGCGTCACCACCATTGAAAAGACATCACAAGAAACAAAGGGACTCCCATGAAAGTAACCACTGATAGTTAAGCGCTTGGCCATGAGATGTGATGGTATCCAATCTTGAACGGAATTCATGAAACATGAACCAATGAAGAGCCCCACAATGATGCCAAGTAATAACAGTCGCATATGATGCCAAGTAATAATAGATACACACGGTGCCAAGTAATAACAGATATGGTACCATGTCACCATTTTGTCAGCGGACAATAGGAGATTAATAAAGGAGTTACCTGATGATAATAATGAACCAGTTGCATAAGGAAGTCCATAAAAGTCCTCAATTTTGCAACTATGTATTCACTCAACTCTGCGGATCTTACGACAAATGCACGACCATCCTTTCCTTGTGGCCTCGTTCATTTTTTGAGGAGGCGATAGCATAATTTGTTTAACTCCACACAAACGATCACAGGGAGAACGGGGAAGACTTCTCCACATTTGAATATAATAACATTATGAAAGAGAAGCAATTGTTACGGGAGACCCTTCATTGGTCTGACCTGTCAACGTAGAACCGACCTGGTATAATAACATATCGCAGACACCAATGAAATATATAAAAATATTTGAAAAATGTCATTGAGCCACAGGAGGGATGTACATACCTTTAATAAGAAATGGATCGAACCACGATGCAGTAAGAACACAGACCCATGATAGGGTGATGTGGATTGAGTAGCCTCAGATCCCAAGAAAGTGTGTGTTCCATTCATTGTATGTATCCACGTCAGCCACCGAAGAATACATTTGTTTATTTGTTTCAAGTTTTCACGCAAAAAGGACCTACCACTAGTGCCAGCACCGTATTAGACTAGGAGAATGGAAGTAAGGTGGAGTATTGCAGACCATGGAAGACATTGAGTGTGATGACCAAGGTGGGTCAATTTGTAGGACAACGGCAATTCAATAGAATTCAATAGGTTCTTACACTAGAAATGAGATGGGTCACAACTATTACAATTTTTTGTTATGTAATTTTACGCACTCTAAAGATGGGAACAATAAATATTAATCATTATAGCTATGTGTTATATCTGAATCTCTGATTTAAATTGACACAATTCATAAGTTGTAAGTTGGTCAAGACATTGATGATTTATATCAGCTGGCACAAAGAAAGACTAAACATGATAAATTAAGGGAGCACCATATAAGGAAGAAGTGTGCAACGAATAAGATTTAAAAAAAGGAAGTTGTGCATATATATATATCTTGAGTTTAAATTCTGAAATATATCTAAGCATGGTGATTAAGAGAAAATGAGAATGAGTAGTGAGCAGATGTTAGGAGAAATAAGACCATCACACACAATAGAAAGGTCTTACATCGTGAAGGATGTTATTGACTACTTGTTCCAAAATATTGAGATGAGTATTTTTTATTATTATATTTTGAGAATTACCTTTATTTACTTCTTGTAGTCTTTCTCTTATCTCTATATATGCTATAAAAGCTACGTGCCTTGATCTTTTCTTTGAGAATGTTATTACAGGAAGAGAAAGATAGAAACTCAGAGGGAGACTGACATTTGAGGTAATCTTAAAAGAGAGGGAGCATATAGAGGATATGATTCAGTCAACCTTTGATGATCTTGATTATATTAATTCAGAGGGAGTAAATCATGTTGTGATAGATTCGCTAATGATATAAATTTGGAATACACAGATTGCAAGATGTGCATAATATAGGTTTATTCAAAAGATCAAACAAATACCTGTGCATGAACAAAGGAAATTTGAGTTGTTGTGAGACATTAATGAAGCTTCTAAGAATTCATTTGAACCATCTACGAGTCTCTCTTTGATGAATGAAACTCGATGTATGAGTTGTAGATTCTTACATGTGGCACAATCATACTCAATCAAGATATTAGCGTATTTTGGATGAGCTAAGAAAATTAAGCTAAATGAATGTTTGGACCTTCAATGGACAAAAAACGCAAATTGGAACTTAGAAAGGAGTTTTCATATTTGATACAAAATTGTTCAATAGTATAAGAATGAGTGGAAATTTTACATTGTGGGGGGAATAATAGTCAATGTTCCATTCCCACTTGAACCTTATTTAGAGGGGAGATGTTCCATCCTCAAATAATCTAAGAAGGAAATTTATGGATCTTCATGTGCAAATAAGTATTCTTATCGTTTTCATTTATCTACTCTTTGTAGTCTCTCTCTTATTTGTAATTCTATACATACTTTAAGGGTTATTTTCCTTGATTTTTTCCTTTATGGTTGAGGATATTCTTACAGGAAAAGAAGGTTGGTACTTTACATAATGCTACTTAATATTGTGTAGACTCAATCTAATGATAGTAGCTCTAAAGACCTTGATGATCAAGATGGATAAAATGAGGCTCTTGAAGCAAACATCTTTGATGATCGAGATTATGAGATTCTTCTACATTAAGAGGGAGTATGACACTTCTTCTAAAGCAACGAAGGAGCGTAGAAGATTGATACTCAGAGGGAGTCTAAAAATATATGTATGTGACTGCATGATTTTGATGGGCCTACCTCTATATACATCATGAGGAAATAACAACTTATCACTGAAAGTTGAAATATTAATATCAGATTCAGAGAGAGTTTGAGAGGCATCCTAGGGTGAAGAGAGTCTCAAAGGGAGTAACTATAGGACGTGACTTTCCAGGATCATTGTTCAAAGGGAGAAATTTTGAGATGCAATCCTTTGTGGATGATATCTTCTCTATGAGAAGTTCTAAGTGAAATTCTTTGTAATGTGCTCTCCTCTATGAGAGAGAAGTCTGAGGTGAAAACCTTTGTTCCACTCTCTAGTAGCAGCTATGGTGGGTCCACCCTCTGACTTGGTTCATGGTGGATATCATGTGAGGTACTACATGATGCTATTGTGATTATGTCATGAAAGGTGACGATCTTTCATTGATGTGTATATTTAGAGGGGAGCTATTGAAAGGTGACAATCTTATCAATAGCTAGATCTATTATCATAGCATACTACATTAAGTTGTCCTCTCGGAGTGCCGGAAGTCATGATAACGAATAGAAGATAACTATTGTAAGGTGACGACTTTATCAATAGTTGATCTATCTCCTAACACCAAAATGTGTTGGAGCAAGTGTTATCATGGTTCTTTGGGTCGGATTTTGCCGGACATCTTGATAACCAACTTATAATGGTTCTTTGGGCTGGATTTTGCCAGACACCTTGATAATCAACTCATACATGGTTCATCGGGCCAGATTTTGCCGAACACCATGAAAATCAAGTGTTATGGTTCTTCAAGCCAGATCTTGCCAGACACCATAACTTAAATCTATCATAGACCACACTTAAAGTGGTGTTCAAATCTTGTATTATAATTCCCTAAATTCTTTTTGCTAAAGGAGTGTTGAGAAATTTGGCGTTATAGTGAATTAAATATCATATTGATTCAATATCTCTTCATATACTTGAGGGCATAATGTGTTCTACATATCCTCCCTAGCTAAGAGGAAGTGTTAAAGTTGTAGCTTCAATCGGATTGATTCAATTTGATTGTTATTGATAAATCATCATTTCCTATATATACTTATCTTTGTTAAATAATATATATTATTGTATATACAATATATATCATATATATTATATTATATATATTATATTATATATATTATATCATATATATTTTATATATTATAGTATATAATATTGTTGGTGAACGGATTGTTTTCCCTCTAAAAGTTAAATAACTTAAAATACGCCCAAGTAGGAAATCAATGATGCTCATGATAGTTGGGTAAACGTTCTATTAACCGTTTCCATCTGAATTTTAAAGGTACAACTCCCTTTGATGGATTATCAATGAATTTAACTTAACAATAAATAAACATGTGTATGCACTTTTACCAAAAAGTGCTTAAGGATCTCTCACGTACTCTTGGGTACGGAGGTATAATACATAATTTTCAGAAATGGGAAGTAACTGAAAAAGCACAAAGTCTCTTCAAACCGAGCAAAACTTAGGAAAAACTAAATTTCTTCAACAACATGAATAAAATAAAAACTGAAAGATCAGGTGCAGCAATTTAAGATAGCAATCAATGTTATCAATAATCAACATAACAGTTCGCAAAGTAACTGTAAGCAACTAAGTTCAAACTCAAAGTCTTGCACTATAATGAGTACTGATAAATATATCAATGTATATTTCTAAGCACAAACTCTGGAAAGAAACAACATTCACATAATACCCTTACTTTTGATCGATCACTATTCAAAAAACCTTCAAATACTACTACTAAAATTGTCTTGTATCTGCTTAAAAGCTAACCCTTTATTAGTTTTATGCCCCAGCATATATAGTTTTTAAAAATCCGATAGGCCTCTATCACAACCCAGCCGTTTTGGTTACAAACGGTTATCGAGCATAAACAATTTTGAAAACAAGAAACTAAAAAGCAACTGTTTGCAACTAAAATTCTTCGCCAAGCTTACCATCATCCGCAATGGTTTGCTTTACTAGTTTCCAGCTCCGGAAAGCGCTCGTGAATTCCTGGACTGCGTGAGAGTACAGATTCTTTAGGCTGAGCAGCCTTGACCTTCAAGCATCTTTCTACCATCTCAGTTCTTTGATTCTCCTGCTTTGCTTAGGCATGAGCTCCCTGTTTAGATACAACATTGATTCTACGTTAGCCACGGTAGTAAATCCTAAGGAGTAGGGCTATCGCTATCTCTGATCTTAAACATGGTGTCATGAAATCTCTTTGTCAAGGTCTCCGAATTTGTGCTCCTGTCATCGAACTATAAAATGCTAGTAGGATTTATTATTTGCATGTCTTTTAGTATCTCTTTATGCATCTCGGTGACCTCATGCTCAACTGCACACATCTCTCCTATAACAGTCTTATAAAGAGATTCTTTCCAAGTCATATTACTTTTTAAAATGAAGAGCATGCAAGGATCTACAACCTTCATAGGATTTTCATTTAGGAATTTTATTACACCATACTTCTCTACCTTCATGCACTTGGAAAACAACCACTTGGCATTGGCTTTGGTTTGCTTCCCACACAGGAATGACAGTCTGGACTTCCCCTAGTAACACTTCTCCTTCTGCATATTTAGTGGTGAAATCCGAAATAATTTTACCTCCTTCCTTCGCAACAGATCCAATCCATTCATTCATTGCCTCTAAAAGCAGTCTCCCCCTTTGCATATGTCTGACTAAATGTTGACTGTCGGAGGAGTTGGGCTCGAAAGATTGTGGTACCTGGATCAAGGTGAGAGCACCAATTTTCATCGAAGAATCAATATATTCAGCCATGGTGATGACCAATTTCTTCTGTTCCTTCTTTTCTTTGCTATCCTTTTCTGATTGACTCAACATATGGTTAACTGAGAACTTGAAGATATGTTTGCTGGTGTCCTTGGTAAGAGTTGCCAAATCCATAGTAGTAACCTTAAAGTCTTCAGCTTCCACCTCACCTAAACCCTCTTTTTGCTCGTGTGTGGCCACTTCTGTTGTCACCTTCCCTATGATAGGATCCTTATTCAAACGTGCATCGTTTTTTATCTTTTTATTCTTTGGAGTACAAGCGGCATACTTGGTGACTATGTCTTTGACAGGAATAGACACCAGCTGGAAGCTACACTTTTTATTCACGAAATTAGACAACTAGGGCGGGATGGTACTGGCAAATGTTATTCCTTGGTTGGTTCTAGGAGGAGTCATGAAGCTGGACTGAACTACATTCGTGGTCCTTATCACTTCTGCATCCAATTCTTGATAGTTCGACAGAGCAAGATCTTCTCCTTTGTTTTGTTCTTGGTCCATTGTGTTAATCTCTTGAACTGTATCTTGAGCGGGCGTTGTAGACCTGGTTTTAGACCTAGTTATGGGAGTCGTCAATCGATTCGGTGGTACTACTTTCTTTCTCTTAGCTGTTAAAAACAACCTGCAACATCGGATGGCAGTGGGATGTCAGAAGTTAAAGATTCAGAGAAAGAAACCGTCTATGTGGGTTTTGCAATTTGTTTCTCACTGAGTGACTTCATACTTTTCCTTCTTAACCAATTATCGGTGCAAGCCAATATGGATCTAGTCCTGAGGCTTATGTCATCTTCCTCATCTCTGTTCTAATCAACTTCGAGTTGAGCTTGTTCATTCACTTCTTCCCAACCCGGTTCAACAACTTCTGAACTATCTTAAGTCATTCCTTCTGGTTTGAACTTCAGTTTCAATGAGGTGATCTAGGAGAATGTTAACCTTGAGTGATCTCTTTTTATGACCCCACGTTCGCTTTTGCAATCTTCCTACAAGTCTTTGAGGTGAGGTACTGGTTGAAATTTGTCTTTTATGCCGAGTACTAGTCTTGCAAACCTTTTGTTAGCAAAATCTCTCCTCCCTTGATAGAACCCAAAATTGAAGTTCAACAGGTCGCATCCGATTGTAGAAGCATTAATCATTGTATTATAGGCTAGAGAGCCAAGCTTAATGGGGAAAACAAACTCCCACCTCTCTCTTCAGGAAAGCTGTCTTGAATTACTTAGAACATTTGTCTGCATATTTCAGCTATGACAAAACAATCCAGAGCGTATCGAGGCAACTCAATGGGTTCTTCTTCAAATCCTCCTACTCTCAAATAGGTGAACCTAGGGAATTGGATGTAGAAACTTCCATAAGTTTGAATCAATCTTTGAGCCTTCGTGGATATCCTTTGCATAGGTGCTTTCACAAGACTAAGATGTACATTTCCTAGAAAAACATCATTTACTCTTCTAAAATCTTCTAATACTCTATCTTTCCTTACTAAGGGACAATATTGATATATTGTTATATCCTCACTCCAAGGCTCATGAGGGATAGAGGTAAGATCACTCGCACATGCAAGGCAATAAGTCATATAAGAAGACATAAAACTTTTCTTTAGAGGCCTATGAGTGTTTGAGTTGACTTTTAATGAACTGGCTATCAATTCAACCCAGTCTAGAAATTGCTTAGCAGTTAGAACAATATCTATAAAATGAGACATCCACTCTTCGAAAATCAAAACATCAGCTGACCCCTTAGCTTGGTGCAATAAAATTATCAAGTTGTGTATATGGGGTTTTATATGATCCTTAGTAATTATTTTGGGTAGTCTTGAACCTCCCCCATAAAACGTTTCCGTCCACTTCCTAGCCATTTGGTTACGACATTTTGAAGGATTTTCTTGGTATTGAACCAACGACTGGCTAGGGCGAAATTGGCAAAGGCACATTGTGGCAACTTTAAGACAGACAAGATGGTTTCTTTGGTAATAGACAACATGGGTTCCCCATTTTTACTTGGTATGCTTCTGGTTTTCGTATCATAATGGTCTACACAAAACTGGAGTAATTCTGGGCTTAGAAATGTGGGAGGGAAAGTGGTTGTTTTAAGGAGACCACTCGTTAGGACTTCCAGATATTCTTTAACTTCAGCTTGGTCTAGGAATTTTTCTTGTAATTAATCAACGTCACCCCCCATTAAATCAGTATCAAAAAGTACAGGCTTCTTGCACTCAAGACTAGAGGCATTTCCAAAAAAATGCATGACAAACTTCATTTTAACAGGAAAACAAATTTTCCAAACCTTTCTCTCGAAAGAAAAATGACAATACAGAAGAGGAAAGGAGAGATTTTTCAACTCTCACCTGTAATCCGCAAAAAAAATCAAAACAGTTCCTACTTTTCCAGCTGCTCAATTCTCGATTTACCATGGAGTAGAATGAAAACAAATGAGTCTTAGACTTGGTTTTTAAAAAGAGGTTAGCATATTGGAGAAAGTATTGGCAAATGATGGGGCTTTTATGGCTAGATTATTGCGGGCCAGTATGCATGCTTCAAGGAGTCACGATGCTTCTTCTTTAAATGCTTGCTTGAGGAAAGTGTCCTCACAATCATTATTATTCTCTTGACAACATGATTTAGCTCCCAAGTGAAAGATTTACCCTTCTCAACTTACGCTGCCAGCTCATCACTTGTATCCGGTGATAATGATTCGGAGAAAATGCTTACATGATCATCATGACATCATTTCTCACATCTTAGGGGCAATTGTCTTGTCAAACATCAATAACATTCTTGAGTGTCGATTCCTAGTGCCGGATCTACTTCAAACTACTTTGAACCAAGGTTCAAAGAGATTTGAAGAGGTTCAAAAGAAAGCCAACGACGCACTTGATAGGTCCCACCTACAAGATCAAAAATTAGGCTGAAAAAAAACCTTTGTTTGAACTACTTTGAACTACTTTGAACCAAGGTTTAAAGAGGTTCAAAGCGGTTCAAAAGAACTTTCACAAGGATTTCACAACGAGGTTCGACTTGTACGGCTAAGATAGAACAATATCTTGGGAGGGGGAGTTACGCATAACTCAAAAGGCGAATTTCGGAAAGAGAAGAGGAAAATAAAAGATTAACCATGGTGACTCAAAAGCTAGGGCTAACAAATGTATATATTGTTATACATATACATAATAAATTATATATATGGTTATTTATATTACTAACATAAATAGTATGTTAACTAGTGATGATTAACTGTAGGGATGAGACATGTCTCTTCCTCTCATATTTAGTAAGCCTTCAAATTGCATTTGGAAAACAATCAATAAAAATGGCAATTGTTAGTACATTTGCAGTGATCTTAGAAACCAACAAGTTTTTGTGAGATTTCTCATCACATCGAGTAGTTTTATGCTCAAGTCATCAAATTAGATAACCAAACTGTTAAGTCTAATTAGCTATCTTCTTGGTTGGTTATAAAATTGCTAGAAATTGACATGCTAAGTATTGAAAGAAAGCTGTGCTTTTGTTTTATGTCCACATTATTTTAAATTTCTATTTTTGGGTACTTACACATATTCTCTGTAGATTGTTAATGGAATGTAATGAAATAATCAGCATTTGGGTTGCTAATGATTGCATTTAGTTATAGCTGGAAATGAAACATTTAACAATACTGCACTGGGATTTACAGCTGGGTACAAGGAAAGAACGAGAGTACTGTTTTTATTGAGAATCTTGAACGATTGGAAAATGTTAAACTTGCATGTTTGACATAAATTATTCCATAGACCCTTACACAATAGTTGATAATCTTTTTTAGAATTCACAAGAGACTCCAGGTGATACAGATAGGTGTTTTATTATCTGGTAAGACCAATCTGCTGTCCTGCACTTACTTCTGGCCATCCAGATCTGATCTGGCCAATCAGGGTCAGATCTGGTTGATCTTCCAAATATCTTCAACAGCAATATGTAGGGGCAGCCTGGAACGGACTGGTGACCAGCAGCATCCTTCCTGGATGGTGGTTGATTTGTAGAAGTTTCTACTGTCCAATGACAAAAAACATATTGTTCCTGGTTGATGCGATCAAGGAAAGAGAACTTCCGAAGGAGATGTCCAATCCTTGCAGCTAGATATGCTACAGTGGAAATGCCCATGAAAGCTGATAAGAAATGAACACCAAAGGAAGAATCATCACTGGGTTATCATCAGGTTGGCATGCAAATGCAGATATTATAGAGAAAAACCTTATTTTCCATCACCATTGTCAATAGACTACCGCTAAAAAGTCAGATACATTCACTGCCTTCATTAACCTATGACAGTCAATCATCCCTCAGAATTATGATACTTCAACAGAACCTAATTACCCTCGTTGCTTATATCAATCCTTATCCCCTAAACAAGAACCACTATCCTACTTATATATAGTATCACCAGCTACAGGTCGGCTTATCCGATCATAAATTCCTAGACAAGGGAAACGTATTACAAATAGATAGGTCAGGACCCAAATCCAGAAGAACAAACCTCAAATAGATATAATGAGCCATGCGAACATGCAAGAGGGTTGATCAATCAAATAACAACATAGAACAATGTGCCATTAAGCATTGTATGTCACGAATCTTCATCGCAAACATTGGGACAAGCTGCGAAGCTAGACATTGGATCTTCATGATGCTTAGACCACGCCATAAGGATTGCATAACATAATGAGCGAACTGGATTGATGACAACCTAAAACAACAGGAGATTTTTTCAAATGAACAGTAAACAAACAAATTGAAAAGAAATATTTTTGGCGATGCAAGATGTCAACAACCCAAGGATGCTCCTGCATCACTGGTATTCTACAGAAAATAATGGCAGTCAACCTCCAGCTTTTGGCAGAATTCTTGGAGATTTGTCTGGTTTTGGTTAACAGCAACCTCCTTCCAAAGGCACTAGCATCAAATCCTCAAATACTGCGATTCAAATCCCAAAGTGGAAATTGTCATAATCAAGTCATTTGCAGGTCACTCTCCTCAGATCTGCTGCATTATCCTAACACTTTATTTGCTGTCATGATATGCCCTGTGGGAGGTCTCTGCAGTGGTGGTACCCTGTAGGTGGTCCTATATAAATCAATCCTTAGGAAATAGGAGTAAACTGTACTGGAAAACAGAAAAAATGATTAATTAAGGCGAGGAGTTGCTGACATAAACCTTAAGGAGAAGCTGAGGGTTTTGTCTCTGTCTCTTCATCAGGTACATGCCCAATTTTTTTAATCAACGTTTCCATACCCAAAATTAAGAATAAGAGATTTGCATTTATACTTGTCCAAAAATCAAGTGGCATAGAGGGTCAACCACCAAGGAACTTTGGTGCCCCAAAGGAATTCAAAAATCAGGTTGGCCACCAACAATGATTTTTCAACTATTTATTTATTTGTTATATATACAGACACGTACACACCATTTGAAAGTTTCTGACTGACCAGCTAAGAGGGAAACAGGACAGTCCTCCCTCCCTCAAGCAGTTTCAAATACTGATGCTCAAAAATCTCCAAACCTTCCCAAGTAGCGTCCTCAAGTCGAAGGTTCTTCTATATCACCTATATTCAGAAATAACTTTTTTTCTCAGTTTCTTTTCTCTCACATTATCATAGTCTCGGATTCTAGAATTGATTCTCCTAAATATAGTGGTGGTTTAACTTTCTGTCCAATGGCTTTTTTCAAGCATGATATGTGAAAACTATTATAAATTCTGCTCGACTGGAAGGTTCAGCTCATATGCTACCCCACCAATCCTTCTTATGAGCTTATAGGGTCTGTAAAATCGTGACTTCAACTTCTTAACAACACTTCTAGCGAGGGTAGACTGTCTGTAGGGCTGTAGCCTCAAAATTGCTATATCTCCCACCTTATAATCCCCCTTATTGCAGTGGCAGTCAACATATATCTTTTGTCTTCACAATGTCTAAGCTTTGCCAAACCAAATATCTAGCTTTAGGTACTCTACTATCCTAGAGAATCAAATCTATGAAAGAAATAGCATCATAATGATGAAGTGCCTTTAAAGAAGTCATACCTATACTCACGTGATGGTTAGAATTGTGGCTAAACTTCCCAAGGTGCAGCCACTTGACCCATCCATTTGTTCACAATTTTAGTTTGATCATCAGTTTGAGGATGATCGATAGTTTTAGGGGTCAATCCTGTACTTGTCAATTGAAAGAGCTCTTACCAAAACAAGCTAAGAAAATCTGTTGTCCGTGTCACGTACATGTTCTTTGTTAACTGATGAAGTCTAAAAGTCTCTCTTAAGAACAAATCAGCAACTTGTGGAGCCATGTAATTTGCAGATATAGCATGAAAAGGAACATATTTAACGAGTCTACCGACAACCACATAGATGTAGTCCTTGCACCTTTGGAGGCTGTGAAATGAATTTAATGGAGATACTGATACTCTCCCATTCCTCCGTAGGGGCTAGAAATACATATTCTGTTTAGTTTGTTGAAATATTCCCCCCTGTTTAGATAATACCATTTCATAGTTTTTTCCGATTTCTTGATTTTTCCTGTGTTTTATAGTTTTCTGATTTTTTCCCCTTTTTTCTTAGGTTTCAAAAAATGCTAAAGTGTAAATGCTTGAAAGTAATGCTACAAACTTAATAGTGGTTCCAAACCATCAACAAAGACTTCCAACCCTAACTTCAAATATTATTTTGTTGATGCAACAAAACATACCATTTCAGCTACGGGCAAGAGTATTAGCTCTAGAAAGATGCAGATTTGATAGTTCGCACACCTAGCTAGGTTAAATGTAGGAATGATCAATGAAGTATGGCTGGAACAATTTTGTACAGCCAGGACTGTGTCTGAAAGGATTTGCAAATTATTATTGTCACTCTTCAAGAAATCCACATAACATTGGTCCTTGTAATTTTTCCAGAATCTCACGTTAGGTCCTCTGAGTGGTATGACCTGCACTAGAAATGGTACGGTTAGAGAAGTAAATGATGTTGCCTTCAATCTATGCTTTCTATTGCTTCAAATCTGCAGTCACTCAATACTTTCAAATCTGCATAACAGTCCCCCTCTAAATGAATTCAATTAAGCTTTACTGCAATCCCTGAAGTGTGATCACCTCAAGAACATTCTAAAGAAATCTTTGACTCCTGCATATTACAAAGTAATTGGTAAAATACTTGCTTGATATTAACAGAGACCGACAGGTCATTATATACAAAAGAATAAAATGATGTTTCTTTAGGAAACGATCGTAAAGAATAGAAATATTCTATTCTAGCTAAAAGAAAGCTAAAGAAAGCGAACAGATAACTACAAACTAACTACCATTAGAGACATTTTAATATTTACAATAGATTACAAATAGATAACCATTAACTAATAATAAAAGCTTATCTATTATTGTAATACCCTCTCTTAATGGTGAATCTATCCACAACACTAAGCTGTCCTCTGAATTTAACAAACTTATCAAGACCAAGAGGCTTGGTGAGAATGTCTGCAGTTTGATCCGTGGTAGAAACATACTGCAAGTCTATTGTCCCGTCTTCAATCAGTTGTCTTATGTAGTGACAATGAACATCCACATGCTTGGTTTGTTCATTACTGGATTCTGTGCTAATATGATAACGCCTTCGTTATCAACAAACAAAGTGGTCGGTCCTATTGGTGATATCTGCATATCCCCAAGCATTTGATGAAGCCAAATAGCTTCACAACCTGCTTTGATTGTCCCTCTGTATTTGGCCTTTGTAGAGGAGAGATAAATTGCTTGCTGCTTCCTTTTGGTCCATGTGACGACACCTGATCCCAAACTCAACACATATCCAAAAGTTGACTTTTTATCGTCAATAGAGCTCGCCCAATCTGAATCTGTAAACCCACTGAATCTAGGATTAGAACTTTGAGAGTAAAGAAGTCCAAAATTTGTAGTACCCTTCACATAACGAAGCACACACTTTTCTGCCATTCAATAATCAGCCTTAGGAGTTGTCGTAAAATGTGAGATGTAGCTGACTGCAAAGCGGATATTTGGCCTAGTAGTAGAGAGTTAGATGAGGTTGTCTACTAGTTGCCTGTATGTAGTGTCATCAACGGGAGGAGATTAAGACTTGGCTGATAACTTGAGACCTTTCTCCATGGGTGTAGATGCAAGCTTGCAATCTTGCATACGGAATTTGTCGAATTGAGCCCTGACATATTTGGACTGAGAGATGAATATACTTGAATATTGTTGCCAAACATCAACACCTAGGCAATAACGCATGAGCCCAAGGTCAGCCATATCAAAACATTGGCATAAACTCTGTTTGATATCTTGAATCAAAGATGCCAAACTGCTAATAATGATCAAATCATCCACATAAATAACCAGAAGGATGATGTCAGTGTCAAAAGTCTTGATGTACAAATTTGAGTCTGAAGAACTCCTTTGGAAGCCTTGATCATTGAACCACTTATCAATTTTCATGTACCATGCCCTAGAGGCTTGCTTCAAGCGATAGAGAGCTTTCACTAATCTAAGAACGTGATGTTCTTTGCTGGCAACCTTGAAACCAAGAGGTTGCGTCATGTAGACCTCTTCGTGGAGATCACCAATTAGGAAAGCACTCTTGACGTCCATTTGATGGACCGTCTAGCCAAAGTGTGTTGCCATGGCTAGGACTAATTTGATTGTGCTCATCTTTGCAGTAGGGCAGAGGTCTCCTCATTATCAATACCTTGACGTTGAGAAAAGCCCTTTACAACTAAACGAGCTTAGTACTTAACCAAAGTACCATCAGATTTGGATTTGATTTTGTAAACCCATTTGCAGCTAATGGGTTTCTTCCCTTGTGGAAGATCAAAAAGGACCCAGGTGTTATTCTTCGACAGGCTTTGGTGTTCAGATGTCATGTCCTGTTCCCACTTTGAAATTCTTTTAGCTTCAGAATATGCTTGAGGTTCAAACACACTGTAAATGTTGTCTATGAGAGCAAAGTTAATAGACTGTAGGTTTTCTCTTTTTCCAAGCAGTTCTCCCATCAATGAGCTCATTATCACAAAGATCAACAAGTGTCTTAGTCCACCACTTAGGTCGGAGAGGAGAATGACCAACATTAGTATTAGGAGATGCTCTATGATCAGGTTTCTCATCTCAAGAATCTGGATCAAACTCAGGTGAAGCATCTACAAATTTGGGCTATCCTGCAGGAGAAGCTGGAGGTGTCTGTATAGGGATCATTGGTATAATTGGAGCCGCAGGAGCTATTGGAGCCCTCCCATCAGGTGGACCTAATGGAAACCTAACTCCCAAATCACATGTCTTCATAGGCTAGTCAGGAAAAGGAGAAACATGTATGAATGAATCTCACGGCTCATCAAATACTATATCACGACTGTACAGTAGATGAGAGTTCTTAGTGTTGATTAAGCAGTAGGCTTTATGAAGACTACTGTATCCAGCAAGCATGAGTTTCTGACTCTTGGCATCCAACTTGGTGCGTGACACATCATGAATTTAAACAAAAGCAAGGGAGCCAAAAACTCTCAGGTGACTGATTCTGGGCTTGTGACCTGACCAGGCCTCTTTCAGAGTCTTACCACTAATCACCACTGTGGGTGATCGGTTCAAAAGATAAATTGCAGTGTTAACTGCTTTTTCCTAGAACTTCTTCGAAACATGTCTCTGTTCGAGCATGGATTGAGCCATCTGTTGATGTCAATTTTGTACCACTACATAACATATAGGAATTGAATACTTGATACAGGATATCAAACACTCAACCCTCTCTTGAAAAGTAAATACTCATGAAGACATGAGAAAAACTCCAATGTTCCTTACACCTATGGATACTAACTCAATTATATTAATGTGATTTGCTGGTTAATCACGTAAGCAGCCTTACATTGTTCATTCAAGGATTGTCGAACTCTCGTTGTGATGATGATGATGTCTGGCTTTGTAAAGTATATGAGTGCCAAATAATGTTGATGGTGATGATGGAGGGTGTGTGTTCAAATGAATTATGCCTTTCTAACTTTCTTCTCGATTGAATTCCAACTACTACCCTACTCGTTGCCTTACTCCTACTCCTACGAATGGAAAGATTAGCAAATGGACGAGGATCAAATCTGATGAAAGCTTACTATCGACGCTCTCCATAGATGCAATGATTCAAGGGAAAAAAAGACTAGATTACCACGCAAGGCTTCCTAACAAGCCACTAGGATGCTAGTGGCCTAGTTTATAGATCCCTATCAAACATCCACTAATATCAGCATACAACTATCCATATTATTCTTACTCTTAACAATCTTGAAATAAAATCTACTTTAACAACTTCAATGAAATTTAACTCTAACTATTGGAAGTAGAAACCATGCAATAACACCAAGTATTCTTAATCACCATGATAGACACAATAATGATAAAGAAGCAATTTTGGTATTATCTTAAGCAACAATTTTCTTCAACTCTTTACAAATGAGAGCAAATGGCCTTATATAAGGGCCAAAAATTACAACCAACGGTAGAGATTAAAAGGCAAAATCAACGATCCAGATCAAATCCTAGAAACTGTAATTAGGGTTGCCACCCCATTTGGCCAATGAGAAGACACCACCTCATCAATGGACCAATGAAAAAAAAGGAAAAGTGGTAACCAATGAGAAGGCACCAAAATCGTATCCAATCAGAATCAGACACCTATCCTACCCAAGAAGAAAGGAGAATTTGCCACTTGGGCTTACATCAAATGATCCTCTAATATAATTCTACCCTTTTCTTTCTTCTTAGCCAAGGCAGTGAACTTGGCTAGCCTGTCGTTAACTACCTTCATAGGAGGGCAAGGCGTGTGCTTCATCTTGAACTCAGCTAAATTCATCATGTTGCTCGCTGCTTGCAGTGTCTTCTCATGATTCTTCTTATACTCTTTCGCATATCTGATAAAGGCATTAAGGGAGGCCAGGGTGCGCAAATGCTTCTTCTTGATAACAACCTTCTTCAACTCATCCAATCTTGATCCAAACTCTATCTCATTGATGCTCTCCTCTTTGATATCTTCAAAATCAAGTGCAACCCCAACATCGCCCAACATGGTTGAAATTGAAGTGTCAACGCTTGGGTTGTGCTGTGCAATCTCATTCTGTATCTCTTCAAGTATCCTCAATCTGATGGTCAAGGCAACACACCAAGACTCCACCGTACTCATTCCGCCTTCATCCACCAACTTGGTTCTTTCCAAATATCCAATAAATGCTCGTAGCGTGGGAATGGCTAAGTCTTTGACTGGAAGGAAATGCTTCCACTCCCCATTAAATGTTCTGAATTTGTCTGTAATAGCCACCAATGAGCTAAATGTCGAGATAAAGGAAGACAAGAAATTTCGTCCATCTTGAATTATATCATCGATCCAATTTCTGATTACATGCAGTTGAGCCGATATCTCTTCTATGTTGCTCCTGTTGTCTTGCGAAAGGGCTACCTGATACAACAATTGGATAGGTTGACAATCTCTCGAATACTTGTTTTTGGCCTCCAACTTTACAATCCTCTCGTTTGCCTTCCTCAATCTTTATCTAATCGAAACCATGCCTTCCTGTATCTCCTCACATTCCATATCATCCGTGATTCTTCCAGAGTTATACTCTACTATCTCATATTCTCGGGCTACAATCTCATCTACTGCCTTGCTAATCTTTGGTATAGCAATCTGAACTTTTCGATGATCCTCATCATCACTCTTGATTACCTTTGCTACCGTTTTTGCAATTTGTCTATGTTTCTTGCTATCTTCCTTTTCCACTAACCCTTGAACATCTTCAACTATTCGGATAGTCACTACCTTGCCTCTTGGCATAAGCATTTGCCTTAACCATAGTGGTACAGTGCATCTCCCCAAATCTGGATTTGGTTCGACTAGCAAAACATTACTAACGGCCTCAGGCGCCTGGCTTATTTCTTCAATATCAATTCTCCTATCTTCTTCTTTAGTAGTGACTGTCACATCATCTCCATTCTGGTTCTTCGAGAGAGAAGAGTATTCGGTACTGTCGCTGTAACCACTTGATTTCGAATCAGAGCTCACATATATTGAGACCTTTTGTTGACTCGTATTAACCCCTTGGCTCCTAGCCTCAAGTATGCTCTCCCTTGACGTGCTGCAATCTGTCTCTTTGCTGGAGTTTTCTGATGTTCTTTACTTCTCTCAACCTCCAAATTTCTCTTCTTGCTCTTAACTGCTCTTTGTTGTTGGCTACTGCCCCTATCTTTTTGTCTGACTGACTCCACTGGACCCTCTTCCTCCGGTTTCATCTTTTCATGAGTAAGGCGTACCTTCTGATTTTGTAATTGCCTTAACTTCCCACTGTACCATGACTCAGTGTGTAGATCAATTGTCGTTGTAATTGCCTCTAAGGAAGGATCCTGATGATCATCCCAATCCACTGGACCCAACTCTGTTCCATCCACTGTATCATAATCTTCCCTTTGCACATTTTCATCATCTTCCAGTTGATTGGGAATATCAAGGCCTCCCCATTTGATTACCCTCATCATGCTCACTGACAACTTTGAGAAAGCTAACTTTCTCACATTAAAGTCATCCTGTGCATTGGCCCAAAAATCTTCTATAGTAGGAATATGTTTGAATGTTTTTTCATGAGATGCCTTGATAAGACCATTAGGATCGAATCCTTGTCTTGCTCTATACCATCCTAGGTGATATCGCTCTAACTCTTTCTCCGCAACTGTAAAGGTGACAGGATTGGGGCAAGTATCATTGCCTGTTCTGAATGAGAAGGTAATCCTTGTCTCACTTTTAAGTTTTATCATTTAGTCATAATGTTCAAGTTGCCTAGCCAACTCCATCAAAACTATCTTGTCAGGTGGGTACCTTGGAAGCCTCTCGGGACAAAGTGTACTTCCTGCTACTCTGATATATGTAAATTGTGGAAATTAGATGAACCAACTCCCATACTTATTAACTTTTGCTTTTGCTTTTGTTGAGAGCCTCCTAGCAGGTGTCCCTTGTAATATCCTTACTGTCTTCATGGCAAAGGCATCTTAAAACATCTTATAATCTTTAGTGTTGTGCACATGAAGTTGTGGATAGCACTCATGCACCAAACATTGCCCCGGCCCATTGCCAATCACTCCTAAGACCTTAAGTCTAGGATTTTCATATAGTCTCGCAATAAGATAGAAATTATAGGATCCTATATAAAATTGCTTTTGATTTTGCACTGTCCTAAGATGCAACTCTAGATTTTTACTTATGATTCTAGCCCAATCAAATGCTCTCTTTCCATTTTCAATTTCATCAATAAAATAGTACATCTAGTTCTCAAATTGCATTCCTTGAGCCATGCCCATGACATGGCTGAGAAGCAAATTAAGATCGCCATACTCCGATTTGAAATCTGATTGGGTGAGCTTTGATGACTTGGTAACTCCCTTCTTGCCTTCGTGTAACCAATTTTTCTTTAAGTGAATGAAGTAGGCCTCTTGGTTACCCTGAAAGAACTTGGTTGTTTGATCCATCGTTACCACTGTCATGCCTCTATGTTGGGGAATATTAAATACTTCTTCGACCACTTCTTTGCTAATGTTATCCAACAATCTCTTCCCTTTATCAAAAATGATGGACTTGGTCACAATATCAAACCGGGATGCACACTCCATCACTAATTCTGAACAAGGCAAGGTAGGAGAGAAAGCTGCCGTTTGTACAATTCCGCTCATGTAGATCTTCTTTGCCATGGTGGATTGTCCTTCCTTCAATCTATCCTTTAACTGTACCATGTTCACCATGCCAATATTTGTATCACTTATTCGCCTCACTTTCGAGAAGAAGGTGGTCTTAGGCATCATGTCTTCCTTGTCCTTTTTGGTATTCGTTGCCTTTGGGTTCTTGCTTGCACTAACATCTACCATCTTAAACACTTATTTCTACCTCTTCATTTTAAATGATATGGACTACACTTATCAATCTCCAACCTTCTTTCTATTGATGAAATCTAGCTTATTTCTGCCTCTCCAAGTCCTATCTCTACACTTATCAATCTTCAAACTTCTTTCCTAGGGTGGGACTACCACTTATTTCTGCCTCTTTGTTACCTTAGGATGGACTACACTTATCAATCTTTAAACTTCAATCCTAGGGTGGTCTAGCTTATTTTTGCCTCTCCAAGTGTCCTATGATGAAATCTACTCTTACATTTCTCCCAACTTCAGCCTATCAATGGAAATGATGAAGTGGTGGATGAAAATGCAAGAAAAAGATAAGTTAAACAAACCAAGCAAGAACAAGGAATAGAATCCGCCTTTAGAACCAATCTTCACCTCTAAAAATGAATAGAATTTTATCTTAAATCTGCCTTTACCAATAAGCGGGCCTTTTCAAATTCAAATCAAATCTCAGAAAATTCAGTCCTGCAACAAAATGTGATGCCCTAACAAATTAATTTCTTGCAAAATCCGCCCTAAATCAGAATTTTGACCTCCTTAAAATTGCCCACACTTGCCAAAAATCAGACGTTAAATTGCCTTGCCAAATCACCAAATAAAATCGCCAAAGTTGGAAGAAGAAATCACTACCAAGGATGGAGAAATTAGATCTCAAAAATCGCCCAAAACTGCAAGAAAATCGGATCTGCCTCAAAAAAAGTGCCTAAGGGCAGAAATTGCCCAAGCAAGGAGGAGAAAAGTGCCGCTAAGAAATGGAAAATCTGTCCCAAAAATCGCCCAAGTTGGAAATTTGCTTCCCTTAGAAGAAAATCGCACATCCAAGGAGGAGGAGGAAAAAGGAATGAGGAAATAAAAATGAGGAAAAGGGAATGGGGAATGAGGAACGAGGAACGGGGAAAAAGGAACGGGGAAAAAGGAATGAGGAATGAGGAAAAAGGAAGAAGCCCCTCTTATACCTAACTTTTTGCCTCTCCAAGTGGGCCAACTTGCCTGGAGGGAAAAAAAAATTAAGTTAGTCCCTTAATTAATGACCCAGATTTAAATGCAACATTAAAATTACTTAGCCGTATAGTGAAATTGGCCTATTTAATTGCCAGTTTTGATAAGAAATTACAAAATAGAAACAAGGAAAGCCTAGAAGATGCCAAAATTTTCATTTAACAATGCTTTGGTAATTAAAATATCATTAAAATCAAATCTAGCAAGCCAAAATCGATTTTCAATTCCAATTTACCAATTTCCTTTAACATTTCTAAAATCTTCTAGGCAAAATTCAACCAAATTAATGCAATTTTGCAATTCAATCCAATTTCAACCTTGCAATACAATTTCAATTTTATTTTATTTTTAGCAAAATAAATCTTCTCTTAGCAGTCGAAATTCAAATTCCAATTTCAATTTCACTATCAAAAAATTCCTTTTCATCAAAATTTTTTTCAAGATTTTTGAAAACAACTAAATCCAAAATTCATTTTGAAAATGCTGAAGCTTATATAATTATATCAAATTTTAAAAAATTCGTGTAAGTCCAAATTTTGCAATTTTATCTTGTTAGATATCATTTTAACCATCGAAAATTGTTGTTGAAACCTATTTGGCCTAAGGACAAAAATCACTTGTTTTGGAAAATCAAGTTTCGCACCAGGTGAAAACAAACCAAATCCCCTCCTGGCTTGAAGGCATCCAAGGTGTAAAATTGTCAAATTGAAAGCCTCTGGACAACTCCAAATCTTGCTAAAGCAACTGAAAAAAGGGGGTCCCCAATTTTTTTTGGGGCGATGGTGTGAAAACCTGACAACACCATCTCGGTGATTGTTCTATTCCGACATTCAACTACACTGTTCTATTGTGGTTGGTGGGGTGTGGTTAACTGGCATTTGATGCCACGAGTATCCAAGAAGCTAGAGAATTCATTAAAACAAAATTCCCCTCTATTGTCTGACGTAAGAGTAATAATAGATTTCCCAAACTCTTTTTTAACTAATGGTTTAAACTTCTGAAATACAAGAAATGCATTTGTTTTCTTTTTAAGAAAATATAGCCACATTTTTCTACTGAAATCATCGACGAACAACAGAAAATACCTAGACCCAAGAACAAAAGGAGTGGCCATAAGGTTGCAGATATCAACATGAACAAGCTGAATTACTTGAGAACCTCACCATGAATTGCCACTGGTCAAAGGTGTGTGATGTTGCTTTACAGCTTGACATGCATCACAAACTCCAAGCTGCTAAGTTTGAATCGTTGGCAAACTGAGAACAAGTTCTTCTCGAGCAAGCTGAGAGAGATAATGCACATTTAAGTGCCCATACCGTTGATGGCAAAGTGTGCTAACAGGAGACCGCCGATCAGCCATAGCTAAGTCCTGAGAATCACTAGAATCAGTAAGTCGGAAAAGACCACAATCCTCAAGATCCGCTGCAACAATAGACCGAGTCGCCCTATCCATGATGGTGCACTGATGGGAAATGAAGGTGACATCCAACTGTGGAGAGTGTCGCAACAATTGACTCACTGAGAGTACATTTATTTCCATCCCTGGAATGTAGTACACATTGAGGAAAATGAGATTCTTCCTAGCAGATTGAATCTGAATGCAATCTTTGCCAATAATGGTGTACTCTTCTCTGCCACAAAAAATAACAAAATTTTAGCAAGGCTGGTAGTCAGTGAACTAGTCTTGGGGGTGGGTGAAATGATGAGAGGCACTTGAATCAATGTACTAGGCAGACGACTTAACATGATCTGCTGGTCTTTTAGCCATGAAGACGTAAAAGGCAAATTCCGTCTTCTCAGTGTGCTTTGCACTATTTTGCTTTGGGTTGCGAACCTGATTGTTTAGATTAGGCAGCTAAGCGTTTCCAAAATTTAACCTTCATGTGACCAAACTTGTGGGAATAGTTTCATTGAATGTTCTTCTTCCGGGAGCCTTATGAATGTGGAGCAGAGGATTTTTGTTGAGAAGACTGCTAAGACATGCCTTTATCCTTCCGAAAGGATTTAGCAACAAAGGCTTTTTTTGAGGAGGTGGAGCTGGAACTGCTATCGAACTGTTGTTTCCACTGATCTTGCTGAAGTAGGAGTGTGCAAAGATTTGTGAATTTTAGATCAACACCAGAAGAAGTGATGTTGAGAGTCTCGATAAAATGCTCATAAGACTTGGGTAAACTCTTGAGAGTGATGACCACAAAGCCTCTTCCTCCATCTTGCGACCAATGGCAAGCAGCTGATCACGGATTTCCTAAATCCTATTCAAGTGAGCCTGGAGCGATTTTTGATAATCCATGGTAATAGAAAACAGAGTGTTCTTCAAGAAGAAAGATCTACTTTTGTTAGAAGTCTCATGAAGATTTTTGAGATGTGTCCATATCTTGACAACTGTCTTATCGGATGGAATCTGAGAGAGTTGATCATTAGCTAGGGATACTTTGAGAAGCATCACTGTCTCTTGATTATTTAGATCCCATTTATCTTGATCAGTACCAGGGGCAATCAGACGTTGTGTAACACTCTGAACAATCTAATTAGTATTATGATATTCAAAATTTCTATTATTCGCTACTTCCAAGCGCCATAATTCTGACCATTGAATTTTGAATTTCTCTTGAGCAAACTATTAGTTACAGATGCTATAATACATTTTTCAATAAAAAAATGTGACTATCTATGAAGGCACGTACTTCGAGGCAAAAAAAGGGAAGACCCAGAAAATTTGAAAGGGTACCCAAAAGAGAGCTTGAAAAGCCTAGAAAGAACATTTCGGTTTTTGGATTTGTGGGCTCAAAAATCAAGGCACCCAAAAAAACAGACGACAACCTAGTTGAGATCTTGAAAAACCTACTAAGAATTTGTAATTTTTTTTTGATGATCTAGTAGAGAAAATTAAGGTTTCGAACAAAAACGACCTCTCTGCAAAAAATAAACCACCAAAAATGGGAGAAATTTGCAGAAAAAACAAACGGCAGTTGCAGAAAAATTGCCGTTAGAAGCAGATATCACAGAAAATAATTTTGAACAAGAAATTATAATATTTTTCAAAAAAATTCAAAGAATTGGCTTTGATACTATATATACCATATTACGAAGTAATTGGTAAAATACTTGCTTGATATTAATAGAGACCGAGAGGTCAATATATACAATAGAATAAAACAATGTTTCCTTAGGCTTGTAATAACCATATTACAAATAGATAACCATTAACTAATAATAGAGGCTGATCTATTAGTATAATATTGCAGGTGTCCAATCTTGTGAAGAATTTTGTCTTTACAAGTTGCTGGTTCAAACGTTTGCTTCAGCTCCAAAGGGTGCCCAAAATGCCTTTAATCCTCTTCCTTAAAACCCAGTGCCACATATATAATGATATACACTGCAACCTCAAAAGATGAACATAAGAGCAAAATTGTAATTAACATAAGCTTTTTACAAACTTCTGCAGATGTCCATACTTCACTTGAAGGAATTCTTGTCAGAAAGTTTGGTGTGAGGGATTTGCTGGGTTGTATTCCTTATTCATATGGTTTAGCTTAATGTATCCCCTGTTACAAATTTAAAGTATAAAGACAAATAACTTAAACAAAAAATACAAAGACAAATAACTTAAACAAAAAATACTTTGTTTGACTGATATAATTGATTACAAAACGTATAGCTGAGCATCAATCTGATGTTTAGAACATATAAGCAGAATGAACCAAAATTTTCTGAACCGAGAAATCAGTTCTGAAAGATGTCTTGAAACTGTTATATGCTCATTAACTTAATATATTTCCTTATAAAATGATCAGCTACTTGAGTAAGGATTTGCATCCAATGTTTACTCACAGCCCACACCTCACACCAATGGCATATATAAGCATTCTTATTGACTTAATCTTGCTTCAGGTTTTCTTCTTCCATGTTAGGGTTTTCTGAGATGCTATCCCTAATCGGTGATTGTTTAGAATTAACATATACCATCCCATGCTACTGCAAACACTAGATTTTCAGCCAATACCTTATTTGACTTTTCAAGAAGTTCCATGCCAGCAGCAAGTAGGGTACCTATGGCAGGGAAAACACCTTGCAATTATTAGAATAATATTATATTATTTACCTTATAATGATAATTAAATCTTTGTCTAGTTAGGTTATTTGGCAACTTTCTATTTTCTGTGTCTCAGTTAGTATAGTATCTTTTTTTTTCTGCATTCAGATTACAATTTTTTTTAAAAACATTGTCTTTGTTATCAAAGTCTATAGGTTTTTTGGCGAATTTTTAAATTCATAGTTTTATACCTGGAATAAATTTCTAGAAGTTTTAAATAGTTTTTATGAAAATTGTAAACGTTGCCAAGAATTTTTTTGGAATTTTTGGAAGGTTTTTTTTTGAAGTTTATGTACAAAGCAGAATTGAGGGTTTTTGGTGTCAGCTACGTGACCATTTTTCGCGGAGTTCTCTTGTTTCTTTCATATACACCATTTCTGTTTAGGGTTTTATATCAATGTTTCTTCTGCTTGTGGGCTGTGAATTTTTTGTGAATGGGCTACATGTGTTGAAGAAGATTGTTGTTTTTTATAGAAGAGATTGTGTGACATCTTTCTTTGTCTGCGCAAGAAGAGATCTGAAGCCGTGACAAAGCTTTCGTATCATTGACAAGGATTTTCCACATTCTTTTGAGCAGCAATTTTGTGCAAGAACCTTGCCTTATTTGTTTCTCAGACCACATGATGGAAGACCATTTGTTTCCAGAGCCGCAGTTGGTGTTTCTGACCTTATTTTTGGTACATGACTGAAGTGTCTGGTTCACGCAAATGGTGTTTTTCACTCCTCGCCATTTCCTTCTGCAACCTTCATGCTGTATTTTTTTTCCTTTTGCGATTTTCAACAAATCCTTATGAGTCTTTCTTTGTGCGACCAAGACTACTATTTAGGTGCACCTAAGGTTTCCATTTGAGACCTAGGGTTTGTTGTGCATTTTTTATAATATTTTCGAAGTTTTCTTTTCGCGATTTTAAGTGTTACTGGTTTTTTATTTAAATTTTGGTTAGGGTTTCTGACAGAATTTTTCTTCAGAAGTTTTTTCAACTTTTTGACAAAATTGTGAATGTTGTCTTTTTGATTGATTTTTGCAACAGAATCTGTTATTTCTGAGCAGATAGCCTTGGGAGGCATGCTAGAAGGGTTTGATTGATTTTGATCTTAAAACTTTGATTTTTAAAAAAAATTTATACCAGGTTCTCGCTTAAGGCTTTTTGATTTTTTTACACAAATCATTATCAAAGGTTTTTGAGAAGTTGATCTTGGTTTCTGTGAAATAGCAATATGGGAGGAATGACATTGGGAATCAACATCATGTTGGAAAGCCATCAGCGTTTGAATGACAAAGCACATTACCTAGGAGAGGATGTTCTCTATTTTGAGAATCTGTGTCAAGACTAGATGTCTAGGTAACACTACTCACCCTTCAAAGAAAAGACCAGGACAAGTTTGATGAGTGTAACAATGAAGAAGCTATGTTTCTCAAGTTGTGAGCAATTGGTGATATGCTTTCAAAGTTGCCATTTGGAAATACTCTTGTGGAGATTTGGAAGCTCCTAAAGAGTCTCCATGAAATGTCAAACAAGGGCATAGCATTGTTTATGAAGGATATGCTTTTTCTGATCATGATGGATGATGTCTCTGCATGAGCATCTTATAAAAATCAAGGATAACACGATCAGTTGGAGGCCAATGGTTGCAAAATGGAAGAAGAGGATATGGTGGTCAGTAAAATGAATCCTATAAGCACTTTATTAAAACTCTCAACATTACATCCACTAACATTGTCTTGAAGTTTGACATGTAGTACAATGACTTATTGCATCAAGCTAGGCGGTGACAAGAATTTGGTAGCAGTAGTGACATAGACACTGTGGAACATGTGTTTAGCGCTGGGCACTTCACCTCTATGAGCATCACCTAGATGCAATAAGTGCTAAGTATTCCATTCATTCTCATAGAGATGGGTTCTTGTGAACCACTACTCATGAAACATAGGTCACTGAATTTGACTCAAAAAATACACAATTGAATCTCAATAACAATATTACACTTTGACTTGTGGAAGATATCTCCTACCTATCAATTAATGAGCATATGGGGCTTTCTACTGAATGGTTCATGAGACACATTGCTTGCTAAAGGTTTTGCAAATAGGGTTGTAAGAAAATTGGGCTTAACCTTGGAAGAAACTCCCTGGTTATGTGCGCTTGAGTTGGAGTAGTACTGGGATGGGTAAACTTCTAGGAAGTTTTGGTGCTACAACTTCATGAGCATTGCCTAGATGCAAGGAGTGCTAAGTGTTCCATTCATTCTCATGAGAGATGGGTTCTGTTGATGTAAGTTTTGTTCTACTACATGCATAATCAAATACTCAATGTTTCAGAGAGAAACACCAAACACTGAATCCTTTCTTGAATAAAGTCACTTCTCATGCTAAACTTGCAAAGTAAGATCATGAAATGTTATCATTTCATTTAGTAACCTCATACTTGCCCACAAGACCAGAATTTTTAATCAAAGTATAGTCCTCTTCTGCTGTTCCGGGATAGCAAACGTGCATTGAAGATTGCACCATGACATCAGCCATCCATTACTCGTGATATTTTCTTTCCAATTAATAACTCTTTTTTTTTTCCCAAGGCTTTGAAGAAGAACCTCTGACAGAGGTTTAAAGATAACTTTTACCTAAGCATTGAACAGAATAGTGCAACAATGGGTATCTATGAGTTGGAATGTATAAATTTTGTATAGGCCTCTTAAAGCTTTGGGAGCCTTAAGATGATAAAAGATAGAATTCCAGCTCAATAGGGTGGTGATCCAACAAAGTAGCAGGTACATGAGGAATGCGTAAAAAAGAAGTCCCAACTTAAATCTATCTAATGTTGACAACACCCTTATATTGCCTTAAACTAGACCAAGTGAACTAGATTTTTTTATTGTTTTTCTTGCATGTAAAAAAAGGATCTACTAAATTTAACTTCCCATTGAACTTAGTTTAGGAATTTTTTTAATTACCTTTCCAGCCAAATTTACATCCACCCAATTTAGCCTCGGAATCTTTCAACACCCTTATAAACTCTTGTACAAAACCAATGATTTTTTTTCAGATATATTACCATCCAGTTGCCCAAGTTTGACCTCTCTGTATTATCATTATAAGCATACATCCTGGAGACACCAAGTTTTTTGTTGTCCATTTTAAGCTGAGTGCACACAACCTGATTACAGGGACATCAGCCATTGTTAGCAATTATTGGGCCTAAATTGAGGTTCAAAAGAACAGAAACCTCTCCTCTTCCTTTCACACTCTTTGAAAGAATAAGTTAAAGCTCTATGCCAGGTGACATGAGTAGTGTAGGGAAATGAAAAGAAAAAGGACGTTATTGGGGAGGAGGGGTTGCTATACTGATCAATCAATTTCTCAAACACCATCCAATGTACAAGAACCTTGCCAACTTTTACATCCATGGAACCTTAATTATTATTTTGATTTTCTTTGGGAACATTTGACACTCTCAATGATAAGAGTTTTTTGTTTTGCTTTTTGGAAGGCTGCTTAGAAGATTTCTACCCATGATCGCAAAATTTAGGCTGTACCATTATAGAGTATTTTGTTAAGAAGGCTTGTTCTCTAAAGACTCCCAATAGGTTCAATAGGTTCCAGTACAATTAGAGATCACTTCTTATTATCATTCATGTCATCAAAAATAGCAAATTGATTAGAGGCACTTAGAGTGATATCTATTCTGGGTTGAATACCAGAAGTAGCAATAATGGCCACATATTCTTGAATATCTTCTCTTGGTTTCTAAGGAGGCTTCATCTCAATATTACTAGAGTTATCTAAAGCCATCTGTGCACTTGCTGACTATTTTCCAATTCTTTGTTTTGAGCCGAAACAGGTTTTCTAGTATCATTATTTCTTAGCATTGGGCATGCCATTCTTAAGTGACAATATTGTTTGCAAAATAGAAAAGCATTTAAATCACCCAATCCAAAAATCTAACAATTATTTTACTTGTGTAGAAGAATCATGATACAGTCAGGAAGAGCTACTCTATGATTCAAGGAAATCAAAACTATCACATTGACATGCTGAAGGGATGACTGGTTGCCTTAAATGAAAATTTTGGAGGTACATTATAGTCCTCAATCCATTCAGGAGAGGAATTTGAAACATTTTCTGGATTGACAGCAAGGTCCAAAGTGAAGGCTTTCGATAAAAACCTACCAACATTTCAAAACGCTTTAGACAAAACAATTCTTGGCATATTCTGATTCTTCAAGCAGACCAAGAAAAGATTTAGAAGTATATGATAGAATGAGGCATGAAGACCCAGCTTCTTGCCCTAGATTGAAGCAAATCAATTATCCAAAAACTTTCTAGATTGTAAAAATTTAGTATTTAAGAAAACAAAATAAAATAATTTTGTTTCAATTTCTCTTCTTACCTTTTTATCACATTACACAGGATATCACTTATGTCTAAGGTAAGAAATGTGGATCATCATACAGATCATGTAGGGGCAATGCTATAATGGGTCTTTCATTTTGCATAACAAATATGGCTCATTTGGTTACCTTACCCTTTCTCTTAGAAACCAAGTCTCTTTTTAAGATTTTGCATTGTTACCATTATTATTTGCAAGGTCTTCCATAAGAAATGAATAAATGCCATCATCCTATGGGAAATCATCCTGCATGCCACATTACTCCTCTGCTCAAATTTCCTCAAACGCCCAAACAATAACTGTGTAAAACTGAAAACTCTGATGCTTAAAACAAAAAAACAAAACAGATTTTCAATATAAAAAGACATAGAAAACAAAAATCAAGCAGAATGAGAGAAAGCAATATAAAACAACCAAAAACAAAGCAAGAAGAAGAACCAAAAAAATACATAACCCAACAATTAGAACTAGACACAAAGATGACCAAGAATCAACCAACCAGCCTGGAGAGATCAACACAGGGCAACTTTTTGTCTTCCCCACCCAGATCTCATTCTTGATTTGCATTTATTTTGAATGTGTCAAAGTACTTTATAAGACATACATTTCTGATGATATATTAACTACTCTAAATGTATTAGACAATATAACCTTAGATTCATTAATGACCGCAACCAGCTGTTGACGATCACAGAACTGGGCGAGGGAGTAAGGTGATATATGATTTTATACTTTTATTTTTCTTTGTTAGTCAGTATTTAATGTTGTACCCCTGAAGTTTTATAACTGGATTACTAAGCTTTCGAACTTGAACTTCTGCATTAAGCCATGAGATTTTCTTACAAATGGTGGAAACTATTACTGATTGCCTGTATGCTCGAATAGCCTACTCAAACTTAAGCCTCTGTATTAAGCCATGACATAGACCATTAAAAGGAGAATGTTTGATTGAATTGTGTAATTTACTAGGAATCTTCTCATAATTGCTTAAAATGCGACAACATAAATCATTGACTGATAGCTTTTTGGGCAAGTTAATACTTTTTTCATGAAATATGAAATTAAAGGTCTCATTATTTGGAAAACATTATGACTTTTTTGCAGGTTGCATTTTGCATATTGTTGCTATTTTATGTTCCCAATTTGGTCCCTTATTCAGGATACATTCCTGTTGAGAATGGACTTTCCCCTATAGTTTCTGCAGAGTATGAACCTCTTCCAGCTGGAGAGCATGTTTGTCCTGAGCGACATGTGAATTTCTTTTCCAGTGAGTTTACTATCCATATCTTGTGTATCTTATGCATATTTTATGAAAATTCTGATTATTTAGCAAATTGAAGAGTCTGGTCTTGAAATTCAATAAATTGTTTTTTTCTTGACACTTTTGTTATACCAGGCATGCAAGAGTTATTCCTCTCATGTACAATTGTAAATAAATGTTTCATGACAGGAATTTTTTTTAGCTGGATGACACCCCTCATGAGAGAAGGATACAAAAGGCCTGTTACAGAGAAGGATGTTTGGCAGCTTGATACATGGGATCAAACTGAGACTCTCTATAATAAGTAAGCATGTCTAGCTGCTGGTGTGGAGTGGGTGTTAGAATGAGCTTTTCATTGGTGATTCTTAACTTCTTTGTATTCTATTTGAGATGAAAATGTGCTTGTACAGCTTCCAGCAGTGTTGGGAAGAAGAATGCAAGAAGCCAAAACCATGGCTATTAAGGGCATTGAACTGTAGTCTTGGAGCCCGGTACAGAATCCTAACCTATATCTATTTTGTTTTCTGTCAAATATTTGTGACGTTTTTTTTTTTGGAATCCAAATTGTTTGTGTTAGTATCAATTGGATTGGTGAACTTTCTATGGTGTGAGTTTGATTCTTTTGAATGTTTAATTACGTTGCTGAATGTCTTCTCACATGTCTATTGACAATCTGAAAAAATGCATGTCTTGACAACAAGCCTAAAGAGCACACAGGAAATACTGAGGTGAGGGTGGTGGGAATCAGTATTAACTTCTAAACTTTTAACTGCATGAAACCAAATAAAACTTGCAGAGAGAAACCGCATAGAGGCATACAGAAAATTTCACATAAAAAACTTTTAAAGGTAAAAAACCACAGGACATGATAGCTTTCTTTTACTAAAATGGGCACCAACTTACAGAAAGCACTATTTCTTGGAGCACCAACCCTCTTTGAAGCACCAACTTTGACCATCTGAGGCCACCAACCTTAGTTTGAGAGCACCGACTCTCCTCGACGCACCAATCTGATCAGCTGAAGCACCAAGTTCAGTTTGAACACCATCTAAATTTGAAAGTTAAATAAAAAATTTCAGAATTCGTAAGCACTATAATTGCCATATAAAAATACACATAATACTCCCTACAACATTTCTTATCTCCAGTAATTGAATGGACTACTCTAGGCTTCTCAAGGGACTCCATCTGAAGACTTCCCATGCCCAAAACAGGATTGTCTCCAAACATTTATCAATGTTTTTAATAACTTTTCAATTGCTTCCTTTATTTATTGACGTCTTCCATATGAAAGTTTAGGATAAACTTCTTTATACCTGCATGAATTCTTCTCAAACCTTCATTCATTCTTTTCCACAAATCTTCTTTAATGCTGAGAGTAGTTTCAATCAAAGTAACAAGACTCCAACCTGGACTCGGCAAGGGTAATATGACTCATGAACTGGTTCGGACTCGCTTGTGACTCGGTTGTGACTTGGCAAAGTGACAAAACCCTTGAAATTCAGAGATTTTTTAGGATTTAAGGAAATTCCATGCGCCCATTATTGAATAAAGCTTAAAGACACAAATAACATCATGAAATAGAAGGTAATTTGATCACATACATTGATTACATAAGTACAAAGGTAAACTTTAGATGTATTAAGAAAATTTTGAGAACAAAAATTAAAAATCAGACGAGTCAGATGAGTCAGTCAAGTCAGCTAGGTGAGTCAGCCAAGTCAGCCGAGTTGGGCGAGTTAGCCCAGTTGACCTGCCGAGTCAAGGTCATGGGTCATTTTGACCCGGCTGAGGTAACTCGACTCGCCGAATCGGACAACTTGCTTGACTCACGGCGAGTCTCATTACTTTGGTTTCAATAGATTATGAAACAGATAGTAAGCACAAGCCAGACAATAATATTGTTATTCAATTCTCAGAAGAACCCGTAGAATCTCAAGAAATCTCCAACACATGTTGTATGACTTAGATTCAACATCCTAAAAAATGATCGAATGCCCTTGACCAAACTAAAGATCTAGTTTCCTTGAATACGAACAGCAATCGAACCAAACTTTTGAAAGGAATGTGCACTTTTGCAAGATCGCCCCACTCAAACAATATACACAGCACCACTAAAAATGCTCCACTACAATCATAAAAAAACATTTTCAAGGCCCGTTCAATGGTTTTTAATAGTTGGTGAAAAAAATCTTTTTAACTTTCCAAAACATTTGCCACATAAAATCCTCCGAGCAAGAAAGAGAAGAAATGGCTGAATAATATTTTATTTTACTCCAGAAATGTTACATGGAATTAACACTGCCACCACTCGCATGCCAATTTTTAATTTTTTGACATCACTCAGAAAATTCAGAAGCTTCCACCCAGCATCAAGGCGTTACAAAACTTTGTCTTAAATAATATCACTTCTTTATTAACAACATCAGGTTGGCACATATCTTTCTATTAGTTACTATATAATATGGCACCTCTTGGAATATTCAACATTGACATGGCAATTAGAATGACTCGACAAAGAAATGTGTTAATGTTAGTGTAGTTTCAGTCGGATAAAACTCACTGAAGATATATATATATATTGTGTATATATGAGATATATACTTCACTCATTTAATATATATTAGATATAGTGTATGTATATGTGTGCGTGCATGTGTGTGTGTGTGTATATATACAATTTATTATCATATGCTTAATCATGATAATAAGCAAATGTTACTGATAACTAATAAGAATTAAAGAGACATGTCTCTAGGGAGACATGCCTCTTAATATCATATACATATGTATTGAGAAGGTAACTTGAAACACAGATAATTAAAGTTATAACAGTAAATTAAAATATATATACAATGAGATCCTTAACATGGTATTAGAGCAAAGCCTGGGAGGAAGATAATTAAAGGATCAAAACAATATCTGAATGGAAATATGAATCTGTATTGGAATAGCGAACAAAGGGATCTCCACAACCAACGATAGACCCATCAACAACATAGTTAAAAACTTATATAAGTGGTCACAATGTTTGAGAAACTTTGCGATCATAGTTTTGGCAGATAGTTTTACTCAAGGCAAATGGACCCAAAAGGACGCTTGATTTGCGTAAATGTTGTTAATATGCGGTGCGTCCAAATCAAAGTAACAAGAATCGGAATCGGATCGAAATCGGCAAGGCCGAATCAAATCGTGAATCGGCCATGAATCGGAATCGAATCGGCCATGAATCGGAAAATTAAAAAAACCCTTGAAATTTAGTGAGTAACTTATTTCATAAACCCTTTATCGCTGATTCGATTCACCGATTCACAAAAAATCGGTTGGCTTGAATCGAATCGCCGAATCGCGTGAATTGCATGAATCGCCGTGATTCTTGGAACTATGGTCCAAATATTAATAATGTGATTTGGCGCATTCGCAAATTGGTAAAATGGCGGCATCATGGGAGAAAGGTAAAAAGATATGGAGGGAACAACCATATTTTTGGTGTGTAAGTCAGCCAAATTCCATGTCGAATCAATAGGAGATAGTAGAATGATGTTATAATGCACAATACCTAAAAAGGAGCCAATCATCATGCCCAGTAGTACAAAGGTGATTCAACAAGGGGCTCATTATCCCTTATATAGACATTTCACTTTTAAGTGGACACAATTTACTATGAAGGAAAAACCGAAATCGCAACTTTCTAATTTTGGATCTACCATACCCGATACAGAAGAAGTGGCATTATTTATATGGGTTCATGTTACAGCTTGAAAGAAGTACTACACATGGGCCAATTCCATTATAATTTGAGCATTCTATGTTTAACGTGGATGACCAAAAAAAACATGAAGATATATAGGTGACAATTCAATAAAGATTGCATATAAGAATAATATTATACATAGTCTATCCAACTGCAAATAGAGCTTTCACAGCTGGGAGGTGAACACAGATCGGATGCATAGGGACCAAATTCACATATAAAGATCACAACTTTCATAGTTAGGAGGTATACTAGTTGATGCAATTGGAAGTGAATATCAATATTTGATTATTAAGGAAGCTTACTTAGAAATATATTCAATCAAATAAGAGCAACCAGTGAGGTGACTAATCGGGAGGCTCAAAGGAGACAGGTTCACCGGTTAGGTGTAGAGATTTATTTAGACCAATCAAGATGGACTATGCAAACAATAACTAATTAAATTATTGGCCATCGACAGTGTAACACGGGGAAGTTCCCCCCCCCCCCCCCAAAATTGGGCTGCACTGGAGACAGGGATGCACCCGAGATGGGGGGACGGTGTCTTGTCATTTCGGGCGGCGCCAATTAGAGCGCCACCTCTGCCGGAGACGGCAAGATGTCTTCATGTCCCCTGTGGGTGCGGGGGAATGTGAGGGCAGACGTTGGAACATCTCCTGTGGCAACAAGATGGGGAACATTAAAAAAAAAAGGCATTATTTTAATATTTTTTTGGTTCTATTTTTGTTATAATGGGATGTGGGGCCCATTCCTTCCTCCTCCTTTGTTCAAAACCCTTCTATTCTTTATTTTTATTCACATTTGCATTTCTATAGCTGAAGACTAATATATATATTATAAATTTAAAATTATATAATTTGACACTTTCATTTGTTGATTTTCAATGTTCATTTTTTGTCATTTAATCATGAATCATGATATTCTAGTTCAAAACTTCAATGCAGTGTTTAATGTTTAGGTTTTTTACATCTTTATATCTTATATTGTATAATTGTAGTACATCTTTTCATAACTAGCATTTAAGTACCATATGTATAGTATATACACCCTGCCCCCGGCCACCCCCTGTCCTTTGTAACCGTCCCCAAATCAGGGTCCCTCTGTCCCCTTGTCTCAGAAACTTGTTCCCCCGTCCCATTGTCCCCTTGTCTCGCAGGGCGGTGTAACTATGATCATCGATATTATAGTCAACTCTTGTCTAGTGGATAATTATTAAGTATTGTCTATTATTTAGAGCACGTGGAGAATGGATAACTATTACTAGAGAAGGAATATGTTTGAACTTTGAATAGAGCGGTTAACGAAAGATACAATTAGAGAGAGGTAGAATATATTGGTGAGGTGCACTGGAAAAGGTATACTGATGGAGAAATTATTCATAATGCAACAATTGTGGGATAAGACAATTGAACATTGCGCCAATGCATGGAAAGAAAATGAACGAACAAAAGAATCATAAAATAAATAAAAGTGGATTTTGGATATTCATACGATGCAAACATTATGGGCTCCCCTTTTGATCATTCCCAACACAAATAGGTAGACATTGTGATGGAACCCTATTTTTTGGCAAAATTAAGGTCTCCATTTATGATGTTGGAGACTTAAAAAGAAAAATATTTTCATGGATGTCAAGAACACTAAGAATATCATTTCCATTGGTAATAGCTGATGATGAACTTACAGCCTTATAGAGACTAAAGATGAGTTGTATATCTACAAGGTGAAAATTATGAAGCTGCTATCAGTAGCATGGCTTGAGCATTCCTGATGAATAAAAGCAACAACTAATGTGACCAATGCATCAATTAATGAAGATGAATAAAAGATAGAAACATATTATTGCATAGCAGCGCTTTCTCAAGGAAGTATATGCTCTTCAATAAGTTATAAAAGGATGAACTAGATGTGATCTACGTGTGCTCCAGGCAGATGGACATTACTTCTTGAAGATCGATTAAACAGGGGCATCATATTTTCATGAATTTATTGAGAAGTTTGTACAGTTTGAGACTGGTGTGAAGAGACAGCCGTTTTTGTTGAAGATTATTGTCCTGAGGACTGCAGTCATACATTTCATTGTCTATGGTTTGACCAATCCCGGGAGATCATATTCGCAATAACTAGCAGTAGAAAGAGATGCTTAATCAGAAAATTGGTGCTTGGGATGGTTGACAACAAAGTAGAAGTGGTTCCAATCATTAAAAATCACAAGTCTGTAGCACTGCAAATACCATGAGCTCACCCAGAAAACTTTACGGTCATCCACATACTCCAGATTGGGCTTCTAGTTTGGCACTGATCAGAGGTGATCTAGATGGCATATTGTCTATAATAGAGGCCATAAATCATCAAGGATTTGATATATTGAGGGGCCATAATTAAGCAGCATCACATTGAGGGACGTTCAACTTTACCCTGGCTACTTATGTTAATTCTGAATCTTTTCCATGTTGTTCAGACCTTGTTTAATGCTCAAGAACCCACCAGTATCAACAACCTGGACTTCCTTAGCATCAAGCTATCGACAATACACAGTGCAAGATATTTAAAATAAAATAAAATAAAAGATTACGATGATGCTGGAATTCAATTCACATCTTCACCATGAATTTCCAAATTCGTAAGGCACATTGAAAACTTCACAAGATTGAGATTCAGAATATTAGAGTGAACAAATACAATGAGTGGAGCATTCTGGAAATAAAATGCACCTGCAAGGGGACAAAGTTGCAATCACGGATGAAAATTAAGGGAATAGCGAGGAGTGACCATCAACAGATATGGTCTCCTCAAAAACCGTGAGAATTCCAACTGTTATTCATGCCCAGATTTGAACGCATATGCCAACATTTTAAAAATCAATGCGTAGAAGATGGTATCATGGTGTTGATCGCCGAGAGTTGAATACGATGCTAATAAATCCTTTCTCAGTGCACAAGGAAATAATTTGGGATTTCGATTGTTGCCTAAGAAGAGGTTGTTTGAAGCAGAACCTATGATTGCAAATGGATGCTCTGAAACAAGTGGAATGAGTGTGCTGTCGATGCCCATCAAATTTAAACTGAACCTAGAAGATCCTCTATGTATGTGGAATGATAGTATTAAAGAGATGGCAATAATCAAACTCACAAGTCATGCTTCGAAGAGCATATGAAGTTACGTGGTTTTGGAGATATAAAATATAAATTGGGAGTATTAAATTACCTAAACAATATGTTTACCTCTTATTTGTATATTATTAATTCTTTGTTAAATATATTTAGAGGGACGTGGCTTTTTGAAGAGTCACTTTATTATATATAAGTAATGAGAAATCAATAAACAAAAGATATATTCAACATCTTTTATAAGAAGAAAAAACATTTATTGTATGGAGGAATAAGGGCTATAATATGACTTTGTAATATAAATTCAATTAGTTTATTTTTATAATAAACTAAAATGTCTTGTTTATCTTTTAAATGGCGTGGAGATTTAAACTACAGATGAATCGTCTTTTTTAATTATTTTTTGGAATTCTGTAAACAATTTAAATGTGGGATAAGTGGACATGGTTATTTAGCATTTTAAATTCGATCATCACAGATATTGTGAAATATTAAATTGTTTCCATAGCTGCGTCCAGTTTGTCTCCCTACCAGGGGAATTAAAGCTCAATCTGGACTAATTTAAGATTGCATAAATATTAGATTTGTTGCATCTTGATTATTTAATTGTTTGCAATATAAGTGCATAAGAACTTTATAAAGTTGTACGTGAAAATTCACTGAAGTTGACTCTATTGCCCAGATGAGCAGAGGCACTGGTCTTTCTATTATTGAAGTCAGAAAATCTATATATACCTTGCTACAAGCAACAAATTCATTATTAACAAACCCAAGTACTCAGCATTCCGTTTCAGTTTCATCAAGTTTAAGGACCTTGCCAGCCAGAGAACTCCAAAGCTTAAATTCGCTTTAAAAAAGCTTTGAACCAAGTGATCAGTTTCGAGGAGAAGGTTTACTCGCCTAGGTGTAGCAAAGCTTGAAGTATCAAGGTGATTCTTGTTCGATGGCCATAACTGATTGCAAAATTCTATCAAAGAAGTGGCAGGCTCTTGGATTTCCAATCTGCGGTTTTGGGAACCTACACATTGTAAACTCTAACATTGCTAGCAACTAAAGGTCAATGCCAGCCGTCTAGTTCCAATCGTGATTTGGGAATAACCTTAGAATAATGGAAAAGAATAGAAATTACCTCTGATAAGAAGTATTATAAGAAAGTCAAATTGTATGGATTCCACTTTCAAGAAGAACTAATTCCACTGTCACGGCTGCCCAAACTACATAGCAAACTAAATCAGGGACAATATTCCATTACAAGCTAGAACTAGTTCCTGTACTGGATGTTTGCATGTTGTTGACTTAGGAACACAGAAAAATGCAAGAAAATGGACAATCATATTGAACGAGCATCTGGGAATGATTATGACATTATCATTGATACCGAACAGACATTGTTAATACATTTGTAGCGATCGTCTAAACTCATCATGATATACATTTGTAGAAGAGTCATGTTGGTCTTGCAAATCACATAGATCATTGGTTGTTAAGATATTGCAACAACAAATCAGAAGATAGTGACAATAGTTAAAGATTAATGTGATAAGAGGATATTGCTGATGATGAGTCAGCAATTTTTTTAGACGGATTCAAATATTGATTGCGGCCTTAATTGGAATCCCATATTTGGAATGGAACCTCTGTATGCAATCAGTAATGATGGTTTGGATCAGATCATCTATGCTATGTATTTGAAGTCTCTCTGCACAAGACATCTGCAATAATGTATTGAACTCTCGTGATCAATTAAAAATGATGGGATGAGTAATTATTGCTTGATATGGATAGTGATATGTCATGGTATTGGCGTTTGCCTCAAAGAGTCAATTTAGAAAGGACTAATGCATATGATATTGTTTGTAAGATACATATCGCTGTGTGTGATTTGCTATGGAGATTTGTGAAGTGGATATACATGTCATGTGTGGATAAATGAGTAATCACATATACCAAGACAATAGAATGTAAAAGAAGATTTTAACTTGTATATGAGAAATTAATAATCAATGTATGGACACATAAGATTTACTCTAGTCATCTATTACCAGGAGATGCTAGAGATGAAATCTACTAACTTCGATGTAATGCAAAATTGGTCAGATGATATAAGAGTGGGAATTTTACATTGTGGTGAGGAATAATAACCAATGCTTAATTCCCACTTGAATCATCATTAGAAGAGAGATGTTCCATTCTCAAATAATCTAAGAAGGCATTATTTAATTTGATGCCTATGGACCTTCATATGCAGATTAGTATTTCTCTTGAGTATTACACTTTTTTACTCGTCGTAGTCTTTTTCTTATTTGTATTTTCATATGTACTATAAAAGAACTATTTGCCTTGATCTTTTCTTTTGTCTCTGGAGATGTTCTTGTAGGAAAAGAAAATTGGTACATTAAGGCATGCTACCAATATTGTTCTGGACTTAGTCTTATGATAGTAGCTCCAAAGAAGTTTTGATCTAGAATTCATTAGTCATTTGAGGTTCATGTTGCATAAAGTGAGGCTCTTGAAGCAAATATCTTTGATGATTTAGATTATGAAGTAACCTTTTATATCAAGAGGGAGTCAGAGAGGTCATTAAAGGCAATCTTGGACATAGAGAGGGAGCAAATAGATGATATGCTTTAGTCAAACTTTTGATGATCTTGGTTGTATTAGTTTAGAATGAGTAGACGATGTCG
The DNA here is from genome assembly GCA_028749045.1 of Cupressus sempervirens. Classification (NCBI taxonomy): domain Eukaryota; kingdom Viridiplantae; phylum Streptophyta; class Pinopsida; order Cupressales; family Cupressaceae; genus Cupressus; species Cupressus sempervirens. The sequence continues at coordinate 250,189,191 of CM053793.1, read as the reverse complement.
AGATGGAATCTCTTGTGATCATAGACTATAGCAGTTAAAGGACCATGATTCATGGAATAAAGTTTCATATATGTAGACTAGAGGGTCTTATGCTATCAAGATACTTGTTGAACTAAAGAAGTATGACACAACTCGCTTCTAGGAGGTCACAAGGATGATATCAAACTAAGAGGGATATTTTGACACTCCCTTGTAATACATTCTTGTCTATGAGAGATAAGTTTGAGGTGAAAATCTCACATGTGTTTGGGCCTGCCCCCTGTGTACATCATGAGAAAGTGACAACTTTCAAATGATCATCACTTGTATTTGTAGAAGTTATTGGAAGGTGACAATCTTATAGTAACTTAAATCATGATATACATTGTGTAAATGTTGAAATAGCTCATAAAAGGCCGTATCGTGTAAATCAACAACTAAGTGTTAGATGTTATTAAATTAACGGTCTATAAGTTGTTTGTATAGAGGTATGATAGGCATTTGGTGAATATCTTTCTTTGATATTCTGATAGGCCATTACCGTATTGAGTGCTTGGTGGATATCATATAATTAATGCTCTAATAGGCCATTACTCAGAGTACTTGGTGGATATCATTTAATTGATGTTTTGATAGGCCAATACTCATGTTACCTGATATGATATCAAAATAGTATTTGGTGAATATCCTATGATGATATTTTGATAGATTAATACTTATACGATATCATATATTGGAAGACTTCTGATCAAAGACTTCCTTGATGTATTATATCTAAATATTAGTAATGGTGTAATATTTACCCATGTGTTTATCCCTCTTAATATATATATGTCTTCAAAGAGTTTTATCCAACTGAAACTACACTAACATTAGCACTCGCTCTTAGTTAAGAAGGATAAGAGAGAGTGTTAATGTTAGCGTAGTTTCAGTCGGATAAAACTCTCTGAAGATATATATAGATATAACTAAGAGGGAGTTTTAATGTTAGTGTAGTTTCAGTTGGATAAAACTCTCTGAAGATATATATATATATATATATATATATATTTATTTATCATATGCTTAATCATGATAATAAGCAAATGTTATTGATAACTAATAAGAATTAAAGAGACATGTATCTACGGATACATGCCTCTAAATATCATATACATATGTATTGAGAAGGTAACTTGAAACACATAGACAGAAAAACATTAAGTGCAAAGTAAGGTTATAACAGTAAATTAAAATATATATACAATGAGATCCTTAACAAAATGGACAAGCAAGCAGCTTAGGCAGATACCCAAGTAGCTCAATTAGACGGCCGAGCAACTCAGGGACATTAAGCACCTCAAGCAACTCAAGCAACTTAACCAGATATCCAAGCAGCTCAACTAAGAAAACAAGTAGCTCAACCAGACAACCAACCGACTTAAACCAAATAGGTCAAGTAGATCAAGTAGACAACGAGGCATCTCAATCCAATTCTTTATTATTTAGAATGATCCTACAGAATTCATACGACCTTGTTCATCAAACTTTGACATCAATGACAACATTTTCAACAAAGGCAAATATGAAAACTGATAGATATGTCTAATAGTATAAGTATGTTTGTGAGGTTTGTGTCGGAGGTGGAAATTTAGTGAAGTAATTGCAACAACTTTTTCCTTGTGTTCGACAGTGTTTGTGGTATTGGTATGGGAGGGAATGGTGGGATGGGTTTAGAGATGGTAGTCTAGGGGTTCATTTTCAGGGGTCAGCATAAGGCAGCAGTATACATACATTCATGCATATACTTATGTATATACATAAATATCAATGCTCAAAATGTTTGAGGCTTAGCCATTCAGGAGATTAAAATTCAAATGTAGACATTCACATAATTTATTGAGGTTGATATTCAACGTTCATTGACAAAGTATAACAGCAATAAAAAGTAGAAATTTAATTGTTTTCATTACAAAAAAGGCCACATGGATATAAGATCGCTTGACAAAAGGACCAGCAAAAGGAATGTGGCAGGATTACAGAAATAAAAAAATCTTGTAGCAAGTACAGCCAGGGCTCATTTCGGCTACCAATATCAAATTCAGTCTGAATTAGAGTTACTCTCTATGTCAAGACTCAAATTAATCACTTTTACAAAAAAATACAAAAGTGGTGAAAAAGTTGTAATGCTCCTTTTTAAGGCATCAACTTTTTCTGTAGGTTAGCCTATAACTTTGGTCCCCGTAGGCTATTGTAGGCTAACATGGTGATCAGGGGACACTTTTGAGGGTGTTCTATGGCTCTTCAGCTGTGACCTTTTTGTGCTTATTTCAGTAGTCTTCAGCTTATTTGTGTTGTGCATGATCATTTGGGACACTGATTCACATTTATTTTTTACAATAAGCCAAAAAAATGTTTTTCTCGTACTTACTATTTAGGTCATTTTGCATCATATCTGTATCTGAAAGTGGATGGATTATTCTCATGAGTTGATATTAACAATTATCAGGGCTTTATGATTTAATTTAAATTATTTAAAACTTTAATAATGTTAATTTACTTAATTATATTAAATGACTTTATGATATGACAACATAAAGGGGTATAGAGTGATTTTAAGTCCTTTTCATAAAGGGACTTTATTTTGGCTCCAGGGAGTTACAAGGTAATTAAATAATTTAATAAAGTGTTTTATGGAGATAGGTGCCAATATTGGGAGATATAAGGTGAATATACCATGAATTCCTAAAATGACTTCAAAAGAGTTAAAGAATTAAAATTATATAAGAGTTCACTTTATTATTCCCTATTGCAAGTATGAATACTAAAAGAGAAAAATTTAAATAGCGTCTTCGGGAACTTTATGAGCGGATTATAAAAAGAGGTTTGAAGAAGTCATTTGAAATATTTGGGTTATTTATTTTCTCTTTGAGAAGCTTGAGAGCTTTGGCTTTCATTTACAGGAAATTTGAGAATGAAAAACCTTTGAAATCAATAGATTGGACGAAAACCCAGCTCCACATTGAGAGGCGAATCTACCCAGGTTCATCATTGAGTATATTTGCAGGTTTTACATCATTTGGTGCTTCAACCAGTTAGGGTTAGAAAGAAAGAAACTCATATCAGCTATAGTTTGAAGTTTATTTACAGAGTCATTTGCAATCAAATTATAATTTTTAAGAGTTTGCATCTGCTGCAATAAACAGAGTGGTCTTGTGCATTGATTGGGTTTATTTATGGTGCATATTTTTTTGAATTATGAACTATTTGAGTTTGGTGAAGAATAACTTCTATCTTTGTCCACCTTCAGTCTGCTGTTCAAAATGGAAGATGTTTTCTAGAAGCTGGAAATAAATCTGTTTGATATTGCAGTTCCTTAACCATTGGTAGCAGAGTTTTTATGTCCAATTTAAAGGTTTGGCTAAAGGGGACATCATTTTTTTTTGTAGATTTTATTGACTGTCATCTCAGGGCTTGGCTGCAAGTGATTGGAACAGTATTGCTGCTGGGGTTGGCTAACAATAGTTTTCAAAGACTCTACTATGGATGCATGTGATAAGACTCTAGACTTCCATGGGTGTTGATGCTTGCAAATTACAATCAGCTCTGCATTTGTAGATCTGCAAATTGGTGACCAGTCAACCTTTTGATTTGTGAAATCTGATTTGAAACTATGCTCCACGGAGTTTCGGGTATAGGGACAGTCGGGGACGACTTTTAATAAGATAGGGGAATTTCTAAAATTCTAGAGAAATTTCAAATATGCATTTTATACAATTGATAAAGCATGCATCATAGACATTAATCGTTAAGCAGATTAACAAAATTCAAATGCATCCATTGTCAAAGATGTTGCAGGGTTCGCATCCTGTAGGCTCGCACCCGGTGTGGGTGCATTTTTGGGAGTCAATTAGTGCACACAGGGTGTCTGCCCAGCCATGTGGGTCTGCTACGGTGTGCAAACCCGCACATTCAGGCATGTGCGCACCCTCTACGCCCCCAGCTTGACCTCAGTGCACTCAAAGGTCCACGTCTTAAATGTGGCATAATTAATTTTTTTTTGAAACTTTTTTGTTACCCCGAAAATGGCCGTTTTTGAGGCCTTCCAAAACAAAAACATATCATTTTACCTTGTAAATTTTCCTCTCCATTTTGGCATTTTGAAGGGAGATGGGTTGTATTTGAAGTAGATATGAGTGATTAAAGGCTGTCAATCCCGTTTTTGAAGGAAATGTCCAAAAAAGTGGACTTTCCCAAGCCAAAAACATGTGTTTTGGGCTAAAATTTGTCACTTTTGCATGATGTACCCAAACTCCTTGTAAAAGGAAGTAATGACACAGTTTTAGGTTCCAAAAACATGTGCTTTTGGACCAAAAATCACCACCCTCTCCAAATGCATGTATTTGTGAGTAAAGATGTCCTTTTACATTGCAAAAGCTTGTGCTTTTGAGGGAAAATCGCCACTCTTGTGCTTTGAAGTTATAAAATCACTAAGGACGCACTTTTTGGAGATGAGAGCATGTACTTTTGGGTCCAAAATCGCCACCCATGTGCCTTTTAGTCTAAAAACATGTAAAATAAGTAATGACGTGCTTTTGAATAGAAAAAGCATATGCTTTTGACACAAAAATCGCCACCCTAATGCATTTTAACACTAATACTAGTAATGATGTATTTTTTGGGATGAAAAGCACATGTTTTTAAACCCAAAAAGCCCACAATATGCATAAACACATTCAAAACCTCTTATAGAAGAAGTAATGATGTGTTTTTCAAGAAGAATAACACATGCTTTTGTAATTGTGTAATGTCCCCTTTTTCTGGGACATTAAAAATTGATAGGCTAATCTAATATATAACCTTTGAGGACTTAATACAGAATTATTAAGTCAATTTTAATTAAAGGAGAGTGAATAAGAGATGAGTGGCTTGAGGGACAGGGACAAGAATACAGATGCTGAAGTGTCACAAGTTGGGTCTTTAAAAGGCGGAGAAGAAGCTCATTTCTTTATGCTTGGTTTATGATTCAGATTTCAGTTTCTTTCTTGAGAGATTTATTTGGAAAGCTTCAGCTTTCATCCGGCTTGAGGACGTAAACTCTTGTGCCAATAGATAGTGGACACAAACCCACTATCCGTGGAGACGTTACACCAAGTGTCTCACATGTGCTTACATGTTCTTCTCTTAGTATTCCATTCTGGCTGTAAAAATTTTGTTTAAGATTGGATTTTTGAATGCTAGTTATTGTATTGCTGATGTATAATGCAATAACATATTCTAAGGTATTTTATGAGAATCTACTGGTTTATGTTGTTGGTTTATAATGCATCTTCATATGTTTACGTTCTGAAAATTATTTGAGATATAATCAAGCCAATATCCATTTGGGATACTACAGTGGTATTAGAGCTTTGAACCTGTCATCTTGTGTGGTATAATTAGCGATTTGACCACGAACATTTCTACAGAAAGGTTATCTAAGACTTTAAAGCATTTGACGAGAATGTTTGAGTAGAAATGAAGAAATTTATTGTTGCTTCCGTTTATATATTTCATTCATAATTTTGTAAGCCGATAATAATAATAATGTCAGTTGGCATGGGTTTCACAAATAGTAACATGGAGACGCGTCTCGCCCCCCCTCCCCCATCCCCCTTTTGTCCCACGTCTTGGAGACTTGGATGCACTGGGGACTTGGGGGCTCTGTCCCCTCGTCCCCAACGACGCCACCAGATTCCACCACCTCCATCGAGGATGTGGAACGTCCTGATGTTGACTATTTTCTGATTCGACTATTTATGTTAAATGTTTGATGTTCTAATTCCATCCAATGTTCAAGTATTTACTCTTTTACATCTTTATATCTTATATTGCATTACATCTTTTCATAACTAGCATTTAAAGTACCATATGTGTATACATATACACACCCCCTCCTATCCCCCCCATCGTCCCCTCGCCGGCCCCCACCGTCCCCAAATTAAGGCTCCTTTGCCCCCCTGTCATGAGAACTTGTCCCCCCGTTCTTCTGTCCCCCCATCCCCCAGGGTGGTGTAACTATGGTTTCACATGAAATCTCTCTCATCGAACAAGTTTCTGGAGGGAGCATTTTAATAGTTCTATGCATGTTCAAAGGACTCAATTCATAAGCTGAACAAAACTGCAAAGCAAATATCTTTCCATTGTTAGAGTGGCGAAATCAAGCTGAAGAAATAATTTCAGAATGTTGGCTTTGATTGGAGAAACAATGGAAGGCTGGGAGAGGTGGAATGATATATTTTGTTCATTACAGTGAAGTGTTTTTGACAAAGTCATCTTGTCAATTGTTTCAATGGATTGAATAAGAAATCGTTTTGTTTTTCCAAGGCTCGGAGCTTATATTAAAGAGGCATATATTGAACAAATATTTATTTAACAAGTGGCAGATATAAATTACGGGTTGCCTCTAATATAACTATAGTCCAGCGAAACAGTAGTTCAAACATGTATTGTACACTTCGAAGATATCAATGAGAAAATATAAGGAGTATATTTGGACTTGATGTTATATTAAGTCATTCTAATTTAATTGGGCATCCTCATTGGTTGGTTAGTCTTCAAGAAACCTTACCAGTATTTCATATAATATTTCCTGTTTGGCATGAATATGGTTTTTGTGTAGAGGGATTGCGGAGGTGACGAAAGGTCCTTAAGAGAAGTGGCATTCCTTGCCGTTTTGACAAAATTGTAGAAAAAATGTAGAGTTTCCAGAAACACTATTATTGTCGTTTGTTTCCCAAATTGTTATCAGCAAACGAGAATGTTTGGGCAAAGACTAATTGAAGTGTAATGTTTTGGTTGATGAATTTATTAGAAATGATTGCATAACCTTCCTTTTGTTTGTTGTGAATGATTGAAGAGAATGATAGGTGCATTATCAAACCCACCAGTTATTAGCGTTACTGACAAAAGATCCAAGGTGTTGTAATTGTCAGGAAGCGTTACTAAATTGAGAGGGTAATAATCTTTTAAGGCATTAGCAGCATTGCCGTTTCATAGACTTGAATTAGTTTTGCTGAGGGACTTCACATTTTTTGGCATGTCTCTTCATCTTTCAAGGTTGGAAATAATCTCTAAAGACGGATTATATGTGTTGAAGCTTATTTAAACGTCTCCTTGTGCATACTTTGAGAAATGTTTTCATAAATCATTCTGATTGCACATGCTGTGAATGATGTTTTGAGAAAATATTTGCAAAGGGAAATGTATATAAGCAAAGCTTGAGCAAGGAAAATGGGAACAGGCAGAGCCAACTAAGTGAAGTCAAATGCTTTCATTGGGCTTGAACCAGATTGCTGTTTTATTTATGGGTGGAATGAAGACGTAACATCAAAACTCCTCTTCATAATTTGTATCTACTTGGACATAAATGACCGAAATAGTTACTAGTGTCAGGGCCAATTTGGCCGTAGGTTGTCAGAAATTTTATTGGAAAAGAGAAGTGACTTCTCATTTCTCTTGACAACAAATAAAATGATAAGTAGGAGATAATAAGGCGCAACACTTGGTGAAGGTTTTGCAAATGGGGATGCAAGCTTTGGGTTTAACCATGGAGGAAACTCCGTAGTTGAGCGCGCTCAGGTTGGAGTAGTACTGGGATGGCTGACCTCCTAGGAAGTCTCAGTGTTTGACCCCTATGAGCATCACCTAGATCCAATGAGTGCTAAGTGTTCCATTTATTCTCATGAGAGATGGATTCATGTTGAATAGCTACTCATGAAACATGGGTCAATGAGTTTGACTGAAAATCACATAGTTAAATCTTGATAGCAATATTATAACAAATAAAATGTTATTGGTTCTTGGGCAACGAAAACTCTGATGATTAATATTGGTTTGAAGATTAATATTAATCATATATGGTATGAAGATTTTAGGAGTCACCATGAATAATTTATATTTGCAGAGTTTGGATAAATCTTCCATAAGAAAAACTCAATTTTTATGCCTCCTATTGTGAAGTGTTGATTATGTGATGCTTTGAAATTCATATATGTGGATGATTTGATTAAATTTTGGGGTTGGTAGCATATAAGCGAAATAAAGATACCGTCAATGATCAGGAGAGATATTGGCAACAGACGCGTCATTGCTTGAACTTTCTCCGAATTTCCAAAAAATATTGGTTCCGAACAATTTTGGAGTGCTGCATGACAAACTAAAATGAATCTGCAGTGAAATTCATGTCACAAGAATACAGTGTGGAAGGAATCAACACAACAGATGGTTTATGGGGATGCAGGTGAAATGAGGAAATGAAATCTTTGCAAGGTTGAAGATGCTGGGATAGTGCAAATTCTGTTGTGCTCGACAGCCACATACTATGCACATGAGGTAACTCGATATAGCGAAACATCATCAACAAGGAATGCATTGTTGCCAATTTTTTAATTTGCTGCTGGTAGTTGGTTTCCATTGTATGCTTCAGAAGTTCAACGGTTTAGCATAACTAGTCTATAGAGTGACCGTTGTTCGACAATCTTCACCAACAATTCACATAGAAGGTGGGCTGCAAGAAGAAAATTTGACAGGATTTGAGATGACATTGGGTTCTTTAGGAAGTTCCTAGCATGCATATGTGAGTTTTGAGTTTCATTACAGGAACTAGAATTTCTAGTGTGTGCAACAATCCTAAGGACTCCAGACCACTGACTTAATTTATGTTTTGCTCCTTGGCATAACAGTGAGTTTTCTCTCATGGCTCATATTCTCTCCGACAATTGCACAAAGATTAAATATTTTGGGGTTAATATACTTCATGAGATAATCTGTTTGGAACGTTGGGAGATCTATGTTACTACAGGTTGGTCTGCAGTTGTTGATTGAACTGCTCTATGAATTAAACTTATATCCTGTGTGCACCATTCTGTTGGCATATGATAATAGACCCAGGAATGTGTTGAAGTTTTACAATTGTATTTTTCGAACCCACAGCTGTGTAGTTTTGATCATTCTGGGAGTGTTTGAATCATTGAAGTATTTTCATTGAGTTGCAGTTCACTATATTCAATCTGGGTTAGAATTAGATTTTTCCAGGAGAAACATAGGCCAGTATTGAAAATTTATATTCTGCATTGCTACTATTATTTGAGTATAAGGTTTATATGCAGAGTTGTTAGGGGTGCATACTAGCAGTTTGAAAAATTCATTAGGAAGGCAAAAATAAATAAATATACAAAACAGGGGTATATGGTTGGAAGTAAAATTTGACAAATGGATGATATAAAAAACAGTGTCTTCTCAGAGGAATTTAACAATACATTCAATGATGCTCAGCTAAGAGACTTGTAGAAAGAAAAACAATTGGGTTGGCTATACATACTTGGGTTGCAACTAGAACACATGGAATCCTCAAATGATGTTCTCTCTAAATTGGAAGAGAGAGAAACATATTTGACCAATGTATAGCAGGCAGATTGTAGGCTCACGAATTGGGCTTTACAGTCTACAGTGGTAACCTTGGTCCAGCCCGAGTTCATGAAACATCCACATAAAGATGTGAGGCTTGTAGTTGCTTTATGTCTCAGCAAGATTATGCGAATGACAACCCCTATAGCAGCCTATAACGATGATGTGTTGAGGAAAGTTCTGCAGTTGATTGTGGGAAACTTAGAGCGATTACATGATGACAAAGATACTGCTTTTGCAAAGAAAGTTAAAATTTTAGATATTATGGCAAATAAGAGAATCATTTATATTATGATTGATCTTGAATGCAACAATTTAATTCTTCAACTATTAGAATGCTTCTTGTTTGAAATTGGGAAGCACCATTCAGGAAATGTAAAGACTTGTATGGGCACCATTATATCCTCAATTTATGATGTAGATGTTAAAATCTACAAGATGTTGTAGACAACCTTGTTAGCTTTTTGGAGGATGGAACATTAATATTGCGAATGATTGTTCAAGTTGATGCTCTCGTCTACAGCCTTTGAGCTTGTGGAGGAAGTAATTAAGCATATAATCAACTAATTTCAAGATCGCATGACAGATAGTGAGCTAATCTTCATGGGTTTACCGGTTAAAGGGACTCCTATGAGGCTTTATGGGAATTACAACAGTGAGGAGGAAGGTAAAGTAATTCAGACTAGCGATAGGAAGAATATGGATAAGGAACATACAAGTTTCTATATTGGTGATTTGGAGGTTAGCCTTGACAGACATGTTGATGAGGTTGGTTCTACTCAAAGTAAGATCATGTTGAAATCTTTGAATGGGAAATGTTTGCATAAGAATGATGTCATAGTAACAACTTTGCCTTTGCATTCAGAGCAAAGGAGCAAGGAAATTAAGGCATATGATTATATTCTTGAGTGGTGTGATGAACCATGTGTTTCTTATACACATGATATGAATTTAGAGGAACAATCCAAGATGACACTGCAAGACAATGAGTTGTATCAACATGACAATAATGAGACGCATGCCTTAAAGAACCAGCTGAAAGTTAGTGAAGACATGGTTGTGACATCTTTTGTACGTTATGATAACACTCACAAGACTATTGAAGATCTCTATTGGAAGGCTCAAAGGGGAGTGGAAGGAGATTTACTTGTTGCTACTTGCAGGTAGTCGAAACAACCCTTGAATCTATGAAATTAGATTATTTATGCTTGCTTTTCAACAGGGATTATATCCTTAAGGTTGCTGGAATATATGTTGATTAGTTGAGTAAAGGAAAGAATAAGATTGTGGAGCTCAGTAGGAAACTTAAAGATACTCAGGAGGCAATTGGATGATACACAGGTTGTTCTTCATGAAGCATAAAATTAGGTTAGGGTCACAAATCAAACTAGGGAACATGAGAGTAAAGAGAGGCAAGAGTTTTTCCAAGAATTAATTAATGAACTAGATAGCATTCAACAGACTTATGATTTAGATAGTTGTCTCAAGAGACCAAGTACCAAAATTTCAGATCACAGTCAACTACTAGACAACCTTTTGTTTGAAGTAGATGCTGATTGGATAATGGAGAATCTGCTATTTGAGTTTGATGATGGCACACTCATTGATATTGCTCAAGAGTTTCAGACTGATATTTGTTGCAACCAAGAGGTTGCCCTTTTGACAAAGGGACATAACGCTGATTACAAATCAACCTTGGATAGAGATGTGGCGAGCAGTATAGCTAGAGTGCATACAGTGAGAGGAGCAACATTGTGGCAGTTGAGCAGCTGGGGTATTCCACCCGTTATAGGCACAAAGCAACAAGATATTACAGATAGTTGGGAAGGTGGATGACCTTTTTATTTAAGGGATTCGGGAGGAATATTCCCATGGTTCGTAATGTTTCCAGGGGTTGGTTGGCACATAGTTGAGTTCCCACAATTATTTGACCACAGTGGTGCTTATGATCTCAATTGGAGTGAGATTCTTAATCAGATTGAGGATCTTCTTGTATATGATGGTAGAACACGACAGGGTGTGTAGATTGAATATGCACATGGGATGGTTTGGGATCCTGGCATTAGCATGCTTGATGTATTGTTATCAAGGGAGGACCATGAATGGCTTTGCATTTCTCAGTCCTTTGTTCATATCATAGTAGCACATCGAATTGTCAAAGCATTATTCATGTTGTTGATATGGGACCTAGGTATCGTGGTCGCATGCTTGCAGTCGTTTGAGGGCAAACAATCTCGAGAGAGGAGGATCGTAATGTCCCATGTCCCCTTTTTCTGGGACATTAAAAATTGATAGGCCAATCCAATATATGACCCTTGAGGACTTAATACAAAATTATTAAGTCAATTTTAATTAAAGGAGAGTGAATAAGAGATGAGTGACATGAGGGACAGGGACAAGAATACAAAAGTTGAAGTTTCATAGTTTGGGTCTTTAAAAGGTAGGGAAGAAGCTCATTTCTTTATGCTTATTTTATGATCCAGATTTTAGTTTCTCTCTTGAGAGAGTTATTTGGAAAGCTTCAGCTTTCATCCAGCTTGAGGACATAAACTTTGGTGCCGGTAGACAGTGGATGAAAATCCATTGTCCGTGCAAACGTCACACTAGGTGTCTCACAGGTGCTTACAGGTTCTTTTCTTAGTATTCCAATCTGGCTGTAAAAATTATGTTTAAGATTGGATTTTTGAATGCTAGTTATTGTATTGCTGATGTATAATGCAATAACATATTCTAAGGTATTTTATGAGAATCTACTGGTTTATAATGCATCTTCATATGTTTATGTTCTGAAAATTATTTAGAGATAAAATCGGGCCAATATCCATTTGGGATTCTACAAATTGCATGTGCTTTTGAGTTCAAATTCCCCACTTATATGCATTTTAACACTAGCTCAAGTTAATAAACACATAATGAACTTTAAAAACACATTTGTACATGCTTTTGGGTTCAAAATCCCCACTTATAATCACCTAAATGATTAAATAACATGGTATTTTATTTAAAAAGCCACTTATATGTTTTTAGGACTTAAATTCATTTGTAGTGGGTTTTTAATAGGTGTTAAGCATGTTGATATATGCTTTGAATGATGAAAACCCCACCATTATGCATTTTTAATGTCTCATGTAATTAAATAAAATAAAATAATTATAGTTTTCAATAAAAGAACATGAAAATAGACTTAAAAGGCTAATTTTCATAAAGCATTAAAAACTATGGTCAATGCAGCTCAGAATGAGCTAATTTTTTTAAATAGATGTAAAAGTCTACGTGAAATATCAAATATAATTTTATTTATGTGTTTGCCAATAAAAAGCCCTCTTTTGGAGGTTTTTTAATCACGACGTGCTATTGTTCTGAAATCCCCACCTTTTCCTTCACACCTTGAGCTAGGCAACTCCATTTGAGGCCTACATTAGCTTGAAACAAGCAGGATTGCAAGGACTATTAACATAAGGCAAAAACAATACTCAAAACTATTGACAACAAGAATAAAAACACACAAAAGATGTGAAAGTTTACCAAAAATCAAGCGTCTACAATTAGAGAAGAAAAACTCTTTCTTGCAAACATTGGGAATTAAAATTGACAACAACTTTCAAAAGAAACACACTAACAAAGTTACATAGGGTACAATTCAGGGATAAGGAATTTCCTTAATGATGTTTTATCAATACATAAGAAACGGAGAGGCTATACCTACAAATTCATGAGAAAATTGCATAGGGTTGCTTCAATTTTGTGATGTCTAAATTGAGGACAACACAAACACATGAAACATTCAAATGGCAGAATGTTACTTTATTGATTATACTAAAGTTTTACATTAACATCCATATCCACATTCCTCTCCCTCTCTTGTTGCGATTTCCATACAAATAGACTCGACATGGTTGGTTTAGTCTCCTATAGTCACTAATTGATGACACAGCTCACACCCCTTCAGAACAATGTATTATTGACTAACAAAAGTCTCAATAACTATTCATGGTATAATTGCTGCCTATAGTGACTAAATTTTCCAGCTCAATGGTAAGCTCTTTATTGAATTCACTCTAGACTTGCCTGTTTGGGTTTATGTCAAAAAGGGCTTTCCCAAGGTTTTTGGTCTAAGACAATCAGATAACAATTTTGATGTTCACAAGAGAAAAGATCAATATTTTCGAATGCTTTCCCCAATCACCCCCAATGCCTCTTAAAAAACCTTCGATTCACAGGGATGCCAACAACATTACCAAACGACCGGGAGTTTACAAGTTTATTGACCGTTACCAAATGTAACCACTCAGCCATTGGACCAACAGACAGGATGAAATTAATTCATTTTAAACTTACGCCAAAAATGTTCATCGATATTCTGCAGAAATGATGTGGGCAGCATGCCCCCACACTGAAGCAAAGGTGGCGCCATCACATTATAATTAAAATATTCAACAAGGAACCTTATAAAGGAGCTCTTCAATCTTCACATTAATTCTTTAATTTAAATAACTTACTTGCATGTCCAAGGATAGAGACCTCTAATGCAACCACAAACATCCCTTAGGTGGATAAATTAGCCTATTGGGATGGATAATAGGCTATTTGCGCAACCAAGTGGTTACATTAGGGACGGGGACATGAGAGAAAGCCAATTTTTTTTTAATGACATTTCAGCTTGAAATTCATCTCACATTGCATTCCTATCCTCCCATACTTTTATGATATTCTTGATCAGTAGGTTTATTTCCCATTAAATTCTATTTATTTGATTAAAGTTGGGCACAGGAGGCCTATATTTATTAAAAAAAAAATCAAAGCTAGGCATAGGAGAGCTAGAGATTTCAGATCATTTATCTATGTAATGGTCAACTGAGGTGGGTGTCTCTTATGTTAGTGTAAGAACATATACTTTGGGTGTTGGTCAAGAATTTGGTTTGTTCCTAATGAGGGATAGATAATATTTTTGTACCTGTTTTTATGTGGGATGGCTATGAGATCTAATTTTCATTATTGTAGATCTTTCTAAGAGAGTTGATATAAAACATATCAGAAATTCTCCGTGTCATTATTTGTAGCCTAAGCGTGTTTTCTAGTTTTTCGATTGCTAAAACATTAATCCTATCTGTATTGACATTGTTAAATAAATGATCAGTTATGGTTATTGAAAAGTTTCATTTATTGGTTTGTATAATTGGCCTTCTTATGAGTTTAAATATATGCTTAGTACTAAATGTAGAGAGAGTGAAATAGAGTGAATCTCATTCTTTTGTTATTTATTGCAGATTTTGGTTCGGAGGCTTGTTCAAGGTGAGATTAGTAACCCCCTTTATCCTATGTTGTTACTGGTGAAAAGATCATTTTAAGCATGTATAAAAATGCAATGAATAATCACATTTCAGGATACCTAAAAGCAAAAATAGTTTTCGTTAATCAAAGGTTCTGGGACACTAGGTCAAATTTTCTATTATCAATACCAATCATAATCTAACTCTATTTTATCCCTGAACATTGACCATGAAAACAACCCCTTGATTCATTGAAAAGAGCTATTTTAAGAAAATATAATTTTAGGTTTTAGTTGGTAAAGATCTCATTAATTAATATCATAAGAGTTAGACATCTTGTGCCTACTTGAATAATAGAAGTAGTTATATCAATGTTCACAGGTGAGAAAAATAGGTCCATGGGACTAAGAAACACAACTAAAATGATAACAACAGGGAACCATAAAGAGGCTTAGTAAAATATAACTAAAAGAAAACAAACTCTGAACGACATTCTGACAGATAAAAGCAAGTCAACATAGATAGGAAATCCAAGCCCTTTTAGGAAGGAAAGAATTTGCGAGACCACCAAGATGATTAGAAGTAGCTTCTAAACAGTCCAAATATTCAAGAGAAAGGACTAATTGTTGAAGTAAACATGGCTAAAAGTGCTAGAGTGATGTTTCGTTTGGGGATATCAGTATATTTTGCCCTAAAAGTACAATTCCAGCTAGAATAGAAAATATAGAATATATAAGAATACAAATTTACTGATTGAAACACCTTTGATAAGAGAAAGCCTGGTCTAGGTCCTACGCACAGTATTGGTTGCTGGAAATTGACATTTAATCATAAGCCATAATATCAGATAACATACTAATCATTAGTAAACACCATGGTATCCAGAAAACATTATTCATATCGAAATCCAATTAAATCATTGCCTTTTCAAAGTAGGCTCTTATAATAGCTTGTTAGAAATTCGTTGAAATGTATCTAAACTTCTGTCTAATGATTTGGTGCCCTTGTACTGCAACGGCATGGAATGTGGGTTGCCCTTCTGTACCTCAGCTCACGTTGGACTTTGGCTGTCCTCCTTGTTCAAGCTCTAGAGCATGTAAGGCCAGTTTTTCATTCCACCTCTTGGCCCATGGACAGTAAGGGCAAACAAGTCCATTGGCCTATGAGCATCACATTATTTAGGGTTGGTGTGCTTAATGGAATCTCAAGCCCAAGGGCATACTAAGTCGCTTGGCCCACAAGCATAACAATAATCTTGCGGTCATGTACTTTAGGTCTTGCTAACCCAGAAAGCTGGCCATCCTTCCTATTTGCAATCCTTTTCCTGTAAATTTGGAAGGGAGTGTCCTACAAATGTAATGACGTGTTTTTGAGGAATAAAAATACACGCTTTTACAATGGCATGTGCTTTTGGGTTGAAATTCCCCACCTATATGCATTTTACAATTAACTCTAGTTAATAAATGCATTAATAAACTTTCAAAACACAAAACACGTGCTTTTGGGCTGAAATACCCCACTTTTAACCACTTAAATGATTAAATAGAATATTATTGTATTTAAAAAGTCCATGTATATGCATTTAAGACTCTTAAATTTATTGGCAGTGGGGTTTGAATAGGTGTTTAACATGTTGATATATGCTTTGTGATAAAAACCCCACCTTTATGCATTTTTAATGTCTCATGTAATTAAATTTAATAAAATAGCTATAATTTTCAATAAAGTATCATAAAAATCGAATTAAAAAGGCTAGTTTTCTTAGAACATTAAAAACTATGGTCAAATCAACTCATAATGAGTTAAAATTTTAAAATGGATGCCAAAATTATTTTTAAATATTAAATATAATTTTATTCTGTGCTTTTACCAATAAAACCCCACTTTAGGGTTTTTTTTTAATCACGACAATCTTTGGCTTAAAAACCTCACCTTTTCCTTTATAGCTTGAGCTAGGCAACTTCATTGAAGGCCTAAGTTTTCTTGAAACGAGCAGGATAGCAAGTCTATTAACATAAGGCAAGAATAAGACTCAAAAATATTTAGAACAAGAAGAAAAACAAACAAAAGACACTAAAGTTAACCAAAAATCAAGCGTCTGCAATTAGAGAAGAAAACTCCCTTTTTGCAAACATTAGGAATTAAACTTGATGGTAACTTCCAACAGAAACGCACCAATAAAGTTAGATAGAATACAATTTGGGGATAATGAATTGCCTTAATGATGCCTTATCAATACATTAAAACAAAGAGGCTATACCTACGAATTCATGAGAAAATTGTGTAGGGTTGCCTCAATTTTGGGAAGTTGTGTAGGGTTGCCTCAATTTTGGGAAGTCAAAATTGAGGATAACACTATCCTTAGAAGGCTAAAACAAAGTGATCATTTGAGTTACAAGGCAATGCAAATTGACATTGGGTTTTCTTTGGATTTTTGTCGCAATATTTTAATATCCTCCCTTAACTATCATCGTTCTAACTCCTCTATAGAAAATGTTACCTACATGCATTTTGGTCACAAATTCGCTTCGGAATTCTTTGCACATGAGCATGTTGCAGAGACCCTTCTTGATTATGTAGAACTTCTAGATATGACTAGGACCACAATCCTTTCAACTTGAGGTTGGGTAACAAAGATTTATCTCTCTATTTGTAGGTAGAGACATTGATATTAGCTTTTCAAACTAAATCATGATTTTAAATTAAAATTGGTGAACCCCCCACTAAAGATAAACAACCATTTTTTTTTTAAGAATCACTAAAAACTTTTGCAAAGAGCACTACAACACAAGCATTAACTACAAGAAACCATGATCTTTGTGGAAACAATTATCAACCCTCCAATGATTTTTCATTTAAAAAATTAAAAAACTGTGAGACCAACAACACTAGTTATAATTTTTTTGGAAAAAATAAAAAAGCCCAGATATGATTTTAAAGTAGAAAATTGAAAAAAACTAAACAAGATTTTTGAGGGGAAAACCTAGACAAATTTTTTGAGATGAAAATAAAAAAAAGTCAAACAATCTTTAAGGCGATGCGCTTGCTTTGTTTCGCCTGCCCACGTGCCATTCATGGCTGCCGCTAGGGTTGCTGAATCTTCTGTATTGCTGAGTCTCCTCCCATCTCATCTTGTCTGGTGCTCCCACTTTTTGCTGGCTTCGGTTCTTGTTTGTTTTCCTGCGTGGTTGATCTTTTACGCACGCTTGAACTTGCGTTCATACCTCATTTTCTTTTGCATGCGACGTACTCTATGTTCATACCTCATTATCTTCTGCACACAGTTATACCTGGTTGATTTCTCATACACACTTGAACCTTCGTTCATACCTGTGGGGTGTACTTCATTCTCAGGTTGTGGACAAGCTATATTCTGTGCCTCTTGGTCTTTCTCGACAAGTGTGTGTAATTTGCATTGTGGTGGCTGCCTGGCATTTGTTGCTCTTGGTCCTTGCACTTTTTCTCTTTGTGGGGTCTTTCTGCTCTGTTCTTTGGTGCTGTGGCGAGTTAGGCTATTTTGTACACCCTTGCTATGTGTTGCTCTCCTTGCAATGTGACTTTACTAGTTTTATATTTCTTGGAAGGACGCTGTGGTTAAGTCTCTACTTCACCTAGGATGTTGGCTTTTGTTGAGGCTCCTCCTTCTCAACCGCTTCCTTCCTTGACTTATCGGAAGTTGTTCGAACGTCTATTAAAGCTTGGAACTGAAACTGCGTGTATCAAGTCCAACTTAGGGTTGGTCATTGGGTAGCTAGGAGAGTTAGACACCATAAATGATAAGCAAATTGAAATTGTGGCTCAACACTGCTCCCTATTGATGAAAATTGAGCAAAAAGTTAAAACTTGGGCTTCCTTGTGCAACAATACTAGGGCTGCACCTCTTTTGGGTATTGAGAAGTTGTTTCAAGGGATGATTAATGAAAAACAAGTGAGGTGTGCTCGTGAACTCAATTTGCAGGCTAGGGGCCTTCCTGCCTCCTTGGTAGACCCCACTTCAGCCGGTCACTCCTTCCTTTGTGACCAACTTGGTATCCCCGATATTACATTGGATAAATGCTGACTCAATCAGGATAATACTCTCTACCTTCGGTTCTTCTCTCTATCTGACAAGTTGTGGGCTCTTAGAGCTCACAGGTGGCAGAGCTGAAACACACTAGGGGCCTTGTTGCAAAGGCTAGGTGCAATGGTAGACGGTGATTTAGAACCTCAAAGCAGTGATTCGTGACTACTCCCCAGTGGTTGGGAACTGAGGATGACCCCCATGGCCAAATGATTGTCTGGCCAATAGTTACACGAGTGAGCCCTCGTCTTGCTCTCTTCTTATTAATTGTTGGAATGGGAATGACTCTTTATGGTCCTTAACTGGTCTTCTTTGGGATGTAGTGGGGTTTGCAGACATTCTAGATGTTATTGAGACTTGCCAGAACCCTGTCCGTCCTCTTCTTGGGCATTGTTGTTTGCCAGACTGCTGGAATGGGAATGACTTTATGGTCCTTAACTGGTCTTCTTTGGGATACAGTGGGGTCTGTAGAAATTCTGGATGTTACTGAGACTCATGAGAGTCCCGTTTGTCCTTTTCTTGGGCATTGCCGATTGCCAGTGGTTGTCTATTTGTAGTGATGAGGTCCACGATTTTGGGGGAGTTTGTGGTTCTAGTGGTGTTGCTTGTTTAGCCAGAGATGGTCTTTTCAGTTCTATCTCAATTGTTCACTCCAACATCTATGCTAGATTATTGTAGATCTATATTGGTCATGCGAGTCACCATCATAGTGATATCTTTGTGGTTGTTTGTTACTTTCCACCAATCTCTTCGCTATATGCCATTCACAAAACTGAGGACAAGGACCCCTTTATGGACATGCACGAGTGCATCTCCAAGTTTGTGGCTATGGGTGATATCATTATTTTAGGGGACTTTAATGCATGTACTAGGGATCTTCAGACTCCTCTTCATGACAATGGATCTGATCTTACCTACATCACAGAGATTGATCCAGCCAGCATGGGCCTACAAAATACCTTTGAGGATTTTCGTGGGCCTCTCTCTAGTTATGGTTGCCACCTCCTTCATTTTGTGTGTTATGGGCTCGTGACTTTGAATGGCCTCTCATGTTTTCCTGGCTCCGAGCTCTTTACTTGTTGGCCTCACTGTGGTAGTACTAGTGTGGTGGACTATGCAATTACTCATGCCTCCTTCACTCCCTTCGTTCGTAGTTTTACTACCTCTTGACTTTCGTTGGCTGATTATGCCCTCCTCAAACTCACCATTCATCCCCTCTTGCCCAACCCTCTCTCATTGTGCCCCACCTCCGCATCCTCTTCCTCTTCTCAGAGAGTGACCAAGACCTCTTCACCCTCCATCTTAGACTTCTCTTCTCCCCTGACCGCTTCACGGACTCTAGCCAGGTTTCTTCCAAGTTTGACTCATTGGTCACGACGATTTGGGAGTCGACTCTCCTCTCCATCCCACACTGCACAACTCCATCCTCCTGCAACCCCAAACCCTGTGGCACCTACCCTATGAACCAGTAGTGTGATGATGACTGTAAAAACTTTCACCGCTCTTTACACTTGACCTTTGTTGCTTACTCCCCCTCCTACACTTGTCTGTGTCTCCCTTACCACTGCTTTCTTCGGCATAAGAAGCGGCTGTTCATTGCTTCTTAGTGTAGATCCTTTTGTGACTTGCTTATCCACAACACCAAGCTTTTCTGGCGCACCTTGTTCCCCTGTCATTCCCTCCAGACCTCCACCCTTGACCTCTGCTCCTTTACCTCCCATACCTCCGCCCTTTATGATATTCCTGGCCAAATCTCTATTCACCCCACCACATTTCCCATTGCCACATTTTAACCATCTTCAACATTAATGAGCTTATTAGATTTGTGAGATGCAGTAGGGCGGTAGATGAGGAAGGGTTGCAAGCTGAGCTCTTCAAGCTTGACATCCCAATCTTGAGCTCCTTCCTTCCCACGCTCTCTAGGTGGTATGCGCTAGTTTCCCTGATTCTTGGTCGAGGCACGTAATCTATCTGATACATAAGTCTATAGTGACTTCTAGTCCCGATAACTAGAGGACCATCATGATCGGGCACACCTTTGTCAAACTTTATGCCACATCATTGAACACTATCTTATCCAGAGTGCTTGATAGGAGACTTTGTCGAGCTAGGGGCCAAACTGGGTTTCGTGTAGACTATTGGACTATGGACCATATCTTGACTTTGCGTGTTATTATTGAGGAGGCTTGGCACCTCTAGGTGAAAGTCTTCTCCTATTTTGTGGAGTTTCGTAAGGCCTTCGATTCCATTCTGCAAGTGTCCCTCTTCCAAAGACTTAGAGATATTGGGATTTCTGAGATGTTATTGATAGCTATTATGAGGCTCTATTAGATTGTCGAGGGCAGGTTCAGAACTCTAGAGGGTTTCTCCGATCCTATACAAAGCACCATTGGTGTGAAGCAGGGTTGTCCTCTCTCTCCCACCTTATTCGACATCTAAATCGATGAGCTCAAGGCTTTTCTCAAGGATTCTTTGCTCCCCAGGGATGGATGCTACTTGCATCAGGTTATGATCTCCATTCCTCTCTTCACTGATGATGTAATTCTTATGGTCTCTTCTCCAGAGGGCCTTTAAAGGCTTCTTGATGGGCTTGCATCCTTTTGTGACTTATGTCATCTTGTTGTGAACCTGAGCAAGACTCGAGTCATGGTCTTCAACTTCTTGAAGACTTCACATTTGCATTTTTACTGTCAGGGTCAGGAGGTTGAAATTGCTTCCTCTTATACCTACCTCGGGGTTAAGTTCTCTGGACCTCGCTTCAACTTGAGACCAGCCATTTGGCCCAAGATCTGCAAAGGGATGGGTTTGCTTGCCAGGCTGGAGACACATTGCTTCAGACATCATTTTCAGGACACTACATCTAAGTTATTGCTTCTGGACTCATTAGTTAGACTGACTGTTCTCGATGGCTCCATGGTGTGGGGCCCCTTCCTCCTCGATTCGGATTGGGCCTCGATCGAGTGAGTTCAAACGCTTCTCCTTTAGCGGTTTATCAAAAGCCATCAGTCCATTCCACATAGCATTATTCTTGCTGAGTTTGGTGCCCACCCCTTCAGGTTGGGGGCTATCTGTGATTTGACTTGGTTTCTCCATTGTGTTCATGGTTTTGTGGACTCTATGACAAGTCGTTACCGCTACTCTTATCTAGCCTATTGCTCCTCAATTGGCATAGCCGATGCCGATACTGCCACTAGGGCCCGTTGCTGGTATGCTTAGGCCACTACTTTGCAAGATTCGATTGGGATTGGGATTGACAACCTTCCTTTCTTCTAGTTCTTGCTGGATGCTCCTGCTTATCTCCTTCCTACATAGGAGTTGAATGGGCATGTTAGACTTGACATCCATAGATGGTACGTTGCCACGACTTGGAGTAATCCCTTGGGGGTTTAAGTCTATAGATGGCCTTCTACGTTGAGCAATTTTTGGATTTTTAGGATGGGATTATTGCAAGCCTCCTTCGGTTCCTTTTGGGTTGGTTCTCACAGACTTCGTATCTACACTGATCACCACATTGATAGGGAGGACCAGATATGTCAGTTATGCATAATGACAGAGGCGGAGATTGAGTCCCACTTCATTTTCCGTTGCCCCACCTACTATGAGGTTAGAGGGAGATATTATTGCTTATTCAGAGATTGCCGAGCCCTCTCCACCTTCTTCAGTTATATGGACTAGAGATGTCTTGCATTGTACCTTCGAGAGACCGTGCAACTTTGTGACGATACTCTGCAACTTCTTTTTCCCCAAAGCCAGGTTTTGGATCAGCTTCTCGCTACCTTCTTCTTGCCCTTGCCTCCTACTTGGGTTGTGAAGCATCCAATTGACACTTCTACCCTTGGTCATTCTAGATCCGTAAGACCTTGTAGTGGGCTTACTCGACAACATCACCTCTCTAGGAGTACTCAGAGACGTACTAGGATTCTTGGTGGCCTTGGGCCTTACCCTTTTGTTGTGGACTTCTTTACACCATGGAATGACCCTTGATCTTGACTTGGTGGTGTTCTTGCTCTTGCTTCTCTTTCGCTTTCTTGCTTTCTTTTGTTTTGCTATTTTTGGACACTGTTTGGTGGTCCTGTTGTTGTTAGCCTTCTTGGTTGTGTCGTCGGTAGAAATTGTGTAGCCGACAGGGTGTTGTTGTCGGTAAAGATTTTGTAGCCGACGGGTAGTTTATGATTGTTATGTAGCCGACGGACCCCTTCGGGAAGGTTTGGCGGAAAGTATTTATGCTCGTCTGGGATCACTGTAAATCATCTTATCTCATTGGATCTTTATCTTATCAAGCATAATGTAATATTCTGGCATATGCGAATAAAAGAGTTATGCTGTTGCTGTTCTTGTTCATTGTCTGTGTGCGTTAATCAATTTAAACTATGCAGTAAAACATTTGGTGCCATTGCCCTATGAACCTGGAAGGAGGGAGGAATGAAGCTTAATACCAAATCAGCTTAACAAGGATTGAAATAAGGTAAAGGGACAAGATGGCATACGTACTGCGCAAGAAAATTTAATTTTGGCACAGCAAGCTGAACGCAGAAAGAGGTTCCAGAAGATTGCCGACGGACACAAAAGCACAAAAGAATTGTTGAAGGAGACTCGACAGGGGGTGGAATTGGTGGAGGAAGCAAGGGAGGAGTTTTTGAATTTGTATTCACCAAGTGAAGAGAATCCAGATGGAAGAGAATCGACTCGCACGGCTCAGAGTGCCGAGGGAGCAAGAGCGTGGAGTGAACTCTTCGTCCGGGATACACTTCCGGAAGGGACAACATCAGAAGATCCTTCTTCACCAAAGTTCGCAGCTGTTGAGACCGCCGGTGTAGGAGAGCAGATTGCCGGTGTGGGAGAACAGACTGTCGGTGTGGGAGTGCAGGCCGCCGGTGTGGGAGTGCAGACCGCCGGTGTGGGAGAGCAAACCGCCGGTGTGGGAGAGCAGACCGCTGGTGTGGGAGTGCAGGCCGTTGGTGTGGGATTGTAGATCGCCGGTGTGGGAGTGCAAAGCCACGATGTGGGAGTGAACAGCGCCAGTGTTGCAGGACCGAACAACACCTCTGCACAAAACCCAGTAGTGATGGCAGCACCAAAGGAAAAGTTACCGAAGTTTGATGGTGATGGTACGGCCGATCCCATCCGACATTGCAAGACATGTGAGACAATTTGGAAGGCAAATGGCATAACCGATACAAACGAATGGGTTCAGTGGTTTCTGGCCACCCTACAGGGTGTTGCAATCGACTGGTTTGCCAATGCAGATCCCCAGAACCTAACCACTTGGGATGACCTTAAGGAGCTTACGGTGAAATTTCAACTACTCCGCGACGACAACGAAATTGTAGCAGAAATATACAATACAAGACAAGGAAAAAATGAAACAGCTCGAGTCTTATGCCAGGAAGTTGAATGATTTGATCAACAAAATGGAGAATAAGCCAGCTGATGGATTGCAGAAAAGATGGTTCGTGGAAGGCCTACGCCCGAAGTTGCGGAAGAAGATAAAAATTGTCCTGTCGTCGTCATACACAGAAGCATACAACAGAGCAATGAACTTGGAAAGCGATTAGAGGATGAAAAAGAAGAAGAATAGTTCCTCCAACTCAGATGACGAGACGTCCTCGGGAGAGGATAGCAGTGATGATGAAAACAGTAGCAAGAAGGTCCACGCCCTATAGAAGGACATGATCCGTATGATGAAGGAATTTAAAAACATGCAGAAGGAGACAAAGGGAAGCGAGCTGTGGTGCACGAAATGTAAGAAGGAAGGTCATACTAAAGGGCCCTATCCAAAGAACCAATTTTGCGAGATTTGCCAGATCATGGGACATTCTCGAAAAGAATGCTCCTTCACTTTGAAAATCAGAGGACATCAACAAGTGCTCCTGACATAGGTAGCTTCCATGTAAGGAGGGAACGAAAATGCAAACATTGATGGTGCCACTTCGGGTGGGTACAGGAATAATAACAGAGGGCAAAACAACAATAACAATGCAAACAATAACAATAACAATGGCAATTGAAGTCGAATCCAGTATGATGCAAACAGACGGCTGATCGTTAAATGCCGAGCATGTAATTTGTGGGTTCATTTTGTGCAGGATTGTACAACGGCAAACACACCGAAATTATTATGCAGATGGTGCGGACCTGGCGACCATGAAGATGCCAAGTGTCCAAAGTCCGGAGTAAATTTGATCACTGTCGAGATGGACGAAGAGGAGGTTCTGGCAATTAAATGGAGGCAAGCAAAAGTGTACCTCGACTCGGCAGAAGAAAAGAGGAAATTGGGGGAAGCGAGGGCAGAAATTTAAAAGGCATCGCAGGTAGAGACATCTCAGTTGACGGACACCATCTACACCTCGGCAAGGAACTCCGCGGAACAAAACATCGTACGATAGATCTTACAAACGGAGGTACCGGTCAAGATAAGTGACCTTCTCACAATGCCCTAGTTAGGGATGGCCATTCTAAATTATACGCAGTTTTCGAAAGCAATGGAGGACATAGGAAGGGACAATAGTGAAGCGACGGCAATAGACCCAATGCTTCTGGCAATCACAACAGGAAGGCATCCGGCGGTCGTCGAGATGGGGATTTTGGGAAATGTTCTGACAAACACAATTGTCGACGGAGGGTCCGGCGTGAATGTGTTATTGGAGGATACTTGGAAGAAGTTGGGAAAGCCGACGTTGTGGCCACCTACATTCCAGTTGCTCACGACAAACCAGCACGGGATCAAACCGTTGGGAACCTTGAGGGCGCAATTGGTAACTATTGGAACGCAGCCATTTTTATTGGACTTCGTGGTCATTCCATTGAGAAGAAAAGGATATGATGCTATTTTGGGACGGAATTGGTTAGTGCAAGCAAAAGTAAAACATGATTGGAAACGAAATACCCTATCAATGGAGTGCGGAGGCAAAAGATTCATAATTGATCTGCACACACAAATGGTAGCAGAGGAGGTAGCTTTGTCAGACTCAGAAGATGAAGAGGAAAGTGACGACGAAGGAAAGAGGAGAATGGAACCAGACGAAGGAGTATTGAGACTAGGAGGATCAAATGACGACAACCTAGACTCGATGAATGGCCTTTTCCATTGGCAGATAGAAGACTACAAATTGTTCCTGAGTTGTACTATATTAAGGGTCGATGAAAGTGAGAAAACAAAGGAAAATGAATGTCCGAAGGAATACAGAAAAAGCGAAAGAAGGAAAGGCGGTTACGCCTGAAGCTGAGGGGAAGAACATAGAGTCTGAACTCAGGAAAAAGAAAGATCCCATTGTCCGGTACATGGTGAATGGACCGCACAGAAAGAAAAGAATACACCACACCATAAAATTAGTTGAAGGGTGCCGACAACAAAGAAATAATCTAGATGAGCAATGATTGCAGGTACAATGGGCCACAGATGTAATATACTTGTCTGGAACTGATCACAATATGTTAATCTTGAACTACAGACATTTTAGCAAACAGTTGTCTGATAACCGGATACTATAAAAGACATATTATTTCTGCCAATATTGTACTAGTTTCTCACACCAAAAATAATATAAATAACAGGTAACTTGCGAGTTTCAGTTCAGAATAACATTATGAAGAGAAAATTAATAACCAAACTAATAACCTGTCATAGACTCGGTTAGTTCAGATTTAACAGTGTGGGTCTAAACTGAAGACATTTTTGTCAAACGGTTACCATCAAAACTCTTCCTTAAGCAAGGTAACGCTATTCATTATAAAATAACTCCTGTAGAAGTTGTGCTAGAGATGGAGTGCAACAGTCGGTGGTCCAGAATTTATAAGACAAATGACCAGTAGAAGAGCTCAGAAAATGATAATACAGCTTCAACCATAACAGTAAAAATAAACTTCCTAAGCCGACAAGTGCAGATTAGAGCATTTGTAAATAAATATAACAATGCTAGAGTGACAGACCCGATTTGAATGGTGAACCCGTCAAGGACTGATGACGCCCAGGTGGTCACTGTCGGCCCTCGCTTATACCCAGTCTGGCCGCTATGAAGATACTATTGGTTGCGCGACTTTCAATCCAAATACATCTACTATACTGGGCCCGAATACTGGTTAATATGTTGTTGAATGTGTAACCCAGTGGAGCTCACTTGCAACTTATCCAGGCGCGACTGGGAATGGAAAACGTAGCCTGTAAGTGCTACTTCAAAATCGACCCTCGCCCGTGTTGCTGTGCGGAATCGATACTTGGTATTACAGCGGAATAGATACTAGTCTCTGACGTGACAACAGCAGTGCCCCTCAACCCTGCGGAAACACAGATACACGCCCAAACAAAGATACCGAAACTACACACTGTCGACTGGGACTCCAGTAATGTTTTTTTTTCTTTCTTGCCCCCCCCCCGACTGGTCAGTACTACCAAACTGTGAATATCAACCTGCTACTGCTCTTCCACGTTGATATAGCTTTCCAATCCAATGAACTTATTTGCCAAAGATAAAATCAAACTCGCATACAAACAAGAAAACTTACTTTACGCCTGCTGCTAACAGTCATGCCTCCTTTACCAATAAAATTTCATTTGAATCGCCTGGCAACTGCACAACTGTGATTCTTCACTAAAGCAAAGGTGGCAGTTTATGCGGCTACGTCCAAAAACTACCAATACTCTTAAGGGTTTTCGTCCTTAAGATGGCCCAGTCACATTCAAGCAGCCAGAGGTTCATCCGAATAATTATTATCATTCTTCATGGTGCCAATCCCAATGTAGGCTCTCCTTTTTATAACCTCGAAGTGAGGGAAAGAAGTTGGCACGAGAGATGTGGGATAAAACTACATTTTCGTCTTGTAGTGACTTAAGTCACTTTATAAAGTAAAGAACTTTATAAACATAAAGTGACTTTATAAATGAACCCTTTAAATTAATATCAGATAAACTTTTAAATAAAACTCTCCGTGTGACTGGTAAGCATCCTGATTGATGATGCCGTTAATCTATCCGGATGTGGAGATAGATTAACCCGGCGCTGACACTAGTGCGGAGTAAAGGACATGACAACAGAGGTGACATGGAACGAACGTAAGGCGTGGCATGATAAGCATCTCAAACTTAACAGGTTTCAGCTGGGGCAGTTGGTACTCAAGTACGACGATCGGAATGAAATTAAACCAGGGAAGTTTAAGGTCAGATGGGTTGGGCCATACTAGATCCGAGATGTCGGCGATAATGGAGCAATAAAATTGTGGACCTTGGACGAACAAGAGGTGCCTTAGGCAGTCAACGGATCCAAATTGAAAATATACCATGCCAAGAAGACTCTGTCATCGTCGCAAAATGGCCAGATGACTCCCTCATTGTTGCAGAATAACGACACTTGGAGGCAAAAT
The DNA here is from genome assembly GCA_028749045.1 of Cupressus sempervirens. Classification (NCBI taxonomy): domain Eukaryota; kingdom Viridiplantae; phylum Streptophyta; class Pinopsida; order Cupressales; family Cupressaceae; genus Cupressus; species Cupressus sempervirens. Next base: position 250,161,099 of record CM053793.1, on the reverse strand, counting down.
TAAGGTGCTGTATATTTCAAAAAAAAAAAAAAATTTGAAAAAAAGGAAAAGAAAAAGGAAAAAAAAGAAAAAGAAAAAGAAAAGAAGCAGACAAAAGAGAAGCACATCCGCGGACTGCTGCTCTGCGGACAGCATGTTTCGCAGGTGGTCCCATGGACACCCCATGGGTGTCTTGTTTCTCGTGGGCGCTGAATGTTCCCCGTAGTTGTGTTTCTTTTTCTGCGGATGTATATGTTTTCATCCTTTCGCAAACGTTTCTTTAGGGATACTTTGCGCCCTTCCGCGGATGAGACGTCGACCGAGCTTGTTTCCCGCGGATAGTCTTGGTTCCTTCCCGCGGGTTGTCTTGTTAGTCCGTGGCTTCATGCCGGTGGTGGTATTCTTTTACCTGCAGCCAAAAATTTGTTTCCTCCGTGGCTGAACACTCCTTTTTGCGGATGATGTTCTGCTCCAACGGGTTGTTTTTGAGTCGCTGTTCATCCATCTTCCTTGCCTTACACCCGCAACTTCACCCTCTTTACCCACAACATTTCTTTTCTGCGGTAGACTTCCTCAGCGCAGCACTTTGCGAAAGTGGTGAAGTTCTTTTCTTTGGGTTGCATGGTGGTTCTGCGGGTTACATTGCTCATTGTGCGTCGAAGTTGGAGAAGTCATAAACAAATTTGTTATCTGCAAGTCACCTCTTCAGCGATTCAGTGCAGCCTTGTTTTCACAAGGGTAAGTGTTGCTCACCTTCATTCAGCCGCGGGGTATGTTTGAGCTCACAATTGCATCCTTTTTAGCCGTGGCTTCTTGGTTCTAGCAGTCATAGAACCTCTTTGACATTACCAAGTAGCAGGCAAAATTGGCGGCAAGTGGTGTAGCAAGAGAGAAATGTTATTGCTCGGCATCTAAATTTGTTAAATTTGTTTTCCCATGGACAAGGTAACTCATATTCTCCGTGGGAAGACAAAAGCAACAGAGTAGTTAGGAGTGATAGAGAGACAAAACAGGTAGAGGTAGGAGCGAAGGAAAAAGAAAAAGAAAAAAGATAACTAAAAACTGTTCAGAATGAGTAACACATGATGCCAAAGGGAAGAGAAATACATAATTAGGTAGAAAACATAAGCGGTTTTCAGAAAGAGTGTTGGATCAAAAGAAAATCACAAAAATGGTGTTTTGTGTGGCTTCGGAAGTGCTAATTTGGTCTTGGCCCAGGACCCCGCAGGGGTGCTGCCCCTCGACCCTGCTGGGGGCGATGCCCTCTAGACCCCCAGTCGTTGCGGTTATCAGTTGTGGGAAGTGTGACCAGTTGATGAGACTTGGAGTTGTTGTAGGCATGGAGTGTGTACCAGAGGCACTTGGAGCAGTTGTTGGACGTGAAGCTATCTTGGTGGATGCGTAGGGAGCTCGGGAGGAGCTGATCATCCAATTGAAGGTAGTTCAGCGACACTTGGCTCAGTGGACCCGGAGTTGGAAGCAGAGAAAGCGGCACAGGTGGCTATCAAGGTCAGCTTGACTAAGGAGACAGTATTGTGGCTGCAAATGCAATGTGGGTTGGAGACCAGTTTGGTGCAAGCACGGGATGAATGTGAAAGTGATGTGATAGAAACAGATCTATCTTGTTTAGTTAGTCAATAAATGTATTTTGTTTGTTAATTTGTGTTGGATATTTTGTAATTGTCGTCCGGAGACGACTCTTTCTTTTGGGGGGGATGATGTTGTCTTTAGAGATTGTGTAGCCGACAAGGTGTTGTCGTTGGTAAAGATTTTGTAGCCGACGGGTAGATTAGGATTTTTATGTAGCCGATGGACCCCTTTGGGAAGGTTCGGCGGAAAGTATTTATGTCCGTCTGTGATCATTGTAAATTATCTTATCTCATTGGATCTCATCTTATCGAGCATAATGTAATATTCTGGCATATGCGAATAAAGGAGTTTTGCTGTTGCTGTTCTTGTTCATTGTCTGTGTGCGTTTATCAATTTAATCTATGTAGTAAAACAGGTTGTACGCTTTTAGTCCCTTAGACGCTTTCTGTTTTCTCTTATTGGACATTAATAAATGTATCTTATCTTATCTAAGGAATTTTTTTAAATAAAATCTGAAAAACATTTTTCAAGGAAAAGATTATAAAACCAAACATAAACCACATGGAAAAAGGTCCCACTAGATATCTACCACAGCATAATCCGTCTGTAAAACTCAGCATCGCAATTTTTGTTTAAAAAATGGCAAAAAAACTTGAGAGAATTTTTATTGGAAAAACTCGAAACCCCCTTGCTCCAAGAACCTTGGTCATTGTACAAGAGTAGAAACCTATGATATTTTGTAAATAAATGTCAAATAAAAAATCCAACACGCCGTAAACAGTTGGCATGACAAAGTTTAATAAAATTTAACACCGTAGCTACCAATTAATCAATACTAAAAAAGCCTTGATAGTATTTACAAATGCATGGGGTGGGATGAAAAGGAAAAAAAGATGCTGCTAAAAATCTCAGAAGCTTTGTTATTAGAAAGAAGACGAGTCAAAACATGGCCGCGATATTACAAAGTAATTGGTAAATATTTGCTTATTATTAACAGAGACCTAGAGGTCTATATATACAAAAGAATGAAACGATGTTTCCTTAGGAAATGATTGTAAATAATAGAAACATTCTATTCTAGTTGAAAGAAAACTAAAAAAGCTACAGCTAACTAAAGCTAATTGAATATTAGAAACATTCTAATATTTATAATAGATTACAAATAGATTACCATTAACTAATAATAGACGATTATCTATAATTATAATACCCTCCCTTAATGGTTAACCTATCTACAACATCAAGCTATCTTCGGAATTTGACAAACTTATCAGGACCAAGAGGCTTGGTGAGAATGTCCGCAGTCCGATCTGTGGCAAGAACATACTGCAAATCTATTGTCCAGTCGTCAACCAGCTGTCGTATGTAGTGACAATGAACATCCACATGATTAGTTCGTTCATGGAAGATTGGATTTTGGGCTAACTTGATAATGCCTTCATTATCAACAAACAGAGTAGTCGGTCTTGTTGGTGACATCTACATTTCCTCAAGCATCGAACGAAGTCAAGCAACTTCACATCCTACCTTAACAATTCCTCTGTATTCGGCCTTTGTAGAGGAGAGAAATTGCATGTTGCTTCTTGTTGGTCCATGTGACGGCACCGAACCCAAACTGAACACATATCTAGAAGTTGGTTTTTAATCGTCAACAGAGCCTACCCAATTTGTATCTGTGAACCCACTGAGTTAAGGAGTAGAACTTCGAGAGTATAGAGGTCCATGATTTGAAGTGCCTTTTACATAATAAAGCACAGGCTTTGCAGCCATCCAATGAACTTTAGGAGCTGTCATAAAGCATGAGATATAGTTGACTGCGAAGTTGATATGAGGCCTAGTAGTAGAGAGGTAGACGAGGCTTCCTACTAGTTGCCTGTATGTAGTATCATCAATAGAAGGAGGATCAGACTTGGTTGATAACTTGTGACCTTTCTCCGTAGGTGTAGATGCAGGCTTGCAATCTTGCATACAGAATTTTTCTAATAGAGCCCTGGCATATTTGGATTGAAAGATGAATATGCCAGAAGGCTGTTGCCAAACCTTAACACCTAGGCAATAATGCATGAGTCCCAAGGTCAGTCATATCAAAAGAATGGCATAACTTGTGTTTGATTCCTTGAATCAAAGATGCCGAACTGCTAGCAATGATCAAATAATCCACATAAATAACTAGAAGGATGATGTCACTGTCAATAGTCTTGATGTACAAATTTGAGACCGAAGAACTCCTCTTGAAGCCCTGATCATTGAGGTACTTATCAATTTTTATGTACCATGCCCGAGGGGCCTGCTTCAAGCCATAGAGAGATTTTACCAATTTGAGAACCTGATGGTCCTTACCAACAACCTTGAAACTAGGAGGCTGCGTCACGTAGACCTCTTCATGGAGATCACCATTTAGGAAAGCACTCTTGATGTCCATTTGATGGACTTTCTAGCCAAACTGTGCTACCATGTGGTTAGGACTAATTTGATGGTGCTCATCTTTGCAGTAGGAGCAAAGGTTTCCTCATAATCAATGCCTTGATGCTGAGAAAAGCCTTTCACAACTAAATGAGCTTTGTACTTATCCAAAGTACCATCCAATTTACATTTGATTTTGTAAACCCATTTGCAGCCAATGGGTTCCTTCCTTGATGAAAGATCAGAAAGGACCTAGGTGTTATTCTTCAGCAGGCTCTGGTGTTTAGATGTCATAGCCTCTCTGGAATTCCTTTAGCCTCTGAGTGTGTTTGAGGTTCAAACACACTATGAATGTTGACCATGAGAGCAATGTAAACAGACTCTATAGTTTTGCTCTTGTTCCGAGCAGTTCTACCATCAATGATCTCATCATCACGACCGACATTACCATCAGGAGATGCTTGGTGATCAGGTTCCCAATCAGAAGAATTTGGATCAAACTTAGGTGAAGCATCTACAAATCGAGGTGATCTTGCAGGAGAAGCTGGAGGTGTCTGTACAGGGATCACAGGTATAACTGGACTTGCAGGAGCTATTGGAGCCCACCCATCAGGTGAGCCTAATGGAAGCCTAACTGCCAAATCATGAGCCTTCATAGGCTGGTCTGCTGGATTAGAAATAGGAGAAATAGGCATGAAAGATCCTTGTTGCTCATCAAAGACTACATCATGATTGTAGATGAGATGTGATGTCTCAGTGTCGATCAAGTTGTAGGCTTTGTGAAGACTACTGCATCCAACAAACATGAGTTTCTGACTCTTGGCATCCAACTTGTTGCGTGATACATCAAGGATCCAAACAAAATAAAGGGGGCCAAAAACTTTTAGGTGACTAATTCTGGGCTTGCAACCTGACCTGGCCTCTTTTGGGGTCTTACCTCCGACTGCCATTGTGGGTGACTAGTTCAAAAGATAAACTGCAGTTTTAACTGGTTTTGCCTAGAACTTCTTTGGAACATGTCTATGTTCGAGAATGGATTGAGCCATCTCGGTGATTGTTCTGTTCCAACGTTCAACTATAGTGGTCTATTGTGGTGTGTGGGGTGTGGTTAACTGGTGTTTGATGCCATGAGTATTCATTAGAACAAAATCCCCCCCCATTGTCTGACCTATAGATTTCCCAAACTCTTTTTCAACTAATGGTTTAAACTTTTGAAATACAAGAAATGCATCTGTTTTCTTTTTAAGAAAATATAGCCACATTTTTCTACTGAAATCATCAACGAACAATAGAAAAACCTGGACCCAAGAACAAAAGGAGTGGCCATAAGGTTCTAGATATCGGCATGAACAAGCTAAAGTACTTGAGAAGCTTGCCATGAATTGCTACTGGTCAAAGGTGTGCAATGTTGCTTTACAGCTTGACATGCATCACAAACTCAAAGCTACTGAGTTTGAATCTTTGACAAACTGAGAACAAGTTCATCTCGAGCAAGTTGTGAGCACATTTAAGTGCTCATATCACTGATGCCAAAGTGTGCTAACAGAAGACCGCCAAGCAGCCATAGCTAAGTCCCGAGAATCATCAGAACTAGTAAGTTAGAAAAGACTATGATCTTCAAGACTCACTGCAATAGTAGTCTTAGTCGCCCTATCAATGATAGTACATTGTTGTAAACTAAAGGTGACATCTAACTGTGGAGAATGTCGCAACAATTGACCGATTGAAAGTAGATTTAGTTCCATCCTTGGAACATAGTACACATCGAGAAAAATGAGATTCCTCCTAGCAGACTGTATCTGAATGTTGCCTTTGTTGACAACAGTGTACTCTTCTTCACCACCAAAAATAACAAAATTTGTGTAAGGTTTGTAGTTAGTGAACCTGTCTCTACGGTGGGTGAAGTGATGAGAGGCACTTGAATCAATGTACCAGGTGACGGCTTCACATAATTTGCAGGTCTTTTAGCCATGAAGGCATAAAAGGCAGATTCCATCTGCTCAATGTGCTCTGCATTGTTTGCTTTGATCTGCGAACCTGATTGCTTAGATTTTGTAGCTAAGTATTTCCGATATTCAACCTTCATGTGCCCAAACTTGTGGCAATAGTTGCATTGAATGTTCTTTTTTTGGGATCCATCTGAAGCTGGAGCCGAAGACTTTTGCTGAGACAATTGTTGAAACTTGCCTTTATCCTTCTGAAAGGATTTAGCGACAAAGGCTTGCTTTGTGGAGGTGGAGCTGGAACTGCTACCAAACTGTTGTTTCCACCGATCTTGCTGAAAACGAGAAGTGTGCAGAGATCAGTGAACTTTAGATCAATGCTAGAAGATGTGATATTGAGACTCTCGATAAAATGCTCGCAGGACTTTGGTAAACTCCACAGAGTGATAACCACAATGTCCTCTTCCTCAATCTTGCGACCGATGGCAAGCAATTGATCACGAATTTCCTGAATCCTATTTAGGTGTGCTTGGAGCAAGGTTCGCTCATCCATGATAATAGAAAACAAAGTGTTCTTCAAAAAGAAAGCTTTGCTTTTGTCAAAAGTTTCATGAAGACCTTTGAGATATGCCTAGATCTCAACAGTTGCCTTGCCGGATGGAATCTGAGAGAGCTGATCATAACCCATGGATAATTTGAGAAGCATCACCACCTCTCGATTATTTAGATCCCAAGTATCTTGATCAGTACCAGGAGTAGTCGAATACTTCGTAACACCCAAAACAATTTGATTGGTATTCCGATATTCAAAAGTTGCTATGATCCGTTGCTTCCAAGTGCCATCATTTCAACCATTGAATTTTGAGTTTCGCTCAAGCAAGCATAATGTTTATCTGAGATGCCATGGCACATTTTCCAATGAAATGACATGAAGATTTGTGAAGGCACGTTCTTCGAGGCAAAAAATGGAACACAAAAAAATTGAAGGATGACCTAGAAGAGAGCTCGAAAAACCCAAAAAAGAAAATGTTGTCAGTTTTTGGATCCGCTGGTCTGAAAATCGAGGCACCCAAAAAAATTTGATGACAACCTAGTTGAGCTCTTGAAAAACCCATCAAGAATTTGCAATAAAAATAAATTTGGAGCTAAAAAATTAGGGTTTTGAAGAAAACCCTAGTCGGTAGCCATTGAAGGTCAAATTTGTAGAGAATAATGGAGTTTGCAAGCCAATATAGGTCCTTTTTTGTAGCAGATCGAAGCTTTGATGAAGCAAAAACGACTCAATATGCAAAAACAACTCCAAATATGAAGCAAACAGATGCCAAAAAGTTGTTACAAATTGCTCTGTTCAGAAGCGAGCTGAGTTTCAGACCATTAAATGTGACCAAACCAGAATGACGTCGTGATTTCAGATGCGATTTTCTAAGAAACTTTGCTGTGTAGAGAATAATGCCCAAAAAAAAAATTCTGAACTGGTATGTTACCTGTAAAAAATGACCAGAAAATTGCGATAGCAGACGCGTTCGAGCTGGTTGCGATTTACCAGTTCGCGATTTGCAGATCCAAGCTAGAAAACGATTTGTAGACTTGCCTACACATGCGATTTGCAGATTTGTGTATTGAAAACCCTAGCCAAAAACTAGGTATAGAAGCAGATTTGTACAAACAAATTACTCAAAAATGGAAATCCTAGACGGGCGGTTGAGAAAGAAGCCTCAAAAATAATTTCGAAGGTTTTATAGCAGATAATTTCGAAAGAAATTATAAAATTTTCAAAATAATTGAAGTATTGGCTTTGATACCATATTGCAAAGTAATTGGTAAATATTTGCTTATTATTACAGAGACCGAGAGGTCTATATATACAAAAGAATGGAACGATGTTTCCTTAGGAAACAATCGTAAAGAATAGGAACATTCTATTCTAGCTGAAAGAAAGTTAAAATAGCTACAGTTAGAAACATCTTATTATTTACAATAGATTACCATTAACTAATAATAGATGATTATCTATTATCATAAAACACGAGTTGTCGCACGGGCAAAATAATGGCTAAAAAGCCCAATGGAAGAATAAAAATGATGCACAAAATCCCCTATTGGAATTGCAAATATAGAAATAACGTCCTAAAGAAGAAGCAAAAGACCTTGAGTTGTGCATCAAAACAAACATGCCCAAAATGTAGGTCGACTCAAATATTTAATGTCCAAAGTAGAGACTCCAGCTGAAAAACCCTTTGCACTCACTAAGAAAAAATGCAATTTTGTGAGTAAAAAAATCCTAAAAGATGCATGGAAGGAAAAACACTTGTAACAAGCGGAAAACCACAAACAAAACTTGTGGGGATGCAAATACCAACATAGGAATGTCGAACACAAACCATTTGTGATTTTCAGTATGGAGACCCTTTTAAAAAAATTTCTAGAAAAATTCCAGGTAGAACCTTGTTTTTTAATTAATAAAAATCATGAAAATTTGAAGAACCCAATCAAAACACTTTGAATACCCTGTTATAATAAATTGATATATACAATAGAGATGAAAGACTCTATTTATAAGAGATTACAAGAGGATGTGTCTAAACGAAACTTGTTAAGAAAATGCAGAAAAGGAAACTTCCTAAACCAAGATGACCATTATAGAAACAGTACAATATTTTAATACTGAGCCTTCTATAAAATGTTTAATTTTTCATTGTTCGGCACTTACGTAAAACCTGTGTGGTTGCACCTACAACTGGCTACTATAGATGTCTCACCATCAAAACTAATTCTAGTAGGGTTTGTCATAGGGTTGGCTCCCACCAAAAGTTTCAAGTGTCCAAAAAGAAAATTGAATCAAGGACATGCAAATGAGATTCCAACTCAACTTTTATATCTTCCCGTGGAAGCATTCCATTGTTGTTTTTAATGCCCACCTTAAAATAAATCAAATCAAACTCTTAAAAAGTGACTTTATAATAATTATCCTATATACACTTTAACACCTTTCCACATTAATTAAATAAAGTAATCTGAAGAAACGTATTCAAAAGTTATTTTTAGACAATTATTCATAATTCTTTTCCCTTAAGAAAAGTGACTTAATGTTGTTTTTGGGGTCCCTAGCTAAATTAAGTTTAATAAAATATTCATCTTGATAATTAATTAAACACAATTTGCCTAAAAATATTATTTCAACACAACTTTTTTTAATTAATCAAAACTCAAATTATCTCCTTTCTGCTCATTAAGGCTGAAAAAAGGGACATCACAGTCCTCCCCCTCCGAATTTTCACTCCTTCATTGACTATTGTTGGATATGACTTCCAGGATTGCATATAAGCCTAGGATGTTTTTGAATCTTCTTGTTTGATATACAGGATGATGTGCTGCACCAGCAGACGTCTAACCAAAATTCTAGCAATCTTTAGAAATAGGCAGCAAATTCACATCAGCTTTTGACTTCCCTGTTTCTACACTGTTATGATACATATTAATAAGCTTATAAAAACATTTTTTGTTTCCACCTCTAGAGCCTCTGATGGATGGCCATAACCATGTGAAAATTTGCTACCCTAGAAGTATATTCTTTTCCAAAGATAAACCTCCAACATCTTCAACAAATTCATCTTCTATGTCACGCAGATACAATTTTGTTTGCTCACCCATTTCTATGATGGAACATCTTCAGCTAATAGCTCCCATTTTGTTAGCTGTAATTTAATGAGGTAGAGAGTCAGAAATGCTCTTCAACGTTACCTCCTTCCCCTCATGCTGAAAACAGAACTCTACGGCCTACTAGGTTTGAAAAATTTCACCCAGTGAATATTTCCATTAAACTCCAAGCACTGTGTCAGTCTCACCTTAACGATTAACATAAAAATAATCACAAATGTGCTTACCACTGAGGATGCTGATATTATTGATCTTGTTCTTACAAGGGGTGGAAAACCAATCAGCAACCACTGCATCAAAGTCTTCAAATTGTTCTATATGCAGATCCATTTTTATCATTAGCCCTCATTAATGTAGTGGCGAGTAGCACCACTATCAAGAAGTGCTATGAATCTATGCTGAAACAAAATTCCTTGAAACCTGAAGGGGTTAGACTTTGGTGCACCTGAAAGAGTACCTTTAGATCCAGTCGTTGATCTTAATCTTTTCCTAAATCTGTTGGATGTATAGTTTCTTCCTCCTTGTTAGAATTAGTCTCAACGTAATGCATTTTCCACTTTCCCAGGCACCTATGTCTTGGAGTCCACATTTATGTGCAGTAGAAACACAATTCCTTTCTGACTTATTCCCTGTATCCATCTTCTTTGTTTGTTTTGGATGGTAAGTTCCTCTGAGGCAGAATTTTAGATTCTTCTTTTTCATAGAGTTTCTTTTGCTTTTTTGCATGCAAATCCTTTGAACTTAGTTTACCCTTAGAGGTAGAAAGCTCCATGTAATATGCACTTTTTATTGCATCTGTCATCGGTAGAAATTGTGTATCAGCCGACGGGTCCCTTTGGAAAGGTTCTTGTATTAGCCGACAGGTCCCTTCGGGAAGATATTATTGTAGCTGACATATGGTATGTGGCCGACGGATACCTACGGGAAGGTTCCTCGGAAAGTATTTATACACCCTTCGGGATTATTGTAAATCATCATGGAAGCATAATGTAATGTCTTTGGCATATGCGAATAATAATAAGAAGTCCTTCTATTCATATCTATTCTTTGTATGCGTTGATTTCTTTACCCAGTACGGCAAACATTTGGCGCCGTTGCCCGATGGACCTGGTACGATGACAGGCAAATGAAGATTAAATGCCGAATCAGTTGAATAAGAATAAGAATAAGTTGAAGGAAAAGGATGAATTATGTGCAGCACAGAAAAATTTAATTTTGGCACAACAGGCTGAACGCAGACGGAGATTTCAGCAAGTTACCGACGGACACAAAAGCACTGAAAAATTGTTGGAAGAGACTCGACAGCGGCTCGATTTGGTGGAAGAAGCAAGGGAGGAGTTTTTGAACCTGCATATGCCATGAGAAGAGAATCCTGACGGAAGGAGATTGACTCGCATGGCTCGAAGTGCCGAAGGAGCACGAGTGTGGAGTGACCTCTTCGTCCGAGATATACTTCCGGAACGAACAGCTTCGGTTGACGAAACCTCTTCTTCACCAAACAACGCGGAAGTCGAAAACAGTCCGGGTGTTGAAAACAACGCGAAAGTCGAAAACAGCGCGGGTGTTGAAAACAACGCGTGTGCAGAACAACGCGGGTGTGCAGAACAGCGTGGGTGTTCAAAATAGCGCGGGAGCTCAGAACAGTGCAGGTGTTCCGAACAACGTAGGTACACAACAAAACCCCCAACAAACAGTGACAATGGTAGGTCCGAAAGAAAAGTTGCCTAAATTTGATGATGATGAAGCAGCTGATCCCATTCGACATTGTAAAACATGTGAAACGATTTGGAGAGCGAATGGCATAACAAATGCGAACGAATGGGTTCGACAGTTTCCAACCACCCTACGGGGTGTTGCGATTGATTGGTTTACTGACACAGATCCGCAGAAATTAAACACTTGGGATAACATTAAGAAGGAGTTTTGTGCAGAATTTCAAATATTGCGCGATGATAATGAGATCGTCAATGAGATATTCAATACCAAGCAGAAGAAGAATGAAATAGTACGGGTCTTCGCCAGGAGGTTGAAGGACGTAATCAGTGAAATGGAGAATAAGCCGGCAGATGGGCTCCAGAAAAGATGGTTCATTGAAGGCCTTCACCCGAAGCTACGGAAAAAGATGAAGATCGTGCCACCATCGACATATACTGAAGCATACAATCGGGCATTGAACCTTGAAAGTGAACAAAAGACAAAGAAGAAGAAGAAGACCAACTCATCCGATTCAGATGACGATGAGCCTTCAGGAGAAGATAGCAGCGACGATGAAGGCAGCAGCAAGAAAGTCCGTTCTCTTCAGAAGGACATGATTCAGATGATGAAAGAGTTCAAAAACATGAACAAGGAGACTAAGGGCAATGACTTATGGTGTACGGAGTGCAAGAAAGAAGGCTATATGAAGGGATTCTGCCCAAAAGATCAATTTTGTGAGATTTGCTAGATTATGGGACACTCGGTAAAGGAATGCCCTTTCAATTTGAAAACAAAAACACTGTAGCAAGTGTTCCTCACGCAGGAAGCATTTGCGTCAGGAGGGAGCGGGAACACCAGTACGGAAGGTGCCACATCGGGTGGATATAGAAACAATCGACACGGTGAAAACAACAACAATAATGGCAAGAGGAGTCGAATTTAGTATGATGCGAATGGTTGGCCGATAGTTCAATGCCGCGCATGCAATCTGTGGGGTCACTTCGCCTGAGAGTGCACAACGGCAAACACACCGAAGTTGCTATGCCGATGGTGTGGACCTGGCGATCATGACGATGCTAAATGCCCGAAGTCTGGAGTAAACTTGATTACTGTCGGGACGGACGAGGAAGAAGTTTTGGCAATCACTCGGAAGCAGGCAAATCTATACCTCGATCCTACGGAGGAAAAGAAGAGACTGGAGGAAGCACGGGCAGAGATCCAGAGAGCAACGCAGATAGAAACGACACACCTAGAGGACACGCCGAGTATCTCCGTACGGAACCGCACAGAACAGAACATTGTACGGAAAATATTGCAAGCCGAGATACCCGTCAAGATAAATGATCTGTTGCTGACTATGCCTCAGCTCCGATCGGCACTCACAAACATCGTGCCCGTTGCTAAACTCCCAGGAGAACATGGAAGGGAGCAGGAAAGTGGAGCAAGTACAGTGGACAAAAAGGAGGAGAGTGGCGCAAGTGCAGAAGATCCGATGCTGTTAGCTCTTTCATTCGGACGCTATACGACGGTTGTTGAAATGGGCATTCTCGGGACTGTGCTAACGGACACGATCGTGGACTGAGGATCCAGTGTCAATGTGCTGCCAGAGGATACTTGGAAAAAGTTGGGACAGCGGACATTGTGGACACCTACCTTCCAGTTGTTAACAACCGATCAACATGGAATCAAGCCATTGGGAGTACTCACACAACCATTCCTGTTGGACTTTGTCGTGATCCCACTGAAGCGGAGAGGATACAATGCTATTCTGGGTCGGGGGTGGTTGATAAAAGCCAAGGCAAAACACGATTGGAAGAAAAATACTTTATCACTTGAAAGCAAAGGCCGGAAGTATGTCATCGATCTACACACTCAGATGGTTGGAGAAGAAGCTCTATCGTCGGATTCCGAAGGAGAAGATGATGAGAGGAGGCAGAGTATGGAACCCGATCAGGAGGGAGTCCTACGATTGGAAGGAGATGATGATTTGGATTCAGTAAATGGTCTTTACCACTGGCAGATGGAGGATTATGAGCTCTTTTCGAGTTATAATATGCTAAGGATCGACGAAGGTAAGAAAGAAGGAAATAAATGTCCAAAGAAACACAGAGAAGCCAAAGAAGGAAATGAATGTCCGAAGGAACACAGAGAAACCGAAGAAAGAAATGAATGTCTGAAGGAACAAAGAGAAGCCGAAGAAGGAAATGAATGTTTGAAGGAACACAGACAAGCCAAAGAAGGAAAAGCGGTTACGACTGAAGTTGAAGGAAAGAACATACAGTACGAACCCAAAAGAAGGAAAGATTCTACTGTACGACTGGAGGGAGAAATTATTACATCAAACCACAGATATAGCAGAAAGGTACCTGCAGCAAGGAAGACACATGATATGGTTTGCACAGGCAACAAAGAGGAAGGGTTCAATAAAAGTTGTAGCAGTACAGAGTGAATGTGTTATTGACAGACAGAAGGGGCAGTTGACGGAGTCCATGGTAGCGAGCTTCGAGAACAAACTGGGCGATATGGAGATGACACAGAACAGGCGTAGCAGGTTTCAACTCGGACAGTGGGTGTTGAAGTACGACGACCGGAATGAGATCAAATCAAGCAAGTTCAAAGTTAAGTGGGTCGGGTCGTATCAGATCCGGGAAGTAGGGGACAATGGAGCAATAAAATTATGGACTTTGGATGGAGAGGAAGTGCCTCAGGCGGTGAATGGCTTGAAGCTGAAGGTATACCACAGCTGGAAGACTTCTGCGTCACAGAATGGCCTTCGGGCGACCCTTTCGTTGTTGCAGATCGACGATGATGAGGGTCGAAGGGAAAATTGACTTTGCTATTCATAAATTTAAAAATTTAAAAAAAAAATATATAAAAAAAAAAAAAAAAAAGAAAGAGAGAGAGAGAGAGGTGGACCGTACGGATTTTTGACCCTACTCATCGTACGGATTCCACATACTATAAAGTTGCCAAGAGCGTACGGTTTTTTTTGTACGAATTTCCCTTGCAAGTGTACGGATTTTTGTGCAGTACGGATTTCATCAGGTTTTTGCATCCTCTTGCCGTACGGCGTACGGGTTTTGGAAGAAGCTGAAGTGAAGGCAATGTACAAAATTTTCTGGAGCTTGGAACAGTATGTATTTTAATATGCGATGTACGGGTTTTATAACAATAATGCAGTGTACGGTTTCTTAGAAGGCTGCCGTACGGATTTTGCAGTTTTCAGCGCCTAAACTGTCGGTCACAAGATTACAGGAGTTCAACGATTCATGTAAGAATGAGAACAACTGTATGGGTTTTGCACACGATAACAGGCATTGCGTCTATCAATTTGGCACATTGGTGAATGGATTTGGGCCCCTGAAGTGCGCACACACATGTACGTACTTGAAGGTCTTTGCGAATGATGAACAGAGTATTAAAAGCAAGAACCCCGGCCGTGTTCAGTTCTTGAAGCAAGTGGAGATGCTATCGTACAGGCACCGTACAGATTTCGGGTTCTAGCCACTGTACGGATTTTCAGTATAACTTTGTGTACGGGTTGTGAGGTCATCATGGTGTACGGATTTTGCATATCATGGCATACGATTTTTGTATAATATGGTGTACAGATTTTGCATAAATGATAAATATGGCATATGGATTTGGCGTACGGCTTCTGCTTGTTATTGCATTTAGACTTTGGAGGACGTTACAGGATATTGCATAAGGAGGGAGTCGATACGGTGGCAGGATGTATGGTGTAGTTGTACATTGGTAGCACAGAAGAGTGACAGGAGGTTTTCTAAAAAAAATAAAAATAAAAAAAAGTCGACAAATCAAGAATGCTCAGAATGAGTATTAGATGATGCCATAGGGAAGGGGAAGCACTAGCGGTTGCCAGAAAGAGTGTGGGATTAGGAGAAATTGCAGAAATAGTGTGTTCCATGCAGTTTTGTGTGGGTTTCGGAGTGCTAATTTGGTCTTGGCGGCGAGGGGTGCTGCCCATTGACCCCGCTGGGGGCGTTGCCCCCAGACCCCTAGTCGTTGTGGTTATCAGTCGTGGGAAGTCTAACCAGTTGATGAGACTTGGAGTTGCTGCAGGCATGGAGTGTTTGTGTGCCAAAGGCACTTGGAGTAGGTGTTGGACGTGAAATTGTCTTGCTGGATGCATGGAGAGCTCGGGAGGAGTTGATCATCCAGTTGAAGGTAGTGCAGTGACACTTGGCTCAGTGGACCCATAGTTGGAAACAAAGAAAGCAGCACAAGTGGCTATCAAGGTCAGCTTGACTAAGGAGACAGTGTGTTTTGGAAACCAGTTTGGCGCAGGCACAGAACGAATGTGAAAGTGATGTGGCAGATCTATCTTGTTGTAGTTAGTTGTTTGAGTTTTGTTCTACAGTCGTCAGGAGACGACTTTTCTTTTTGGGGGGGATGATATCGTCGGTAGAAATTGTGTATCAGCCGACGGGTCCCTTCGGAAAGGTTCTTGTATTAGCCGACGGGTCCCTTCGGGAAGATATTATTGTAGCCGACATATGGTATGTGGCCGACGGATACCTTCGGGAAGGTTCCTCGGAAAGTATTTATACACCCTTTGGGATTATTGTAAATCATCATGGAAGCATAATGTAATGTCTTTGGCATATGCGAATAATAATAAGAAGTCCTGCTATTCATATCTATTGTCTGTATGCGTTGATTTCTTTACCCAGTACGGCAAACATCATCATGAAGAGTAGGTGGGTCAAATGCCTTAACCCGACCATGTAGTAGCTCTTACAGTTCTTCCATAGAAAGCACCATCAACCTCTTTGAAATATTAGGAACCACTACTGACAACCTTTGAAATTTTCAAACATAAGCATCTATTATACCATGTTGATTCAAATGGGCTAGCTCTTGGAAAGTATCTTTTAATTCTTCTTATCAAACCTGTCGACCTATGTGTAAAGTCCATAGAAGAAATCGTATTGTAATGTTCTAAGGTAACTAACCATAGTATCACCACTCATGAGCCTCGCTATCCAAATATTGTGGCATACTTAGTGGTTTACATCTCTAACTTGGGGTTAAGTTGAAAATGTGTATATAATTTCTGTACACACGAACATGAAGTACACTTGTTATAGCTGTTATAACTGAGATTGGACAACTTGCCCACTCTAGCTGCATCTGTTGGTTAGGTCCTCACCCCCCATCTCTTCTGGCCGTATTCCTGTACTTCACCTGATAAAAATCTGCTAAGGACATGGCTGCATCACCTAGTGATTGGTACTCCCTAAAATACTTTGCAAAATTTCCCTTTTTCCTTATTCTCCTTTTTGTTCTCTTGGTCGTGCCTCTAAGAAATCAGGCATTACAGGTCTATTTGTTGTTCTAACTTCTACAAGCTGCCCTGGAGTTGTTGTTTGCTAGTATATTAGTGTTAGTTGCTTCTCCATGGTTGCCATTGTTTCCATTAGTACCATTGTTACCTGCTTTCTTCTCGTTGGCATTATTGTTTTGCATCATTTGAGCGTATCAACTAAACCAATTTTTGCTGTCCTCTAGCCAATTCATGTAAAATTTGCATAGTACTAAGATATTGTTGCTGCAGATAGATGACAGGAGATCAAACACTAGTATTTAGTTTATTGTCTTGAAGTTCCATATGATTCTTGCAATGTATACAATAAGTAGGAGATTGTTAGGAGTCAGGACTAGTGGACTAGATGTTGTACAACTTGTAAGTCCTGGATCTAGGTGATTTATTTAACTTTTGTATGCTGTTCTAAGTAATATGTCCATGTGGAAAAGAGTGCCTCACATGGATGAAATGAGTGGTAGAGAATTAGAGATACCCATGGCAATGCTCTACACCACTTTTATAACATATTAATTTGTTTGAAAAATAATTTAAGCTTCCTCCTGAAGGGACTTAGCAAAAAATGATTATTTTAATCATTCATTCATTTTCAAGACACTCTTAGAAAATGAAGCAAGCTTGTCCAATTAGTAAGAACAGTTCACTTATGCTAAGGTGCTTTTGTCCTCATTTTCCATCCAATCTAATAAATGTGATGTCTAAAATTTTATTTGAAAGAAAGTATTCCTTTCTTATGCCTAGTCTAATTATGAACTCTGTGAGTTAAATATTCAACAATCTTTTGCACGTCTGAAATTAGATTTTGGGCTGCATTATCTACAGGATGTCTTAATTCTCTGGTGATAGAGTAATTTTATGTGCATTTTCTCCCCCTCAAAAAGGAATCCTTAGTCATTTAAGCAGCTTTAACTATTTATATATAGTTTAATATTTTCCTTTGGGAAATAATTTTTTCCTTTGAAATCTAAAGGATCATTCTTAAGTTCTCTACAATCAAGTATTAGGTGTGTTTACTACAATAAAAAATCTCAAATGAAGTTTTCTTTTCCTGTTTACCCTTGAAGTGTTTACTTTGTAAGATGCAGTCTATTTTTAGAAATATTTACTGAAAATGATAAATCATTTGACAGATTTTCTAAACTTATCATATGATGGATTTGCAGATTGGAAATGATGCTTCACAATTTGTTGGCCCCATTGTTCTGGCCCTTCTTTTGGAGGTTGTTTCCTTCTCTTTGCTTTTTCTTTATAAACATGTGAATACCTGTCCCTATGAGATTAGAATCATGTAATGAAAATGACAGCTGTATAGATAAATTTAATCTAAATGTATAATACCCATATACACTATAAGTTGGCAATTAAAAAGCACGGATTCTTGTTAAAAGGTAGTAGTAATTTACACGTTAAAAATAGGCTGCTACTTGATTAATTCATTTTGTTCTCAAAATTGGACAGGACAATGAATATTGGCCTATAGCTTTGTGGATTATGCTTTACAAAATAATTCCAAAGATCATTGCATAAAGGCAAAACATTTTTTCTGCCCGAACTAATTTGGCCACCCTAGTGAGCTTTCATTTGGTTTGATCATCCTAGATTTTCTCTCCAATCTTGGGATTGGCCATAAGTAGTTATCAAAATGGATATGTCCAAAGCCTTTAATGGTTGTGACCAGAGATTTGTTCAATACAAAATGGCTACTTTTGGGTTTTGGGATAAGTATACAGCTGGATTCTAAGTTAGATCACTAAGACTGATCTCTCTATTACACTTTTTTACATAGGGTCACTATTCACCCCAACTAGAGGGCTACAATGGCATATCCACTTGGCTTGTACCTCTTCATCATAACAAGGGAATGCTCAGATAGACTCGTGAAGAAAAATGGCTAAGTGGAAGATTACATGGGCCTTGAGCTGTCCATAATGACCACACAAGGTTAAAGATTTCAATATCTTTTCAAAATCTTCTCGTCTCTAATCCTAAGGTGAATGAAAGAATACTACTACTAGCAAACTACCATGTGGCTGGAATACTACTATCCAGGAAAGTATCCTCACAAATCTGAAAACACGATATGTCCAAGCTAGTCTAGGATTCTACATGTGGAGTTTTCCTATTAAATACATGGCCTTCCCATTACAGCATGAACAGAGTAGAGCCATGTGGGATAAGATCCTCTCTAAAATAAGGGCGAGGCTTGCCAAGTTGTCTCCTAGATGGCTGACAACAGCAGGAAAAGTGAAAATCATAAAATATCTTCACCAGGCCATTCTAGTATATCTGCTCTCACCGCGAGGTCAGTTTTTTACATAGCAACGAGACTCATTGCGAGTCACGTGAGTCACCCGGGTTGGCGAGTTGGGTTACCCCTGCCTGGTCAAAATGAACTGTGACCCTGACCCGCCTAGTCATCAAATATCTTATATTTTCTATAAGGTATTTCTATTAATATACCTTGGGCCGTCGAGTCATTGCCAAGTCTCGACGGAGTCCAAGCCGGGTCACAAGTTGAATTGCCCTTGCCAAGTTAGAGCCGGGTCTGAGTTTTGTTACTTTGGTTTTTTATGAGCATTTAAAGGTAAAAGCAAGACTTCCAAGTATACACATGAGAGAAAAAGTCCCAATATTGGTGTATTTCGGGTTTTATTAAACCTTTTTCAAGTATCAAGATTTAAATTACTAGTTACAAGTTAAAAACAAAGTTTGAATGAATCAATAGTAGCCCGACATAGTGTGTTTTGTGTTTTATAAAACCTTTTTCAAGTTTCTCTTGCATATAAATTTTTTAATATAAAACCAACACCCATTATATAAGTCTTCATCTTTTTTCAACTCCTTGACATTATAAATCACATGTATATAAATATGTAATAGGCACATAAAAGTCCGAAAATAAACTTGCTTATTACATATGCGCTTATGAGACTGAAAGCAATGTTTGTGGAATTGATCATGGAAGTTTTTGATTTTGTGAAGTTAAGGTTAATAATAAGTTACTGAATGGAATGTCTCTATGTTTTGTTTTTGCTGACATTCTATGCTATGGTTTTCATGTGCAGTCAATGCAACGAGGAGATCCTGCATGGATTGGCTACTTATATGCAGCAGCAATCTTTCTGGGAGTGGTATTGACATTTTCCTTATTTGACTGGAGCAGTAAATATTTATTTGTAGTAGTAGTTGTTGGCTTCTATAATATTTTTTAAAATACTTCATGGTGGCGAAATCTTTCTTGTTAATGTATCACTAAATTAAAACATAGATTAAATTAGGAATCTAATATAGGAAAAAAAGGAGGGAATTTGTGGTGTTTTTGAACATTTAAAGGTAATTTAATTGAATAGAGAGTGAGAGGGAGTCGAGGGAAATGAGAGTTACACTATAAATTTTGGAATTAGTTTTTCCATCAATTTTCAGATTATTGTTTATATTGCAAAATGCATAAAACCATACTAAATAGTAATATAATATAAGTACATAGTTTGACTCTGGAGTTTGATCATGAAAATATATTAGAATCTTATATGCAAAGTACACAGTGACAAAAATTGAAGAGAATCAATGACTTTTTACTATGAACTTGAAGTAGACTATGCTTAAGGGTCATAGATCCTAATGATGAATCTCCAAGGGCACAGCCTCTTGTAATTCAGTCAATCTCCATAGAATTAAAATTGACATTTCCCATGTTATTTAAGTTTTGCGTCATTGAAAAGTATCTTCTCATCTGTTTTGATACATTCAGAATTTTGATCGATCTCTTGAAGGTCATTGGGCTTGTCTTCCTTATTGTTATTTAAATTAGCTTGGCAAAATTTCTGGTTTTGACGATGTATTTTTTTATCATCTAAATTGTCAAAAAACAATTTGAACCTTGGAGGCTGCTCTGCCAAGAAAGTGTTTTAAACCTCAAAGTTACATGTCCAAAGACAATTTATGCAAGATAATTGTTGCGCTGACATGTAATTTGTTTTACCATTTTCATGATTATATTGAAATATTATAAATCTTATGGTGTGAAATACATAGGAAAATGTGAGATTTTTTTGTGTATGGGAAATGTTTCTAATTCTTTCCTTCTTTTAACCTCACCCAACCTTGTTTTCCATTACCTTTATTGTAACTAAAGCTCACAATGACAAGCTGCAAAAGCTGTGTTTGTCAGAAAATATACATTTTTCTTTTTTCTTTTTTCTTTTTTCCAGTGCTAGATTGAACCGTAAATTTCCTTTAATCTCTGACATTTATTTTGTGTAGAGCATAGGTGTATTATCTGAAGCACAGTACTTCCAAAATGTCATGCGTGTAGGCTTTCGCATAAGGGCAACCTTGGTATGTTCATTTTATTCTAATATTTGTGGGATTTTTACATCTGAAGTTCTCTTATTTACAATTTTATAGCCAGTGAGTATAATTATTTTCTATAACTTATGCAGGTTGCTGCTGTATTCCGGAAAACTTTGAGATTGACACATGAGGGGCGGACAAAATTTGCTCTGGAAGAATAACTAATATGATGACTCAAGATGCTGAAGCTCTTCAGGTATGCTCATAAATTATCAATATTCAATTTCTCCCATAAAATATCATCCTATAAAATCACACGTTCAGAGTAAAATTCGGAAAGTGAAACATGACTGTTTTCGTTTCTTAGCAAAGGATGCCAACATATAGAGCTTTCTAGATACCTTGGACTCAGGGTTTTTTAATTTAAAACCAAGACCTCAAATTGAAGTCAAAATGTAATGCTCCTTTTCTATTTTTCCCTAGTACTTTGCCCTAAATCATAATTGCTTAAGATTAGGATTAGGTTTACCATATGTACGATTTCTTTGTTTGTGTATTTCCAAATTTGAGACCTTACGTGTAATGGACACCCTAAAAATGCCCAAAAACTGAACCAACTGCTGATAGGAATTTAGTCAAATAATTTGCATCCAACTCTTAATTTCTCCGTTAAATGTTTAAAGCCCTTTATGGCTCTAGAAATAAAATGTTTGTTTGTTTTTATGTCTTTGCATAGATTTGAAACCACATAACATGAACAAGAAGGAATTTATAATAATATGCAAACTGAAGATTGAACTACTACTGAAATAATATTAATTTTCAAACTAATAAAATCAAATACATAGCAGACTTTTCAACTCACTAATTACTCCAGCATTATAACATAATATTCCAGTAATGACTTCCCATCTTGTCGCTATAGTAATATGAATAGTGCTGCTATAGTAAAATCTGCCTTCAATCAGTCCAAGACCCTCATAAAATCATCCCTTCACAATGGCATAAGCATCGGACAAGGAGCGGGAATGATATGAGCAAACACCCAATCGACCTGTAGCTGGAAATGCGCCCAATCTGCTTGTTAATGAAGCTGATAGCAATGAATTCTGAAGGCCAAACCCTAAGGGAATGACGTCTAGAATGTCACAGGAGAGGATAAACATCCTCTAAATGCCAAGAACGGATCTGCAACTCACACATCAATTTTCTTCTCATATCTAACCTGCCGAATGAAGCCACTAACGCTCCCTTTTATTCTTTCTCCAAGAGTCCATTCCACTCACATGAGCAATGTGGGATAAAAGATGTGCGATATAAAACATATTAAAATAATCACTTATGTCTCCCTTAGGTGCCCCTTTTGATTTGCACACATTCTCATAAAATTTAATATTAAAGTAACACTTAAATATTTTACAACTAAATTAATTGTTACTTTAATAATACTTCAGGCATAAAAATATATTCGCTATCGGACTCCAAATAGCATGAGTGATAGCTCGTTGGAAAGCTCTCGCCGTGGAGTATCAAATTCAATCACCAAAACTAGCCTCCCCTGTGTCCTTCTGACTTACTAAAAATGGTAAGTATGCCTGAGACTGAGTAAATCAACTCCGTTTTGGCCCAAATTGGAGATGACTAGGCCAAAACACTCTAAGATCCTTTTAAACCCTTCGTTAGCCCACAAGACTATGTAGAACTAGGCTAATGCATGCACACTTGGTCAGCTGCTAAAGTGGTGACATTACATTATGATACAGTTAGTATTCATACATAATCATAATGTCATAGTTAGATTTCTTAGAATGTAATAACCCTCCTCAAATCTGGTTGTAGATGGCTGAAATAATTTCCTTCTATGCTGCCCCTTTTGCTTTGCTTTTTTCGAATTGCTTTTTCGGCCTGCTTTTTCATACTCGCTTTTTCAGCCTGCTTTTTCGGTTCCGCTTTTTTCGGGCTGCTTTTTCGTATCTGCTTTTTTCAGACTGCTACCATGTTGAATCTCAAGACCATATCTTTTAATGGCGTCAAGATTTCCAGCTTGAAGGGATTTCGTCCTTCAAACTATTGAGATATAATCTCCAGAAAATTCTCCAATTTCTTTGATATTTCCAAGCCTGAATAAATGAGAGCTATCCTCTTCCTTTTAATCCCTTCGTCACTTGCTCCATGCTTCCGTCTTGCCAATGTGGGAGAATACATGACTTTTAATATTACTTCTTTTTTTCTTTTTACAAAGTCCATGTATGTACTCAAAAGGGGGACTCTTGATTTTTATAAAGTGACTTTATGAAACATTATAATATTTAAATTTAAATAGTCACTTTACCGTTGCAACTTCAAACATTAAAATAATATACCAAATAAACTCGAAATCCCACATATAATAGCTCATTAGAAAGAGCCCAACAAAACGCATCTCATCCTATCACTGAAAATTGAAGGCACTGCATCCCCCTATTGGCTTACTAAAAATAGTAAGTCTTCCTGACAACTCAACAAACGAACTTCGTTTGGCCTGTAATTAAATTTGACTAGGCCAAATAACTTTAGGATCCCTTTTGAAGTCCTGGTTAGCCCTCGGGACCATACAAGAATGGGCTAACGACAACATACCTCCAAACTGGCTAAGTGGGGGACATTACAGTCCGCCCCTCTTGAAATTGCTTGTCCCCAAGCAATCTCAACTCAGGATGCTGAATAATCTCCTCTGCCTCCCATGTCGCATCCTCAACTGGTAGGTTCCTCCACTTTACTAGGTACTCCCTGATAGTCCGCCTGCGAAGCACCCTCTCCCTGGAGTCAAGTATAGCCTCAAGAATCAAGATAAGTTTTCCCTCATCATCGAGAGGTGGCAATACTACTGAAGGCACCACATTATGCCCCAATGCCTTCTTAAGGCATGACTCATGGAACACGTTATGTAGTTTACTGTCTGCAGGCAGCTCCAACTCATAAGCTACCTCACCCACTCTCCTGATTACTTTGAATGGTCCATAGTAGCGTGGTTTCAATTTCTCTACTCCACTCCTCTTGAGAGAGGACTGTCTATACGGCTGTAACATGAGGTACACCATGTCTCCTACCTCGAAAGATCTCTCAACCCTGTGCTGATCAGCATATTGCTTCTGCT
Organism: Cupressus sempervirens; assembly: GCA_028749045.1. Taxonomy (NCBI): domain Eukaryota; kingdom Viridiplantae; phylum Streptophyta; class Pinopsida; order Cupressales; family Cupressaceae; genus Cupressus; species Cupressus sempervirens. The sequence goes on along the minus strand of CM053793.1, from coordinate 250,137,056 downwards.
GATTTTGTGCCCTTTGCAAATTTTCCTTCAAGGATCGCATAATGTCCTGACACTCCTGCAATATATCCTTGGCCTTAGGCACCCTACTGTCCCCAAATAACAAATCCAAAAAATTAGGAGCATCATACCCGTACAGTGCCATGAAAGGGGACATTTGAATAGACATATGGAAAGAGGTATTATAGCAGTACTCCCCTAGATGCAGCCACTTCACCCAAGCCTTCTGCTCTCCTGCAATGTAGTTTCGAAGGTACCCCTCAACCCATTTATTCACTATCTCTGTCTGCCCATCAGTTTGGGGGTGGTAACTGGTACTCGGAGTTAGCTCTGTTCCACACAACCTGAACAACTCCTACCAAAAGTGGCTCATAAACCTACTATCCCTGTCGCTGACTATGTTTCGTGGCATCCCATGTAATCTAAATACCTCTCGAAAGAATAGCTCTGCTGTTTGTATTGCTAAATATGTGGACGAAATCGCAAAGAAATGTGCAAATTTCGTCAATCTGTCTACCACAACAAAAATACAATCCCGACCCTATACCTTGGGGAGGCCTGTAATGAAATCCATGGAAATGCTATCCCACTTCTTCTCTGGTATGGGTAGGGGCTGTAGTAAACCACCTGGAAAGGAATGTTTCTGTTTGTTCTGCTGACATATTGGGCACTCCCTAACAAACTGAAGCACCTCTGTTTTGAGTCCTTTCCAAGTGAAGCGCTCTCTCACCTGTCGATATGTCTTAAAGAATCCGGGATGTCCTGCCAATGGTGAATCATGAAATGCCCTCAAAATCTTCTGCTTCATAGCAGACCCGGGTACTAAATAAATCCTTTCCTTGTAGATGATCAAATCATTTACAACAGTGTATCGACTATCCTGAATAGTTCCTTCAATAACACTAGATGCCCAACTATCCTTGGCATACTTTGCCAAGATCAACTCTCTCCAATCGTCCATGACTATCCCAACAGCAAGCAAATGAGGCCTTTTGGATAAAGCATCTGCGACGATATTTTTCTTCCCTTTGACATAGACCATGTCAAAATCATAAGCCTGTAACTTACTCACCCATTTCTGTTGCCTATCATTGAGATCCTTCTGTCTAAGGAAATGTTTCAAGCTGTTATGATCTGTTTTTACTGTGAATCGACTCCTTGCTAAGTATTGCCTGAACTTAGCTAGCGCTTGCATGATTGCTAGCATTTCTTTGTCATAGATGCTGTAAGTTCTCTCAACACCTCGTAATTTCCTGCTCTCATATGCGATGGGATGTTTGTCCTGCATGAGGATAGCTCCTACGCCCTCTCCTGAGGCATCACACTGCAGCTCAAAAGGCCTGGTGAAATCTGGAATAGCTAAAACAGTGCATGTACTCATCAGCTCCTTGAACCTGTCAAAACAATCCTGAGCCTTCTCTGACCACTTGAAACTGTCTCTCCGTGTCAAATCTGTAAGTGGTGCTACTATCAGTGAAAATCCCTTCACAGATCTGCGGTAGAACCAGCAAAGCCCAAGAAATCCCTTGAGTTGCGAAATGTTCCTCGGCGGTGGCCAATCCAGAATGGCCCTGATCTTGTCTAGGTCAACCCGAACACTTCCTGCACTAATAATATGTCCTAGATAGAGCAACTCTGTCATCCCGAACTCGCATTTACTCATCTTGGCATATAATGACTCCCTCTCTAGAATGTTGAGCACTGCATCAATATGCTTCAAATGTTCCTCCCAAGTACGGCTGTATATCAGTATATCATCAAAAAAAATCAACACAAACTTCCTCAACTGATCTTTGAATACTCTATTCATACACGACTGGAAAGTGGCGGGGGCATTAGTCAACCCAAAGGGCATGACTAAGAACTCAAAATGTCCATAGTGGCATCTAAAAGCTGTCTTCTCCACATCCACCTCTCTAACCCGTATTTGGTGGTAGCCGGATCTCAAATCAACCTTAGAGAAGTAGCAGGCACCGTGCAATTCATCAATAAGCTCATCAATGCGCGGAATAGGGTATCGGTTTTTGATTGTCTTTTTGTTTAGTTCCCTATAACCAATGCACATCCTCATTGTACCATCCTTCTTCTTCACCAATACTACTGAAGAAGCGAAAGGACTCTTGCTTGATCGTATGTGCCCCATGTCAATCAACTTCTTGATTGCCTTTTCTATTTCATCTTTATATCTCTTTGGATGGCGGTAGGGTGTGATGATGACTGGCTTAGCCCCTTCCTCTAACTCAATAACATGCTCGATTCCCCTATCCAGGGGTCTCCCTGGAGGTATCTCACCAAACACCTTAGTATGTTTGGTTATTATTTTTTGTACATCAAGGGGATACTCCTGTTTATGTTGCTCTGTCACCTCAGGCATTACTCTGAACTCTGCTGTCCACTGCACCTGGTCGTGTCTGAAGAAACTCTGCATCCGCTTGAGTGACACCACTCATAGTCTGCCATCTGACAAACCTCTGAGTACTATCTTCTTACCATTTGCCTCAAACCTCATTTCCATTTTCTGGAGGTTAAATGTAAACTCTTCCAGAGATTTCATCCAATTCATCCCAAGCACCATAACCTGATCACCAATGTTGACAACAAAGAAATCTCCCACCATGTCATAATCTCCCAAACGAAGCTGCAAGCTGGAGATTTTCTTGGTACAGTCGATTTTGAAGTTGTCGGCAACCATCACCTTAAATCCCCTATGCTCTTCTGTATGTAGCCCTCTACGTGTCACAAACTTTTCATCAATGAAGTTATGTGTTGCCCCTGTATCAATGAGTGCCACAAATCTTTGTCCATCCAAAGTTCCCCTAACTCTGAAAGTGACGGCCTCCTGTATACTGGACAACTGAGCTATCGTGCTATCACTGTGTGCTTCCTCATGTGAAGAATTATCATCTCCATCTGATTCTGATGACTGCTCTGAATCTCCATCCAATGACTCTTCGGCTGAAAAGTACTCCATCTGCTTGGCTTTTGCTTTCAATGGACACTTATGTGACAAATCCCAAGGTTCCTTGCAATGAAAACAAAGCTTCTTCTTCCTGAGATCATTAAGTGTCTCATTGTCCAACCTCTTACTTTCCTCCTTAGGTGGCTGACCCTCTCTACGAAAAGGTTTACTGTCCTTATCTTTCCTCGAAGGGAAACTCTTTGCCTGGAATTTTTTTTAGAAGCTGAAGAGGAATCCATGTCACGAGCTTTCTTAATGGCTTCTTGCAAAGTGGGAGGGTTGAGAGCTTTAATCCACCCTCTCAACGGATCAGCTAACCCATCCATAAATAGAACCAATATCCTCCGTTCAGATACATTTGTTACTAACACTGCAAGTTTTTGAAATTCTGAAATGTATGTTTCCAATGATCCCCATTGTTTAAGTTGAGCTAACTCCTTGAAATGTAGTTCTGGATCCTTCCTATCAAAACGTTCAATCAGTCTCTCCGTAAACTCCACATATGAGGTAATGTGTGCATGACCCATAGTGACCATACCATGATGCCACCACTCGTGTGCTAACCCATCTAGATGAATTGCTGCATACTTAATAGCTTCTTCCTTAGGCATAGGGTTCAATTGAAAGTATGTATCAAGCTTTTGAACCCAAGCTCTTGCTGTAGACTTCCCCGAGCCATCATAATATGGTAACTGAAGTTTCCCTACTTTCTTCATAGCTCTGGTTCCTGTCATGTCCACGTGGCATATGTTTCATCCGCACATCCATATACTCCCTAAAGGTAATTGCAGCAGTAAAATCTGGACCTCCGGCTTTCCAATCTCTCCTCAACTGGTCCTATATATCAGTGATCTGGGGCTCTGATACCACTGTAATAACCCTCCTCAAATCTGCCCTTCAAAAATGCTGATGAAAGCTCAAGGAATTTCATCAAACAATTCACATGCAAGGGACGTTTGACTGATATAGTATTTCAGCTAGCTTCAAATGACCTTTTTACAATTTGCATCAATGAAAATCTTGTGCTAGAAGACTACAATGGACTACACAAATGACCTAACATGAGTGTGCTACTAAATTTGACAATATTCAGTGCATATATATGATCTAAGCATGAGAAATGAACACCTACAGCCAACTGGCATTTTTACAGACAGTTGGTATGCAAACTAACTAGCTGATAAATAATGATATTAAATTGCTTAAATGACACCAACAACTATTATCTTCTTAATTGCAATGAAAATTACAATGCTCATGAAATATGGCCAAGACTTTGGCATTTACATGGATTACAAAATGATAATGCTGGTATAATGCACACTCACAGCTGAAAGCTTATAACACCCTAAAAACAATACTAACAAAGAATCTGGTTGTAGATGGTTGAAATAATTTCCTTCTATGCTGTTCCTTTTGCTTTGCTTTTTTCAAACTGCTTTTTTGGATTGCTTTTTCCGCTTGCTTTTTCGGTTCCGCTTTTTTCGGGCTGCTCTGGAGCTCTAAGAGGAAATGTGGGAATCATGGGCCTCGAACTCACTGTCCTAGCTTGCTGGGGTGCATGATCGAAATTGTTCCCGACTTGTTCACCTCCATTATGTGTCCCATCCTGATTATTCTCATTCTGATTGTTATCATTCTGATTATTACCATTCTGATTATTTCCTCCACCTATGTTAGCGTTCAACCCCATTTGACGAGCCATCATCTGCATCATAACCTCCATTCTCTAATTTTGTTCCTGTGCCCTCTGTTCTGCTAATCGCTGTCCCTGTGCCAAGGTCTTTAATAACTGTAAGAATCTTTCCTCTCCAGGATCCCGAGCATTCCTGTCATCTCGGTCACCCATATTGATGTCTTGATGAAAGAATACCTCCTTTGTGTCTGTATGATTGGATTCTATGTCCACCTGCACGGATGAACTAGACTGTTTGCTCTGCAGGTCTGAAGTCCTATTTTATCTTGCTATGGTATTGCGGAAATTATAAGGCCCCTGTCGCATGCTCAAACAAAAAATGCTCTGATTTTAGTGTTTTGACATTTCGTCAAACACTTTCCCCTCTATCTGGCTGTTCCAAATTCCCTATAAGACCTCCACAGGATGGCAGGACTTATAGCTCTGATACCACTGTAATAACCCTCCTCAAATCTGGTTGTAGATGGCTGAAATAATTTCCTTCTATGCTGCCCCTTTTGCTTTGCTTTTTTCGAACTGCTTTTTCGTACCCGCTTTTTCAGCCTGCTTTTTCGGTTCCGCTTTTTGAACTGCTTTTACGGATTGCTTTTTCCGCCTGCTTTTTCGGTTTTGCTTTTTTCGGGCTGCTTTTTCGTATCTGCTTTTTTCAGATTGCTACCATGTTGAATCTCAAGACCATATCTTTCAATGGCGTCAAGATTTCCAGCTTGAAGGGATTTCGTCCTTCAAACTATTGAGATATAATCTCCAGAAAATTCTCCAATTTCTTTGATATGTCCAAGCCTGAATAAATGAGAGCTATCCTCTTCCTTTTAATCCCTTCCTCACTTGCTCCACGCTTCCGTCTTGCCAATGTGGGATAATACATGACTTTTAATATTACTTCTTTTTTTCTTTTTACAAAGTCCATGTATGTACTCAAAAGGGGGACTCTTGATTTTTATAAAGTGACTTTATGAAACATTATAATATTTAATTTAAATAGTCACTTTACCGTTGTAACTTCAAACATTAAAATAATATACCAAATAAACTTGAAATCCCACATATAATAGCTCATTAGAAAGAGCCCAACAAAACGCATCTCATCCTGTCACTGAAAATTGAAGGCATTGCATCCCCCTATTGGCTTACTAAAAATAGTAACTCTTCTTGACAACCCAACAAACGAACTCCGTTTGGCCTGTAATTAAATTTGACTAGGCCAAATAACTTCAAGATCCCTTTTGAAGTCCTGGTTAGCCCTCGGGACCATACAAGAATGGGCTAACGACAACATACCTCCAAACTGGCTAAGTGGGGGACATTACATAGAATTATAAATAATATATAAATGCAGGATGTAAGTCAATTCAATATATGTTAGAATTGACTTGAGGATGGTCCAACCATAGAAATGATAAGGGTGACTTGATGAGGTGCCTGAGAATCCTCCTATCCTAGGCCCAAGAGCAGATACCTTCTTCCTTCTAGGCCTTATGTGGCTCTTGCCATGCATATGACGTGGGCTACCTAGTGTGGTGTCCTATCGCCGTTCTCCTTCATCTTGCCATTCCTAACTTGCTTCTAATGACTGAACACCCATTCACCACGGTAGGGTCTGTGAGGAGTATTCACAACAAGGTGCCTTGAAAGCCTATCCTTCCTAAGCCCGAAGGCAGTCCACTTTGTCTCTCTTTGGCCTCATGGGGATTCCCTTATCAGAATTGTGAGTTGCATTCTTAGAAGGTGGCCTCATCGCTATTCTCCTAATCAATTATGTTGATTATATTTTTTTTAACTTTTACTAATTTAAATTCTATTTTATTCTTTACTATTTAAATTCTATTATTATTTTTATTATTTAATCCTTTGGCTTTTTTCAAAAAGGAGACATCACACCTTAAGTTTGAGGAAAGAAAGAAATGAGTCCTAGCAAGAAAAACCATATAAGATAGCCGTTTGCAATTGGAAAGACCCTAGCTACAAAGAGAGTGTACCCCATTAAAGAATAGAGGTAGAAAGCCGATGGGATAAATTTACCTTACAAGGAGCAGAAAGATGTAATGACCCCTAAATATTGAATTAACAAATTTCACAAATTGAGCCAACTTGCTCAAAATATTTAACATTAGAATTTTTTTTAATAATATTTTGACAGAAATGTCTGAGCTCACAAGCCCTAAGGCTAACAATACGTTAGGAAACTAAGCTTTTACAAGGTGACCCAATGGCTGGTTTAACTCATCAAAATATCCAACATAAAATGCATGGCATGTAGCCTCTACGTGAAAATACATCCACAGGCGAGAACATTGTCGGAGTGCTTATCCACCCAACCATGAAGTGTTTGCCTCCTTACATTTGCATTTTCTTTGCTACTGGATTTGGTAAGTGGTGGTTGTGAACTTAGATTTGCATTCCTAGGTGAATTGCAATCTCTTTCTTATGTATTAGCATTCTAGGATGTCTTTGAGCATCTTCCAAACTCTTCTTTACAACCCGACTATTCCAATTCTGCACTGGGGCCTTTTCACAACATAAATGGAACATGATATACCTTTTGAATCTTTTCTAAGATCATTGACATGACCTATTCCATCTTTAGTATCAACTTAGGGAAATTCCATTTGTGTACTTCTAAAAGCTATTGAATGACTCATTTAGATTGGAGGAAAGAACATATAGTTTCAATACCACAAGCAAGGTTTGTGCATCTTTTTTAGTGGATGATCTCTTAACTCCTTTACCATCTTCCTGGACCATTGCCAATTATTGTTTTTTGTTGCAACCGTTCTTGCAAGACCCCAATGATTCTGATGAGAAAGTCTCTATGGCTTCAGTTTTTTATATTTCAACTATTCTAATTCTTTGTTTTTCTTCAAAATATACAGAGTTTTTTAAAGAACTCTTAAAGCTGAACTTCCCTCTGAGATTTCTCATTGTTGGTCTTTACCACTAAAAAATTTGCCCTTCATTGTTAATACTACATGGATCCAAATTGCACCAGTGTGTTAGCAAGCCCTTGCAGGCTCAAGGAAATTTGTTCCAATATCATCTGTGTAACAACCAGTTTTCCTGGGTCTTAATTAATAGCTAACATTCTCGAGAAATATAGTTATTACTTCATTTTCATAGGAAGACATTTAAATCAGTTTTGTTCATATGAAAGAGATTGACGGTTAAAATTAGTTAGACAAAATTTCTTAACTAAGAACTTAAAACACCATCAATGAATTTACTATAGAAATTGAAATCCACATACTATGGAATTTGAACCAAGAAATCATTGTAGGGATGCTTTTGCAACCACCCATGTTAGTCCACAAATTCCACTTTAACAATATCAAATAACAACTACCATCCAATATCGCTATGTCAAAATCAAATGATGATTACTATTAAATACCACTATATAAAATTAGGGTATCACATACCATTGTATCAATTAGGGCATCGATTATCATTGGATCATTTAGGGCTTCAGATATTATTGTATCACTTAGGGCTTCAGTTCACACTGGATCATTTAGGACATCAAATACGACTGTATCAATTAGGGCTTCAGATACCATTGAATCAGTTAGGGCTTCAGATACCACTGTATCATTTAGGGCTTCAAATACCACTGTATCATTCATTTCCTTCCGATTGCTTAATTGTGGCAATAACATAAGGTTAGAAGATATGTTCATATTTATTATTCATATAAATGAAAGATTGATATAACAATCCATCAGATAAATCTTTCTTTTGCAACTAAATGTAAATTAACTGTATCGATGATAAAACTCAATTAACCTTATCTTAGTCTTGCATTTACATCATAAAAGTAAAAATACCTGTTTCCGACAAGCAATTGAATGTAAAGCTTATCTTTGTCTGTGGTATGTCTAACAACTTGGGAAGAGGTGAAACATTGTCAGGGGCTTAACCACCAAACCTTAGATCTTAACTTATTCCCCACACAATCTCCAACGAGAAAGGCCCTCCCTACTCGGAATTGGACTTGGAACATATGTCATCTATTGAGCATCCTGGTATCTAACCACACCACTAGACTTGACAGTAGGAGTTACAATAACAGGATCATGCATGAGCTATTAAATGATATTATTCTAGATTTAATGGATCATGTCTAACTTTTATTTTCTAAGTCATTTTAGACTCCATCTCACCTCTTCACCCTTTCCTATGGCTATACAGTAGGTGAATCCTAGGTGTTTGGATCTCAGAGCAATTGGCTCTGTCTGTTGATTTCCAACAAATTCAATAATAACATATGTGTTTTAGCTTATCATAATTTGTGATTAAAAAGGATATTCTTAAAGATTGCAGAATTTATTGTTTAATTAATTAAATTAATCATATCTAATTTCTCTTCTGCATTCTTGCAAATTCATTCCTCCTCTTCACCGTTTCATTGCTATCAGCCGGTGAATCCCAGGTGCATTAGAATTTATGAGCTCGATGCCCCTTTTTCACCTCTTCACCATTGTGGCTTTATTGCTAGTGATTCCCAGATGCATTGGATGAGCATATGATTCATATTATGCATTTATCATGGTTTAGGAACAAATTAGCTATTGTTGTTGATATTCATATTGTTTGGGTCAGTTCATACATCATTCTGATCTCCTAAAGTTACCATCAACTTCTTTACTGATGGATTGAGATTATAATGAATAAAAATACATACAAGGAAAATAATTATGGAAGACTATGTAATTTGATGGTGACCAACAACATTACTATATATGATAATTTCTGTCCAAAAACTGATTATCATGCCTAGCCGGCTGCAGTATGTATTACATTTAGGGAAAAAGCAGTAAATAAAAACATTTGAAGCACTTCCTAACTTGGTTTATGGAAGACCCTGGCTTGGACTTGACACTCTCACGACTTCTATCGGGAACTCTTGCACGGCTTAGTTGAACACCCAAAATTGAGCAAGCTGATTATGGAAATGGCAGGGTACAGGCAGATATAGGCAAGAATGTTGTGATAATATGGAACTCGGCTTGTTGCAATGTAATCGGAAATGATCGCAGGAGATTGTAAGGCTGGGAGTTGTGTTTTGCGGCTTCTATTATGGCTCTATATAAAATACTAGCTGTGGCTTCTCGGCTTCCAGCAGTTCAAAGAATCCATTCGAATTCCAATTATTAATTCGATTTCTTATGCCAAGTGTTAATTGGTTAAAAACAAAGAATATTAAAATGTAAAGAAATAGAGTTGGACGATTATAATTCGAATATATTATTATATCTTAAATATTATTATAATTTATTTATACATACATACATACATACATACATATATATATATATGTACATGTGAATATATTAATGAGGGGACATCATTTTATTAAATTATTATAATATAATGGTGTCATTTCATTTTTATATCTATATGTACGTATATTGATATATCTATTATAATAATATGGTAAAAGATCATATTAAATCCTTTGAGGTACGTTTTATATTTTAACCCAAATTATTTATGTTTCTCAAATTATTTATTTAAATAGCTCATGCGGTTCCCCTAGATGTATCCTGTTTTCAAGTCGCTAGGTCCTCAACCCATTTGCCTAGTGATGGTGATGGTCCTGCCTAATTCTTTTTTGACAATGCTTCCACCCCTTCGACGTGCTTCCTACAAGGAAATTCTCCGTAGTTAAATTATATTATCATAATAAATTATTTAATCATAAATAATCATAACGGTTAATCATCTTTTCAATTCCATGAATTTGTGATAAATGTTCAACTAGCATGTTATCTTCACTTGAAATTATAATGACTAACCATCTTACCATTTCGCAAGATTAAACTGCCAACTGACTTTATGTGAACCTCAATGGCTATATCTTAAATTAGGTCACAAATTGGGATGTAACAATCTGTGACCTGCAAACTTCTTGGATATACCATAGGGTGTCTCACTGACACAATTAATTGCCTGAAAGTTTGACGCTTTAGCTAAAAGATAAGAAATTTTCTTATTAACCAAACTAATTGTGTCCTGGATAGAATTTCAGAAACTTGTTAAATATGGTATTAACTATAGTAACTGTGGGTTAGTTGTTAGAAACTTGTAAAATATGATATAAACAAGTATTTGAACACAAGCAAGAGATAACTCAGTATATTTAACTTGGAGAAAACATAAGCAATAGATAACTCAATAAATTTAACTTGGAGAAACTCAATGTGACAATAAGTCTCACAAAAGAATCCACTATGAAAATCAATGTGCACAAGTTTTCTCTCTTCAAGGGCTTGTAAGAACAGCTCTCCTTTGATATGCTACAGCTCTCCTTTGATATTCTATCTCTTGCATTTAATCTAGTGAAATTCAATGTGGCTACATGAAATCATACAATCCTTAAGAAATCTGGCAATGGACTTCTGCTTTTAAATGCCATTGACCTTAAGACTAGCATGCCTGCAATGCAACTCTCTTTACATATTTCTCTGTTTTATATCTTCATTGCCTTTCATAAGAAGGAAGAATTTTCTTTCCCACATAACCCAACAGGTGTGTTTATTTAATGCCCCTAACTTTTAATGTGATAATTATGAATTAATTAAATTGATTTTTATCAAGTTGCTAAAAAAAATGAAATATTCAATTGATGACAACATGTGTGTTTATGTAATGTCTCCAATATTTTAAGGTGACAATTAATTAAATTGATTTCTATTAAGTTGAATAGAAATGAAATATTCAAATGGTGGCTTAATATTAATTAATTAAATAAAATAAAATAATAAAATATTATAAAATGTCACTTTATTAAATAAAGTTCTCCAAATATGATTAGTATTAAAGTCAGGCAAGCTGGTTTAATATTTTAGATGCTTCTTGGAGTTCATTATAAGGAGGTTGGATGGAGGAAATAAGACATGCCTTTTGAATTTCATAAACAATTAATGATTTTGGGAGACAAACCATTAGGAGTTTTACAGAAGGCCTAGACAGAAACCTAGTTTTCCAAAAGGAGTGCTTCCATTGATATTAGAGCTTCTGAAACTGCCAGCACGGGGAAGGTGAATGAGAAAGGGAATACTGGTATCAGCAGCAAGAGAAAAAGAAAGGACCCTCTGTGGAGGACAAAGAAGATAGAGCAGAATCCTTATTTAAAAGTCCAGAGGAATTTCATAGTAGCATATCCAAAACAATGAGGGAAATGGTCCAATGCTGAGAGGTCTCAATCAGCATCAGACTTTTGATAAATTTGTAAATGTTAAGGGCGAAGGTAGCAACTCTAATGGGGAAAAGTCTACTATAGAGGGTGACAAAGGATCAGCAAATACAAGGTAATTCAGGGCCAAGTTCTTGTCAAAGGGGACTGTGGGTGAAGGTAATCCTGAATAATCTATTTAAATGGCCTGACTTCACACTAAATACAATACCTCGAGTAAAGCAATCCAAAATAACATGGTTTTCCCTGAATATTGCAGACTGTAAACTAAGGAGGGCATAGGAGGCAGGGGTATGACGAAAGAAAAAACATCTAACATCATTTATTGAAGATCACAATCTTCAATTTTGATGGAAGAAGCAGTACATCAGCAAGATTGTGGTTTCAAATACTCAACGCGTTTCTCCTTGAACCCAATATTCAAAAAGACTTCACCATTGAAGACTTATTAAATAATCTCTTGGTCTTTAGGGTTTTTCCTTTTTGTGACCAATAATCATCCTTTGCGTGTTTTTCTTGTATTACGGCTCTTGTATTGATCACTACCTGCCTTGTCCATATGGCTGTATTTTCTTCTACGGTATGATTATTTTCTCCTACGACTGCCTTTTTCCCTTCTGTATGATCTTCTTTGTATAGACTAAATCGTACGGAAGCCTTTTTGGCCCCATCCTGCATGTTTGTAAGCCATATGAAAAAGTTCTGCTCTTGTACTGTATGTCGTACAAAATATTTTGTTCTTTTTGCTTCTTCTGTACCATACATCGTATAAAAAATTTATGCTCCTTCGCCATGCACAGTACAGAAAATCTTGACTCTTCTTCTTGCACTGTATGATGTACGAAAATTCTCGAATTCTCTGTTGCCATTGTACGTCATAGAATCCCTCCTTCCACCTTTGTTTTGTGAGGTACGAGATTTCCCTCTTCCTTGTGTCATATAAGATTTCTTCCTCCTTCATGCTGTACGAGATTTTCTTCTTTTTCACATATGGTATCCTTTCCTTTGTCCTCTTCAGTGCCCCTTCTATTAGGTTTCTTGCATACTTGGTGGTGACTTTATAAGGTTCATCTGCCTTTCTGTCTCTAGTGATCCCCACTTTTATTTTCCTTTTTAGTTTTTCCATGTCACTTTCTTATTCTTTAAGGGAGTGGCTTTTTTGTACTTCTTTTGTTTCTAATAAATTAATATGAAAAGTCTCTCTTCTTTCCTTATAAAGCTTAAACTTTGATCCATTTACAGAGTCTTTCAAGTGATTGTTGTCTAGAGTTGATAACTTTATTGCTCCATTTGTCCCTACTTTTGTTACTCTAGAGGGTCCCAATGGACATACTTTGAACTTTCCTTGCTTTAGTTCATTCTTACCCTTGTATTTAAGTACCAATTGCCTTGGTTGAAAATTCATTCTTTTCAAATGTGTGTCATGCTAGAACTTCCTACTCCTTTCTACTATCTTCGTAGTCCATTGTGCCATCATTCTTATTTCGTCTAGTTTCATTCAAGAATTAACCCTCTTCTTTAGGCTTTGTGTATCTCCTAATATGTGTTAACTGGCACTTTCAGACTTGGTATTGTATATGCTGCAGGCATTATGGTCTCCTACTTGTACATTAAGTGAATAGGGTTTGCCTAGTGGTAGCCTGATATGTAGTCTGGTACACCCACAAGACTATTGGAAGCCTTTCCCAATCTTCTTTCTCCACCCCACATTTCTTGTACAGGATGGACATTGATATTTTGTTTATGGCTTTGGCTTGTTTGTTTGCCCGAGGGTAGTATGGATTGGAGAGGGCATGAAGGATCTTAAACTCTCTTGTCATCATCCACAAAGTGCACTCCTTTATCACTTGTTATTTGCAAGGGTATGCTAAACCGAGTCACTATTTGTTCCTTGAGAAATTGCACAGTACTTAGTGTTGTGTTGTCAGGAAGTGCCTTGACCTTCACCCATTATGTGAGGTATTTTGTAGCCGCTAGTACGTATTTATATCTTTGTGTGTCGCTGGCCGGTAGAGGTCCTACAAAATCAAACCCCGATCTTTCAAATAGCTACTGTGTCTGTGATGGGAAGAGTGGCATAAAATCTCTTTTGAGAGGTTTGCCTGCTCTTTGACATGTATTGCAACTTAGAACCTATTCTTGAGCATCCGCATGAAGTGTAGGCCACCAGAGTCCTGTTAGTAATACTTTCCTTGTAACATCCAATTTCGTGTGGCCTCTAGCCAGTCCTTTCAAGGAACTCCCTCAACACTCTTGGAATTTCCTCCTCCATTACACATCTCCATAGTACCTCATCCGGCCCCATTTTGTATAATAATCCATTGATGAGTTGGAATGTCTCACTTTTCAATACAATCTTTCTCCTTTTGGGATTGGCATATCTCTTGGGAAAGTGGAAGTTGATAGGTACTAGCCAATGCCTTCAAAGTTCATACAAATGCGGTAATACTAGAATTTGGAATAAAATTATAAATGTGTATTCGAAAAATCCTCATTCACTCCTTTCCCTGGGAGTTCTCTTGATTTTATCTTGGACAACCAATCTGCAATCACATGGCTCTTTCCTGGATGTACTATTATTTTAAAAGTAGACTCCTGAAAGAGGATTAGCCACCTACTTACCCTTCCATGTATAATAGGTTTGTTTACGAAGCACATGAGAGCTTGATGATCATCAAAAAATGTGAAAGATGTGGCTAATAAATATTGTCTAAATTTTTGAACGACATAAACCATACCTAGTGCTCTCTCTGTTGTGCTATAGTTTTGCTCAACTTTTGAATGTTGTCGTCTTGCGAAGTACACTGGATGGTCCAATCTCTCCTGCTTAGTTTCTGCTAGTGTGACACCTATTACATATTTAGAAGCATCGACATAGATATGGAACTCCTTGTTCCTGTCTCGGTATATGAAAATTGGCGCTTCCACCAGTCTTGACTTTAATTCCTGGAATGCCTCCTCCTGTTCCTTTTGCTAGGGAAAAGTTCTTCCTTCCTGGTTAACTTTTCTAGGGGTAGGGATACTTTTGCAAATCCTTTTATGAATCTTTGATAGTATCCCACATGCCCTAAGAATGATTTGATGCTAGTTATTTGAAGGTCTTTCCATATTTAGAATGACTTTGATCTTGTTTGTATCTATTTTCAATCCTTGTTTGCACATTATGTGGCCTAGGAGTCTTCTCCGAGGGACCATAAATCTTCATTTCTTTGGATTCATTGCCAACCTTGCCCTCTGACATCATTCCATGCATTCTGTGATGGCTTTTAGGTGGTGCTCCTTCCCACCATAAATTGGCCAATCGTCAAGAAAAGCTTTGAAATTCCCTATGGACATTCCATGAAAGATGTGGAGTATAAATCTTTAGAACGTGGTTGGTGTGTTGCATAGCCGAAATGGCATCCTATTGTAGGCATACACCCCGTCTTGCACTTGCACTATGAATGTGGTCTTCAATTTGGCTTCTTCAGCAATACAAATTTGGTTATATCCTGAAAACCCATACATTAAGGAGTACATTTCATGACCAACCACTTCTTGTAGAATGCTATTAGTAAATCGAATTGGGAAGGGATCTTTTATTATTACTGCATTCATACATCTAAAATCCACACAGACCCGGATTTGTTTCCCATCTTTTTTCAAAGATATAATTATAGGTCAATACCCATTCATTGGTTTGTACCTTGAATATTATATCTGCATCTAGCATCTTGATGATCTCCTGCACTTTGGCTGCATAGTTCCTATTAATTGGATAGGGTCTTTTGCATATTGCTCTTCCTCTAGGCATGAGGGTTATTCAGTAGATGCATGGTTCTGCTGGTACCCCCTTTAAGTCCTTATACGTCCATGCGAACATGTCCTTATAATCCAAGAAGGTTCTAAAGGCTGCTGCTTTCAATATTGGGCCCCAGTCATCTCCTATAAGAATCTACTTCGGATGGTCTTCCTCCCCTAGATTCATCCTTTCCAGTTTAGCTTCTTCATATTTTATTTCTCTGTCCTCCAATTTGTGAGTTGGGTGTGTCATCAAGTTTGGTTGTACCCTCCTTATACTCCCCATAGCACCTAGGTATTCTTATTGGGGTTCTGCCTCCTGAACCTACATCATATTACACTCTAGTTTAAATACCTCATAATCCCCCATTTGCCGGTGGAACAAACCATTGAGGGAACTTATTTCATCCTCTTTACAATCTTCGGGCCGTAATATGTCTTGTTCATTTGGTTCTACTCCTTCACCATCCTCTCCCTCGACTTCCGAATCAGATGCCAACTCCTGGCTTATAGTTTGGTTCCGTAGGTCAAATGTTTACTTTCGTCCATCTGCTTTAATGGAAAGTATTTTTTTTCTAAGTGTGATTCACCTTCGCTATTACCATCCATCCTCTTCCTAATAGTGCATCATATCTCTTCTTGTCCAGAGTAATCACTACAAAGTCTAGGAAGAATTGTTGTGTGCCTATAACTACTTTCTGTCCCATTAGTGTCCCTATAGGCTTGATTCTGTGTTGGTCTACTCCTAGCAATTGAAGTGTGGGTGGCCAAAGAGTTGGCTTCTTGAGGGCCTTCCAAGTTTCTTTGGGGAGAATGTTGACATCTGAGCCTCTATCCACAATAGTATTTGTCAACTTACATCCCATTATCTCCATTTCCACCATAATAGGTGTCCTTCCCACCCCTATGGTAAGTAAAGTATTAGTGTCCTTTCCTATACTTGCTTCTATCTTCCCCTCGGGTTTTTTTTTCTCTTGTACTTCCCCCTTGTGTTATCACCACCATTAGCTGAGGCAATATTTCAAATAGATTGACAACCTTCATTGGTACGGTGGCCTCTAGTACTTGTTGCATAATGTTACTTTTAGATATTGACCTAATGGAGGGAGGTTTAGAAGTAGTCACTTGTCCTTCCTTCGCCATGGTACCCTGAATATCTCTCATATCCTCCTCAAATCTCTCTTTCTTCGTGCATGCGTCCAGATGGGTAAGTTTTCTAGCTTGCATTATTGTAATGGCTAAGATTGCCCTTCCTGGGTTTGAAATTTCCAGCATGTTCACACTTCTTGGTATTGGAGAGTTGGCATCTCATGGTTACTATGTCCACAACACTTACAGAGCATCCCTCCATTTTGTCCTCCAATTTGACAATCACGAGAATTCATTGCATCTTCTAGCATTGTATTATGGGACATCCCTTGGCGTCATACTGAAATCGACTCCAAGGTGTATTGTTATTGCTATTGTTATTACTTCCCCTCTTGTTATTTTGATACCCACCCTATGATGGCTACATATTTGTGTTCCATGGGGGTGTGGAAGGTGGTGTAGATTGTTCACCTTGCGTAAAAAATACCTCATTGCTTTATGCCTTTAAATTATAAGGACACTCCTTAATAGAATGTCCTAACACCTGCATATATCACAAAATGCTTTCCTTGGGCAGCTGGTTGTGGTGTGTCTTTTCTCACAGTTTGCACCCCATATTTCCTTCCCTTATTTTTGTCCTTCCTTACTGGCTGCTATTTCTTTCAGCATCCTCATCACGTCCTTTCGTAATGCTTGGATTGTTTTGGATTTGTCTTTGCTTCCTTTTGAACTCTTGCTCTCATTTCCAGGCCTCCTCCTTTTTGAGGTTTTTCTTTCAGTTTTGATATCCATGGCACGAGTGTAGGCATCTGCAAAGGATGATGGTGGTGCTGTGTTTATCTTTCTAAGTAGGGATGGAGTTAACCCTTCAATAAACCATCTTTTCTTTAACCCATTGGCTTGTTTATTTTCTAATTTGCCAATCAATATTTTCATCCTCCTACTATAGGCTCATACAGATTTATTCTTCCCCTATCTGGTATTTTATATTTTTGTTGCTACTCATTGTCATCTCATAAGAGTCTAAACTCTTATTCAAAAGCTGCTCAGAGATCCTTCCATGTTTTCTTTCCAACCTCTAATTTGGTATACCAATCAATGGTGATCTCCCTTAGAGTAGCCGGAAATGCCTTTAACCACTCATTGCCATCATTCTCCCCACTTGCTTGTCATATTGTTATACAAGTTTTGCAATGTCATGTCGGATCGTTTGATCCTTCTCCTATAAATCTTGGAAGTTTTTGTATGTCTGTCATCCTAGCCATCCTGGCTCTCTCACTCTTCCCTTGAGTGTTGTTAGTACTTATTAATAGGATTTCTCCTTGAGCGCTTGCCCTAGGTCCCATTACTTCTCCTCCTAGTGCTTGTCCTATTTGACTAGAGTTTCCTTCTTGGGTTGGGTCGTATTCTATGTGTGTTGGTGTTTGTGGATTCGTCCATCTACCCGTCGTTCTAGGTTCTTCCGAAATCACCAAGTTTGCTATTCCTCTTATCAAGTTCTCTTCTACTTGGTTCATAACTTTTGATAGATCACTCAAACCCTTGAAACGATGATGCCTTTCCTCCTGCTCCCTAATCTGTAAGGCCCGCCATATCGCTGCTTCTTCCCCCTCGATACTCACCTTGGGTCCTTGTTTGGAATAAGGGGCATTAATTGTTTTGTAGTCTGGATGTCCTTCTTGAGTTTTCCCTCTCCTGGAGTTCATGCGCGCTTCTTTCTGCAAACAAACTGTTGGAGTACTTGTTTCTTTCGTCTCTCTCATTACACTTCAACTTGTTCTTCTTCCACTCATTCTTCTTCCACTCGCACCAAGTTCCTTGCTAGCAACTGAGGTATCTATCCAAGGAGATCATACACTGCTGGGGGAACTAAATGTTTGTCCTGTACCATGCTTTTAGGAATTGTTGTCTCTTAGGCTCCCTTTTGCACGTACTGGTCGATATAAACTTCTCACGCCTCTACCAAATCTCGTGTTACTTGATCTTCCCTTGTTATTTTTTCTTCCCTGTCATTGTTTGTGACTTGTACTTGTCATAGGAATGGTATGCCCATTACTCCATCCCATTCATGATAAGACCTCTAGGTTTGAACTTAGGTAACAACGTAAAAAATGTAGAATGGTTATAGTACAGTAAACCAAAACATGAATTCAATAGTACTAGTATCAATATATGCACTTATTATTGATGGCAATCATACGAAGTATGTGTAAGGGGAATGATATTCTTTATTTATTACCAAAAAACAAGTACATCATTCATGTTTAAATGTTCTTAAATAAGTGCTTGGTTGGTTAGGAAGACCAACCGACACATCCCCTCGCTTGCTAACTACCCAACCCTGCTACTAACTATTTCTAATTACATTATTGTTTTATTATGCTCTACAACCAATGACAATTAATACATTAGTGACAATTAATACACTAACATATAACCAATATTATCAAACACAACAATATGCATTTTATGCCAACTACATGGTTCTTTATCCAGGCATATGAGTTTGCAAACTTTCCATACATTGAGCATCTATCATTAAAGCTTCCATAAAGGAAGAGAATGGCATATATTGGGTGTGCCCATTTCCCTCATCATTTGGACAGTTAGTAATAAATTTCATGGTCCATGTATTCCTGCCAGTATGGCGAGATTTCATTCTTTAGCATCAACATTGCATTTGCAAAGCTTCGAGTGAATTGGTTGTTGTGGATTCTCTTTGCTCAGTTGGCCCATGTCTTGTTTGATACATCTACCAGTCAAATAAGGTTGTTTTATATATTGGTTTTCTAAATTATTAAAGAGTTTAATTTCTCATTTTTACTTATTTTTCAAATATCTATGTAAAGTTGTGAAAGAGTTAATCATCTTAAGGTTCATTTTTGGTGAAGCTCAACACCTTTCATTTTCTTTAGATTAAGGGGGTCAGTAAAAAAATTATGGAGAAGAATAGTATATTGATAGAAAAGTTTCAAGGTTCAAAGTTCCACACATGGCAGACTAACTCGCCGTTGATCCTTATCGAAAAGGATATGTAGGATATAGTAAGTAGAGCAACAGTAAGGGTAATTAATTTTGACAGAAGTGTAAAGTGGACTGTGAAGGATCAAAGAGTGATTTCTTTGATTGGTCGTGCACTTTCACATGCATACCTCTGTCATATTGACTTATCAGTTATCAGAGACCTCAAAAGAAGTGTGGGAGAATTCAAATGTCTTGTTTGGATCAAAAGCATCAAGTGCAAATATGGGCTTAAAGAAAAAATTGTTTGGTTTAAATATGATGGAAGATGACAACATTGTTCAACCTATAATAAGTTTTACTCTTTATTGAATCAACTAGCTGGGATAAAGGCTAAAGTAGATGATGATGATTCAAAAGCTATTTTGTTAAATAGCTTGCCTCCGAGCTATGGAAATGTTGTTTTTAAATTAAACAAAGCGATGCTGCCCTAAAAGAAATACTATTTACTTTCATTGATTGAGTCAAGAAAACTAACTCAACTATAGGAGAAAGTGCAATGTATGGTAAAAATAGGTCTACTGTCTAACCATTCCTCCAAATCTAGCTCTTCTACATTGAAGGGAAATCCTTCCTTCAAGAATAGAATTTTGCGCTACTATTGCAAGAAGAGACGCATTGTGATGAATTGCACTCAGCATGCTAGGGATCTTCTTGATGGTAAGCTAAATGCAGATAAGGCATTGGCTGCAAATGATGATGAAGATTGTCTTCATGGGATGGCTACTGAACACCCTGCACACATAGATGATTGAATGTGTTTGTCCCCAATCACTATTGTTGGTTGTTTGTGAGTTGATGTGTTTTTTGCAATTCACAAGATGATGTATGTGAGTGCAAGTGTTTGTTCCCAGTCACATTTATTGGGTAATTATGATTGGATATGTTTGGTCCCAATCATTGTAGTTGTGGTCAAAAGTGTATGTCCCCATTCGTAACCTTGATGTTTGGATGTATGTGTTTGTCCCTATTCATGTTTGATGGAAGACCTTAGATAGATGTGTTAGTCCCTATCCTTGGATCCATGGGTAGATGTGGTTGTCCCTATCCTTGGATGGAAGTACTAAAGTGTAGTGAGGTTAGTTCATAAGAAGATTAGTCTATCCCTACTCTTATATTATTGTGTTTCGTAAGCTACTATGTGTGGTCATCAAGTATAGTACTTTCACCCCATGATCACAACTTCACACTAAAGGGAGGTGTTGGGAATTTATGTTCACATGGGTTAGAATAATAGTGTGGGAGTTTTTATTACAACTCACATAATTATTATTAGCTGTTATAGTTTGTTTACGAGTTGTTAGAACAACTCATCTATGTAAAAGGAGTTGTTGTAGGAGGCATAATAACTTCTCTACAATATAGTATATGAAAATCCAACGTATATGTTTGTAATTCATATTACAAGTAAGATGGATGAAGCATGTAGATCCAGTTTAAAATTATCTTTTGCTTCTCATCTCTTCCCATATTTTTCAGTAAAATTGGAGTGTGTAGAACAGATGGGTATACATACACTTGTGAGTATGCAGCATGTTGTTCATCATTTTGCAGTCTATGACTCAAGTATGGAGTGGTGGAATTTTGATGAGACATTTGTGGAAGGATAGTTTAAGCATAATTATAGAGAAACTTTCTATGACAGAGTTGAAGGTTTTAATTGTGCTGATTGCATCAGAGTGGAGCAGCACAGTGATATAGTGTTCTTTATATGGTTGCTTTGGGATCTTGGTGGTGCAGTAGAGAATTTCTTTAGGACAAGCAATATTTGGGCTGGGATGACTGTAATGCCAATTTTTAAGGCATCAGTTCATTAAATTGATTTTTATAAAGTTGTCAAAAAATAAATAAATGTTTAAATGATGTGTTAATATTAATTAATTATACTAAATATTAATAAAATAAAAAAAAATTATGAAATGCCGCTATATTAATTTAAGTTCTCCAAATATAATTTTAAAGTCAGCCAAGTAGGGCTAATATTCTAGATGCTTCGTGGAGTTCTTTATAAGGAGGTTTGTTGGAGGAAGTAAAGGTGTGCTTTTGGGATTTGGTAAATGATTTATGATTTGTGGAGACGGAAACCTTTAGGAGTTTGACAAAAGGGCTAGACAAAAGCCTATTTTTTTCAAATGGGTGTTCTTACAATTTATGCACAAGAATGAGCATGCTTGTCAAGAAATACTGTAATGCCTCCCTGTGAAAAGATAGGAGAATAACCTGTTCAATTTTCCAAATGAGTTTCACCTCTACAAATTTTGGCATACATGAGAGGAGTTCAAGTATGGAAAGTCATGTTAGCTGCACCATTTCCATCAGAGTGTAATTCAACTCTAGTTGTTCTTGCAAGATGAGATTGACTTCAGTCAGATCCATATAAATTCAATTCCAGTTGAATCTACTATTGATGCATATACCTACAATTTGCAGAGGTCATAAATTCTGCATATGTAAGTAAACTGTGTTGCAATATTTTTTTTTGAAATAAAAGCAGCCGAAACAAGGGGGCTGGCCCATTACAAACAAGCTGGACGACTACCAGCAGATAACCATCAGAACATAACTAACCCCTAATGCTTTTTAAAACAAAAACAAAAGTTTATACTATAATTATAAAAGTAACTACAGGCTTTAAACAAAATGCCTGTTAACAAGCTGAAGTCACTTAACAAAAAGAAAGGTGTGACAGCCTCAAAACCAAAAAATTCTGTAAACCAGCAGATTAATAGCATGCAAAAAATAAAAGAAGGGGGGAGCCCTTATGATTTTTTGACCTCTTTCTTCCCTAGAAGGACATTCACCCAGTCTTCCGCCAAGAAGTCAAAAAGCAGCTTGGAGTCCTCCTTGGGCAGGTCCCCTTCGGCATCCTTCAACAAGCACAAAGTGGTAGCCGCCGCATGAGTGACTTTAACTGTAAACTTGGTTAACAGTCCCATTCTTTCCTCCAGCACCTGGATTCTCTCCCGTAGCTCATTACCGGCCTTATCCGAATCGCCCAGATGTCCGTCCCTGCTAGCCTGAGTATTTTGCACAACTAGGGGGTTAGTGGCCTTTATGGAACTTGCCTTAACAAGGGAGGAGATCGTAACAAGGGAAGGCATCCTATCCACCGTTTCGGGGAATTGATCTTTTGTTAGGTCCACACACATGGGCACAACCGTCGCCGAGACATGCAACACCTCCTTATTCTCCTTGCTATCACCCGAGTTTGACCTGGAGGAATCAGAAATCTCCTCTTCAACTTCCTCTGTACCTCCCACTCCAAAGTTAACAATTTTCAGCTTCATTCTTCTTTTGTGGCAGCCCAAATCCTCAAAATCCGACGACTCCTCTTGCGAGGCTCCCTCCCTTAACTTCCTCTTAGCCTGAGACTTAGCCAACCTCCCCGACCTCCTCCTTCCCCCTCTCCCCTCATCCTCTGACTCCGTCTGCATTTTCTCCTTACCTTTTCCTTTTTTCCCCCTGGGGGAGGGATTCACTGGGGACCCATTGGGAGAGGGTTGAGGGGTAGGGGCTCTAGGACCTGTAATCCTAAGTGGGACCATTTGGGGCCTGGGCAAGAATATCAACTTCCACAATCCTAGGGGGAACCAAGGCAAGGTGAAATTGGTACAACCTAAAAATTAAACCCTGGTGTAAAATAGTAAAATTAACCCCCCATCTCATTTTATCTTTCACATCAACAACAGTATCCTCAAGATCATGCAGCAAGAAGAAGGGAAGTGAAAGAAAATCTTAGTGTCGGAAATGATTAAGAGGAAAATGGTAGTAGTAGCAAACTTCATACCTTCCTTCTAGGGTAAGATATTTCATTAGAATCAAAGAAACCTCGTTCCATGGGTCAGGCAGTTTCTCCCTCATGAAACCACCTCTATGTTGAACCGGTTCCTCACCCTCCACAAAGAAATGTTGCAGACTTGTTTCATCGGTCACCCGTGTCACCTTCTGCCATTTTCTTCCCTTAATCGCCAAGCTTGTCGCCATAGCAATCACCTCCTCTGAAATGTGAAACGAGATGCCATTAATTGTCACTTTGTGATTCTCCCATGAGTTAACAAACTGCATAGAGGCTCCATGAACGAGACAAAATTGCCCTCCTTCAGTAAGTACCAGACCAAGGGCTTCCTCATAGTATCATTGATCATAGTCGGCTCAATGCGCATCAGGTCACCTCCCATCTCTGTAATTTTTTTCTCTCCTCTCTCTCTATTCAAAGCCCAGTCCCTAAAAAATACTTCACTCTTAG
This sequence comes from Cupressus sempervirens, assembly GCA_028749045.1. NCBI lineage: Eukaryota > Viridiplantae > Streptophyta > Pinopsida > Cupressales > Cupressaceae > Cupressus > Cupressus sempervirens. The sequence goes on along the minus strand of CM053793.1, from coordinate 250,113,076 downwards.
AAAGATAAACCCATAAATGGAGATGATAATTACAATTAATAGTAATAATTAATCCTGCCAAATTGGTGAGAAAGATCATGTGTCGGCTGCCATTATCTTTCTCCAATCATTTCCATCATTCTCAACATGCCACAAATCTTTAAAAAATAATTTTTTTCTGCACGACGTAAGATGATCCATAAAGGGAAATGAATAAAAAATCCCCCATTTCAAACTTTCAATTTTAAGGCCATGAGTTATAATTATTGCCCATACCCAAGCCTTTTCTCCTTACCACATAAGCATCAAGTACATTTCGTCCCCGCCAGCTCATTAGCACTATACAAAGTAACCAGCTAGGATTCATCATTTTCTATTTCTTTATTCACTAACTCCCTCACCAAATTTGGCAGAGCATTCAAATTCGTCTAACTTCTTAGCCCTTCCAGCTTTAAGCCAATCGCCGCCATACCATTAGCCATGCTATTTCCCTCTCGAAAAATGTGATTCAAATCAAACCTATTGAGGGTGGCTAATAGGTACTTGATATCATCAACAACACTTTTGATAGCCCATCCCTCCCGCATATTGCCTTTAATAGTCTCAATAATGACTTTAGAATCACCTTCAACTTGCACATCTCGCCATCCCACATTTAAGACTAACTTTATACCCCAGTATAGAGCCATCAATTTCGCTACATTATTTGGAACTTTCCCTAACGGACCAGCATAAGCCAATAACATCCTTCCCTTACAGTCCTTGACAATCCCTTCCCCCGCTGATCCCTCATTTCTGGCAGCACCATCGAAATTAAGTTTGACCTAGTTAGCAGGCGGGGGTTTCCATCGAGTTCTCTTTCTAGCCATACGATTAGAGTTGTCAATCTCCATAATCCCATCCATCAACGACCAACACTTCACAATTCTAACCTCCAGGGTAGAAGGGGGGAACGCTGGTTTTCTCCAATTGCTGCATTTAATGTTTTCAACTATCAATTTGAAGACCATATCAACCATGACCTTCACCTCCCTCTCCTCATTTCTGAACACCCTGTTATTTCGCTCCTTCCAAATACCCCAACACACTTGGGGGGGAATGATCTTCCACAAATTAATAAGCAGGGGGTGGGTGGAGGGGCCCTGCCAGTTCACCAAATGCCCCATATCCTCATGGAACACCCAATTCACCTCCAACTTCTGAAGAATTTTCCCCCACACCTTAGATGCAAAGCTGCAATGTAGGAATAGGTGGTTGATGCTCTCTTCCTCCCTCTTACACATACAACATCTATTAGATGTTTGGAACCCCCTCTTCCTCAAGTTGTCAATAGTGAGAATTTTCCCATGGATAGTGGTCCACTAGAAAATATTGATTTTCAGGATTAAATGGTTAAACTAAACATTTCCCCAGTCATTAGGTTCAAGAGAATTCCCCAGCCGAGGTGGCCCTCCAAATGAACTCATCAGTCCTACCTCTTCCCAGGATCCTGTACTCTTCCAACAAAGAATTCAGCTCATCAGTCAGGTCCCTTCCTATCAAATCATTCTGTTGCAACCTCATCTTCTTCCATTTTCTTCCCGGGCCAATATAATTTGCAACCATACTACCCCCATGTCTTGGAGGTTATATCAGAAAGACCCAAACTTTGTTTTTGACAAAGGCTTATCTATAAGTCATGGATCCTCCCAGAAATTGATCTGGTTACCATTCCCCACAAGCCACCTTACTCCCTCCTTTAGAAAGGTTCTATTTCTCACGATGTTACCCCAGATTTTAGAGCCCATAGTAAGATCATTTCTCCAGGTAGAGTGAGAGAAATTAAGATTACCAAGGTACTTAGCTCTCATAATATTACACCAAGTAGAATCTCCCTTCATCAGATTCCACCCCATCTTTGTGAGAAGCACATTGTTTAGATCAATCATCTTCCTCACTCCCAATCCTTCCCTATAATTAGGTTTACAGACTGTATCCCAACTGACCAAGTTAATCTTATCTTCTTGCTTCCCCCAGACCAAAGGAAGTTACGTTGAATTTTCTCCAATTTATTAGCCATACATCGAGTAATTTTAAATAAGGATAGGAAGTACACTGGTAATCCTTGGAGAGAGGAGATTAGAAGTTGCAATTTACCTGCACTACTCAAAGTTTTGCCTTTCCATCCAATCAGCTTTTTCTCCATTCTTTCCAAATTGCTATTCCAGAAGTTATTACTAACCTCTTTCATAGTTAAAGGAAGACCCAAATAAGTATCTGTAACTCAACAACATTACAAGTTAGAATATTAACAATCCTTTGTTGTAGGTTTGGAGGGGTATTAAAGAAGAGCACTTTACTTTTGTTAAAATTGATCTTCTGTCTCGCATTCATAGCATATATCTCCAGCACCGACTTCCAAGCTCGTGCTTCACCCATTGAGGACTCCCCACTAAGGAAGGTGTCATCCACAAATTGTTGGATCACTTTAGGAGGTAAAGTGGATTTAGGTTTAATCCCTTTGATTATCCCCCCCTCCCACTTTCTCATGAATGCTCTCCCCAGAACTTCAGCCACCATAATAAATAGGTAGGGAGAGATAGGGTTGCCCTGCCTAAGACCTCTCTCCCCCCCAAAGTTTTCCCAAGATGACCCATTAACCATCATAGAATAGTTAACAGTTTCCACCATTGATTTTACCATTCTAATAACCTTTTGACTTAGGCCAATCCTTTCCATAACTTTATACATGAAGGTCCAATTGATCCTATCATTAGCTTTAGAGATGTCCAGTTTCAAGGCCATACTAGGATTACCACTTTTCTCCATAGAGTGCAAAACTTCATGCGTTGTTATTGCTGCATCTAGGATTTGTCGTCCTGGGACAAACCCATTCTGGGTTTTCCCAATGAACTTATGCAGCAGCGGTTTCAACCTATTCACCAAAATTTTAGAGAATCTTGTAGGTGGTGTTACAAAGGCTGATTGGTCTAAAGTCAGAGCGAACTTCCGGGTCTTTCACCTTGGGAATTAGAGCAATGAAAGTTTTATTGAGTTGTTTAAGAAGCTTCCTAGTCCTAAAGATGTCAAGGGCCGCCCGAAGGACATCTAACTTGATAATCTCTCAAAAGTGCTGAAAGAATGCCGGCGGGAAACCATCAGGACTCGGGGATTTTTAAGCTTTCATGGAAAACACAGCTCTATGGACTTCCTCCTCAGTCACCATCTGTACAAGCTCTTCATTCTCTTTAGGCGAGATCACCGAGGGCATAGTCTCAATCAACCACTGCCAATCCTCCTCTCTGAAGTCCCTCTGTTCTTCCTTGAAAGAATTACTGAAGTAAGCCATCGCCCAATTCCCTATCTCTTCAGGTTTGTTCAGCTTCACATTATTGTCATCTTTAATGCTATCAATAGTGTTTCTCCGTCTGTGGATTGAAGCAGATCTATGAAAAAAAGCAGTGCCCCTACTTTAAGCCATAACTCCCTTGATCTCTGTTTCCAGTAAATCTCCTCTCTACTCAAAATTTCCTTCCAAAGTTTCCTGTATTTCCCCTCTTCTTGGATAATGTTATCCGTTGGTATGCCTTCCCCCACAGCTTTCTGGAGTTCAACTAACTTCCCTTCCACCTCCACCTTGGTCTTAAAAATGTCCCCGAAATACCTTTTTTTCCAAGGCACCACATTTCTCCTTACATTGTCTAGTTCTAGTTTAACAGAGAGTCTATACGTCGCTGTCCCTTCTATTCTTATCCCTCACCACTCAGCCAATCTGGAGCTGAAATTAGGATGGGATTGCCACATAATTTCATATCTAAAAGGTCTTAGGCCCCCCAAGGAATCTTCTTTCCAATTAAAAAGGATTGGGGCATGATCTGAAATCGTCCTGGGTAATCCTGTAAGAGAGGAGGAAGTTAATCCTTCCCACCTTGTCGGGACCAAAAGTCTATCCAGTCTGACTTGGATCAGGTCAACCCCTTTTCTATTATTTGACCATGTAAACTTCACACCACGCATCTCCATATCCAAAAGATCATTATTATTTATAAAGTCAGCCAGATCCTTCATACTATCAGTAAAATCAATCATTCCTCCAATTTTCTCCGAAGGGTACATGGGCGAGTTGAAATCTCCCATACAAAAGGTATTCTTGTTTTGAGAGATAAAAATTGACAGCTCCTCCCATAAGCTATGTCTACCATTTCTCGTATTAGGGGCATAAACATTAATAATATTCCATTTCTTATCTCCTATCCTATGCTCAGTAATAAGATAGAAAGTTGAGCTACAGATTAGACTACCATTACTAGCATCTGGGTTCCAGAAGGTTCCCACACCTCCTGAAGCACCTTCTCCTTCACTATAACAAAATTTCGCCCCAGGCCAAACAAAACTTGCCATATTCACCAAGTTAGCTATAGACATTTTAACCTCCTGGACGAGTAGGATATCAATTTTCTGGTTTGCCAGCTACTGTTTGAGGGCAAACTGCTTATGAGGGCTGTTCAACCCCCTCATATTCCAAGATAGAAAAATCATTTCCTACCTTTTGTTAAGGATTCCAAAGTGGCCTGCCTGCCACTTGCCACCTCCCTAGCCAACTACTTGGCTTTCTTAGTTTGTTTACTTGACTTTCCTACATCCAACTTCAAATCCACAATCACTTCAGGTTTCCTTGAAACCCTTGTTTGTCTTCTTTGTGTTTGCCACTTCTCTTCTTTATCATCCAGCTGGGCCAAATCCACCATCTTATTTGGCAACAACTCATTCCAGCGAAGTACTCTGGCAACCTCTCCTTTTACTTCCTCATTCACCTCTCCCTTCTCCATAGCCTTGTCGGTGCCCCCTCGAAAGACCTCCTCAATCACCAGGTTCCTTGAAGGGGTACTGAGAAGCTCCTCAATACCTTGTAATGAAATATTTGTTGTAATTGCCTAACTTTATGAAAAGATTCTCAATTTAAAAATATAACGCTTTGTCTAATTTCCTTTTGCTCTTTTTGCTTCTGCATCAGGACTACGTTTTCAAGATGTCAAGAGTCCAACTCAATTTGTATTTTTGTTGGGTAAACTTTTTATCGTACATGCATGATAATTATGTAAAATATTCAATATGACCTATTAGGAATATAAAATTGATGACTTATTTGATGGATTTATCATGAAGCAAGAACTTAAGATTGAGATTTCTTAAGGAACCCGATTCTCAACCAAACTATGAACTTCCTTGTTATTTAGGTTGTGTGAGAGTGCAATGAGTTATTAAGCATGAATAGAGCTTGATGGAAAGTAAGGTCTTCATTTAATCCTCAAGAAGCTCTCATGCTTTTGGAAAATGACAACACCTGTGGGTGGGTGTGTAAGCTTTGAATATCGCATTTCAAACTTGGCAGACCATACAATTCTTTGTTGTTGACTTGGTTTATTAGCATGTTATGCCATTGAAGTAGGTTCAATGGGCTGGCCGAGCGATAGGAGCATCTTGGTAGCTTGGTGACTAGGTTAAAATATACCCATGTCTATATTTCGTATATGTTTTTAATTGGAAAAACTGACGGAAATAATTTTTTCATGGCTTGTATTTGGATTAATTTATCTAGAGGGTGATTGCAAAGGGGATGTTCTTATGCATTCTCCATATAGAGTCTAGTGAAAGAGGAAGTGTAATTATGGTCATTAGAGGTATCTTAATGATATGAGTCAGTTCCTAAAGGTGCTATCTCCAATTGTCACTTGTCATGGAGTCCTCTTGTGGTGTACCTTTTCTCCTTAGTCATTAGTGTAAGTCTGTATACAGTTCTCCAGGATAAATAGTAATTCCACAAAATAGGCTACTGATTTTTGTTAACACTTTGTTTCTAATTCATTCTATAGTCCATAAGGAGACGTGCCTCAAAGGATCATTGCTATTGAAATCACAAGTTTCTAAATTGTTTTTGGCAAAAGCCGTTGCTCGTATTTTTTCTGTAAATTGCATTATAGTTTTCTGGAGAACATGGTGCTGCACAATTTCTAATGTGCTACTGCTAACTGCATATAGTTTAGATATCAGCTATTGAATCATTCAATTGGGTTTGGAATATCTAACCATATATTTTCATTTACAGCAAATTTGCCAACAGCTGCACAGTCTTTGGTCAGCTCCTCTCCGTATTGTTGTTTCAATTACCCTCTTGTACAAACAACTTGGGGCAGCGTCGCTGATTGGTGCAGCAATACTAGTGCTTCTGTTCCCAATACAGGTAAATTTATGTATTATTATTTTAATTAACGAAGTAGTGTAGAAGCCGAATAGAATATTTTGTATGAGTTTTAGGTATTTAGATGCATGATTCTCAATTGTTATCTTTTGTATCTCAAGGATGGAATTATTTCCTATCTCAAAGATAGAATTATTTCTTACTCAAACTGGAACTATGAATTCTGACAGATCTTACAGTCTTGTTCATGTACATCATATGTAGATATATTTCATTGTCAATATTTTTAGAATCACTTATTAACAAGTCATTTTAAAGATAATTGCTTAGTGAAGATGAGGGATTAAATCTCATCTGAACTTTTTTCATGATTTTTCACCAGAGGCTTTTTGCTTGCAAACCAATAAGAATATAATGATCTCAACTAAAGGCACAAATAATAAACTCAGGAATACTAGGCAATGGTTTTTTCCTCTACCTTTTTATTAACATGTGCAAATTAAAAAATTTACTAGTCTGATACTAATTTTCTTTTTGAATCCCAGAACCCTTTCTTCTCTCGATTCCTCTTGTATTTTGCACTTTCCTTCATCCATTTATCAATCATAGGCAATCCCAATTAGTTAACTAAGAATTCTAATATACTAGATCTGATCCATTCTTCAGTCATACTAAATTAGTAAATCTGACCTAGATAATTAGTAGTTTCAGCAATGACTAAATCTGATTCATTCATCAATCGTACTAAATCTGACCCAGATAACTAGCAGTTTGTGCAAGGAATTCCCAATCCACCTCAAATACCACGTGCCATTTGTCAACTTACTCCTAACCATGGTAACTGTAACCCTGTCAGTTATTCCTCTGCTGGTAATCATTTATTCAGTGTGTGATGGCAAGATGAACACCTACACCATTAACAATGATTGAAAAGGTTTCACAATTGAGTTAATTGAAGTACAAGGGAGAAGAAGTGCCCAGTAGTCTGAAGATATATTTGGTTTCAGGAAAACAAATTTTCGAAAGTATTAGGAATGTGTTCTGCTTTTATTCTCAAGTTTTCTGTTGTTAATATATTCCAATGTCCTCATGATGGGGGATGCCTTGGAAACATCCATTTCCTAATAGAGACATCCTAGCAACCTGCTGCTTGGTGATGGTATGGTGGAAGTTTGTCTCCCTACCATCTTGGTGTCTTGGAAATGTCTATCTCCAGAGACTGTAATTCTGTTCAGGTTGTGGAGACATGTCCATGCAGAACATAAATATATTTACACAATCTCTAGACACTCTCATACTAGATTGTCACATGTTAATTTATTGTCTTAGCCTTTTGTTTAACTGAAATAAAGTACCCTTTCAATCAATATTTGACGCTAGGGATAAGGGAAAATTGAAATCATCAATTTTTTCATTGCAAGCTCAAATTTGATTGTTAGAGGTGTCAAAAATTGGCATTTCTATAATCTAATCATTCTCCTTTGTTATTGTTGATCAATACCCAAAGCTACCATTTAACAGAAAATACTGAAGGTTCCAATTCCTGATGCTTAAAATGAAAGTAAGTCATGTCCTCCTGAGTTTTTTTCTTGAACTTTCTGAGGGTGAAAAAAGTTTTAACAAATTTGAATTGCATGAATTGACTGCTTGTTTTTCCATTTATCTGAGTAGAACTTGAGTGAGATTTTTCTTATATCTTTAAATCTAAGTTACTGATTCAGATGCGGATGCGCAATTTTTTTTTTGTTTGGGGCAGTGGGGGGGGGGGATGTGGATGTGGATGTGGATGTGTGCGTGTACAGTTATACTATGTATATGCAAAGATTGAAATAAATATACACAATTAAAATATTTGATAGCTTGTAACTTAACCAATACATATTCAAATCAATACATAGTTTGTGACAGTTTCTATTATAACTGATAACCCCCAATCTTTTTAAACAGACAGTTTGTAACATTTACCTCTCCCAAATCATAGACATTATTCTCTATTTTTCTTCCTTCAGCGATCATCCTGCATGAATTAACTTCTTTTATTTCACACCTTGCGCACTAAAGTTCGCAAAATATCCGGTGTCACAAAGTATACTTCAATTTTTCTACACGCCAAACGTAACGTTATGTACTGTTAAAGTATCATTAATGCTCAATACTATGAATCAGAAAATTTATATCAATTGAATTTTGCTTAACTGATCTTGCAGTTTGAAATCTATGGGACACTTGGTGTGAGCGGTTCAAACTTCCAAATAATATCTCTGAGTTTCTTTATGCCACCTACAGTTGTTCCTCATTCTTTGTGGCTGTTAGTTCCTTCTTTCTCTGAAATGCAATGTTGTAGAAATACCAGGGCTTCCCATCACAATTCAGGCTTAACCACTGTGTTCCCTCAAGTTTCTAGGACGGGGACGCCGGGGGATGCCGTGATGGGTTTCCGGGGCGACAATTTTTTTGGCGATTTTGGAGTGGGGGGGGGGACAATGACAATATATATAGGGAAATTTAAAAATATACACCGGAAATTGCAAATATACATGTCGTTCATATGAAACTAAGCAAACAACATGTCATTTAACATACAACATTTGAATGTCATCTAGGAAATAATAACCGATTTCAGTGCTCCGTTGTCAATATGCATATCAATATGTGAACAAAAATATTTAAATACAAGTTTAGCAGTGAACAATATTATAAAAATCTGAAAATCTAAATATGCCCAAGGCTAGAGGGCTGCCATAAAGTATCAATGTATCATCATCATGTTCAAGTTCAACATAGAAAACCAAACATAGAAACATTTCGTTCATATGAAACTAAGCAAACAACATGTCATTTAACATACAACATTTGAATGTCATCTAGGAAATAATAACCGATTTCAGTGCTCCGTTGTCAATATGCATATCAATATGTGAACAAAAATATTTAAATACAAGTTTAGCAGTGAACAATATTATAAAAATCTGAAAATCTAAATATGCCCAAGGCTAGAGGGCTGCCATAAAGTATCAATGTATCATCATCATGTTCAAGTTCAACATAGAAAACCAAACATAGAAAAATGAAGCAGACTGTTGCTCCTATTTTGCCTCTGCCGCCATGGCATCAAAATCAGAGTCCTCACTATCATCCTCCACAGGAAGCGTAGTCTATCTAATGGAATCCCAACCAGTCCTGATGCTGTGTCATCCTCATCTATTTGGGCCACATCCTCAGGCTCATTATCCCACCGCAAAGCTGGTGTCTACCTATACTATGGAGTCTGATGATCTGCAAGTCGAAGAGCATGATGCATTGTCAGTAGCTTTTCCACTCTTTTAGAAGTAAGTCTGTTCCTTTTGATGGAGTGGATAAATGAATATGTGAACCAATTGCTCTTTGCAATTGAGGAACTAGCAACTTGTGCAAGGAGGTGAGTGGTAAGTGTTTTTAACTCAAGTGTATCTCTCCCATGTCGGGTCCACCATCCAATAAGATCTCTCCGTGCCAAAACCACTCTATCCAACCTTGCTTGTGGCTTACTCAAGTTTGGGCCACAAAGGTTGGTGAAGTCAAGGAATTGTGCACGAAGAGTAGAGGCCTCTTGAGCTGAATACATCTTAACAATGGCTCTTGTGAAGCCATCCAATACCTCGGGTTCATCACATGGGAGGCCCCTTCCACCCAATTGTTTATACCATTTGGGATTTAGAGCAAAGGCTGCCATATGAAGTGGGGTATTCATCATGTTCCACCTCCACGTCACAATAGGCCTATATGCTCCTCATAAAACCCCAATGTATGATCCTTTGTTGCAACAATTCTCTTCATCTTCCCCAACATGGTGTCAATAGTTTGATATATCTCTCCCAAACTAGGAGCGCTAGAATCAACATATCTAATGACATTTACAATGGGTGCTATGATAGAGCAAATATATCTGCAAGATGCAAACAAAAATTAAAATTAGAATTAGAATTTTAAATTTTTTAAGACTGTTAGTCTGAAAATCAGCAAGCAAAAGACTAACATTAAATTTAAAAATCAACAACTTACCTCATTGTGGACCACCATTTCTCATCAAGGATCCTTTGCTTCACCACATTTCCTTTAGAGGACTTAGAATTGGACCATCATCCCCACTCTATTTCACCACCATCAATTGAAGGGCCTCATACACCTCAATCATCCTCTCCATCAAGATGAAATATGTGGAATACCTATAGAGACAATTATAAATTTAAATAAAGTTAAAATATTAACAATTAAAAATATCACATATAAGTTTGTAACAATTATAAATAAAAATAAACTTAAAGTAAACGAAAAGTAAACTATAATTAAAATTGACATACCTTGTCTCGACTGGTTTGAGGAACTCCTTAGAGAAGGACCTAAATAGAGCAAGTGAAGTGTGGTGGTTGCATATAAACATTTGCACTTCTCTAGCTTCTAACACTGTCTGTTTCACCCATTCAATTTTCCCTATGGCCTTCAATGCATTGTTCAAGGCATGAACACAACAAGGGGTCCAAAAGATGTGCCTATAAGCACCCTCTATCATCAAACTGGCTGATTTGCACATAGGTGCAGAATCTGTGATAACTTGTACTACACTAGCCGACCCAACCTCCTCTATGACATCTCTCAAAATGTTGGACTGGAATTCTGCATCCTTCTTCTTTCTTGAGCAATCTATGACTTTCAAAAAATAAGAGCTAGTAGGGGATGTGACAATGATATTGATGAGTGGTTGATGTCTAATATTGATCTACCCATCCATCACAATAAAGCAACCTGTCCTAACCCAGGTGTGTTTCATATTCCCAAATAACAAAGAAACCCTTGAGTACTCTTCATCTAGGATGGTGGTTTGTAGCTTATGCTCACCAGGGGGTACAAATGAGGGGTTCATATTTAATATATCTTTCACCATTTGTTTAAAATAAGTGGAACGGACTATATGATATGGGATACCATTAGCAACAAAGAATCTACCAATGGATTCCTCACACTTTTCCTTTACTTGTGCATTAAGCATACTTTCCACCGAGCCCTTCTCACCACTAATCTTTCTCTTCCCTCTAGACTCAGTAGGGTTGCCACTAGTACCAATGGCGGATGACATATGCCTAGATGATTGTGATAAAATAGATGGTGATGCCACTATCAAATTTTGCCTCTCTATTTTAGCCTCTAAGTGTAATCTTTGGCATTCTAATCTCTGTTCATCAGTCAAGTTAGGACAAACTTTGACTCCATGACATGCAACACCTAAAAAGTGTGACTTTACCCTTGTATAGATGCCCCTAAAATCATCAAGACAAACATAGCAATCCCACGCCCTAGTCCAACCTGAATTCTTTTGGACTAGGTGTGACATATTGGAGAAGAGGTTGTTTCTTATTGAAATGACCCTTTTAAAAAAAAATCATGATGGTTGAAGGGCATTTAAACAAATCAGATTTAGGATCATCTCTTTTCCTAGTCCCACTACTAGCAACATCACTCCCAACCACATTTTCTTCCTCATCACCACTACTATTAGTACTCCCACTGCTGCTCATTGTGCTTCGTTTTGAGATTTAAATATGCAATGAAAATATGAGCTTAAACAATGATTTTTTTTTAATAAATCAGACTGTTCAAGCTGCAAATCTATTTAAAAAATAGAAAATAGAAGCATAAAGAGTTTCGTACTTGGTGCATAAAATGGAAGCTCAAATCCCTGCTCAAGCTCTTGGAAGCAAAAAAATCACTTCCTCTTCTTGCAAAATGGAAATCCCAGCTAGCTACAACACACTCCAACTTCACTAGGAAAACCAAACAAATATTAAAAAATGGTAAATGGAAGCATAAAGAGTTTCATACTTGGTGCACAAAATGGAAGCTCAAATCCCTGCTCAAGCTCTTGGAAGCAAAAAAATCACTTTCTCTTGCAAAATGGAAACCCCAGCGAGCTACAACACACTCCAACTTCACTAGCAAAACCAAACAATTGACAAAACAATCAAAATGTGGTCTCTTTTAACCTTTTAGTGCATTTGGAGGGGTGGGGCTGATCTAGGCGACCAAGTAGGAAGCATTGTTTTTTTGTTTTTTGGTTGACTTTTTAAATTTTTTGCATGAAACAAATAGTCGGGGGACGTTTGGACGTCCCTTTTCCGTATCGGGGACGGCTAGCCGCCCCCTTTATTTTGCCAGGGAGTCCCTAAGTACCGGAAACATTCGCTGTGATTCTTGGCATTTTGGGCATGGTGGGGGGACATTCCATACTTGTCCCCTTGTCTAGGGGACGTCCCTGTCTCAGAAGCTTGGGGATTTTTGTTGGGGACGAGTCCCTGGGGTACGTAGCTTAACCATAGTTGATATCTAAGATACGTTTGACGAAATGCTAGCAATACCTGAGCCTTACTAAGGCTATGTCCCAAGACATTTTTCTAAAGAAAAAAAAAACTTTCCCTTGGAACCTCAAATGATCAATATGGCCCTTGCAAAATGGCATAGTCTAAGGTGAAAACCAAGAAGAAGAAGGTGTGCAATGTCCCCATTTTTGGCGAGCTTCTGCAGATGATTAAGTCGGCTCATTATAGCGACCCTCGTGACCTGACATGAAGTTTTGGGGGTCTCAGTGGTGGACTTACTATTTTTAGTAAGTCTTAATCGGGTGGTTTCCAAATTTGGTAGTGTGGATGGTGGCTCTGGCAGTTGGTCATATCTTGTAGTGGATTGGGCTATTTATTGCATGGGCTCATATTTATTAATTAATTATTAAAGTTTCATTATTATAATAGCTCTTTATTATAATAATGTTATAAAACGATGTTCTGTTGGTGAAGATTCTTAAGTGAAGTTGCATTTGGGAAACTTTGTGCCAATGGGGGTTATAAATATGAGCTCATTTTGATGGAAAAGCATCCGAATATCTATTTTCTTTTTGTTGCTTGTGAAGAGTTTTCCGAGGTTGTTGCTTTCTGTGCCCTTGCTGAAGTATAAGGGTTTGTAGCTGAGAAGTGAAATGAATCACTGCTGAGTTGTAGTGACTTATTTGGATTGTGGTGGAATCTCCATTTCTGTGTTCCTGTTGCTTTGGAGAACACAATTGCTGGTGAGGTATAGCAATTGAATCAAACTTCTTTCCTGTGGCATCTGATTTTGAGAAGTTTCTTAGTGCAAACAATTGTAGTTGGAAATTGGTGATTAATTCGAAGGCAGGGGCTGAATCAAATTTCATTGTATTACCTCCGTTTCACTTGAAGAAGGCCTGCAGTTACATTTAAGGCAGGGTTTGTCATCTACAGATGCACCTGCAAATTGGAGTGGCTGTGACACTTTTTGGAAGGCCTGCAAGTCATATCCAAGAGCCTGCAATTATAAATTCCAGCTGTGCAACTTACTTTGAAGGACCTGCAATCAGTTCCAGGCAATTATATTAATTGTTTGAAGCCAGCAAGTCCATTCATTAGGGCCTGCAATCCAATTTGTGATACCTGCAATCAGATTCCTTGGTTGTGGCGACCATTTCCAGGGTTGCGTCTGATCTTACAGAGCCTGCATTACATCTGCAGGACCTGCACCTGCAAGTTTAGGGTCCGTGTCTACAAAAAACAAGGCATACGACCATATTAACTGCATGCGACCTGCTTAGGAAGGCCTGCGAAATAATCCCAGGGTCTGCAATTTAATTGTTTGAACCTGAAGTTAATGTTAGAGATATGTGATAGCTAGGAAAGCCTGCAAATCATTTAAATCAGCCAGCGTTAGGAGGAGAATAAGATCTGGTCGATCCCTAGGTGGCTATGAATAATCGGCTAGCTGTGAAAGTCAAGCCCAATTCATGATTTTTCCTCCATTCCAGCTTTCTTTATCAATTCATGTAATTCCAGTAGTCATCTGCATAATAAATTGCAGAGTGGTTTTTGATAGCAATTGTGTATGTTAGCTTTGAGTTCAATATTGTAGTTATAGCAATTATTATTTTATATTTTCAGAAAATCCATAAAAAACAACTACTTCTGAAAACACAAAATTGCAAAAAAATCATTTTATGTCCATCAGCATATCAGTTGAAGATTAGAGAGGGGTTTTACAAGGTGCAATGTGTGTCTTGGGTATACTTGAGAAGTCTAAATATATCTGAAACATTAAGATTTCTCTTTAAAAGATACCTGATTTCCCTTTAAAAGATACCTAACTTGAGCTCTAAATGAACGTGCAATATGACAATAAAATGTTAAATACCCATATGAGAGAAACATAAGTCAATTCAGGCCAAACATGAAAAATGTACATTCTCAATATGCCATGTAGTTTTGTATAGTTGATCAGAAAATCTAGTTTCCAATCATTGTTCTCAGTAAGATTTGGCCGGGAGTGGCTTCTGGCCAGCTCTCTGGTTGCCTCCGCCCCCGAATTGCACCTATTGGCATCTGCTTCTGTCTCTGGGCTTCTATGAGATGCATCGGCATCCTAGCTTTAAATAGAATGATGCATTCTAATCCAGAGGCTTTGGAATTGCCATTTGGATTGAGTGTTAAGTAAAGAGCTAGATTGGTCCCTAAGATAATAAATTTGAAGTAAGGCTTCAATTTGAAATGTAGCTCTTGAATTTATTCTTGTAATTCTGTGGGGTCAAGTAACGAGTTGAGGACTAGGATACATAACTTTTTGCAGTGTGATGAAACTACAGAATTGCACTCTTAAGCTATTTTTATTAGTAGATCAAGGTTACTTAAAGTTAAAGATGTCATTTTAGTACAAAACATAACTATTTGATTAGTCTTTTGCATAATTTAGTTCATCGCAATATGTCTTTTAAATATATTGGCATTTAATTAATGCTGTGACTATTTTAAATATATTGGCATATAATTAACATTGTGACCATGTAATTATCACATACATGAGTGAAGTAATTAAGACTAGAAAATGATTTCTGTTCTGAAGTCCATTTTTTATCAATTGATTAATGAACATTTGTTGTGCTCACTCTTCTGGTGGTTGGTCAGACTTTTGTGATAAGTAGGATGCAGAAACTATCTAAGGAAGGGCTACAGCGCACAGATAAGAGGATTGGTTTAATGAATGAAGTATTGGCTGCAATGGACACGGTTAAGTAAGTTCATTTAAGTTAAGGAAACCTATGTGAGCTATATATTTTTGGTTCCAAAGAATGTTTCTAACAATACTATGATACCTGCAGATGCTATGCATGGGAAAACAGTTTTCAGGAAAAAGTCCAGCATATTAGGGATGATGAGCTCAGCTGGTTCAGGAAGGCACAATTACTGGGATCGGTATAGTCTTACATCAACAGCTAAAATATCCTTATTATGAAAGATTAGCTGGGTTATTTTTTCTTATGTTGATATGGTTGCTTTATCTAGTGTGAACTATGTTCTTTTTCCCACAATTTATTGAATATGCTTCTATATGCGAGTTCTAATCTGTGAAATAATTGTTACTGCTATTACAGCTCAACAGTTTCATTCTGAATAGTATTCCAGTACTTGTTACCGTTGTTTCTTTTGGGGTATATACTTTGCTTGGTGGTGAATTAACACCTGCAAAAGCCTTTTCCTCTCTTTCCTTGTTTGCAGTGTTGAGATTTCCACTGTTCATGTTTCCAAACTTGATAACCCAGGTACTTAGATTTATTCTACATTGAGTTTGTCATAGTTTTTAACCATTTTAAGACTGGGATTAACATTTTTCCTGCATAAGATATTTCTTCATGCATTTGTTTGGCAGAGCATTTATTGAATCTGGTTTCTGTATGCAGGTTGTTAATGCTAATGTGTCTCTAAAAAGATTAGAGGATCTCTTCCTAGCAGAAGAGAGAAAGCTACAACTAAATCCACCCCTACAATCTGGACTTCCTGCTATATCAATTAAGAATGGAACATTCTCTTGGGACACGAAGGTTTGTCTAAATTTGAGTCCTAATTTTTCATAATCCCTACCTTCGATTGTTCTTCCAGACTGATCCATCAATGCATGCTGAAGAGTGCATGCATATGCTTTTGGTGTACTAGCAAAGTGGGGATGTTGTGGAGGGGTAATGAAAACCATCAACTTCATATTAGTAACATTCAAATAATATCCTCAAGGGTTTATCATAGCGTATATCCATGGAATGTCCTTGAGGTTCATCACAGCAATATGCATGGTGTATAGAGTTAATTACCCTTGTGAAATGTTTGTGTACCTCCATTGGGGGTGAAACTTTTTGAAAATTATTACATGGTTGGTAGACCACTTGGTTATTAAACAGCCACAATAAATTTTCATAGGTTGCACAAAAAGAATCAAAAAGATGGGTCCAACACAAGAAACTCATAGAGGTGATAACTGGAATATAATTGCGATTCTTACATGAACTTTTGGGATGAATGGGTTTTCAATCACCTATTAACAGTGCTAGCATTTTAATTTGGCTTTTTCATGTACAGGTTTCTCAAGTGCAATTTTCTTGACAGTGCAATTATCTCATTTAAAAAGTCTTTGTTTTCTCAATGCTGTATTAACATTTGGTAGATTAAGAGCTATATGTCTTTGAAGGAAATTTAATGTATAATGCTTCTTTCTGTAAGATGTCACATGCTCATGATGCATATTGTGCAATGTGTGGTAGGCTATGGGCTTTAGCTAAAGGAAAAAATGTTTAAAGATTCAATTTCAGTGTTCGGTGTAATAGTTGCAGAAACCTGTCTTTTATTGTGTCATATGAATACCCCAACAATTGTTCCCCATTTTCCTGAATTGATTCATTTGTTGTCATTATTGATCCCAAATTCAGGCATGCTACAGTTTTCTCTGATAACTTTGTAAATTCTCAGGCAGAGAATCCTACACTTTCCAATATTAATCTAGATGTCCCAATCGGAAATCTTGTTGCTGTTGTTGGGGCTACTGGGGAGGGGAAGACCTCTTTGATCTCAGCAATTCTCGGAGAAATACCATCAAAAGCAGATACAGAGGTTGTTGTCAGGGGAACAGTTGCCTATGTGCCACAAGTTTCATGGATCTTCAATGCAACAGTAGGTTTTTTGAATCTTAAGTAGATTTGAACTTCATTAAACCAACTTGTTGGTATCTCTGTTTAATTGATTGAAGTAAGTATTGGAAATTTCATGGCTTGTTACTGCATTTATATTCAGGTTCGTGACAACATCTTATTTGGATCTCCTTACGATCCAATACATTATGAAAGAGCAATCCATGTCAGTGAATTGGAACAAGATCTTCAGTTTTTACCAGTGAGTACCTTGTGTATTTTGATATGAAAGTAGAAATTCCTACTTTAGAACAATATTTGTGAAAAACTTACCGTAAAATTGCTTCATTATTAATGTGTGTAAGATTTTTTCATTAGGGTGGTGATCTCACAGAGATTGGTGAAAGAGGAGTGAACATTAGTGGTGGTCAGAAGCAAAGAGTTTCTATTGCAAGGGCTGTATATTCTGGTGCAGATGTTTATCTATTTGATGATCCTCTAAGTGCACTTGATGCACATGTTGGCCGCAAGGTTATTACTTGCACTTTATTTGAATTTAAATAGTCATGATGTCTTTCCTATTTGGTTTGTGGGAGGTTGTGCTTTTGCATATTTGCATTTAGAGATATCAATTCATTGATAGATTTATGCCTTGCAATGCAAAAAGTAGTTTTTTTAAGAAATTGGCTATACAAGCAGTATTATTTATAACTGTCCATTCTTATTGCATATTCATTCTCTTGTTAAGTACATTACTGCACTCTTGAATCAACCACCGATAGCCTCAAAAATCTTTGAAAAACAACAGCTAATAATAACAACAAATGGAGGATGCCTAAGGTATGAAACTGAGGTGACTGTGTGGTCCATTGGATTGAATGAGTCTGTAGCTGCATATTCTGTGTTGTGGATCTAGGTGCATCACACCAACACGTAGGTAAAATTATAACATCCATTCTACTGTATTATTCTTTGTTTGAAAGAAAGAGATGATAAGGTGCCTTAATAGAGGAATTTGGGATATAGACTTCCAAGAACACCATGGGAAGAGTATAACTGCAGAATAGGTGATTGGAATGTTCTAGGAGATGAGCATAGATCAGAAAATTTCCTTTAGTGAAAAAGCAAATCATAATTGTGACATTATAGTAAGTATCATGAACACTGTTTGTTCAATAAATCAAGTTTTCAAAAATGGATGCCTAAATTATAAACAAATAAATAGTCATGTAGCCTTTTTTGAAAATTGTGACGTAGGATCTTTTACAAGCTTGTAACCATTTTGGTGCTTATAAGAGAAGACCTTTGAAGTTTATAAAGCTCACTATTTACTTTCAAAGTTCAGATAGAGCTTTTAGTTTTGCAACAACGATGAAAACCTTTGTTCAATTCTAGTGTGAAAATGATCTGACATTGGATTTGTTTGGATGAATGGTTTGCCTTTTCTCTACTCAGGTTTTTGATACATGCATTAAGGATGAGTTAAGGGGAAAAACACGTATCTTGGTCACCAATCAACTGCATTTTCTTCGACATGTGGACAAAATTGTTTTGATCCAAGATGGAATGATCAAAGAGGATGGAACATATGAAGAACTCATCAGACATGGGCCATTATTTCAGGCACTGATGGAGAATGCTGGAAAAATGGAAGATGAGATAGAAGAAAGCGTTCCTAATGGAGATAATGAACCAAAGGTTGTTTTGTTTGAGGGCAATGGGGAACCAGTGAAGAGTGAGCAAAGTGAATCTTTGAAGAAAACAAGCAGTAAGACAAAGGAGGGAAAATCAGTTCTCATAAAACAGGAAGAACGTGAAACAGGAGTCATCAGTTCTAGTGTTCTTCAAAGGTAAAATGTGGGAAGAATGTTTTTCCTGATTTGTTGCAACATTCAGATGTTATTGATTTTACAATGTATCTATTACTAATTAAATACCAGTTAACTTTTCTAGGCGATATTCTAAGCATGGACTAATTTCTATGCTGAACACTTCATGATAAATATTCCACACACTGAAAGTTCATTTGCATGTGAATTGACTGTATTTATTCTTTCTAAATTCTAATGGTTTGTTAAATGTATATTCCCATGTGTTTCTACCCAAAATAATATTTCTAGAAAGTAATAATTTTCTGTTGGCTTTCAATTTCTCACGTCTGAGAAATACTTACATTTTTGTGGCAGATATAAAAACGCACTAGGAGGCTTCTGGGTGGTTCTTATTCTATTTTCATGTTATGTGACATCTGAGGTTTTGAGAGTGTCAAGTAGTACTTGGTTAAGTGTTTGGACAGATGAAAGTGCTCCAAAGCACCATGGACCCAATTTTTATAATATTGTTTATGCCAGTTTATCTTTTGGCCAGGTATACACATTTCGACAATTAGTTAGAATGAGTAAAGATCTTAGCACATTTTTCAGTGTCATGACTTGGTTGATGTTTTAACCAACAATTATGTCAGAATATCTGTGTACAAATCTTGAATCATTTGACATTATATTTGCTGTTACTTTTATTTCTTCTATATTCTAATTATTTTCATTCTTTCTCTGATAGGTAACAGTAACATTGATAAACTCATTTTGCTTGATTTTATCAAGTCTGTATGCTGCCAGAAGGTTGCATGATGGTATGCTCACTTCCATATTAAGGGCTCCAATGTCATTCTTCCATACCAATCCAATTGGGCGAATCATCAACAGATTTGCAAAAGACTTGGGAGACATAGATCGGAATGTTGCTATCTACTCAAATATGTTTTTGAGCCAAATTTTTCAGCTTCTTTCAACATTTATTTTGATAGGGATTGTGAGCACCATATCTCTATGGGCAATAATGCCACTTC
Organism: Cupressus sempervirens; assembly: GCA_028749045.1. NCBI lineage: Eukaryota > Viridiplantae > Streptophyta > Pinopsida > Cupressales > Cupressaceae > Cupressus > Cupressus sempervirens. The sequence continues at coordinate 250,093,090 of CM053793.1, read as the reverse complement.
TGATCATCTTTTATGCTGCTTACCTATACTATCAGGTATGGAAATTTTTGACAGCCAAATCATGTGCATTATCTCTAAAAAAATATTTAGTTTTAATGAGTCAACTCTTTTAACAGATCCATTGATATGCTTAGAGTTCTTGTACATTTGGCAGGAAATTCTGTTAATATTTAGCAGAATCATCTTAAAATTGCTTCCACTGATGAAGCTTGCTGAATGGCGTTTCCTGTGCTAAAATACTTTGTTGGAATTGAACTGATGAAGATTTGTGCCTTTTTCTAATGTTAAATCTATATGCTAATGCAATAGAATGCATACACATAAGCATAAACTAAACTAGATTAAGAATTGAAAGCTGCGGGAGTGCTTTAAATGCTAAGCTAGGAAATAAAGGGATAGAAAGATGTTCTTAGCTCTAGGAATGGAGATTAATAATTCAGATCTATCTCTGGAATCAGACTCTTTTGGAACTGGACCTTGTTCCCCTCAATGTTTTTTTGACTCACATACTGTACATGATCTGTGTTTTCTTCTAGGCTGAGTCCACAGACCTGGATCAATTCTGCAGTTTTGAATCTGACCAGGCAACATTTGCACTTTTGTTCTTTGTTTTTCTGAATTCACTGATATCTATTCTGTTTTTAAGACTGGCAATAAAAATACCTTTGGAAGGCTGCTGGATTGCTAGGGCACAAGGTTGCCTAAGTTATCCCCAAGGAAAGACCAGCTCTATATTTGTCCTGAAGATGGGTAGATAGAAAAAAATCGTGTAGATGTTCTAAGACAAAATGATGCAGAAATAGATTCCTCTAAGGCACCTTAACTGAAATGTTCCTAACATGTGTTTCTTATTTAATGTGAATGATAGTCAATAATGCTTGTGGGTGATAACTCAATGCAATTGAATGCCTTAAAACATAAGGGCATAGCAATAAACCACAAAAAACATTTGTTTAGTTGGCTCATTGCGGTTACTGAAATTAGCAGTAGTCAGCCAAATTTGAATTTAAATTTTGGAATTTTAGGGGTCAGATCATCCTTAGGATCACTTAAACAACCAGGGGATTGACATGGGTTAAAAGAATGGTAATATTTTTGTAAGGAATGAGTGTCTGATTGTGAGATGGGGAATGTGGGTTGTATTAGGCCAATGTGTTAAAAAACTAAATGGGAATTGGTGTGGGTATGCAAATTTTACCATTTCACATCACACATTTTTATATTTAACTATAATACCTACCTTCTATATATTCTATATATTCAAAATCTTTTACCAATTTAACTCATTAAGTCCAAACAGTAACATTAATTATTTTATCAATCATCTTTTTTCTGTCTTATAAGTACATCTAAGTGGTTTAATCTAAAGTGGTTCATTTCATTATGTATCATTAACAATACTAGATCTTGGACTAGATTGAATTGAGTGTTTCTTATTCTATGTAGGACATTACATTGACTTAGCCCTTGTGTGTTGCCAACCTACATCTTCAATTTGGCACTTCAAGATTTGATTTTGATTACTCTTTATATAATATTTTTACTCCGTTTTAAGGTGAAGGTGGCTAGCTACAAGGATTATGGTCATGAAAATATCAGCAACTATCTAACAATATAATTTGAGGAAAGATTACAAAATTGACACTATGGTTAAAATGCCTTAAATTGGCAAATTGATTGTTAGAAGTTTTAATGCTCTTTAGCAAATTTCTTGAGAATAATTCATAGTTACACCACCCTGGGGGACGGGGGGACGGCGAAACAGGGGGACAAGTTTCCGGGACGGGGGGACAGAGGGGCCTTAATTTGGGGACGGCAGGCGGACGGTGGGGGGACGGCGGCAGGGGACAAGAGGGGTGTATATATCTATGCATATGGTATTTAAAAATGTTAGTTATGAAAATATGTATTGCAATATAGGATGTAAAGATGTAAAAGAGTGAAGACTTGAAACATTGCATTGAATTGGAACATCGAACATTAAACATAAATAGTCGAATTTGCAAATAGTGAATAGCAGGATGTCCCCCATCCTCGGTGGAGGTGGTGGAATCTAGTGGCACCGCTGGGGACGGGGAGACGGAGTCCCCAAGTCTCCGGTGCGTTGAAGTCTCCGAGACGTCGGGCAAAAAGGGGGGGGACGCGTCTCCGTGTTACTATGGAATAATTGCAATTATATGTTACATGGATATATTCTGTTACTGCTCTCTTGAGCCGGGGATTTCTTATTTGAATCTCTGACACTCGGTAGATCAGGAATCTTTGTTATTACAAACCACTTATCTTATTTGATTCAATGTCTATTATCGTTTCTGTTAAAAAATCACTGCTCTCTTGAGCTGGGGATTTCTTATTTGAATCTCCAACACTTAGTAGATCAGGAATCTTTGTTATTACAAACCACCTATCTTATTTGATTCAATGTCTATTATTGTTTCTGTTAAAAAATTACCCTTTCCTATCCTTTGAGCCACTTGTGAAGCTGATCCCTTCCTATTTAAATGTCGAATAATCAATTTTTTTTTGTCTTTATCATCTTTTTTTTTCTTTGCAGAGTACGTCACGAGAGATTAAGCGCTTGGACTCCATCTCCAGGTCACCTGTTTATGCACAATTTGGTGAAGCATTGAATGGTTTAGCTGCAATCCGCGCATACAAAGCATATGATCGGATGGCAAAGATCAATGGAAAAACAATGGACAATAATGTTCGTTTCACACTGGTCAACATGAGCTCCAATCGTTGGCTTGGTATTAGACTGGAGGCTTTGGGAGGTCTGATGATCTGGTTGACAGCAACATTTGCTGTTTTGCAAAATCAACGTGCAGATTCAGCTGCATTTGCTCCAGTGATGGGTCTACTTCTGTCTTATACTTTGAATATTACCCAGCTATTGACAGCAACTTTACGGTTGGCAAGTTTGGCAGAAAATAGCTTCAATGCTGTCGAAAGGGTTGGAACCTATACAGATTTGCCTTCTGAAGCCCCACTTATCATTGAGAACAGCAGGCCACCACAAGGGTGGCCTTCATATGGTATTGTTGAATTTAAGGATGTTGTTATGAGGTATCGTCAAGATCTCCCTCCTGTTCTTTGTGGTATATCTTTCAAAATAATGTCAACTGAGAAAGTTGGAATTGTTGGACGCACTGGTGCTGGAAAGTCAAGCATGTTCAATAGTCTGTTTCGGATTGTTGAACTAGAAAGTGGAAAAATTTTCATTGATGATTGTGATGTTTCTAAGTTTGGGTTGAATGATCTGCGCAAAGCTTTAGGCATTATACCACAATCACCAGTTCTATTTTCAGGTATTATTCCTTTTTTTTCTTTCTTATTCAAAGATAACAAGCATTATTAAAAAATAAAAATAAATAGCAGAAGTCAAACAGGATGATTAAAAATTCAATGTCTCGTTCTGGTAGTTGTTAAATCAAAGAAAGTTCATAATGGCAAAGGCACCATAACTAATATTTGCCTTTATTTTCTAACTTCAAGTTCTTTAATAGTTCCGACCACTTCTTCATTTTCTGCTCTATCACAATGCATATCAATAATATGGTTTAAGCTCTAACTAGCAGCATACCTAGTAACTACAGGAAGGGATGTATCAAATTCTTTAAATTTTAGAGAACGCTGGAAGAGGTTATATCATAACATCTTATCTAGTAGTTATTTCCTTAACATGGTTTTAAAATTCTACAGGGACAGTACGGTTCAATCTTGATCCATTTAGTGAACATAGTGATTTTGACCTTTGGGAGGCTTTGGAAAGGGCACATCTAAAAGATGTCATCAGGAGAAATTCTTTGGGACTTGAGGCAGAGGTACTATCTCTTTATCTTTCTCTACTGCCGTTAGTCCTCATTTAATGAAAAGGACATTTTTCCAACCATGGTGTGGAATGTGCTTTGACTCAATATGTATGGGCCTATAAGTTGTTTCAATTAGTAGCAAATCTCATATTGTAGCTTTCATTCTGTAGAACCTAGAAGTAGATAAATGAAAACAGAAAGACCCACGCATGCCACAGTTATTAAAATCATGTCTAGCATTTTTTTTGTGTTTAACATATTATTATGATAATTTTTTTGAGAAATTAGCCTTGAAGTATGTATGTGGAATATAATGCACTGACAATTTATTTATTGCGTTACTACTCTTTTGGTATTGCACTCAAACTGCATAAATGCAAATTGATCTGATCCCATAACTGTTGCAATGTTTTTTCCAACTGTGATGGTTAGCAACCTTTTTCAACTGTTTAGCTGTTTTTCCTGGTGACAAGGACAAGCTTTTTGTCATTGTTATCTGCTATGGTAAAATTTTCATAATAGTATAATATTTCTTATGCTTCTCTTATTGTGATTGTTTTTGGCATGCTTCCATAATGTGTCTCATGTGCATAGGTATCTGAAGCTGGGGAAAACTTCAGTGTGGGCCAGCGTCAGTTACTAAGCCTTGCTCGTGCCTTGCTTCGGAGATCAAAGATTTTAGTTCTTGATGAAGCCACTGCGGCTGTGGATGTTGGCACTGATGCCCTTATCCAAAAAACTATTCGGGAAGAGTTCAAGAATTGTACAATGCTAGTTATTGCTCATCGAATTAATACAATTATTGACTGTGACCGTATACTTGTTCTTGATGCAGGCCAGGTATATAGATTTATTGCTCTCTGTAAAATTGATATTAACTGATGCCATTTGAGAGAGAAGGATTATTATTTTGACATGAAGAGATTTTGGTGTTCTAGATATAGCTTTTGCAGGAATCATAAAGAGAATATTTGATGAGTAAGTGCTGTTAGTTTAGCTGTGCTCATTAATTGATATGGATTCCTTTCCTCTGTTGCAGGTGCTGGAATTTGACACTCCCGAGAATTTACTTTCTGATGAGGAGAGTGCATTTAGTAAAATGGTCCGCAGCACTGGATCTGCTAATGCACAGTATCTACGGGTAACATATAACATGATTAACATTAGAATTAGCTTTCTTGCAGTTGTACCTGTCCGCAAAAACTTGGTTGTGTTGCAAATATCCTCATTCAGAATGTCATGTCAGCTGCTAAGCTGCAGTTTTTATTAGGTCAGGCTTTCAAAAGTATTAGTGATGTGATAGAGCTCTAGTTTGTAGCATAAAAGCAAAGGTCAAAATATTCTTCCTCTTAACATGGACCATTGCAGTATATGATAAAGAGGGATTGTTGCAATTATAATTATAATCATTTTCTTGTTTCTTATTTTATTGATTTTACAGAATATAGCTCTTGGAGATGGAGAAACCAGAGAGAAATTTGAAAACAATGCATTTGAAAATAGAAGGAAGTGGACAGCCTCTGCACGTTGGGCTGCTGCAGCACAATTTGCTCTTTCTTTGAGTTTGACTTCTTCACAGCAAAATCTGCAAGCAATAGCTGGAGAAGGTAGTAACAACAACATTCTTCAAGAAACAAGAAATGCTGCTCAAACCCTACAGGATGTTTTGCAAGGAAAGCATGACAGTGCTATTGAAGTTGCACTAGTTCAGCATCAGGTGTCCAGGGAAAATTGGTGGTCAGCACTGTTTAAAGTTATAGAAGGTACTTTCTCTTTGTATCCTTTGTACTTGGATTAAAACCTAAATATATGACAACGAGCATAATGAGTAGAAGTAAACACAATTTTTAGTTGGAGAATGGGATGGATCAGCAGCTATTTATAAGGTGAGAAATTAGTCTTGCAAAATAAGTCTAGTAATTTGCATGCTTAGTTATCTCCTGCTTTGTAGCATGGTACTTTTTGTTATTTCGTATTTGGAGACTCAGTATAGAAAGTGTATTTGACATCGTAGATGCATTGTTTACTATATGAATAAATGGATTAATGCACACAGACAATGAACAAAACAGCAAAACTCCTTGTATTATTCGCATACGCCAAAGAGATTACATATTGCTTACAATGATGATGATTACAATGATTTCCCATGGTGTACATATACTATTCCGAAGAACTTTTTCGAAGGGGTCCGTCAGCTACATAATAAATAATTACCATCTACATGCTAATCTACCCGTCGGCTACACAATATTTACCGACGACATCGACCCGTTGACTACACAATATCTACCGACGACATCAACCCGTCAGCTACACAATATTTACCGACGACATCATCTCCCCCAAAAGGAAAAGTCGTCTCCGGACGACAATTACAAAATATCCGAGACAAATTAACAAACAAAATACATTAACTGACTAACTACAACAAGATAGATCTATTTCTGTCACATCATTTTCACATTCGTCCCGTGCTTGCACCAAGATGGTCTCCAAACCACATTGCATCTGCAGCCTCTGCTAACACAATACTGTCTTCTTAATCAAGTTGACCTTGATAGCCACCCATGTTGCTTTCTCTATTTCCAACTCCTGCGTACCCTGAGCCAAGTGTCGCTGTACTACCTTCAACTGGATGATCAACTCCTCCCAAGCTCTCTATGCATCCACCAAGACAGCTTCACGTCCAACACCTACTCCAAGTGCCTCAAAGCGTATCACCCCTCTTGAAAGGCTTGCTCTGATGCTCTCTCTACCTCTGGTACACAGACACTATGCCTGCATCAGGTCCAGGTCTCATCAACTGGTCACACTTCCCACGATTGATAACCGCAGTGACTGGAGGTCTAGGGGGCAATGCCTCCAGCGGGGGCTTGGGGCAGTGCCCCAGGCGCGCTCCTTGTCGCGATACAGGGCAGGGTCGAGGGGCAATGCCCTCACCGCCAAGACCAAATTAGCACTCCAAAACCCACACAAAATTGCATGAAACACAACATTTTTATGATTGTCTTCTGATCCCACACTCTTTTTGGCAACCGTTGATGTTTTCCCTTCCCTTTGGCATCATGCGTTACTCATTCCGAACTGTTTCAATCTATCATCGTGTTTTTTATTTAATTTATGGTTGGCTCCTTCCTCTGCTCGTCTGCTGTTGTGCCTCTTTCATCTATTTTGTTTCTCCTCCGTTGCTTTTGCCTTCCGACGGAAAATATGCCTCAAGATATATTTTTCTGTTGTTTATTTCTTTCCTTGTACTCGATTTTAGTCTAGTAATCCTCACTTACACCCGACAACATAACTTCCACCAAAATTCGCCAAACGTTGTGACTTCTCAATTCGATATTCGATAAAAGCCATGAAATTCACACTCACAGCTCCAAGCTCGAGCTCGTGCAAGAGACTTCTGCGGAAAGAAGCTTGGAGAGGAGGAGCGAAGTCTTAATTGCCCGCAGAATTGAAATCTTTAATTGCCTGTGGTAGAGAAAGTTCCGTGCAGAAGAGTGAGTCTGGGAGTGGAAGCTGCCCGCGGGGAAGAAAGGAAATGTGCCACGGATTGATTGGAGTTTCTTCTCAATAATAATATGATTTCAACGACCACCCTATTTATATGGCTCAAAAGTTTTGATGAATCAAGAAGCTAGATTGTATAGGCATCTAATTTTTGGTCTCTCCAAACTTTCGACGTGTGAAGGCCAATGCAACCCGTGGAAGGATAAGACTACGTCGAGGTTGAAAAAGTGAAGCCATCGACAAACAAGATGAGGCCGCGGACAACAACATGCAACCCGCAGGGAAACAAAAGACTTCCCACGGAGACAGCACGTGGAACAGGTGTCCGTGGACAGCCCGTGGGACCCCTGTTTGTGGGCAGACAGACTCTTTAAAAAAAAAAAAAACTTCTCTTTTTTTTCTCTTCTAATAAAAATATAACAAATTCAATTCTCCCTCTAGACTTCGTCATTCTGCGACCACGAGGGAGTTGATCGGACTGTGTAATTCTTTGATGATGAGGAAGTCTTCCTAGCATGGTACATCTTTAGCTTCGACCCGTTGACTACTTGAGGCACTTCTTGTCCATCCAAAGTTCACAATTTTATTGCTCTGTTGTCACTTACTTCCCAGATTTGGTATGGCCCGACCCATCCGACCTTAAAATTTTCTGGTTTGATTTCATTTCGTCCGTCATACTTCAGCACCAATTGCCCTAGCTGAAACCTGTTTAGCCTCGTGTGTTTATCCTACCACGCTTTGTGTCTGTTCTGCGTCACCTCCGTGGCCCATTGTGCCTGCAATTTCATCGGCTGCCATCCCTTGCCATCAATAATTGTATTTTTGATTTTAGAACCTTCACTCTGTATTGCTGAAATTTTTATTAAGCCTGTTCTCTTTGTTTCCTGTGCAGACCGTAGGATGTGTTTTCCTTGCTGCCGACACCCTTATAATATATCAGTGGTTCATCGTAACATTTTCTTTCTGCGCAGTCGTACAGTGGGATCTTTTTTTTTTTTGGGTTCGTACTGTATGTTCATCCCTTCAGCTTCAGTCGTAACCACCTTTCCTTCTTTCGCTTCTCTGTATTCCTTCGGACATTCATTTCCCTCTTCTTTCTCACCTTCGTCGACCCTTAACATATCACAGCTCAGAAAGAGCTCGTAATCCTCCATTTGCCAGTGAAAAAGGCCGTTCACCGAATCCAAATTATCGTCCGTTGATCCACCTTCCAACCATAGGAATCCTTCCTGATCTGGTTCCATCTGCTGCTTTCCTTCATACTCTTCCTCGAAATCTAATGTCAGAGCTTCTTCGCCCACCATTTGCATGTGCAAATCAATGATAAATTTCTGTCCTTTGCTTTCCAGTGATAGAGTGTTTTTCTTCCAGTCATGTTTAACTTTGGCTTGTATGAGCCACCCTCGGCCCAGAATGGCATCTTATCCTTTTCTCTTTAGTGGGATCACGACTTAGTCAAGCAGGAATGATTGTGTTCCAATTGTCACTGGTTATGCCATCATGATGCCGAGAGGTTTAATGTCGTGTTGGTCCATTGTCAGCAACTGGAATGTAGGTGGCCACAACGTTGGCTATCCCAACCTCTTCCAGGTATCCTCGGGTAAGACATTGACACTGGACCCTTTGTCGACAATTGTGTCTATTAGAACATTTTCCAGAATCCCCATCTCGACGACCACCGGATGTCGTCTGGATATGATGGCTAGCAACATTGGGTCTTCACCTGCGGCAATTTCCTTCCCTCTTCTTAGTTATCCTAGTAACTTAGCAGTTGGCACGATGTTTGAATGCTGATCGACGCTGAGGCATTGTGAGAAGTAGATCATTTATTTTGACGGGTACCTCAGTTTGTAATATCTGCCGTATGATGTTTTGTTCTGCGCAGTTCCTTGCTAAGGTATCGGTGGTGTCCTTCAACTGAGATGTTTTTGTCTGTGCTGCTTTTTCAATTTCCGCCCGTGGTTGCTCCAATTTCCTCTTTTCTTCCATCGGGTCGGGGTACAGTTTTGCTTGCCTCCGTGTAATTGCCAGAACCTCCTCTTCATCAGTCCCAATGGTGATCAAATTTACTCCAGATTTTGGGCACTTGGCATTTTCATGATCGTCGGGTCCACATCATCTACATAGTAATTTCGGTGTGTTTGCCATTGTAAAGTCTTGTGCAAGGTGGCCCCACAAATTACATGCTCGGCATTGAACCATCGGCCGGCCATTCACATCGTACTGAATTCGACTTCGACTGCCATTGTTATTGTTATTGTTCGCATTGTTGTTGTTCTGCCCACGTCTATTATTTCTGTACCCTCCCGACGTGGCACCCTCTGTACTGGTGTTTCCGCTCCCTCCTAACGCAGAAGCCTCCTGTGTCAAGAACACTTGTTGAGGTCCTCTTGTTTTCATATTGAAGGGGCATTCTTTTGTGGAATGTTCTATGATTTGGCAGATGTCGTAGAACTGGTTCTTTGGACAGGACCCTTTGGTGTGACCTTCTGTCTTACATTTCGTGCACCATAGGTTGCTTCCCTTTGTTTCTTTTTGCATGTTCTTAAATTCCTTTATCATAGGGATCATGTCCTTCTGGAGAGCTCGGACCTTTTTGCTACTGTTTTCATCATCGCTACTATCATCTTCCGAAGATGCGTCATCATCTAAATCGGATGAATTATTCTTTTTTTTTTGTCTTTTGCTCACTTTCTAAGTTCATTGCTCGATTGTAAGCTTCAGTGTACGACGACGGTGGCACAATCTTCATCTTCTTTTGCAATTTTGGGCGTAGGCCTTCAGCGAACCATCTTTTTTGCAGCCCATCTGCCGACTTAGTTTCCATTTTATTTATTAAGTATTTTAATTTCCTGGCGTATACTCAGACAATTTCATTCTGCCCTTGCTTTGTGTTGTATATCTCTGCTACAATCTCATTATCGTTGTGCAACAATTGAAATTCTGTGATAAACTCCTTTTTAATATTGTCCTGAGTGGTTAATTTTTGGGGATCTGTATTGCAAACCAATCAATTGCGACACCCCGTAGGGTTGCTGAAAATTGTTGGACACATTCGTTTGTATCTGTGATGCCATTCACTCTCTAAATTGTTTCGCATGTTTTACAATGTCAGATTGGATTGGCCGTACCATCGCTATCAAACTTCGACAGCTTTTCCTTTGGTCCTGCCATCGCTACTAGATTTTGTGCACGGGCGTTGTTCGGTCCTGCAACACTAGCACTGTTCACTCCCACACCGGCGCTTTGCACTCCCACACCGTGGCTTTGCACTCCCACGTCGGCGCTCTGCGCTCCCACGCCGTCGCTGTTTGATACAGGTGTCTTATTTGCAACAGCGGAGAACTTTGGTGAAGAAGGATCTTTTGAAGTTGTCCCTTCCAGAAGTGTATTCCGAACGAAGAGTTCACTCCACGCTCGTGCTCTCTCGACACTCTGAGCCGTGCGAGTTAATTCCCTTCCATTTGGATTCTCTTCCCTCGGCAAATACAAGTTCAAAAATTCTTCCCTTGCTTCTTCCACCAATTCCACCCGCTGTTGAGTCTCCTCTAACAATTCCTCAGCACTTCGGTGTCCGTCGGCAATCTTTTGAAACCTCCGTTTGTGCTCGCCTTGTTGCGCCAAAATTAAATTCTCTTTATCTGTGCGGATTTCATCTTTGTCCTTCAACTTATTCTTATTTTTGTTTAACTGATTCGACATTAATCTTCATTCCTCAACCTTTGTTCTAGGTCCATCAGGCAATGGCGTCAAATGTTTACCGCATAGATCAATGGATTAACGCACACAGACAATGAACAAAACATCAGAACTCGTTATATTATTCGCATATGCCAAAGAGATTACATAATGCTTACAATGATGATGATTACAATGATTTCCCATGATGTACATATACTATTCCGAAGAACTTTTCCGAGGGGGTCCGTCGGCTACATAATAAATAATTACCATCTACATGCTAATCTACCTGTCGGCTAAACAATATTTACTGACGACATGCATATGGGGTCGTCATAGGGAGGCATTTATGTTTCCACATTTCCCTCAGCTTATTTTACTGTTTAAAACAACCATGGTTGTTAATGATTGGTTGGTATCTGAAAGCAATTATTATGATAATATGAAGTTGCCAAATTCTTTTTCGTATGAGCTATTTTAGTGAATGGCTGTACACCTTGAAATGGACACAATATACAGGAAAGTCATTTGTTTTATATTCTCAATTTATTAGTCTGTTCTCCATATATTATAATGCTCATCTTTTGGCAAAAGTAGTGGCCTTAAAATCTGTGTAGTCATAGTAATGTTCATTACAAATATGCTGCCTATTTTATTTCTGCACATTTGTAACTCCAATGTTAATTTTTCTTTTGACAGGCTTATCTGTAATGAGTCGACTTGCTCGAAACAGATTTAATGAAGATGAGTTGGCATTGGAAGGGAGGGACATTGACTGGGGCAATTTGAGTCTGTGAACAATGCCTAACGCAGCAGACATTTTGTGTATTTTGTATAAATATGACTATGAGAAATGTAATTAAGAAAGCTGCAGTTGATTTCCTCTCTTTGCAATAAGACATCACAAAGTTGCATGAGTGGAGCTCATTGGAACTTACAATGCATATAGCCAAAGTAGTCTAAAATTGCATCAAATGATTGCAATGAATGAAGAAACCATGGCTAAGAGTATATCGGTTCAGCGGAATGATAATACTTTTCAATCTTCCTTTGTACTTTTCTCAAACCTTGCCAATTTTGTGCAGCATTTCCCTGAGTATCCAGGATGGGGAGATGCTGGGATGGCAAAAAGTTTCCCAAGTTTTGGGAATGGTGAGGCACTAGATATATATATTTCTCCAGGCTTTCTTGTAGTTTAACATTAATTGGTTTCTAAATTTTTATTTATTTAATATCATATTTGATAACTCCATTTATTCTAAAGTTTTGACACGGTCTGAATGTATTCTTAGTGTAAGGCTTAGCACTAGGTCTGAGAGGAAGAATTCATTTGGACACATCTGGAGCTATAAATTAAAATCAGAGCTATTAAGACCTGTTTTTTCAATAGTTTGTTTGTGCACTTGATGGTAGTTTTTGAACTTACTTTCAACCTTGCAGGAGTTGCCAAATGTGGTCTGTGAACAATTTCCTAATGCATCAGGCATTTTGTGTATTTTAGTTTGAGATAACTATGGGAAGAGTAATTGGGAAAGCTGCAGTTGATTTCCTCTCTTTGCAGTGCAAACTTTAGTATAACAGAAGTACAAACTAAACAACAATAATAAAACTAATAATGAGATCCATAATCAATTTCAAATTTTAAAATTTAAAATTAGTGTTAGGTAGCTCAAAGCCTTAAAACATCAAAATTCAAGTATCTGATACTAAGCTTCATTGAGCTTCATTGAGCTATTAATGCTCAAGGATTCAGAACCATCTATGCAACTATCACCCTGCCTAAATTGGATGATCCAAATGGTAGCGCAACCACCTCAACACTACTTGAGAACCAATTAATGCTTTAAAAATGCCTCTTATATAAACAAATTGTTTGATAAAACGTGTTGTAGTTGTGGGGGATGGCTACCTGTCCCCTCATATATCTTTGATCATCGTAGGGATGACCAGACCTCCCATTTTTCAGGACATTTCATACGATTTTGCAAGGCAAGGGATGGCAATGGGGTATCCAATTGTCACGTCATCCCCAAAATGATACGGGGACAGGGATGTGGGCTGCAAGGAGTGGGATGCACACCTACAAATACTAGCTATTGTTGTTAAACTAATCACTTATTATGGCACATTTTGGATTTGGAGTATTATAATTTTCTTGTGAATAGCAAAAAGAGGCACCTATGGTATTGACAAAATTATTGTGACATTGCATTTAGACAACTATTGCACCATTCTGCATGTAGTAGTATGAATATTTAAAAATCTAATTTATCATTTGTCAACAATGTGAATATCAAACTTGAGAATTTTACAGGTCTGATTTTTCTTTAATACTTTTGAAAAGTTATTTCTCTGAATATTTTAAATTCATCTGCATTATCACTTGCGTCATTAAAATGGAGTACATTGATGTATGATTATTAAAGCTTTTTAGGATTTTCTTTATTTGAACTTTGGTTTTTGGATAATTCATTGAAGTACACATTTGATTAAATAAAAAGAAAGAAGAGTATGCACACATGAATGAAATCAAAATAAAATAAAATTCCAGTGCACGAGAAGCAAAGTATATATTTTGTATTTTCTAAGCATAGATTTATGATCAGACAATAAAGTGAAAAATTAAAAATGTGTTCTGAAAATCAAATCTGAAATCGTAAGACATGTTCTCTTCCATCCATTCTGTGGTATTTTGCTGGAAGTTTTAGAGTGTATATAGGCCAATTCATTAGGCATGGATTGAAAAAGAAAATGAAAAAAATAATATCTATGTTTATGTAGCTATGAACTTTAAAATCAGAGAACACCTTTTTTATGCTATCTAACAAAAATAAACTTGTGAGATGATTTCATTACACATGGAAATGAGTAATTGATCGACTGCGGTGCTTTAACTTTAAGCAAATGGAAAGCATTTTGTGCAATGATTATGACAATTGAAAATGTCAAAATCCAACATAATATTACTAAGTTTACTAAAGAAATTAGAATTAATTCAACTAACACTGCAAGATTTATGTATTCACTTTGATTTGCTGATTGTTTCGAAAGGTTGCAAATTTAACCTTCACCCTCTTAGATACCAATATTGTATGTCGTCATTTAAGTTGCACTGAAACTCGCGGGCTTCACTTTTGTATATTATGTTATTTCACAAAATGCATCCCTAAAATGCTTTGACTCAAGTAAATGCTTTGACTTAAGTTATAGAGTTGAAGGTCATTCTTTATGTTTAAGAATATTAGACTTCAGGCAGTTATTTGCATCTTGTAATATCATATCTCAATCAGGCATGGGCCAAATAATAGTGTTTTGTTGCCTACTTTTGTAAAGAACTTGTGTTGGGTTAAACTTTTAATGAATGGTTTTCATTATATTTGATTGGAACACATTGATTGTAACAGATTTCCACAATCCATAAAATTCTGTATTCGCTTCTGGGTGTGATTGTGTATGTTTTTTTTAACATCAACGTTTTGGATCATACTCTATGATCCATACTCTATGGAACACATTGTTTGACATGATTGCTGTACTAATTGTGTTGAATTATACTATTAAATAGATAATTGCAATTTCAGAATGTATTTATATATTATGAAGGTAATTGGTGCAAATAAAAATTCAATTTATTCCTTTATGTATTCTATTATATCATGTGACTTATTTTATTTTTCTAATTTTTTAAATTTTGATTATTACAAATTTGAATTATTATGTGTTGTGATTAATTATTATTAATTATTAAGCTTGAGGAGACTCGAACTCAAGACCTTCATGATAAGAGACTCACAATTTACCGTCATTTTGTCCACTCTTACCAATTTATAGTTGTTGTTCATATTTATATTGGTATTGTTGAGATAATGGGTGTTGCACACATTGCATAATATTGTTATATTGTATTATTTTATTTTATTATATAATGTTGTACTTAGATGGATGTGCAACATGGAAAGATTCTCATAAGATATACTTGATGAGTTATATTGTAACATTGTGATAATATTTCATATAATTATTTAATATTGGAAAAAAAATTCAATATTAAATGTGGGGTCAATGGGTTAGGTAGCACATGGTTTTAGTATATGGTTTATGTAATACCACTTGGTGGTTTTGTGAGACTTGCTACTATATATGCAACTACAAGGGTAGTTGTTGGTGTGAGAAAGGAAAAAAAAATAAAAAAAGGGAAAGAGTTGAGCGGGACAAGGTTTGACAAGTTAGCCGAGGGAACATTTGTGAAGGTTGGAAGCATAACATGAGATGTGTGGATTCATGCTTGTTAACATAGATTGCTTGGTAATGGCTATGGCTCTGAAAGCTTTCATGGTTGTATTGCAATGATATTTTTGCTGAATAATACATGGTGATGGATGCTTTTGGAGGCTGAGTTTTTCCCTCAATGGGGGTTTTTCAAAGTATATCTTGTGTCACAATTTTTGTGGGTATGTTGTCTATTTTTTTGCATATAGATTTTAATTGCATATATATTTCAGATCTATTATGGGTTATGTGGAATCAATTATATTTTTTATTGCAAGTTTTCTTACAAGTGGTATCAAAGTTATGGTTATATTGTTGTAACCTTAGATTGAATCCATGAGAGTGCATGAGAGGATAAAAGAAAGAGCAAGATATGAGTTGTTTATTGCAGATTTGAGGGTTTTGGATTTTTTGTTATGATGAGATGTTGATAAATTTTGGGCATGTGGAATTATTGGTCAAAATGATTTTTTGGATGTTTCATTTAAATGAGAGTTTTGT
The DNA here is from genome assembly GCA_028749045.1 of Cupressus sempervirens. NCBI lineage: Eukaryota > Viridiplantae > Streptophyta > Pinopsida > Cupressales > Cupressaceae > Cupressus > Cupressus sempervirens. The sequence goes on along the minus strand of CM053793.1, from coordinate 250,077,314 downwards.
GGGGAGCTTGCAGAAATGATCTCCTGCGTGAAAACAAGCTTCACTATTGGATCTGGTTCGATGTTTCTATAAATTTGGATATGTAATATGCTTTAGTTTGACCACGTTCAGAGAAAATAAAAGAGTTTTTTAGTTTCAGTTCATGATGGTCGTCAAATTTAATCCCATTGAAATTTTTGTCACAAAAAAAAATTGCAGTGAAAATGGTAAAAAGATCGTCTTAGTAAAATGACTAACTTTTTGTCAGGATATCAAATTTCAAACTTCTTGTAGGCATTGGAAAGCTAATTCAGAGCACGACAACTTAGTGTTGCTTGATTTGGTAATTTTGACATTTTGCCAGGTTTTAATAGTCCTAAAGTTAGATGTTATTGTTGGCAATATGTCCAATCAATTAAATAAGGTAAGTAACATGGTTGTCATTTATGACAACATATTTGTTTTGCAAATTAGTCACGTTCATTTGTGAAGGAAAATTGTCCAAGTATCAGACAACATCACAACAGCATGATAGATTTGATGATAACGAAATATTCCTCTTATGCAGTTAACTAGGGATGCATGACATCATACTGATGATATATACCAGTGCACATGTCCATACGATCAACTAAGTCCAAGTTATGAAGGAATTAGTAATGCAGTGATGACACAACGCAAAACATAGCATATTAGCAAAATGTGTTAAATGACTTAATTTATTGTTTTGAATTACTATTTCTTAATGCGTTGACTCTAAGGATGTTATCTGAGCCAACTAAGGAAGAATTTACCAACATGTTTGGTATAAGTAAAGGAATTCATTTGTGAAGTTAGAGTAAAGCGAAAAAGGTTTAATTAGTGATTGCGAACTTGATATGATCTTGTGAAATGAGAGTAACAAGTGAATACGATGCTATGACATGTGATGCGAAGCATTGTTATGCAAGATATGATGCACATTGATATGTGCACAGTTGCTCTTGTATGAAGAATTGTCAGTCAAAAGATTTGCGAAGCACAACAAGTATCTCAATATTGTATGTATACTTTTTTCTTGAAGATCTTATTGTATAGTTGTATGTTAGGGCAGTGGGCTCTTCTTGCACACATTTGTATATGATCTACTAACTCCCAATAGGGCTGAGGCTTCTAACAAGACCTAGTCTCCTAACAGGGACTCGAGACACTATACATGCTTCATAGACTCCTAATAGAGTCAATATCCTTAATCAGATCCTTTATATAGTGAATCATCTTGTGGGTTTCATCTCCACCGAGGTTTTCCCTTGGCTAAGCTTTCCCTAGTTAACAAAACATGGTGTTATGAGTTCTCTTCTTGTATGGTTGATTATTTTGTTTAGCACTATCGGCATTCTCTTTTATGTATGTGGTAAAGTAATTAACAAAATTCAGTTGTGGATAAAATGATTGAAAATACCGATTCACCTTGCCCTCCCCCTCTCAGTATTATCTATTTCTAACAATTGGTATTAGAGCTTCGTTATTCAGAAGAGGCTTAATAGCTTGAATAAGATCCCTATGGATATGGAACAATTGAAGAAGAATCTTCAAGAAGTACTTGAACAGGTTGATTTCCTTACTGATGAAAGAGATGGTCTTAAAGACAGATACAAGGATGCAAAAGCCTACATTGGTGAATTAAAGGACAAAATAGATGACCTGAAGCAAAAGGAATATAGTAAGCAAACCAGTGATGATGATATTGAAGATCTAAAGAAAGAAAATGAGATCCTAAAACATGAGTTAAAGATAGTTGAATTTAAGCTGAGTCCTAAGAAAAATGGAGGAAAGAATGACTCTGAAATTAAAACTAAAAATGCAGATCTGAGATCCCAGTTAAGCAAGGTAACATCTAAATTGGAATTTATTAAGTTAGAGCATGCAAAATTAGAGAAATACAACACTATTGTGAAAGGTGAGTTGGTACAAACCAAACAACAACTTGAGAAATTATATACCAACAGTGATAAGATTGAAGAACAAATATGTGCACAAAGACCTAGTAATGACAAGACTGGATTTTGATTCTTTCTTGGACAATCCACCAAGAAATCTATTGAGAGAAAAGAATCTAATACTCCTGAAGTCAATAAGGATCTAAGCAAGACAGATGATACATCTAAGGGCAAAGAGAATGTTACTCATTCTGAGAAAGTTAAAGAATCTAATCATGATATGGACAACAAAAGAAAGGAATCTTATGCTTGGTGTGATGAACTTGAAGACACTGAAGTCGATTGCAAAGATAAGTCCTTCAAACATATTTCAAAATTTTATTGCCATAATTGTCATGGATATGGTCATTATGCTGAGAAAGTTAAAGAATCTAATCATGATATGGACAACAAAAGAAAGGAATCTTATGCTTGGTGTGATGAACCTGAAGACACTAAAGTCGATTGCAAAGATAAGTCCTTCAAACCTATTTCAAAATTTTATTGTCATAATTGTCATGGATATGGTCATTATGCAATAGATTGTAAGAAACCTAAATTTGATAGTAATAATGTGTTGGTAAACAGATTTTTTTTTCTTCTTTTCCTCTTTTTATGTGCCCAATTTTATAATGAAGAACAACTTTACAAAACAGTTGGGAAACTATTTCTAAGAATATCTAGTTTCCCTCTAAATTGAGGTACAACTCCCTATGTGAATAATGTTCAAGGAATTATGTTTTATTCCTAAGACTAATGTGGGGTATGCTCTTAACCCGAGAGCAGAAGAGGCAAACCAAATTAAGCCTAACTAGGACTTAATTCAGGCAAGAATACTTCACAATACTGAAATGGATTCACGCATCCACATTTATTATGAATTCATAAATCCACTTGCACAAAACTAAAATAAGTTGAAAATCAAATCTAAACTACAACTGATGAATTGGAAAAAGGGAAACTAACAATATCCTTTCATCAAATGAATTGTAACAATACTTATTACATTCATTCGCATTCCGAAAAACAGGGGAAATGAAACTCTGTTCTTCCTTAGTTTTCTGTAACAAAGAAAGGAAATACTAACTAATCACAATACCTACTAGAACGGAAAATGATTGAAACGAAGTGCCATTCAATTGTCTCTGCAACCAATAGTACTTCACACCAAGATTTTGCCGACCTTTCATTAATCATTTAACTTCATACATATAGGGTTGAGAGATGATCGTTACAATAGGAATTTCAATCGGTTCATCTTCTGAATATTACAAATGGAAAGATGCCAGTTTGTCAAATTACAAAAAATTACAAAATTTGCAAAATTTATGTTAGGAAACGGAAAGGGAGTGTTAAATAAATCACTTAGATTTCTTTCCTTTTTCAATTTTTCCCTGTATGTTCTGGCAACCACTATAATTGGGATCATTTCTTCGTGACTAGGCACATGTACATTGGTGAATCTTAAGAGCCAATTTGAATGCTCTTGAGCCAACTCCTTTATTGCATTCAACTAACTTGTCAACTCTTCAGACGCCACATGTACGTATCCACCAAGTGTCTGCAACTCTACCACTTTGTTTAGACTGCTTGAAGTCATCCCAGATAGATTACTCAAGTATGTGGAGAAGTTATTTTTCATTACTTCCACCCCAATGAGAGCCTTTCCTTGCCCACTGTTTTTTGGATCAGTGTGTAATCCTCGCATGAGCTCAAATGCTCTGTCTTGGATCTTCTTCACCCTTTCCTTTGTTTCTTTGAGTCCTTCCTCTACCTCTTGAATCATCTCCTGCTTGAATTGCATGTTTTGAAGCCATTCGAACAAAGGCTTAGTCCCCTTCTTCAAAATATTCGCTTCAACTGCCTCTTTTGCTTTCATTTGGATGACCATATTTAGGAGAGAAATGCATTCGTCACACCTTGCCTTTTCTGCAGCCAAAGTGTTGTGATTAGAAGTGATATTATCCTTCTCAATTTCTAACTGAAGGATAACATTTCCAATTTGATCAATCAGAACGGCTCCATCTGTATTGAGCTTCTCAATCCATTCTTTTCCAATCTGGCCAAAATTTCTATCTTTTTAGAGCTGTGAGATGAAGGCTTGCACTTGTTCTGCAGTAGGGTTCTCAGTAGCAGGTACGCCAGTAATGGTTGCCAATGGAACAACTAGTTGCCTAATAAATCTTTTCAATTCTTCAATCTCTGCTTTCATTTTGATTTTTGTCAATTTGAGGTTCTCCAATTGTTCTTCTATAACCTCGTTACTTGATCTCCATGGGCCCACTTTTGTATCATGCCTAGCTTCCCCGAGATCAATTGAGTGTAGAGTGAAGTCCTTTGGCGTCATATCTTCAATTCTCCCTACCTTGTTTGGTTTTTCTACCTCCATAGTTAAGTGCCCTATTTCTAGATCTTATCCCAATATTGACAAGGTCTTCTACTTTTTAGCTTTTACTATGGCAGATCCTGAGCGAACTGCTTGAGATACAACATCCTTTGAAGGAAAACTTTCATCTTTTCTTTTCCTCTTCTTCTCCAAAATATCTTCGAGCCAAGACTCTGTACCAATCACTTTGGAGGCTATTCCAAGTGATTCAATGCTGAACATTTTCTTCTTCACTGGAGTTGTTGTCGCTGTAGTTGCAGAAAAGGTGGTCTTTGGATCTCGATAAAGAAGCCTAGATGAACCTGTAGCTTTCTCCTCTTCTTGAGTTTTCTTTGCAACTTCATCAAACTCAGTGGATTCACTACTACTACTTTTATCATCTCCAATCTCTACTATTTGAATAGGAGAACCAGGGGACTTAAGAACAGGAGCACTTACAGATGGAGTAGTGCTATGATGAGGGGATAAGACAGGGGTGACATGAGGAGATGGAGTTGGAGTGACATGTGGAGGTGAGACTAGAGTAGGAGATCCATCTTTCTGTTCTTCCATTTCTTTTTCAGCTTCAGCTTGAGCTCCAATGATTGGTAGTGATCCACCTTGACAAGTTGGGGCTATTGGAACATTCTTCTCCGAGGGTTGATCACAACCACTTGTAGATTGAGCTGGGCCTTGAGCAGGTGCAGTAGTAGCACTGGGTGTGGCACTTTGAGATGAAGTGGGAGTAGCTGTAGCTAGAGAACTTGAGTAGTTTTTCTCTTGCTCCGACTTTTCTTAGCTGTCCACTCAACCCACTTCCCAGTCCTTTTGATAATTCTTACCATCATGACATCGAAGTCTTCTTCTATGTCAGCATATGGTTTAGAACTAATGGGAGTATTCCTCAACTTAGTCAAATATGTATTACTGTACATATTTTGACCATCATCTTCCAATCCCTCCACATCTAAATTTATACCATATGTCTTTACTTGATCAATTGTAAATTTGGAAAAGGCACGATCTCGACTCTCCAGTTCATTTTTGCAATCTTCCCAATAATCCTCCATGGTTGTTAGATGTTTGATTACGCTTCCAATTTGGAGCACATCTCTAGCATATCCATTAGGATCAAATAGGGGCCTTACTACTTCATACTCTTCCAATTTGTATTTACTCTCAAATGCTTTGAGTATATTCTTTGCGTCTAATTTGGTTTCACAACTGCATGCTCCAACTTTTATAGGGAATTCATACCCTTTCTTCCTCAAGCTGGCGCTCAACATGTTCACTTGGATTGCTTGCCTCACTATCTCCACGAGCACGATCATATCATCTGGATACTTGGGCAACTTCAGTGGAAATCCATCAAATGCTACAAGACGCAAATAAGAAAATGACGAGAACAGAATGAAATAACTGCCAAATTGACCAATGGTCGCCGTCACTTCTGGACTGAATCTCTGCTCAGGACACCCTTGGAGCTCCCTGCAAATCCTCATGGTGAATGCATCATTTACCCGGATGTATTTTGCATAACTATTCTGTAATTGCAAGCATGGATAAAACTCATAACTTTTTACATTATCAGGAAAATTCTCAATTCTAGGGAGTCCCAGCCATAATGGAAGAGAAGCCAACATGTATATCAAGAAAGAGGACATATAAAATGAATTATAAAACTTGGCTGCACTGAGAGCCTTAGAAAGATGCTCACTGACCTCATACGCCCAGTCAATATACTGTGTCTAAGAAAATAACTTGCACCAAAAAGAAGTACTGCTCTACAAAATTAAAAGCTTCTACCTCACCTTTGAGTCGATGCAACAGAACCAAAATGTCAACAATTTCTGGTTTGAGGTCTATGCCGAAAAGAGTTTTAGGGACTTTACTCTTAGCTCTCGTTGGCTTTTGAAACCAAGACTGCATGATCTCCCTCCTCCAAACCATATTCTTCAAAGAGAACTCAGACATGGCTCTAGTCATTGTTAAATTAGAGAACTCTTCCCATTTTGGAATTCGCAAGCAATTCACTACTACTTGATGATCAATTGAAATCAACACTATTTGGCCAGGCAATAGAATCTGCTTTGTATCCAGGTTGTAATGATTGATGCATTCCAAAATTAACTTCGGGGCTTGTACTGCTACAGGAAACCCAGCTACTTCTACTAATCCGCTTCCTCGAAGTTTTTTCGTTATGGGATGAATTGGCTCTACTCTTAATCTCCTTTGAAAATCTTGCATATCATAAAAACAGAGTGAAGTATCTATGATAGTCGACCATGCTGACTTAATTCCACCCAATCCATCAAAAACCACGAATCTTGTTGCCATTTTATTTGATGTATGATAGCGAAAATTCAAATAATTGCAGATGATACAAGAAGCAAACTCTGTAACTTTGAAAATTACTTGAAAGCACTATCCAGTACAACAGTATAACAGTAAAACGGTAATTTGAAAATCTGTTACTCTCTCTTTATAAAATAACCCTAGATTTGCCTGTTGAATTTCATAAATCCCGCCACACGAGCAAAATTAAGGGTAAATCTGTTAGATTGGTGGATGTAAAGGTTCTAATGGATATATCTTTGTCTTTTCACTATTTCCGTTGGCTCAACGGTAAATCTCATTAATTACTGGTTTACTTTCCGTTTCATCCATCTTTCAGAAAAACAAGAATGGAGAACTTCCTAGGGCAAAATCCGCTTAACTCAATTCTTCTTGCAAAAACCTTATCAATTCACTGATTTGCTTCTATTTACTTGCCCAAAATAATCTGCAATCAATTCACATACTTACGACACTTGCAGGAATGATTTTCCTTCAAATGCGAAAAATGATCTTCGAGGGTAGAAAATCCACACCAGAGAAGTCAATTTTCGATTTTCCTCTTAAGCTTTTGCTTTTACCTTTCTATCCTAAGCACTTTGCTAGAAACCTTTGGAAAACATAAAAGAGGCTTCATGAGCAAAAAATGAGGCTTGCTAGTGACTTTACTTTTCTAATTAGACCTTTGCGAAAAATTTACCTCTTGGTTCAAAGTTCGTCTGAGGAGAAGCTACTTTTGAGTTTTCTGACGATGCTTATCCTAATCATCTTAATGAGTTTTGAGTAATCTCTGCTATAAAACTTGATAAATTTTGAATGATTTGATCATGGTATGGCTTACCTTTTCTTATTTTCAGCTTACAGATAGCATTTATGGATCACTGCAGAGTTTCACCTTCTGTGTGCGAAAACTTGTTATGGAGAAGAAGAAACTTTGTTTTTCGCCTAGGCCCATTGTTTTACTTCTTCTACCCTATTCACTTTATTTTAAGCCTCCAAAAAACACAAAAACAACTTCGCAAGTGAGAGGTGGGACCCATGGCTCTCTTAATTCCTTTACATAGACCTCTTCGAAAAATTGATTTCTAACTTCGGGGTCCGCCACGGAGAAGCTCTTTCCTAATTTTTTGCCAATTCAATTTCTCTATTTCCAGATCAAATGAGCTACAAGAAAATCAATTGATGTAGCAGAATTCGAGAATCCCCATCGAGTATGGTTCTAAACTACCCTTTAAGGCTCATGACAATCAAGAAATACCCACCCAGGCTATATGTGACACAGGAGAAGGGGAAAAATGAAAACCCGATGGAGAAACTCAACATCTATAGAGGAAAGACCTATTGACCAGACTTTGACAAAACATGACATTAGTTCACTTTCCACTTTGCAAAATTTGTATATGGTGAAAAGTGGGGCAATAGCTGGCTCTGACTGGGGACTTGGGTAGAGTATGTCCAAGCAAAGGGACTTAGAATCTCTGGTTTCGCAAAAGAAAATAAAAGGTGGCAACACAACAAAAACAAAACAAAACAAGGAAGCAAGGAAAAGACACCAGAAAGGGAAGGCTAACTAAGACACACACAACACTAAGTCTAACTATGGTACATTAAAGGGTTACCTATTTTCAATTTGTAACTTGGTAGAACTTGAGATCCTGATCATTATAAGTCAGGGGTAGTACTTCACCATCTTCATACGCCAATTTGAAAGAATTATTTTCAAATGCTTGTTGAATTTTGAAAGTGCCTTTCCATAGAGTATCAAACTTCTTATGCAGTCCTTTTGGAGCCTTTCTTTTGTCCCAGAGTAGCACCATATCTCCCACCATAAATTTTTAAGGTCTTGTTTTCTTGTCAAAAAGTTCTTTTACTCGCATTTGGGGCTGTGTGATATGATCAACAATTTCCATCCTTTCTTCTTCCAGTTTACTCAGATACAAGATTCTCTTTTCTAGACCATCCTTATAGATATCATCTTCAATTACTATTCTGAGTTTTCTTGTGGCCAATTCCAATGGTAAAGGTAGATTAGCTTCAGTTCCATAAACTAGCTCAAAAGGAGATATTCTGATTGCCCTCTTAGGTGTTACTCTATCTGCCCAAAGCGCCTCATGGATCTTCTTGTGCCAGGTTTTCTGATTATCTGAGACTAACTTCTTAACAATATTAATTAAATTCTTATTGCTAGACTCTGCCTGTCCATTCCCTTGAGGAAAATAATCAGATGAATGACTAACGGTGATCCCATACTCAAAATAGAAGTCAATAATTTCAATTGAAGAAAAATAGGATGCATTATCGATTACTAACTTAATAGGAACACCAAACCTAACCAAAATGTTCTCTTTTATGAATTCACACACCACCTCAGAGGTAGTCTTCTTTGTGGCCTTAGCTTCTACCCACTTAGTGAAGTAGTCAGTTGCAGTTATGATATATTGACGACTAGCCATAGATGCAGGAGTAATTGGACCAATGAAATCAAGGCCCCATTGTTGAAAAGGTCCTTCAATGATAATAGGTCTTAGTGGTAGTGCAGCTAATTGAGGGCGACCAGAGAACATTTTACACTTTTCACATTTCGCTACCCATGCATATGCATCTTTGAACATCCCAGGCCAATAATAGCATTGCCTTAGTATTTTAAAAGTTGTAATTGAAGAAGAAAAGTGTCCTCCACAAGCCTCATCATGAAATGCTTTCAACAGCTTTTCCTGTTGTGGTTTATCTACGCACCTCAGGAATGTGCCATTAATAGCCTTTTTGAAAAGCTTGCCATCCCAAATCACATACTTGGCCGCTTTCAATTTAAGGTCTCTTCTTTATTTTGCATTCAAAACTTCCGAACATACACCATATGTTAAAATGTAAGAAATGTTTTCGAACCATGAATCATAGAGACCTACTGCTAGCACCAATTGCTTCTCATCTAATTCTTCTAGTCCTTCAGTGATTTTTTTTTCTACAATTTCTTTACATAGTACATTTCCTCTTATCAGCTTGGTAGGTTTAATCTTAATATCATATTCCTGTATCTTCGCCACCCACGCTCCTCTGGCATTGCAACCTACTTCCTGTTGCATTAGTACACTTTTTACTTCTGTGTCTGGGACAAAGACAATAGAGTGTGAATGTAAGACATAGAAACAAAAATTCTTAAGTGCTCTGACCACTGCGTAAGCATGCTTTTCGATTTGTGAATATTTTAGTTCGTGATTTTTCAAAGGTATGCTCATGAAAGCAATGGGAGCTTGTATTCCTTCATCATTCTCCTGCACAAGAATAGCTGATAATGTATGTTCTGAAGCATAGCAATAAATAATAAAATCTTGCTTGTAATTTGGATGACATAGCATAGGGGCATTAGCAACAGTAGTTTTTATATTTTGAAAAGATCACTTTCCTTCCTCACTCCATTTGAAACTTGAATTTCCCTTCATCATATTTATTATATGCTTAGTAGTTTCTGCAAAATCGGGAACAAACCTTCTAAGGAAATTCACCTGGCCAAAGAAAGATTTAACTCTTGTTTTGTTTATAGGCAGGCTTAGTCTCCGGATGGCCTCTACTCTATCAGGATCAATTTTAATGCCTTCCTATGACACTATATGTCCAAGTAGTTTTCCTTCAGTTACACAAAAAACTGACTTTTTTGGGTTGAGAAAAATCCCATGCTCTCTGCATCTTTGTAACACTCTTCTCAGATCCTCCATATGGTCTTTCCTTTTTTCGGAGAACACAGTGAGATCATCTAGGTATATGACTATTATTCGATCTTTCATATCAACGAAGGTTTCACTCATACATCTTTGGAAAGTAGCCCCAACGTTGATCAATCCGAAAGGCATCCTGTGATATGGAAATGTACCCCAAGGAGTTGTGAACACTGTTTTATCTTGATATTTCTTTTCTACTTCGACCTGGTTATAACCTGAAAAGCCATCAAGCATAAACATCATCTTAGATCTAGCAACTGTTTGTAACAAATGGTCCATGTTTGAGAGAGAAAAATTATCTTTGAGAGATGCCTGATTCAAATTATGAAAATCTACACAAATCCTTATCTCTCTGTTCTTCTTCCTGACATGTACTATGTTGGCTATCTAGGTAGAGTGATGGATAGGATAAATGATCCTTGCTTTTAACATTTTATCAACTTCTCGACAAATAGCATCTGCAACCTTTAGATTATAGTTTCTTTTCTTTTTCCGAAAAGGTACTACATCTGGTTTGAGAGGAATCTAATGTTTCACCTCTCCTCCTTTGTAGCTCTTCAGGTCTTCATAGCTCCAAGCAAAGGCATCTCTATATTCTTTGAATAATTTCTTTGCAATTTCTCTCTCTTCGGGAGTACAACATTTTCCAATATTAATCATTTGGGACCATGGACATCTCCAATGTTCAATCCTTCATATTCACTTGTGGTAGGTCCCTTTCTTGTTCTTTTCTGCTTAACATAAGCATCATGCCTGTTAAATAACTTTTCCAGAGCTACAAAATATGGGGGAATAATATTGCTTTTCAATTGGACCTCACCACTTTTGTTATGTTCATCATCCTCGTGAGACTCAGGTTCAAAGCTGGATTTATCATTTTCAAGAAACAGCTGCAAACTCTTATCATCATTAAAGACTTGCTAGGATTCTACATTATATGGGACAACAGATCGATATATAATTTCAATTTGATATTTCTTATCCTTAAAATCTGGGTGTGGGAGTAACAAGGAAGCAGAGATTGCAAGTTAGTCATCCTTTGTATTTATTTCTCTTGGCACAGCTCTAATGGAGAAAGCATCTAAACTTTCTATCTCATCCCACACACTATTCTTGTAATTCTTCAGTTTATGATTCTTCGCCAAGTACTATCCTTTTATTTGCGTCACAATAAGCTCTGCATCACCTTGTGCCTTCAAGATTTTTATCCCCCTTTCTTTTGCAGCGACTATCCCCAATATTAAAGATTTGTATTCTGTTGTATTTTGTTTGTGTTACCAAATTATAATTTGAAAGCTACGGGCTTAGCTTCTCCTTCTGGAGATATCAATACTATGCCGGCTCCCGAACCTAAGGAAGCACAACTTCCATCAAATTCGAGTGTCCATATGTCAGAAGCCTCTTTGTTTTCATCAGGAACCTTCTCAATCTAATTCTCGTTCCTTTGTTTACCTGAATCTTCTTCAATAAATAACATATAATTATCAAATTCCAATTCCTGATATAAAATTTGAGCTTTGGGATAATCCGATTTCAAGATTTTAAATTTTTATTTTTCTTCAGGTTCTAACTTGACCTTCTTATTACTAATGGGTATCATAGCTTGAGACCAATCTAGCTTAATTTCTCCTCCTAAGTCTCGGTAGAAACTTCTACTTAAAAGGAGTCCATAACTTGTAGGAATATCAGCTACCAGATTGGTTAACAGGAGTTTCTTTTCTGGATATGAGGCTAGAGCTACTTGTGCATCTTTAATTTTTCCAAGCAAAGGAACTTGGTTGGCATCCATAGAATAACATCTCCCATGCACTTTAGTAAGATTCAACCCCAAGGCTTTAGTTATGGAATATGGCATAACATTATCTGTTGCACCTGAATCTATTATGCAATTACTGAGTTTACATCCATTAATATTGTTAGTGAACAATTTTTCCCATGAATGTTCATATATCAAAACAGAGAAAAAAATGTAAACTAACAAATGAATTCCTATTCAAAGAAGTTAGGAATTCTCTGCTTAAAATTTCTTCAATTGAAACAAGTGTAGCTACCTTTATTGCATTGAAAGTTTTAACCAAATAAACTCAACAGAATAACTTTCCAAGAATGTAATCTGTTGGAGGTGTTGAAACAACTTATTTTATCTCATCAATATGAAACAAAATTTAATGCAAAAGAACCACTCGATTTTAATTATCAAAATGATCCACATAGCTGAAAGTTAAATTATCGAGTAAGCAAGTTTCATGAACCAATTCCCCACATAATTTCCAAATTCAGAGTTCACAATTTCAAAATCAATAACAGGTGCAACTAAAAGCTTAAATAGTATCTATAGAAATACCAAAAAAAAAAAACAGATAATAGTATCCACTTACAAAGCTTTCAACCCAAAATCAAACTATAGAGTTTCATGTGTCTGCCAAAGTTCTGAAATGTTACTTCTAAACTGGAAATAAAACCATAAACAAATGTAGTTCTATCTACCGGTCTACTGGAGAAAATTGTGCCCCCTAAACAATACTAATTATTATATTTATAGGCATGGAGCTGGACTCAAGCCAAAATTACCCCACCAGGAGTTAATTGTCTTTTGAAAATAATTGATAACTGAAATTGCAAGAAAACAAAATGACAAAGAAACTGTACCTAAGTGATTCTTGATCAGGTTGCACTGTCTCCACCAACGACACCTCTCACCATCTTCCACGTTTCGTAGGCAGTTGAAAAGGCAGAAATAATGGATTGATGTGGAAGACCAATGTAGGCGAGCCGTTGCTTCCAAATTTACTTTATCTTCTTCAGTTCAACAGCTTTTTCCTCGTGCATCTCCAAGTGCTTCAGATTGATAATCAACATAGCTTCAGTGTGCACCACGTTGGAGAAATCTTGCTTGGCTGGTGTCCTCTTGTCCTGCCATTCTTGAAATTTCTTTTGGACCTCTTTGATTATCTCGTCTGATTGGGCAACGGAGTCATCTTCTTTTTCCATAAACTGTTTTACAAACCACTTAAGGTCATTTTGAATAATCTGATGTATAACCTTAAGTTCTTGTAATGCTTCTTTGATTTCAGATACCCCTTGTGCCAGTGCTTCATTCCGCCATTCAATGCAATATTTTATGATGTACAGGGTTTTTTTATCAAGATCGGCTACAAGGCATTCGACTTGAAATTTCTGCAAGCTAAATTCTTGCACATCTTCTAGCGATACTACCACTTTTGCCCAGTTATTCTTCTCTTTTTCATATCCTTCATTACTTACTTCCACTTTTTTGGTAATGTTTGATATCTCCTTTGAGGCATGATCTAAATGTCCAATGTGTTTTATGGTGTTAAGCATAACATCTTGGACCCATTCACCTGCTACTTTGGCTACTACTTTGCACTTATGCAAGTTCTCCAATGATTGCTAATTGGTTGCAGAGGATACGTCAATAATGGCTGACATCTCACAGATTGGCTTTGCTTCAGGATGCAGGATAGCGTTGATGTACTGCGCCATGTTCTTTATTGTCTCCTTCATTTCTTGCTTATCTTTCCCATCTTTCCACACTCTTTCCGCAATCTTCTTATTGGATACCTCAAAGAATCTCATAGCTACTTCACGGTTTCCTTTTCCCAAATCAACCTTTGTTATTTGGAAATCTTGAGGTACTACAGAATCACGAGAGCCCCCATCAGGTGGTATAGCTATCTCTGCTGCCCATCGACCTAAACTTTTGTCAAAATTAATTCTTGCTTCAGTCCTTGCTTTTTTTACTTTGGGTGTGTTACCAAGGCACTTGCTGACCAGGTTGTCAATAAGCATAGATATTAGGACCATACTTCTCTTCTTCTCCATTGATTTCTCTAGCCATTTAGGAGTTGTTTGATCCTTTATGGCAGCAGGGGAACATTTAACCAAGGGGAGATTACTTTCCTGATTTTCGGTATCCATTGGAGAATTCTGGGATTCAGGTACATTATTTGCCATAGATAGGTCTTCTGCTATCTCCAAGTCCACTGTTATGGTGCTTTTGCTTTTGACGGCTAATGCCTTCTTCATGCTTGAGCGGGTTACTCTCCTTCCTTTTGGAGTTTCTTCTTGAACTAGAAGTTGAAGTGTTTCCAAAACTACTTCAAGTTCAACTTCAAGTGGACCTGCAATAGAATCAGGGACACTTCGATTAGTTTGCTTATGAGCAATCCTTTTACCCTTGCTTCTTGAAGACTTCTCAAAAAAGCTTGGAGTAGCCGCTGCTTTTGATTTTATCCATTTGGCAGTTCTTACTATTATATCCTTGGTATGGGCATATACATCATTTTCTTCCCTTTTCTCCCAATCAATTTTAGGTATAGGCATGCATTCAATCTGATCCATGTAAAATTGATCAAGCACACCTTCAGAATCATCATCTTTCAGCCCATAGGTATCTAACTCCACATTGAACATGATGACTTGTTTAATGGTCAAGCGTGACCATAGCCTCTTCCTCACTTCAAATTCATTATGACAGTTTGCCCAGAAATCCTCTAATTGCGGGGAATAAAAGAGAGAAGCTGCATTTTTGACATTGTTTCTAATAAAGTCGGTGTAGTCAAAATCTAATCGAGAGGTGAAAGATTTAAGACATAAGTGGGTTAAAGATTTGGCTGATAATATTCCTTCTTTCAAACTAGGGCATCTATAATGTCCAATTTCAATCAGGAAGAATACTAAAGAGGATTTTTTGTGAAATTTGAAAGGACTCAACAAGAGAAGTAAACTGCCTACACATTTCTAACAACACTATAGAATCTGAACAATAGCGTGGTAATTTCAAAGGTTCACCATGAAAACCACCCACTCTGATATATGTAAATCTAGGAAATTGAATGAAATAACAACCATAAATTTGCACAACCTGCATGGCTTCTTCTGACATCCTATTGTTTTTTCGACCTTGTAGTTCAAAAACTAGTTTCCCTAAAAAAACATCATTGACCTTCTTAAACTCTTTGCATGCTATATCTTCCTGGAGATCTCTGTAATATTGGTAGATAGGCATCTCATCTACCCAAGATATATGTGGAAGATAGTTTCAATCTTTGGATGCAGCTAGGGTGTAAATCAGATAAGAGAACAAGAAAAATGGACCGCAATTGGTAACATCTATCAAGCCCTTATGCAAGTTTTCTGCCATTAGGTCTGACCAATCAATGAATTTGACACCTTCAACTATCTTTTGTATGAAGAAGTACATCCAAGAATCCCAATGGAAAGCATGTTCATTTCGCTTAATTCTATTCAGCAGGAATACAATAACTGCAATCTCCTTGATGAAGTGTTCGATGGTCAATGGTTTAGGCAACCTAGAACCTCCCTCTCCAGGCTTCAAGAGCCAGGACTGAGCAATCTTGGTGTCGTAGCTAGTTTTGTTTGTAGCATATAGGTGTTTAGCTTCTTCGAACGTCCATGGCTCATAGGGTTCTTTATGATGAATCCTGA
Source organism: Cupressus sempervirens (assembly GCA_028749045.1). Classification (NCBI taxonomy): domain Eukaryota; kingdom Viridiplantae; phylum Streptophyta; class Pinopsida; order Cupressales; family Cupressaceae; genus Cupressus; species Cupressus sempervirens. The sequence goes on along the minus strand of CM053793.1, from coordinate 250,061,493 downwards.
GGGCAGAATTGACACTGGTCCTGTTAATTTTGACAACTACTTCCCCCAAGGTTTTCTTAATGCATCTTGAAACAAGGTCATAATGGTTTGCACATTCGAGGATGAGCTCTGGGCATGAGATTGCAGTGGGAAAAGCGGCGGCTTCTAGTAAACCACTATCAACTAGCCTTTGGTAAATGGGACTTGACTGAGTAGTTTTGGTTCTTTCAACAACTTCAAATAAATTTCTATTAACCAAAAATGTATAACGAATTTCAAGCAAGAAACTGAGTAATGGCGGCTTCTCTAATTTGGGCATTTTTGGCCGAAAAAACATCTTGATTGTTATGACAACAAGTCTATCGGACCAGGTTTTAAATACTTTCAAAATGAAGCAAAGCACAACCAAAATGTAAAGGGGAATGGAGATGCACTTACAGTTTGACAAAGACACAGCCCAAAATTTGCCTTTCTTACCTAGAAGCACCAAGATTTTTTTGGAGAAAATGAGATGGGTGGGAAAGGGTAACTACATGCATTTAAGGAATGACTTGGACAAAGAATCATGGGACAGATTTAGCAAGTAAAAACCATCATTACTCATTCGTGTGACATTCATCGAAAAAGGTGCCGCAGGTGTTCTTGTTTTAAATACCTTGTCAAATCCGTATGTATCTTCCCATAACAAGTAATCATGAAATGACATTGTTAATACTCCATTAAGTATTTCCCAAACCGAACACGTGTTGCCTTAAATTTATTTTCATATGACTTTAGATGCTTTGGGAAAATATTATGCTGGGACCCACCTTGGAATGGCTTGGCAATCTTTAATTTGCATACAAAAATTGTTAGCGAACAAAAACAACACTAAAATTGAAGTTAAAGTTTTGAGAGATTGAGCTTCAACATCAACTTGAACTTCAAGTTTACAAAGGTTGACTCGATAAAACTAGTGCGCTTATCACATGGCAGACCAACAATACTTTGAACCTAAAGTTGAAGTAAATTACTACTTCAAGTTCAACTTCAATGGGAAGACTTGGGACTGAAACCTGTTAGGGTGAGGCCAAGATTACAAGCTCTAACACTCGGCTCCTGTTGGGGAATGGAACTAAAAGGATCATGAATGAACCTAGTGACTAAGGACCGCAAACTGACTCAAAAGATGATGACGCAACACACAGAATGAAACAAGGAAGGAAAGAAAAGCCAAAAAGGGTGGTATTTACAATGAGATGAGGAAAAGGCTAAAAAATGGATAGCTTGAGATCCTGTCCATTGAAGGACATGGGAAGTTCATCTCCATTAAGATACTGTAGCTTGAAGGCATTGGAACCTAGTTCTTTAGATATTACAAATGGACCCTTCCATAAACTTTCAAATTTAGAATGAGCTCCTTTGGGTTCCCTCCTCTTATCCCATAACAATACTTGATCTCCTTTCATGAATTTTTGAGGCCTTTCCTTTTGATCAAAGATCCTTTTAACTCTTTCCTGATGGTGGGTGATGTGGTCCACTAACTCCCTTCTTTCTTCCTCAATTCTTTGAAGATACAATATTCTCTTTTCGATGGAATATTGAAACACTTCATCTTCAATTGCCTTTTTCAAATTTAATGTCGCCAATTCTAAGGGTAAAGACAATTGTGCCTCAACTCCATATACCAACTCGAAAGGTGTCATACCTATGGCTCTTTTGGGAGAAGTTCTATCGGCCCACACAGCTTCATACAATCTCTTGTGTCAATCCCTTCCTTTTTCATCCAACAATTTTTTCATAATATTAACCAAGTTTTTATTCGTGGATTCTACCTGCCCATTGCCTTGAGGGAAGTAATTTGAAGAGTGAGACAAATGTACACCATGATTGTAACAATACTATTGAATTTCCCTGGATGAAAAATTTTGTGCATTATCTGTCACTATTTTACTTGGAGTACCAAAACAGGTCAAAATGTTTTCTGTCAAGAATTTGCACACTTCTTGCGAGGTTGTTACTTTAACAGGAACTGCTTCTACCCATTTAGTAAAATAATTTGTAGCAGTGAGTATGTGTGTATGTCTCGCACTTGAAACTGGATTAATGGGTCCTATAAAATCCAACCCCCACTGTTGAAATGGTTCTTCTATGATTACTAGTTTCAAAGGCAGGGCAGGTAATTGTGGTTTCCCAGTAAACAATTGACACTTTTCATAATTTCTAATCCAATGGTAAGTGGCCTTAAACATACCTGGCCAATAGTAACCACTTCTCAGGATTTTAAATGCTGTCACTGTTGATGAAAAGTGACCCCCACAAGCTCCATCATGGAAGGTTCTCAATAACTTATCCTACTGATCGGTATCAACGCACCTGAAAAACATACCATCTAGGCCTCTTTTGTACAAGATATCATCAATTATAACAAACTTAGCTACTCTGAGTTGGAGCATTCGTCAGTCCTTTCCTTTCAGGTGATCAGGACATCTTCTGTAAGTTAGGAAATAAGCAATATTTGAATACCATTCATCTTGGAGACCTACAAACAAGCAAGAGGGATTTGACTCTTCTTTTCTGCCTTCTACAATAAGCTTACACAGACCTTGCCCTCAAATCAATTTAGTCGGTCGGATGTCTAAGTCAAATTCTTGAACTTTTTCCACCCACGTTGCTCGATTGTTGACTACCACATCTTGTTGTGTGAGAATACTCTTGACAGCAGTGGATGGTACATACACTATAGAATGAGAGTGCAAAATATAGTACCTAAAGTATTTTACTGCTTTTACAACAATGAAAGCTTATTTTTCAGATAGAGAATAGTTGAGCTCATGCTTCTTCATAGGTACACTCATAAAAGAGATAGACATCTCTTCCCCTTGGTCATTCTTTTGAAGCAATATGCCTGACATGGTATGCTCAAATGCATAGCAATACATTATGAAGTCTTTTTTGAAATCAGGATGGAATAAGGATGGAGCTTTAACAATAGCTTCTTTTACCTCTTTGAATGCTTTTGATGCTGGTTCATCCCATTTGAAATTTTGCTTCTCACTGAGTAACTTAGAGATAGGTTTGACAACTTCTGCAAAATCCAGCACAAATTTTCTTAGAAAATTGATCTATCCGAAGAAGGATTTTACACCATTTCTATTGATAGGGAGGCATAATTGCTGAATGGATTTCACTCTCTCTGGGTCAATTTTGATTCCTTCTTTTGAGACCATGTGTCCAAGTGATTTCTTGGGATTTAATGAGATTCCATGGTCTCTGCATTTTTGGAGCACTTTCCTCAAGTCTTTCAGGTGTTTCTTCCATCTCCTAGAAAACACTGTCATATCATCAAAGATATACTGTGATACATCTGTCCAATAAATTACCAAAGGTTGAACTCATAGCTTGTTGGAAAGTGGCACCAACATTTATTAAGCCAAAAGGCATTCTTTTGTAAGCAAAGGTTCCCCATGGTGTTGTAAATGCTGTTTTGTGTTGATCTTCTTCTGCAACTTCTATCTGATTATAACCTGAGAAGCCATCTAGGAAAGACATCATTTCTGAACCAACAACTATTTGAAGGATTTGATCCATTATTGGTAAAGCGAAGTTATCTCTCAAACTGGCTTGATTAAGGTTTTTGAAATCAACACAAATCCTTATTTCTCCGTTTTTCTTTCTGACTGGCAGTATGTTTGCCACCCACGTGGAATGGTGGATTGGAAAAATAATTCGAGCTTTAAGCATCTTGTCTATTTCTCTGAATATTGCATCAAAAACCTTTGGATTATACGTTCTCAATTTTTGCCTAAAAGGGGATGTTCCTTGTTTTAGAGTACTATGGTGCTTGTATTTACCATTTCTAAAAGTTTTCAAATCATCATAAGACCAAGCAAAGATATCTATATATTTTGATAGGAGCTTTATTAATCTAGCTTTCTCACCTTCATCACAATAGGTTCCCAGATTAATGATTTTGGGGTTATGCTTATCACCTAGATTCACCTTTTCATAATCAGCATTTGGATCTTCTCTAGGTGTTAAATCCTGAGCTAGGAAGGTATCTTTCCTATCGAAAAGCTTTTCAAGTTTGACTAAACCTTTAGGTATAACATTCCCTTTTAATTGTAACACATCACCTTCATCAGGTGGATTAGGACAAAACTCTCTGCATTCCACATCTGAACCTTCAAAATAGTTCATAGAGAACTTCTCAACATTATGCAAGAAAGCATTAATATGAGCATCATCTTTAAATACTTGCCAAGAATTATTATTATCAAGGACACTTTGTTTGTGAATGATTTCCACTGAATACTTATTGTTCATGAAATTAGGGTGGGGGATCAACAAAGAAGCTGATACTGCTAAAGAGTCTGCTCTATCATTTAGCTCCTAGGGAATTGCTTCAATTCCAAAAGCATCCAAATCTTCGATTTCGTCCCATACTCGATTTCTATAATGCTTGAGCCTTGGGTTTTTGACTAAAAATATGCCTTTAACTTTTTTTACTATCAACTTGGCATCCCCTGTCACCTTTAATAGCTTGATGTTCATTCTTTTTGCTTCCTCTATGCTTAGAAGTAGGGCTTCATACCCAGCTGTATTGTTAGTATTTTCAAAGGCAAAATTATAAGAAAAAGGGAATTTCTGATCATCAGGGGATATGAGAACTATACCAGCTCCAGATCCATTCAAACAACAACTTCCATAAAACTCAAGAGTCCATAGCAGATCTTCGCCCAATGGCTTCTCACCTGTTTTCTCATCTTCAGATAGAATTAAATAGTTAGCAAAATCTATCTCTTGATAAAGGATTTGAGATTTGGGGTCATTAGATGAGAAGACTGTATATTTGGATTTTGCTTCAGGTAATAGGGTTACTTTCTCTTTCCCAATAGGTACCACAACTTGAGACCAATCCATCTTAACTTCCCCTCCTAGGTTTCGACAGAAAGTATGAATAAGAAGCATGACATAGCTTGTGGGGATATCCGCTACTAGAATGGTGAGTTTAATCCTTTTCTTTGGGTAAGCAACTAATGCCACTTGGGCATCTTTAATTTGACCCACCAATGGTACCTGTTTTGAATCCATGGAATAACATTTGCCAAATGTTTTGGTTAAAGGAAGATCTAGAGCTTTTGCTACTGCTGCTGGCATTATATTATCAGAAGCCCCTAAATCTATGATGCAATTACTCAACTTAAAGCCATGTAGAAAGAGAGAAACATAAAACAGATCAGGCTTGTGATTATAAGAGGTTTCAGGACTGATTGGGTCTAGTTGAACTATCTCTTCCTAACTATGAGATTTTTGTGTTTCTGTTTTCTTTCCTTTTGAGGATTCCTTCTTTTGTTGAGCAACTGTTTCGTTGCCTTCTGATACTTTAACTTCATGGATATGTTTGGCTGCTTTGTCAGGAGGGGATTGATTGACATATTCAATCAGCTTATTAAGTTCACCTGGATTCATTCTTAGATATTCTACAGGAGAAATTTGTATCCTGGATGTCTTACAAAACTCAACAATGTCAAATGTGGAATCTGAATCACCAACCTTCCTAAGGATTTGAGGAACAATAGTTACAACAGGTGATGACTTACTTTCACTTTCTCTTTTCTCCCTTTGATCCTTGGCCAGTGTTGGATTTGATTTGTTCTTATCATCAGTTTCAGCTGCTCCAGTCCTTTGCCCTCGGGTTAAGACTGAACAAGAAGCTTCTTCTAAGGTTAATAAGATGTCATTACCTCTGTCAGAATCAGATTCATACTCAAGGTAATAATTTATGGAGTCGCCAGGTTCCTCAAAAGATTCTTCTTCTATTATTACATTGGTGGAAGCCACTTTTTCTGCTTCAAGCTGCTGATATCTAATATTTTCAGGACAAGAAGTTCCCTCGTGATCATTTGTAAGATGAAAAACACACATGTTATTTTTGCTAGGTGGAGCTTCAATCTGTAATCTTTGTTGACTTGAGGATAAAGTAAGTTGTTTTCTCTAAAAACTACTTTGGCCTGGATATTTTCTTGGGATATCTTGGTATGGGGTGTTCATTTTAAGAAGTTGTTTCTTGAGAGTCATCACATCATTGATTAACTTTTGAACTAATGGGTATGACTTTTCTAAGGAAGGTGATTGAGTTTTAGAACCTTGCATTTCTTTCTTCCATTTTCCTGTAGCTAAAAGATCATCTTCTAGTTCAACAGCTAATCTTTGAGCTGCCTCAACATCTGCTACTTTGTTTCTCCTCAAATGAAAACTGATGTCTAGAGGCATTGCATTAACAAAGAATCCTTTATGGTTTTCATCATTGGGTCTCTTGGTAGCAAGAATTTTATGAATTATCTTATTGAATTTTGCTACAAAATCTCTCATGGGTTCCTACACCTCCTTTTTCAATTGAGTTAGCTGAAGTAGCAACGTATGTTCATCTTCAGAGGATTTAAATCTATCTTCAAAAGTAGTACGCATATGATTCCAGTCAGTAATAGAACCTTGAGGTAGATGATGAAACTAGTCTGTTGCATCATCAATCAGAGTTTGCACAAATAATCTCACAGCTACATCTTCATGAGCCACAACAAGGACAACACACGAGGTATTAAAGGCATTAAGGTGCTCATCAGTTGATTTCTTTCCATCACCATAAAATTTAGGCAATACATCTTTCATACCTTTAGGAATTAGATGTAGATTACCTCCAAGAGCCAAGGGGCCCACTTGTGCGCCCCAAGGGTTAGCAACCATCATAGGGAAAATGAGGTTCAAAGGCTAGATGTTGAAATGAGAATGTATTAATGTCCCTGGTAGAATTAAGGCTTGAAGGTTTACAACTATAGGGGTAGATTTCCTAGGAGAAGTTGGCCTACTTTTACTCTTGACAGACTTCTTTTGCTTCTGGGAGAGATCAGGGGCAAAATTGAGGCTTTTTACAAACTCATAAGACTCATCAATGAATCCCTTCCTTTCTTCACTTCGAGTATACCTTTTGCTAGCTAGCTTATCACTATATAGATTAATATGCAATACTCAGAATGGCCTTGGGACTAGTCTATCCACTATTGCTTCTTCATTAGCAATAGGTACGCCCCTAATGAGTTTGGCCCTTTCTTCTTCCCTTTCAAGCACTTGATTAACTTGTGCAAATTACTCTAGGCTTGTTCTGAGTTTCCAAGCTAGTGCACTTAAGTCAGAAATGATATCTTCTTGTGTGTTATCAAAACCTAAGCTTGGTTAAAGTATTGGGAAAACTTCATGATGTGGTAACACCATTTTATCAGTCCCTAGCTCAGTTGCCAAAAACTATTAGTAAATAGTTTTTCCCATGAATGTTCATATATCAAAACAGAGAAAAGAATGTAAACTAACAAATGAATTCCTATTCGAAGAACTTAGGAATTCTTTTCTTAAAATTTCTTCAATTGAAACAGGTGCAGCTACCTTTATTGCATTGAAAGTTTTAACCAAATAAACTCAATAGAATAACTTTCCAAGAATGTAATCTGCTGGAGGTGTTGAAACAACTTATTTTATCTCATCAATATGAAACAAACTTTAATGCAAAAGAACCACTCAATTTTAATTATCAAAATGATCCACTTAGCTGAAAATTAAATTATTGAGCAGGCAAGTTTCATGAACCAATTCCCCACAGAATTTCCAAATTTAGAGTTCACAATTTCAAAATCAATAACAAGTGCAGCTAAAAGGTTAAATAGTATCTATAGAAATACCAAAAAAAAGAAGATAATAGTATCCACTTAAAAAGCTTTCAACCCAAAATCAAACTATAGAGTTTCATGTGTTTGCCGAAGTTCTAAAATGTTACTTCTAAACTAGAAATAAAACCATAAACAAAAGTAGTTCTGTCTACCGGTCTACTGGAGAAATTTGAACCCCCTAAACAATACTAATTATTACATTTATAGGCATGGGGCTGGACTCAAGCCAAAATTACCCTGCCAGGAGTTAATTGTCTTTTGAAAATAACTGATAACTGAAATTGCAAGAAAACAAAATGGCAAAGAAATTGTAGCTAAGCGATTCTTGATCAGGTTGCACTGTCTCCACCAACCGCACCTCTCGCCATCTTCCACGTTTTGTAGGCAGTTGAAAAGGCAGAAATAACAGATTGATGTGGAAGACCAATGTAGGCGAGCCGTTGCTTCCAAATTTCCTTTATCTTCTTTAGTTTAGCAGCCTTTTCCTCATGCATCTCCAAGTGCTTCAGATTGATAATCAACATAGCTTCAGTGTGCACCACGTTGGAGAAATCCTGCTTGGCTGGTGTCCTCTTATCCTGCCATTCTTGAAATTTCTTTTGGACCTCTTTGATTATCTCGTCTGATTGGGAAACAGAGTCATCTTCTTTTTTCATAAACTATTTTACAAACCACTTAACGTCATTCTAAATAATCTAATGTATAACCTTAAGTTCTTTTAATGCTTCTTTGATTTTAGATACCCCTTGTGCCAGTGCTTCATTCTGCCATTCAATGCAATCTTTTATGACGTACAAGGTTTTTTCATCAAGACCAGCTACAGGGCATTCGACTTGAAATTTTTGCAAGCCAAATTCTTGCATATCTTCTAGCGATATTACCACTTTTGCCCAATTATTCTTCTCTTTTTTATATCCTTCATTACTTACTTCCACTTTTTTGGTAATGCTTAATATCTCCTTTGAGGCATGATCTAAATGTCCAATGTGTTTTACAGTGTTAAGAAAAACATCTTGGACCCATTCACCTGCTACTTTGGCTACTGCTTTGCACTTATGCAGGTTCTCCAGTAGATTACATTCTTGGAAAGTTATTCTGTTGAGTTTATTTGGTTAAAACTTTCAATGCAATAAAGGTAGCTGCACCTGTTTCAATTGAAGAAATTTTAAGCAGAGAATTCCTAAGTTCTTCGAATAGGAATTCATTTGTTAGTTTACATTCTTTTCTCTATTTTGATATATGAAAATTCATGGGAAAAATTGTTCACTAACAAATATACAATGAAATATAAAAAGGTTCAGGCTTCTGTCCAGGGAAGGTTGCTAAAATAGTAGAATCTTCTTGATTAAACAAGCCAGATGTGAAGGTTTCATCTTAGATTTCAATAGTCACGTTATGATTCAAGTCTGAGGTACCTCCTTTACATTTATCCACTAATCTCTTTAGCTCAGAAGGATGTGACTTTAAATAATCAATAGTGGAAATTTGAACCTTTGACTCTTCAAAAAATTGAATGAAATCAAAAGATGTATGGTCCTTACCCGTTTATGAAGTGGATGTTTCTTGATCAGTATGTACCTTACTCGTAGAAGGACTGGAGTTGTCTTTGTGAGTATGACTAGAGGCTTGATTCTTCATCCTTTGTCCATGAGTAAGTACCGTGTATGAAGTTCCATCAATGGTTGCATAACACTCACCTTTTGATTCAGAATCTGATTCATATTCTAAAAATAAATTTCCAGAGTCGCTATTTGAACAAGAAGTAGGTTCTGAACACGAAGCTGCAACATTTAATTCATTAGTAGACAGCAATTGCATCATACAAAGAGTCTCCAAACAATTTTTGCTATCATGATCCGTGGTTAAATGAAAGATGCACATATTTCCCTCTTTTGATGCTTCTTCGATTTGCAACCTAGGTTGTGAACCTGTAAGCTGCGAAAATCTACTTTCATTGCTTCTTCCTGGTGAGTTTTGGTAATTTCGTTGATAAGAGTTATTGAATCTAGGTAATTGCTTTTTCATTGCAACTAGTTCATTAGACAACTTCTGAATCATCTCTTCTGACGATGTGGTATTACTAGTACTCCCGTTAGTTTGAAGTTCTCGTTTCCATTTTCTTGCAAAAATTTAGTCATCCTCACATTCAATAGCTTTCTTCTGTGCATCAGCTAGATTAGTAGGGCACACTCTTCTTTGATCATAATTGGTATCTGGAGGCATATCATTAATAAAGAAGGTTTTTAAATTGCTAGGTGTGGGTCTATCAACAGTAGGAATTCTGCTATTAATCTTATTGAAATTGGCAATGAAATGCCTCATGCTCATAGTTGGTTGTTTCTTAATTGAAGTCAATTGTGTTAGCAAGGCGTGTTCATCTTTTGAAGTCTTGAATCTAGCTTCAAATTTAGTTCTCATCATGTCCCAATCAATTATTGAACCATCAGCTAAATGATAAAACCAGTCTACTGCATTATTTGTAAGGGTCTCTACAAACAATCTTATAGTGATATCTTCATGTCCCACCCTCAATATATGGGTAGCCGCAAAGAATGCTTTAATGTTTTCATCTGTAGTGACTTTCCCATCACTTGAGAATTTAGGGAAGTTCTTCCTTGAACTAGCTAGAAGTGGATGATAAGAATTTAGTGCTAACGGCCCTATTGCCACGACCCATTGAGCAACCATGATTGTTCTAGCAGTATATGGTGGGAAATTAACAACTGAAGGTGAAGTAACTTTGTGAAGTGCTAACACCTGACAAGTGGAATGTGAAGTGCTGGTGTCTTGAATTCTAACAGGGGAAGGGGGTCTACTCTGACTTTTACCTTCACTTTTCTGCTTCAAAACTTCTAAAATAGGAAAACCAAGCTCTGTTAGTTTATCAAAGGTGGAATCTTGCCCACCCTATTCTTTGGTACTTCTAAGGAACCTAAATTGTTCCAAGATGCTAGGTACAGTTTAACTCTAAGCTTACTATCTTAATTGTCTTTCTGCTCTCCAGATATCTCTTCTTTGAATAGCTCTTTCAAAAGCTTCAACTCTTCTTTCTTCTTCCTCTAATATTTGGCTAGCATTCTGATAATGTTCAGTGTTCCTTTTGTGCCTACAAACAAATGTATTAAGAGATGAAATTATGTCCTCTTGGTTGTCTTGAAAACCAAGGTTAGGTTGGAGCACTGGGATTATGTTTTCATGAGGTAGTACCATCTTTCCTCATGACATAGGCTTTTTGATCAAGCGACTATTCGTTTCCCCAGTAGAGTCACTAAAAATCTGTTGGTAAACAAATTTTTTCTTCTTCTTTTCCTCTTTTTATGTGCCCAAACTTATAACGAAGAACAACTTTACACAACAGTTGGGAAACCATTTCTAAGAATATCTAGTTTCCCTATGAATTGAGGTACAACTCCCGATGTGAATAATGTTCAAGGAATTATGTTTTATTCCTAAGACTAATGTGGGGTATGCTCTTAACCTGAGAGTAGAAGAGGCAAACCAAATTAAGCCTAACTAGGACTTAATTCAAGCAAGAATACTTCACAATACTGAAACGGATTCACGCATCCACATTTCTTATGAATTCATAAATCCACTCGCACAAAACTAAAATAAGTTGAAAATCAAATCTAAACTACAACTGATGAATTGGAAAAAGGGAAACTAACAACATCCTTTCATCAAATGAATTGTAACAATACTTATTACATTGATTCTGATTTCGGAAAACAAGAGAAATGAAACTTTATTCTTCCTTAGTTTTCTGTAACAAAGAAAGGAAATACTAACTAATCACAATACCTATTGGAATGGAAAATGATTAAAATGAAGTGCCATTCAATTGTCTCTGCAACCAATAGTACTTCACACCAAGATTTTGCCGACCTTTCATTAATCATTTAACTTCATACATATAGGGTTGAGAGATGACTGTTACAATAGGAATTTCAATCGGTTCATCTTCTGAATATGACAAATGGCAAGATGCCAGTTAGTCAAATTACAAAAATTTACAAAATTTGCAAAATTTATATTAGGAAATGGAAAGGGAGTGTTAAATAAATCACTTAGATTTCTTTTGTTTTTCAAAATTTTCCCTATATGTTCTGGCAGCCACTATAATTGGGATCATTTCTTTGTGACTAGGCACATTTATATTGGTGAATCTTAAGAGCCACTTTGAATGCTCTCAAGCCAAATCCTTTACTGCATTTAGCTGACTTGTCAACTCTTTAGACACCACATGTATGTATCCACCAAGTGTCTACAACTCTACCACTCTATTTGGACTGCTTGAAGTCATCCCAAATAGATTACTCAAGTATATGGAGAAGTTATTTTTCATTACTTCCACCCCAATGAGAGCCTTTCCTTGCCCACTATTTTGTGGATCAGTGTGTAATCCTCACATGAGATCAAATGCTCTGTCTTGGATCTTCTTCACCCTTTCCTTTGTTTCTTTGAGTCCTTCCTCTGCCTCTTGAATCATCTCCTGCTTGAATTGCATGTTTTGAAGCCATTCAAACAAAGGCTCAGTTCCCTTCTTCAAAATATTCACTTCAACTGCCTCTTTTGCTTTCATTTGGATGACCATATTTAGGAGAGAAATGCATTCGTCACACCTTGCCTTTTCTGTGGCCAAGATGTTGTGATTAGAAGTGATATTATCCTTCTCAATTTCTAACCAAAGGATAATATTTCCAATTTGATCAATCAGAAGGGCTCCATCTGTACTGAGCTTCTCAATCCATTCTTTTCTGATCTGGCCAAAATTTCTATCTTTTTGAAGCTATGAGATGAAGGCTTGCACTTCTTCTAGAGTAGGGTTCTTAGTAGCAGGTACGCCAGTAATGGTTGCCAATGGAACAACTAGTTTCTTGATAAATCTTTTCAATTCTTCAAATCTCTGCTTTCATTCTAATTTTTGACAATTTGAGGTTCTCCAATTGTTCTTCTATAACCTTGTTACTTGATCTCCATAGGCCCACTTTTGTATCATGCCTAGCTTCCCCGAGTTCAATTGAATGTAGAGTGAAGTCCTCTAGTGTCATATCTTCAATTCTCCATGCCTTGTTTGGTTTTGCTACCTCCATAGTTAAGTGCCCTATTTCTAGATCTTGTCCCAATATTGACAAGGTCTTCTACTTTTTAGCTTTTACTATGGCAGATCCTGAGCGAACCGCTTGAGATACAACATCCTTTGAAGGAAAACTTTCATCTTTTCTTTTCCTCTTCTTCTCCAAAGTATCTTCGAGCCAAGACTCTGTACTAATCACTTTGGAGGCTGTTCCAAGTGATTCAATGTTGAACATTTTCTTCTTCACTGGAGTCATTGTCACTATAGTTGTAGAAAAGGGGGTCTTTGGATCTTGAGAAAGAAGCCTAGATGAACCTGGAGCTTTCTCCTCTTCTTGAGTTTTCTTTGCAACTTCTTTCGACTTAGTGGATTCACTACTACTACTTTTATCATCTCCGATCTCTATTATTTGAATAGGAGAACCAACGGGCTTAAGAACAGGAGCACTTACAGATGGAGTAGGGCTATGATGATGGGATAAGACAGGGGCGACACAAGGAGATGGAGTTGGAGTGACATGTGGAGGTGAGACTAGGGCAGAAGATCCATCTTTCTATTCTTCCATTTCTTTTTTAGCTTTAGCTTGAGCTCCAATGACTGGTAGTGATCCACCTTGATAGGTTGGGGCTATTGGAACATTCTTCTCTGGGTGTTGATCACCTCTGCCTGCAGATTGAGATGGGCCTTGAGCAGGTGCAGTAGTAGCACTAGGTGTGGCACTTTGAGATGAAGCAGGAGTAGCTGTAGCTGGAGAAGCTTAAGTAGTTTTTCTCTTGCTTCGACTTTTCTTAGCCGTCCACTCAACCCACTTCCCAGTCCTTTTGATAATTCTTGCCATCATGACATCGAAGTCTTCTTCTATGTCAACATATGGTTCAAAACTAATGGGAGTATTCCTCAACTTAGTCAAATATGTATTACTGTACATATTTTGACCATCATCTTCCAATCCCTTGACATCTAAATTTATACCATATGTCTTTACCTGATGAATTGTAAATATGGCAAAAGCACGATCTCGACTCTCCAGTTCATTTTTACAATCTGCCCAATAATCCTCCATGGTTGTCACATGTTTAATTACACTTCCAATTTGGAGCACATCTCTGGCATATCCATTAGGATCAGATAGGGGCCTTATTGCTTCATACTCTTCCAATTTGTATTTACTCTCAAATGCTTTGAGTATATTCTTTACATCTGATTTGGTTTCACAACTGTATGCTCCAAATTTTATGGGGAATTCATACCCTTTCTTTGTCAAGCTGGTGCTCAACATGTTCACTTGGATTGCTTGCCTCACTATCTCCATGAGCACGATCATATCATTTGGATACTTGGGCAGCTTCAATGGAAATCCATGAAACATTGCAAGACGCAAATAAGAAAATGATGAGAACTGAATGATATAACTACCAAATTGACTGATGGTCGCCATCGCTTCTGGACTAAATCTCCGCTCAGGACACCCTTGGAGCTCGCTGCAAATCCTCATGGTGAATGCATCATTTACCTAGATGTATTCTGTAATTGCAAGCATGGATAAAAATCATAACTTTTTACATTATTAGGAAAATTCTCAATTCTAGGGAGTCCTGGCCACAATTGAAGAGAAGGCAACATGTATATCAAGAAAGAGGACATATATAATGAATTATAAAACTTGGCTGCACTGAGAGCCCTAGAAAGATGCTCACTAACCTCATATGCCAAGTCAATATACTGTGTGTCTGAGAAAATAACTTGCACCAAAAAGAAGTACTGCTCTACAAAATTAAAAGCTTGTACACCACCTTTGAGTTGATGCAATAGAACCAAAATGTCAACAATTTCTAGTTTGAGGTCTATGCCGAAAAGAGTTTTAGGGACTTTACTCTTAGCTCCTGTTGGCTTTTGAAACCAAGACTGCATGATCTCCCTCCTCCAAACCATCTTCTTCAAAGAGAACTCAGATATGGCTCCACTCATTGTTGAATCAGAGAACTCTTCCCATTCTGGAATTTGCAAGCAATTCACTACTGGAGGAATGATATATAGGAACATTAACCATGCATGAAACAAAAGAAGATCTCACAATAATGAAAGTGGAGAAAGAAGAAAAATTGTTTGCTACAGATGCAACAATCTTGGACACATTGCAAGGAATTGCAGAGCACTTGACGACCAATAGAATGAACAAAAAATAAATGTACCTGTATGTCAGTAATGCAATAACTTTGGACACACAACAAAGTTTTGCAGAATGGACAGAAGAGACCTAAATAGGAATCAAAATTACAGAAGGAACAATGGAAGAAATGATATGAAGGAGTAGACAAATGAATTAAAGGAATCATTTATAAAGGTAAAGAATCCAAGAAGCTCTTATACAGTTATAGAAGATGTACTTGACAAGACAATGTAGTCACTTATTGTTTGTGACTCCTCTTACCAAAATTAAACATTCTTAGTGAAACAGAGTATCAGTTATTGATAACTGATGTTAGAGAAAGTATCAAAAGTTGTGCAATTGACAGTATGCAATAGACATTGAGAGAAGTCTGCAGTGAAGTGCACATTGCCTAATAAGATTAGGATAAGTATATGAAAGAAGAATAACCTCTCTGTTGTACAGAGACAATACACTGAACTAGTGGCAGACATGCATTTAATGCGAAGTATAAATTGTGAAAGATTTAAAGGATGCAAATTGATTTGCATACATCATTTTCTTGTGCAAAGTTTGAGTGCGAGATCAAAGCAAGATTTGAAGAATTAAAAAGGCCTCTAGTTACGCGAAGTCACCAAAAACCCTAATACGCGAAGTTGAGGTATTTTCTAAATTGTTGAACATAATCTTTGAGAAATGACAAGACAAGAAGTTTTTAATGTAAGCAATAGAACTAGATACAATTTCAAGAAACACCCATTTGTTTCTTTGCTTGATGACCCTATTGGAGCATTTTCACAAGTTCCAAAAAATGTCTTTCATGTTGAGGATATAAGAAGTTATATCCATTGCAAGATTGAAAGCATAGGTGATATGGAAATACATAAAGAATTATAGATGTGCAAAAATGATTTGTCATTGGAACTTGAATATGGTTATTTGGAACAACTTAACCTAGTTAAGCATATGTTCTACACGAACTTCAAAAATTATGAATGGACAAATAATTCTAAGCAGAATACATGATGATCTTTTATGGTTGGGAGACTCTATCATATGTATTGATAGTGACCTAATTCACAAGGTCACAGGTCTAAGTAATGAAGTAATCTAGTGAATATCAAGAATGTGCACAAGATAGTTGAGACAAATCTGAACACATGTTTTGATGGTAGAAACATGAAGGTCAATAACATTCAAGATGATGGAGTAAGATTGATTTGAAAAATATTGGGATACAAATTTAATCATAGATCTAGGATAGATTCAGTCCCTATAGGATTTCTTCATGCAGCCTACCTGGCAGTAAGAGGTGAAGATGTTAATTTATGTGACATTATCCGAACAAAATTATTGGATAATATATCAAGAATCAAGAAATCTAGGAGCATAATCTTTAGGTTTGAATCCCTACTGACTCACATATTCTTCTACGCATCTAAGAAATCTCTTGGAATCATGAATTGGGATGGAAGTGAGTGTGCAATGCAGTTAATCACTCGCGCATATAGATCAAGACTTGAAACAATAAGAGACAATGACATTGATAGAATAATGAAGTCTTTCCAAGTAGAAATGAAGCAAAGATATAGGATACCTCCTGCTCTAGTAGAAAAATACATGGATGAATTGTGTTTTATGGTTGAAATAGATTTCACTTGCATGGAAGCTGTAGTTCCTCGAGTAAAGTTCATTGAACCTATGGGTTATGAGATGAGTGATGAATTAATTGAAGGGTATGCACAGATAATCCTTCACTCAGAAGTTGATTTTGAATGTCCTAGATGGGGGGACATATTCTGGGAAAATGAGAGAAGTCAAAACTAGTCAAATAATAAAGGACTCTAAGAAAAAGTTGGAAAAGGTGATTGATTCTACTTTGAAAGAATCAGGAATGACAAGAAAAGAATTTGATGAGGTTAAAGGGATAGCTATGAAAATGAAGGCCAGTCGTCAAACTGAGCTATTGACCCCTACACCCATTGTAGTGGTAGGACCTACTGAAGAGGTCACAATTGCCCAAACAAGTGTGCAAGCACCTACTGTGCCATATGTAGCAGTTGAGCAGCAAAAACCACAAAGGAATCTGGTAAAAACTGAGGAAGCAACTACATCCAAAAAATCTACAAGACTTGAAAGGACTAGAACCTCTCCTAAGAAGAGAGTCAAGTAGACTACAAGTGGTCCAAGAAAGAAGAGAAGAACCTTGTAGATTAGTTCTTTTGAATCTAAGGAAAAAACTAGTGACAAACCAATAGAGCTAGTTGATCAAGAAGCAAAGACATCAGTAGGATGCAAAGCATGGAATCCCAAGGTAGAGAATCTAAATATGCAAATTATTAATGATAATAGTTTTGTACAACTAAATAAATACTATGATTTGTATAATAATATGGATAGAAGAAAACTAGAGAATGTTGTAGTTAGAAATATGATTCTTAAAGGTAAGAGATTTGAAAGTATAAGAAGATTTGTATAATAGATTAAGAAATAGATAAAGTAGAGTATTAGAGGAAGAAAAGAAAATAAGAAGTAATATGGTGAGAAAGCTATGCATTGTAAATAATGAGGAAGAAATAACAAAAATTTTGAAAGGTATGGCCCTATTGTTGAGACACAAAATGAGATCCATTCCCCTCATGTGAGGAAATTATGAAGAAGTGAACATGGAAACTGAAAAAGCTATAGTCTCATACATGTCCACTATGCCTAAGAAGAGTCCACAACTAGAAAAGGCAAGCCCAATGACATAAAAGAGTGCACAACCAGAGAAGGAAAGCAGTATGATAGAGAAAAGTGTGTAGATAAGAAAGGCAAGCCCTATGCCTAAAGAATATGAGGAATGTGTGCATACATAGGAAGTTAGTCCTACAACATGCAGTCCTCCTCACAGTTTTAAACAACCAACAACAATGCCAAGTTTAAGTGATTCACCACATATAACCATTGGTAGTAAATCTATGCAAGTAGATAACACCAGTGTGATAGTTGACAGAACTAAGGACCCATTCAAAGAGTTTGGTGCTAGCATTTTTGGAAATATTGTGAACTATAGTAGCTCTAATGAAGAAATAGATTAGGAGCCTAAGAAAGAAGATGCACATTCTAAGAAGAAAATTGAGCCTAGCATTGAAGCATCTACCTCAAGTGTACCCTTGACAACAACAATAGTAAAAACCTCTAGACCACCTACCCAAGAAACAACAACAATAGTTCAATCAAATGAAGAAGATGAAGCGAAGAATCTCATATCTTCTTTAAGTAAACTTCTTTAAAAATAGAAATTAGTCAAGTCCTTTAAGAAGACTTTGACTTCAATTTTGGACAGAATGGAGAAGGTAGTAATCCCTATTGACACTCATGCGGATATTCAACAACGAGAAACAATTTTGTGCAAAGCTTTTGATAATGAATTCACAACACTTTCTAATGTGGCTTCAATTCAAGCACAAACAGAGCATGATGGTAAACTCATTAATACCATGTGCACTAATATGAGGAATGAAAGAAAATTTGAATATATGCATTAAGGCATTGAGACAGTGTATAGAGGAAGGAAAATAGGCTCATGCTAAGATCAAATTGGCATACATTCATCTCCATGAATTTGATGATCAAATCAAAGAAAAGGTCAATGAGCTTTAGATGATCACTGACAACTTTCTGAAACAGAACCAGAAGATAGATACCATTGAGCACACAATGCAGACACTTCATGATAGCATAAGGAATATGCAAGCAAAAAAAGAGAAAGCTCTGAAGAGATTCACTCTCCTAAGAGAACACTTGTTCCCATAAGTAACATTACTGGAGAATCAATTGGAGGAATGCTTGTTAGCAAAATCTTCACGCGACAAGTTTGTGGCTACAGACTTGAACGCAACAGAGTTAGTTGCATATGCTTTATGTGCAATTAGTGTATCTGATGTACTAAAAGAAAGTTGGAAGAAACACTTTGTACAGTTAAAAACCAACTTCAATGATTGCTTTTCCAAGTTTTGATGTAGCTACCAGATTTTGATAGTCTTTTCCTTTTGTGATATCTTTGTCATTGATGTCAAAGGGGGAGATATATGAAAAATTATAATTAATTGTAAAGGAACAAACAAGTACACACACACACACACACACACACACACACACATATAAACATGCTTATACATATGCATATACATATACATATACATATATATACAAATACATACATACACACACACACACACACACACACATAGTTATATAGTAAGCCTTTATTGTAATTTGTAAGGGGGAACAATAAGTTGTAATCAGAGTTATAAGGGATATAATCCTCCTAAAACATGAATACAATGTTTTTACTATGTTATGATTATTTATTTTGTTTGGTATGACAACATGTTTGGGACTTAGTCAATTTTATCAAAATGTTGCCATCAATGCCAAAGGGGAAGATTGTTGGCAATATGTCTAATCGATCAAATAAGGTAAGTAACATGATTATCATTTATGACAACATATTTGTTTTGCAGATTAGTCATGTTTATTTGTGAAGGAAAATTGTCTAAGTAGCAGACAACACAACAACATGACATATTTGATGTTAAAAAAAAATTCCCTTGGAATATTCTTTTGTACAGTTAACCAGGGATGCATGACATCATTCTAATGACGTATATTAGTGCGCATGTCCATACGATCAACCAGGTCCAAGTTATGAAAGAATTAGTAATGGAGTGATGATAGTGCAAAACAGGGCATATCAACAAAATGTGTTAAACGACTTAATTTATTGTTTTGAATTACCATTTCTTAATGAGCTGACTCTAAGGATGTTATGTGAGCTGACTAAGGAAGAATTTACCAATATGTTTGGTATAAGTAAAGGACTTCATTTGCGAAGTTAGAGTAAAGCGAAAAAAGGTGTAATTAGTGATTGCAAACTTGATATGATCTTGTGAAATGAGAGTAACAAGTGAATATGATATTATGACATATGATGCGAAGCATTGTTATGCAAGATATGATGCAGATTGATATGTGTGCACTTGATCTTGTATTAAGAATTGTCAGTCAGAAGATTTGAGAAGCACACCAAGTATCTCAGTATTGTATGTATACTTATTTCTTGAAGATCTTATTGTATAGTTGCATGTTAGGGTAGTGGGCTCTTCTTGCACACATTTGTATATGATCTACCAACTCCTGACAGGGTTGAGGCTTCTAACAAGGCCTAGTCTCCTAAAAGGGACTCGAGACACTATACATGCTTCATAAACTCCTAATAGGGTCAATATCCTTAATCAAATCCTTTATATAGTGAATCATCTTGTTGGTTTCATCCCATCGGGGTTTTCCCTTGGCCATGGTTTTCGTAGTTAACAAAACATGGTGTTATGAGTTCTCTTCTTGTATGGTTGATTATTTTGTTTAGCACTATTGGTATTATTTTTCATGTATGTGGTAAGGTAATTAACAAAATTCAGCTGTGGATAAAAGGATTGAAAATACCGATTCTCCCCACTCTCAATATTATCTATTTCTAACAGTTATTTATTTTGAGCACAAATTAGGGCATAACTTGGGTATACAGAGTCAGATTTTGGATTTTAAATAGTCAACGAAAAGCTCTACATATTGGTTCAAATTTTCCGAGGTAGGTTTGACATGATTTATTTGGTGATATATTGATTTGAATAGTTTATGGTATATTTTGACAATGGTAGCATTGTGAATTTATGACATTGTATGTTTGGAGATTTAAGATTTGATGTCACTGTATAATCAGTTCATATTTTAGATTAGTCTCATGATGATATGGTTATCAATATTTGGTTTGGATATGTATGATGACTTGTTAGGTCTACAAGTTGTGTAGTGTTGTAAGCGGTCTATACTTACAAGTTACATTTATAGCTTGGTTATGGGTTGTCTTTGCCCATTGATCTTTCATTATTGATGCATATTTAGATTGGTGGCTTGGATTTGGGTTGTCTATGCCCTAAGTCACATGTTTTGCTAATTTTTCTTCACATAGAAGGCATGAGATGTTGTTACCAGGTATAGTCATGGTGGAGGATTGTGGTTGACTATTTTATGCTGACAGGTTGGATGCATTCAGAGTTAGATGCTTGGTTCATGGATGTGATCATGGTGCCATGAATTTTGGCATGACATGATTGGATATACATGTACATCCTTGATGTTCATTAGCTTGGATTTCTGATTGAGGATCATGGTTATTTGGTTTCCTTTGAGGAGCTCATGATGTGCACTTTGAGTTCTTTGATGGTTTCATGCTTTGGTTGATTCTCATGGTTAGAGGATGATTTTTTCATCATGATGTCATGGATTACTTGGATACACAATTTAGTGAGAGCCTGTGATAGTGATGAGGTGACAGTGCAGGATTAGTTCCTAGTTTGGTTTGTATCTTCTTGGTTTGGAGATCTTAGTTTTACTTGGTACTGACACTTTGGTTGTGTGAGTGTAGACTTGGAGGATATTCATGTAGGAGATGGATTTTATGATGCCATGGGTGACTTGGTACCATGGTTGAGTGAGAGTTTTCTGGTATTGATATTTATTGAGTGTTTACAGACGTTGGAAGTTTGTCTTAGATCTTGTTGCTACAGAAGCATCTTTAGCATTTGCATGGTGCACTTCGTTAACTTCATGGTATGTGAATATGGTTAGATCTTGAGGACTCATGAAGTTCTTGGTTATCTTTGTGGTGTGTGGAGATGTTTCTTCATGGTATGCGAAGATGGTTTTCTTCATGGTGTGTGGAGATGGTTGCATCTTGAGGACTAATGGAGTTTTTGGTAAAGGTTTATGCTTTCATTTGAGATGTTATCCTTGGTATGAGGATGGCTTAATTTCTTATGTCATGGTATACTCTTGATACATATTTAAAGTTGTGACATGTTATAGTATGTTCTTATGGAGCATGTTATCTCTTTGGTTGAGATGGTTTAGATCATGTTGTCATGTGTATGTTCCTAAGGCCATGGTTGGAACTTTGACATTGATCTTGGTTTAGTTTCTTGGTATTGAGTACATTGATCATAAGTTGGATACTTCATGATATTGCTATGTTGTATTTGGAGTTGGCATGGATTGATTGGTATAAGTGACCATAGATACTTAGAGACAGTGGTGATGCTGATTTCTTTTAGATTAGAGAAGTATTTGTTGGGACGGTTGATGGTTTTAGCAGGAAGTACGAAGGGCATTCACCTGATATGGACTTGAGAGGAGATTTTTCTTAGATGAGTCTTGGTTGGAGACTTGGGTATCTTGATGAGCATTCTCATTCCCCACTCTTGGTATATTGGGTGGTTTTCTTCTTGAGAAGTATAGCCCATTGTTTTTCTTAGGTGCATTATGTTTATGTTTGTCTTTCATGAATATGGATTTTGAGCTATGATACATGAATTAGTTCTAGAGGGTTCATTTGAGAGATGGTTTAGCATTGGTTATCTCCATGTGCATATGTTGTTATGCTGGTTGAGTTTGGGAGATGGTTATATATTGGGCATATTCCTTGGATTAGGAATGGTTATTCCTTGGTTTAGGAATGGTTTATGCGTTTGATCTTCTTGTGAGAGGCTTACATCCATGATTAGTAATATGGTATGGCTTGGGTGTTGTTGAGGCTTCTTGGTTGGGGTTTTATGGAGGAGATCATACTTGCACAATTTATATCTAGAGGTGTGTGTAAAAGGACATGATATAGGTTATGATTTGCATGGTTTTTTTTTGGTCTTGGTTATCTTTTTAGTTGTTTAGTTTTACTTACATTGGATTTGAGACTAGTTAGAGATTGTGATCACTGGTTTGTGCTCATGTATGTCATGTGAGAGATGACATAGTTATTCTTTAATCTCATTCCTTTGTTGGTTGTGGAGAGCTTGGGAGATTGTTGGAGATTTTTATGAGAGTTTTTCTTGTAGGTTATTGGTTTATATTGTGTGGATGTCCTTAAGACCACATGGATTCACTTCTTTGAGATGTTGTGAGTGGATTGGTTACAAATTTGACATTATCTTTTGTAGTGGGAGCTTCTTGGTATATATGTGGTAGGTATTGCTCTTGAGGCTTGTGATTGTAGGTTATAGATTGAATATGTTGATGTTGTGAGATTCACTTGGTATATCTTTAGAGGTATGGATACTTGGATGAGTTTGACACTTTTTGTGGGTGCTATTTGAACTATGAATATTTTGACAACTACAGATACATGTGATTACCTTTTGGATCAGGTTTTTATACTTGGCATTTCAGTTGGTACAATATTTTATGATCTTCTAATGCAACAAGTTGGGTGGCTTTCTCTTTGGATGACTTCTATGTATGTTTGGTGGCAGTGGCATAATAGGAGGTCACTTCATTCATGTTGAGAGGTTGGATAATTTGATTTTTTTGTGGGTACCAGGATGGAGCACTTCATGTACTTTGATCCATGATGGTGGATGTGCTGGGAGGGATTGTTCCCTTGTTCATTTATGTGGCTACAGATTGACCCTATGCAATGTATACAAGTGGGATATTGTTGAGATAATGGGTGTTACACACATTGCATAATATTTTTATATTGTATTTTATTATGTAATGTTGTACCTAGATGGATGTGCAACATAGACAAATTTCCCTAGGATATACTTGATGAGTTGTATTGTAACATTGTGATAATATTTCATATAATTATTTAATATTGGGAAAAAGAATTAAATTTCCAATATTAAATGTGGGGTCAATGTGTTAGGTAATACATGGTTTATGCAATACCACTTGGTGGTTTTGTGGGACTTGCTACTATATATGCAACCACAAGGGTAGTTGTTGGTGTGAGAAAAGAAAAAGACAAAAAAGGGAAAGAGTTGAGCGAGACAAGGCTTGACATGTTAGCTGAGGGAGCATTTATGAAAGTTGGAAGCATGGCATGAGATGTGTGGATTCATGCTTATTTACATATAGATTGCTTAGTAGTGGCTATGACTTTGAAGGCTTCCATGGTTGTATTGCAATAGTATTTTTGTTGAATAATACATGGTGATGGATGCTTTTAGAGGCTGGGTTTTTCTTTCAATGAGGGTTTCCCATGGTACATCTTGTCTCACAATTTTTGTGGGTATGATGTCTATTCTCTTGCATGTGGATTTTAATTGCATATATATTTCAGATCTATTATGGGTTATGTGGAAATAATTATATTCTTTATTGCAAGTTTCCTTTGTTATTTTTGGATAAAGTCATAAAGGTTGTATCATAGTTTAGTATTTCAAATTAATGGTGGTATAAATGATTCATAATTATTTTATTTTTATAAGTATGATGAAAATTGATTGAAAGTTGAATGTGAAGAATGATAGAGAAGGAATCATCTAAGAATATATGTGTATATATGTGTGTGTGTGTGTATATTGTTAGAAAGTAAACTCCACCAAGATAACTGAGGTGGGGGGAACCATGTGAACAATATAATCAACAACCATAAGAAGACACACATACACAATAATACCAGATAGGTTAACTAGGGAAACCTTTGATCAAAGTGAAAACCTCGGTGGGGATGGTATCCACAAAACGATGTACTAATATAAAAGTTCCTTGTAAGAGGATGGATTTTGTTAGGAGTCAATGAAATACATTCAGTACATATCAGTCCCTATTAGGTGACTTTGAATCCCTATTAGGAGATTCCAACCCTATTAGGAGTTGTGCCAACCCTATTAGGAGTTGTAGAAAGTAGATAGACCCACTGTCCAAACAACTTCAAGGGAAAGACCACCGAACTCTCTATCTAACTAACCTCTGTATTATTCCTTGAAGAATAATAGAAATGAAATAACCTCAGTTCCTTTTCTATCCTCTTGGTTAGACCAAACCTCTTCTGATCTCAATACTTGATTACTAGCTTCACATCCAATAATCTCTTAGATCGCTTACACACATTTAGCGGCTTCACATATCACTTGCATAATTCACTCTTTTACTATTGATCACACACTTCACAATAAGAAAAATAACCTTCCTTTATACCATATCCTCAAAATAATTCCTTGAGTTGGCCTTGAGCTTTCCCAATTAATTATAATAGGACTTCATTAAGATATTACAATTACTTTACAAATACACAACACTGTCGGCTCATAGTCTTTACAACTTCTCACACGTATGGCCTCTAACCTCATGCACTCACTGATGTCATTATCAAGCTATCTTTTGTTATTGTCTAACTCCACTCATCACGATTCTATCCTAGTTAAGAGATACAATCCAATCATTAGAAAAAACTTATCTGGTGCTCTGTCTACTTGTTTTCTTTTATAATTCATGAGTAATGCATGTCTTTGATTCCCTATATGTGCACTTGATCGTAGAACTAGGACAAAATTTACAATACATCCTCAACTACGCTTGATCTGATCGTTAATACAGAGTTCGTATGATCTTGTTCTCTTTATAGAAAAAATACTATGTTGACATTAATGACAAACATAATCATGAATGCAACATGTCAATCATGTAAATAGTCTTTCCAATGCTTAGGATACTCTCCCAAAGGAATACCATCAGCATTCATGCTGACATGTATATGTATATGTATGTATGCATGTGTGTGTGTATATATGTGTGTGTGTGTGGGTGGCAAGGGAGGGGCATAGGGGTTGGGGGTGAAAGTGGACAAGCCACTAATATTATATTCCCATAAAAAACACTGGTTTGAAATTTAAAATCTATTTTTACTCATTGTCTTCAATCACAATATTGAATCTATAATTACAATTTGAGAATATATTTGTATATTATGTTGTAAATAGAAATTTGATTAACCATATTTCTTTAATTTTATTATATCACATGCTTCTTTGTCTTTTGACCTATTCATCTTTGATTTTCATTATTTTTCTAAATTTCTATTTTGAATAAAAAAAAAATAATGAGTAATCATCTCCCCTTTTCTATGATTGAATTTCATTGCATCATTAGATTGTTTGGCCTTGGTTTTGTGAGCTAGTTGAGCATTCACTAGGACCTACTCAATTTTTGGTTGAGATAATTTCAATTGATCGCCATTTGGGATTGTTCTAGTGGGTTTTTCAAACATTTACTATTTTTATTAAGTCAATAGATTCAATATTCTTGGCTTTTTAATGTAGTGTCTTGCTGAGACCTTTCCGAGGGGTTATCACACATGCATTTTTGAATCCATTTGATAAAATATTTTAATACTTGAAGATCTAACTGATAAATAAAGTGACTTCATAAAATAAGTTCACATTATTAATGTCACTATTATTATTACGGGTGCTCTATTTTCTTAGTGGATTTTTTTTTATAAATAAAATAAATAAACAGAGGGGAATACAAAAGTCACTAGTTTGGGCTTATAAGAGGGGAGAGGATTCATGTGCACTATGCTTGGTTTATACTTGATCTTATCATTTTGGATCTCAATTTTCTCTTATGGAGAGTTTCAAAAGCTTCAACTTTTAGTCAGCGTGAGGATGAAAAACCTTGTCACTTGAGTTTGAAGGCAGTGGACAAAAACACATTGTCTTGTTGTAAATATTGCATAGGTATTTCACTCATGCTTAAATCTTTCTATTCTCATTCCCCAGCTGATTGTATTTCTGTGTTTAAAATTGGCTATTGCATTTTTTGCTGAGGGATTGTAAAGCAATATTATTTTTAAGATACATACGTTTTTGATTGGGTAATGGGATTTTGTGAATGAGTTGGAAATTTTTGCATACAAATCTGTAGTTAAGTTACTCTATTGTGGTTCTTAGAAAAAAATGCAGAAAATATCTAATTAGGGATATTACAGTTGTATTAGAGCATAAAACTGCCAGTATAATCAGAGGTTTCATTGGAAACAATGTCACAAACATACAAATGGGATAATGAGTATTTGCAATTCTGAGGATATTTAAATGAGAGTTTTATGATCATCTTAATTTTGAATGCTCTCCAATATTTCTATATTTATTTCAAGATTGAGGATTATATTAAATTTTGTCGTGCGAGTTTTTCTGAAATTATATATTTGAATTCACTTGTCGTAATGAATGTCAAGGTTTTATTGTCTAATTGTAAGGCAAAGATTTAATATGGTCATCGAGCTTCTTATATATTTGAACTCAGACTATGAGGATTATATTTTTGGGTGTTCATATGCATATAACTTTTTCATGCTATTTCTAGAATATACTTTGGTTGAAATTGGTTGGTCCCCATTATAATTGTGGCAAGGTATTACTTGGCAACTTCATGCGATCATTACAAATTTTCCAAAAGTATGTTGCCATGAATAGTGACTAACATTATACTTATCGTGAAATAATTATAGATATTATCGAGTCTTTCTTAGTTGTCGAGGCTCATTAAAATTGTCACGTGATTAAAAGATTTAAATCAATGAGCTCGTCTCATTTAGTCCTTTAGAACTGAGCATTGGTAATATATGTGGAAGGGAAATAATAATGATATGCTGTAAATAATTCATTTCTACAGTTGCGTAAAGAAATTTAGTTAAGTATTATCATTATGAGTGGAGAGATTAAATAAGTAATTTTTATATTCCGTTTAATTTAGTCTAGCCTCTATTTTCGTTGACTTCTCTCTTTTTTTCTTCTATTTTATTTCATTTACTAAAATGTTTAAACCTCAATAAGATTACTATTGACCAATCAAAAATTAGAATTTCTACAAATAAATTATTTTTTAAATAAATAGACACCCATCTTTATGGTCTTAGATTTTTTGGTTTCCCAAAATTAATGAATATGAGAAACTGGGAACATAAGTTCCACGTCTTATATATAAGTGGGGGCTAACAATAATACTCAAGTTGGAGGAGTAATAGTTTATTCACTTTATTGTATTGAGGCAACATACTATAGTTGGGAGAAATAAATCTATGTGTTTCAACGTTTCTCGTTCCTGCATTTTGGGACATGGCTATTAATAGCTTGGCCTAAGACATTAGTATAAGTAGTGGCTAATTATTTATGACACCACATTTTGAATGATGTTGGATGCCAATTTCATTTGTTGTATCAATATTGGTGGGTGCTTGGTTTCATTTCACTTTGATCAAATCATTTTGAGGCCTAGTGGCGTTTGGAATATAAGGTGGAATTTGGTGTGTTTGGTTACTTAGTATAAGTATTGTAAAGGAATTAACAAAATTAATTCATTAATTGTTGTAAGAAACAATCAACAAAATAATAATGCATAAGAAGATTTCTTCAAACTAGAAAGGAGTCAATGATGTTGGCTTGTCATAAGAATAAGAAACAATGGGGAAAGCCTGAAATAACTTTGTAAGGGGTAGCAATAATGAAATGCATGATTTGTTTTCACTTTTTGAACGAGGTAATCAATAATTAAAAATTATATCTTTTAGGGCCATTCATATTCAAACATCTTCATTTTGTAGTGATGATTATTTGATGCTCATATTAATACCATTGGAACATTCACTAGTTGATATAGGATTTGTGCAAATTGTTATCAATGTTTGAGAGTTAGAGTAGTCTTTTGAGTAAAATTACATTGTTGGAATCATGTTTTAGATTAAGGCTCTTATTTGAGCAATGGAAAATAGTATCAACCCATAATATCCCAAAATGTAGAGTGTAGATGGTTGCATGCCAAATGTTTAATGAAATTACAACATAAATGTGTTCAATAGAAGTATGGAATCAAGGTCTGAAAATCACTTCTCTCCAACTCAAAATTGATCACTATCACATTATAGCTAGAAAACCATTTGACAAAATTCTTGTAAGGGAAAATGATTTTTAGATAGGAAAAATACAAGGCCTTGAAAATGTTAGAAAAGATCTTGTTAAGATATAACAAAATTACTCAACATGTTTGATGAATATAACGAACTCTCTCCACTAGTTTAGAAATATTTACCCTTCATTGATTTTGTGGACTTCATCCAAAGCTATAAGATAAGAATAATGTGGTAAAGAAGAAGTATAATGATTTGGCCTTGCAAAAGATAGGTGTATAAATATTTATGAAGAGTTTTTAGTAGACAATAATCAACCTATAGGTGAACTACATTTCAAACGAGATTTGGAAGACAAGGGAGAGATAAATGTTACATAGGTTAAAGGTGGTCTTGGTAAAGAGGAGCAATCAAATACTAGTGATTTTCAACCTTCTCATGATCATGTGGAAGATGTTAAACATAGTACATGTTTATTGATAGGTAGCATGGAGGTAGAGGTTTCTTATGCGGATGCCTACTATAGTTCTTTTAGTGGGCATATTGATAACACATTGTAGAAGATTGCTCAATCACCCAAGGATGACTCCAAATCTTTTGTGAGTGTTGATGTTGATTTTGATGTAGACTTAGTGATCTCTACATGCGGTAAGGATTCTTCTTGTGATGAAATCATTTTTGAACATAGTGCTACCCCTGATTTCTATACACAACTGGATATAAAATATGGAATTTATGATGTGGATATGTGTGATGATATGCATTCATTCACCACATGTGCATTTGACTTCTCTCCCATACATACTACCTCACTTTATTTGGAGAGTCAAAAGAAAGTAACTAAAAATAAAATTGTTGAAGCTCTGTGACATTTTGATAACATATATGAGATGGTTGAAAAACAATTTTGGAGGGAACAATTAAAGAGAAGAAAAAAAATGACTCAAAATGGAGTTCTTACATTTCTGCATGATTATGGAAGGGATGAAAAAAATGAAATCAAATTATCTACATCTTTTAGAGCATGATCATTTTCTTAGTCTCATAAAGATGTATTCTGAGGTGTTAAGAAATAAGGAAGAAGAAATGGACACCCTAACTTATGATCTCAAGAATACCAAGAACATCCTAGGGGCTACCCTAGAGGCATTTCTTGAAGCAAAATATAGATTATAGAGCTTAATCAGAAATTCAATGTGGCACACTCTACTTTAGCACAATATGTAGCTATGGGAGCTAAGAAGGTTGGCAAGGATGATATGATGAGAGTTGATTGAGATGAGCATTATTCATTCATATTTAGTGGGTAGATTGTACTTATCAATGATCCTTTGACAAAGGTTGGAGGTATTTATCACAACTATACAATGAGTGTCATCATTTTTTGTTTAATCCACATGAGGAGGACTTGATGAGATGTTGGTGTGGATTAAATTAGAGAGGCTCTTATCCATTATGGGATGGAGGTCTTCCATCTTCAGAAGATAGGATCAAAGGTTGCACATATCCAACTTAGGTGATTATGGGAGGTTACTTATAGGGGCACACGTTAGTTCTCCATTATAGATATATGTATTAGAGTGGGTTTTTTAGTTCTATAACATTGAGATTTCATATAGATACATGGGTACAAAGAGATTATGATGTCACTTACTACATGTAGGATTGTTTGTAGAGTTTGCACATATGTGGGGATCTTGTAGAGGTTGGATACAATTGAGAGGTTGCATATTCCTTTAGTGGTTTATATATTCTTATGGCCGATGGATGTGGGAGAAGTTTGGGTTGGGACCTGAATATTGATATAATTAGTAGTATAGGTTGGGTGGGTTCTACTAATAGGTTTCACCACTTCTGGCATTGTGAAGATAAGGTTAGAATTGGGAAACAAGAGTCTATTGATATTCTAGGACTTATTTGGATTCTAATGGATTCCTCATGTGTGCAAGATTTGGATAAAAGGGATGGTATCTATTCTTGTGTAGCTGATGGAGGTGTGTCATGTTGACTTGTTGAGTTTCTCTCTATTGAGATGTCCACCCCTGTGACATGTGTGGTTGGATTACTTCACCATTTCCATCAAGGTAGTATGCTTGTTGTGTTAGTTAGGAAATATTTATCATCTTTATGGGCATGGGTAATACAAGAGTTAGTTGGTGATATTAGGGACAAATTAGATGCCTTTACTTGGGATCTAGGCTAAGAATTCACATGGGTGGCTATGAATCAAGGAGTTTGCATGAGCAATTTGTTGCATTCCTTTCTTGATGGAGGTTGGTATATTTTTGAGCTCTCTCCACTTCTTGATATTAGAGGTGTTTTTAATTATAGTTGGAGTTAGGTAATCAGTTGACTAGTTTTTTGGTTCATGTTGTTTTGCTTCACAACTCTAGGGTTAGAGATGTTTACACTAGTGTAGCACACCAGTTGGTTGGAGTATCATATTTGAGGCAAATTTGGAATCCAAGCACTTTTGGTTCAACATACATATGTGAATTTCTTGGGTGAAAGAAATCTATGGGAAGGGGGGACTGTTATGTCCCCTTTTCTAGAACAATGAATTCCATTACACTATTAGCCCATTTTTCCTTGGTCCCATGAGCTAATTGAATATTCACTAGGATTGGTTCATTTTTTGGCCTAGGTAGTTTTGTTGATAGCCAATTGTGGTTGTTTCACTAAGGTTTCCATACACTTACTTTTTTTAGTAAGTCAACAAACTCAACATTCTTTTCATTTCAAGGTTGGAATAGGAGTATCTTGTTGAGACCTTTCCAATGAGGTATCAAACTTGCATATTCAAGTCTATTTGACCAACTATTTTAATGCCTATAAATTTAATTGATAAATTAATAAAATGATTGTCAACACAAAATTTTGCACCCATTCTTGAGGTATGACCCTCAAGCAACCTTATGTAACATGGAAATAACCTCCAAGTGTAGGGCTTGCGTGCTTTGAGGGTGAATCTCCAAAGAAGGTCAACTTCCTTACAACTAGCTAGGATGTACCTAAACTACAACTTTTCATTAAAAGAGAGGAGGATTGCATAAAATTTAAATGCTGAAAGGGAAAGGTGATGTACAAGATTGAAATTTGGTTACTCTCTTTGCCTAGGATTGCACTATACATAAAAAAAGCCCTCAAAGCATACATAAATCTCAACTCCATTTTACTTCCCAATTACTCATATGTAGATTAGAACTAATGAGATGCTAAAAGGAAAATATATTCACTTGTATAGAATTCATAAGAAATATAGATACATCAAAATAATTTCCAAAAATAAGAAAGACACATTTGACATTTGATAGAACAAATTTGGAGTTTTTTGAGTATTTGTTTGTGAAAAGAGGTGTTCACTTATTTTTAGAGTAAGATGAAGCCAAATGGACATCACATATGGATTCATAAAGCATCAAAACCCCTATTTCCATATAAAGTTTGTCCATTTTGGACAACGTTGATCCAAGAGGCAAATTTTTTTTGCACAGCAGGGCCGTATAGCCTCTGCACACAATCTGAGATGCGAAAATATTAAAAAATCACAAAAAATGATTTTTTTGACTATTGTGGTTAAAAAATTGGCTATTAGTCACTAAAATTGATAGCGGTCCTACAGACCGCTGCGGCTTCGACACCTCCAGCCACCGACAGGCCTCCTCCACCCCATCGTGGCATTGCCCACCTCGATCGTGCTCTACCTCCGCCACCCTCCTCTGCTTGGATGCCACTCGTTGGTGGTGCAATTTTTTAAAGTTTTTTTTATTATTTAAAAAAATAATAATAGTTTTGTATTGCTTCCGGGGGCCCTATTGGTTTTTTCGCAATATCTTGAGCATACGAAGTAATTTTTTCAATCTAAAAGAAGTGTCAGAAGCTAGTTTTGAGAAGGAGACGATGGAGAAGGAATTTTTAGGATTTTTTTTCCAGATTGATACCTGATTTGGTTCTTGAAGTTTTTTGATGACTTCTATCTTCTAGGGGGCATAACTTGTTTGTTATAGCTTTGTTTTCCATTTCAAAAAAAACCGTCGGAAAGCTCTTCTCAAGCACTTTCTAGATTCTTTGTCATTTCACCAGTATTTTATACTAGGTAATTATGATTCATATTTGAAGCTTTTTTTTTCTCTTCTCTCATTTATGCAATCTATTTATAAGCTGGGGTTTGGTTTATTGTATTGTGAGGGGTGTTTTTATAATATTTTTTGTTATTATATCAATATATCAAAAAAATTGAAAAACCCTTTCTAAAACAGTGGCCAAGATCACTTCTTCTCTAGAATTTCTAACCCCTCACAATTGTAGACACCTAAAAACCTTTAGAAAATAAAGTATTTTTATTTTCTGAAAAAGTCCTGATGACATCATCATTAATTAATTAATTAATTTTTATGCCATTAAATCCCTTTATCTTAATTAAAAATATTTAATTAAGGAATCCCTCCCAAAAATGTTTAAATCTTATTTAAACATTATTTCCTTATTTATTAATTATTTAATTAATAAATTGACCCAAAATTCTAAAATAAATAAAAAATTTATTTTTTTCCCAAAATTTGGCCAATTTCCTTAAGACCACTAACCTCTTCCAAAATCTTCTAATCCTTCTTTAATTTTAATTAAAGGCTAATCCCATCATTTCCTACCCCTAATCCCAACTCAAAATATTTAATTAAGATTAAATATTAATCCTCATGTTTATTAAAAAGGTTTTAATAAATATCTCCTCAACCCAAACCCTTGAAATAAATAAAACTTTATTTATTTCCTAAAAATCTAATTTATCCTCATCCTAAGAAGTTCTAGACTCTTCTAGAAAGTCTTCATCCTCATCCTAGGAAATTCTAGACTATTCTAGAAAGTCTTTATCCTCATCCAAAGTCTAGACTCTTCTAGAAGATGTCTTTAAACCTAATCCTAATCCCGTCCTAACCTTGTCACATTCCCTAAACATGGGTTAAGAATTACTAACCCAAGCCAAAGTTAACAAATATCTCCTCCTTCACCCACCCTCATTAAATGCCATCCACTTGCCTATCCCTAAGCTAATCCTAAACCATCCTAATCCATCCTCTAATCATTTGCACAAGCCTAAACAAGCTTAAAACCTTCCTAATCAAGTCCAAGTAGAAATTTCTCTCATCACCCTCAAAATATCTCAACCATAAAACTTTATGAAGTCCACTAGTTCATAAATGACTCTTACAAGCCCTTTTATTGCTCTTACAAATCATTATGAGGGTCTTTATGAAGATTTTATCCCTTGAGCCTCCTTTGTTGACTCATCCTTCCCCTTTCCTCCATCCTCTCACCATGTGACATGTGTCACTCCTTGATTGTTTGTAAGGAAGCACAATCCATGTGCTCTCCTCTCATGCAATCTAAACCCTCCATGAGCTTTTTCCCATCCTTGCATCTTGGCCCTCAATCCCTCAAGCCTCTTGCCTATAAATTGGATCCTTCCCCTTTGCAAAATAACACAATCCATGAAGTAAAGTTATAATGCTATTTTGAGAAGCCATTTTACATCAAAACCATACACACACCCAAATTTCAACTCCATTTGAAGCCCTTTTTGAAGCATAAATTTGAGCATACATCCTATCTATTTAGACAAAGCTACTCAACAAGAGAGTATCTTATTGAGAGAGTCCATTAATGGCTCATATTCTCAATTGAGAGTTCATCTTAGTCTATCTTGAAGTTTATGAATTTTGTTTAGTTTGTAGAAGCTTTATGTAAATTTAGTTTCTATTAGCATACTAACATTGCTCATATACAACAATTACCACACTTGGAAGACTTTGATGACTCAGCTTCTCTGGTCAAAAGGGTTGTGGTCATGTTTAGATGTTGTGTAACCTATTTTTTAGAGGCCTTATGAGATCAAACAACATCAAAACAAAATGGATGAGGTAATCAGATTGATTGCATTACATGTATTAGATAGTCTATAGTTTCATTTGGATGGGTGCAATACTCCTTTAGTAATGTAGACAAAGCTTCATGGCTTGTTTAGTACTATGAATGAGTCAAGGCACTTTAGATAGAGGTAGAGC
Organism: Cupressus sempervirens; assembly: GCA_028749045.1. NCBI lineage: Eukaryota > Viridiplantae > Streptophyta > Pinopsida > Cupressales > Cupressaceae > Cupressus > Cupressus sempervirens. The sequence continues at coordinate 250,026,797 of CM053793.1, read as the reverse complement.
TTACCTCACTTGTACCACATTCCTTTCTAACTATTGATGACTTCTTGACAAAGTTTAATCAATAGAGATCTATGTTGTAGGGTTGTGGAAAGATGAAGACTAATGCTGAGTGCATCTATTTGATTCTCTCTATGCTTTGATGGAATTTTAAGATATTTTTGTCCACATTCTATTCCACCAAAGATGCTTTGGGTAATAGATTTTCTATTCCTAATTTTGAGGTATTTTGTGATCACTTGACTAGAGAGCAATCAAAGCTTACACAATTGGATGCTATGACTAGTTCTAAGACAAAGGCATTGGTAGCTCAGACATCTATAGGAAAGCTGGAGCAAAAACCAAAGCATAAGTCAAATTCAACAAGCAATGAGAGTACCTCCAAGAATTCTCCCAAATCAGATGCTCAAAAGCCCTCTCAGGAGGGTAATACTTCTAAGTCTAGTGAGTCTTCCTCCAAGACTAAGAAGAACTTAGGTGAACCTTGCAGTTTTTGTGGCAAGGAAGGACATCTAGTTTTCAGGTGTTGGAAATGTCTCAAGGCATTAGAGGAGGTCATGCAACATTCCAATATTGCTTCTTTGAAGCCTCCACCTCCACCTATGGGAAAATAACATGCTCTTGTTGCACGAGCATTGTCTTCTATAGCTTCTTGGATTCTCAATTCTAGAGCTTCCCATCATATGACACACTCACCTAATTTGGTTAGCTCACTTGCTGAGGGTGTTACTACATAGATTGTAGTTGGTGATTCTTCTCAGCTTTCAATTACATGTTTAGGAACTATCTCTTTAGAAGGTGGTTCACTATAGGATGTTCTCTTGGTTTTGACCATTTCTACGAACCTCCTGTCTATCTTTTAGATTTGTCATTTGTGCTTTGGAAAGATAATTGAGTTCTCAACACATGATGTGTTTATTTGAGACCTCCATGATCTTAACTTGGTTATTGTTATAGGGAGTGTTGATCTTTAGACTCACTTATATTAGTTTGATGGCTTTGAGAGCTCTGATTCTATAGGTGTTTCTCTCATTGATCATGCAGACATAGTGAGCAAGCTTTGGCATGAGAATTTTGGCCATGTCATCTATAGATATCTATAGCAAATGAGTACATAGGAGCTAGTGATTGGGTTACCTCAAATCTCTTGTATAGATGGTGTGTGTCAAGGTTGTGCACTTGGAAAACATCACATAGATCCTTTTCTAGCAGGTATATCCACATGTGCTAAGGCACCATTGGAGTTGATACATAGTAATCTTATGTTATTTCCCACTCCATCTTTTTTAGGTGCTTGATATGTGCTCACCTTCATTGATGACTTCTCTAGATGGACATGGGTGTACTTTTTGAAGTACAAATCTGGTGTCTTTGATTCATTTCAAATCTTTAAGACATTTGTGGAGAATTAGTCTGGTCTTTTAGTCAGGCATATACACACTAACAATGGGAGGAATATGTGAATTAGTATTTTAGAGATTTATGCATTGAGCATAGTTTATAGCATCAGTTCTCGATTCCTTATACACCTCAACAAAATGGGGTTGTAGAGAGAAAGAACATGACATTACGAGAGATGGCCAATTGTATGATATAGTCTCGTGCTATGAGTTATTCATTTTGGGTTGAGGGTATCAATTGTGCCAACTATATTCCAAATCAAATGCCTCACAAGGAATTGCAACACTTGACTCCTGAGGAGGCTTGGACTCATGTCAAGCTTGATGTTTCTACTTTCTACATTTTTGGTAGTAAGGCTTGGGAATTTATTCTAGATGCTCAGTGGAAAGCCATGGAGAAGAAGAGCTGACCACTCATTTTTTTTGGCTACTGTGAGGATGTGAAGGTGTACATGTTGTTTGATCCTGATTCTAGTGATATCTTGTTTCAACGAGATGTTTAATTTGATGAGCATTATCCTTTGATGGATCCTCCATCTTCAGCCTCTTCCTCACTACCCAATACTTCATCTACTCCTCTATAGGATTATGCATCCTCTGAGGAAGATCTTGATATTGACCCCCCTTCACCACCTCCACTAGATGTTCTGCGAGTGCCCAAGTGGGGTTGTGATACTATTGATGGAGTTGGATCTTTGACAGGTGATCCTACAGATTCTCATCACACTTGTTCTTAGACTGCAGGTAGTGGCCTTTTAAGTCATGTCATTTTAGATGATCCTCAAATTTTTTCACATGTGATAAGACACTCAGAGTGGGATAGGGCTATGGATGAGGAGTACTCTTTTTTGATAAAGAACCACACATGGGATCTTTTTCCTCTTCTGAAAGGAAGAAATTTGGTTCGGTGCCATTGGGTGTACCATACCAAGTATGTTGCAGATGCTTCTATTGATAGGTACTAGGAATGCCTTATTGTAAAGGGGTTTTCACAGGTTGAGGGTTTTGATTACTCTAAGACCTTTGCCCCTATTGCCAAGATGAATTCTATTTGCCTTGTACTCTCTCTAGCAACTTCATAGGGATGGACAATTTTTCAGATGGATGTGAAGAGTGCTTTTCTACATGGAGACCTTCATGAGGAGATCTATATGGAGCATCCTCATAGTTTTGTGTAGGAATCTTCATTGGTATGACAATTTCAAAGGTATTTATATGGTCTCAAAAAAGCCCCTAAGGCTTGGTATGAGAAGATGGATTCCTTCTTGCTTGCTTCACAGTTCACTCGATGTCATTCTGATCCTACAGTTTACATTCAATGTCATGGGGCTGACTAATTGATATTTGTGCTTTATGTTGATGAACTCATCATTATAGGAAGCTCAGTCTCCATGATACAAGGTGTTCAACAAGCATTAAGAGAGAAGTTTAAGATGATAGATCTTGGACTTTTGCACTATTTTTTGGGCCTATAGGTTGTTCAGTTTCCAGGTGGGATAGCCATACTCTAGTAGAAGTATGCTCTTGATATGCTTTGAAGATTCAACATGCTTGATTTCAAGCCTAACCCCACACCTTTTTAGTTAGGTGTTTTTTTATCTACCACTTTCTCTACTCCTACAATGGACTTCACTCTATACAGACAACTTGTAGGTAGTTTTTTGTACCTGACACACACATGTCTTGATATTTCCTTTGTGGTTGGAGTTGTTTCTCAATTCTCCCATGATCCTCATGAGAGTCATTGGCAAGCATCCAAATGTATCTTTAGGTATATTAGAGGTACAACATGTTATGGCATTCACTACACACTAGAGGATCCTCACATTGTTGGTTTCATAGATCTAGATTTAGTTCTATATTCCGTCTTGGTTCTGGTCCTATCACATGGTCTTGTAAGAAGCAACATGCTCACACATTATCATCTATAGAGGCAGAATACAAGGTAGTTCTGTTGGCTAGTCAGGAGGTTTTGTAGCTTTGATAGTTGATCACAAAGTTTTTATTTTCTCCTGATAGTCCCATCTTTCTTTAGTGTGACAATCAGAGTGCTATACACATTTCACACAACCCAGTTGAGCATCAGTGGACCAAGCACACAAGCTTCACATGCACTTCATCAGGCATCACATTTAGGATGACACCTTAAACTTGGAGTATATTCCTATTATTGAGTAGGTTGCAGACATCTTCACTAAACCTTTTTCATCCCCGTGGTATCTTTAGTTGTGTTCTATTCTCTGAGTGAAGGAAGTTGTCCTTGGGGTGTCTTAGTGATGAGTCCTTCCTCCCTTATTTTTACTACTACCTCTTTTTGGAGTAGAGTTTTTCCCACTGAGTTTTCTCTATTTCTCTATTTCATAGAGATTTAGTTGTGATTGAGTACCTCATTAGGCCTTGTTGCCAGGACCCAAGTTTTCTTTCAGCATTGCATTGTAGTTTCCTTTCTCTTTTTGCATTGTTTGTAGCTACATTATTGCTCATCTTAAGGGGGGGTGTTAGAGTAAAGAGTCAATTTAATTTAATTTATTAAATTTTCTTTATTCCCTTCTTGAGATTTTTCTTTATGCACCTTTTGCATCTCTATTTAATAATTAATTACTAATTATTAAATAGCTTTTCCCTTTTAGGTTATCCTTTATAACTTTTTAAGTTACCATTTTGGGTTTTGATATCCTTTTATAAGGATTAATCTTTTGTAATTATTTTTTATCTCTTTCATTTTTGAGAATACATTTGCATAATTTTTAGAGCAAAACCCTTGCCTCCTCTCATCCTTTTCTTCTGTGATAGGTTTTTTACATGCAGGTGTTCGAGGGCTTTGTGGATTTGAATTGATCAAATCCTTCAATATGTACAAGATACAAAATAGTGAGAATAGGTGTAAAAAAGAGAATTTTATTATTGCAAGACATAGGGAAATTGTGTATATAGATCATAAATCTACAAAGAACCAAAGAAGATACAAGACTTCCTTTTAAAGAGATCAAACATAACTCAAAGATAACAATTGAGTTTGAACTCCAATTATACTAGAGTTAAGTTATAGACTTTCAAGTTAAGAAATAGTAGATAAATTATGCTTCCATGTATACATTTGATTCATGGAATGAAAACAAACAATCATAAATGAAGGACTTAGTAGAAGAAAAAAACCCCTAGTAGAACAAATCCAATTTTGCAATAATAGAAAATGGGAAAATAAATACCCCCATAGTCAATAAGATCATCCACATACCCTCTTCAAGTGGAAACAAAGGAAGGAAAAGAATTTGTGTCATTTATAAAATCCCAAAAATTTAGCTTGTGTGCATTCACAAGTAAAGGTTAATGCATGCACAAAAATAAAAAGCATTTTTGGCTTGCGGACCTTCGCACCAAAGATTTCATAAAACATACAAAATTTTTGACTTTTTCACCAGTGCATCAAATATTTCATTTCCTTAGATCCATTTATGATCATGCAAAAAGTAAAAACACATGCAACAACCACAATGTTTGCAAGATTGCACCAAGATTTTTATCTCTTCAACTTGACTTGCAATTGTGGCAAAATTCAAAAAACATACAACACTTTCAACCTATGATGATGTCAAAGGATAAATAAAATCTTCCTATGATAAGATAAACTCTTTTTACATCGAAACCACACATTGTTTTTAAGTGCTTGAGAGTATGCCAAAAATACACAACATTTCCTGTGCCGACAACAAACATAACTTAACTCATAAAAGGTATATCTGATTGGTTATTTATAATGGGGTAAAGGGTGACAAGAAATGTTAACATTTCAAACAACTCAAAGGGGATGCTCTCTTTCTAAGCATATTATGAGTGTCCTTTAAGAAATCTATTGGGCATAGAGTCATCAACATCAAAACATGATGCACATCCCTGCCACAACATAATAAATTGTAAGTCTGCAACATAGAAAAATGTTAAAACTTCCTATCTCCAAGAGGGAAATAGATATTCTTCTGCACTTCTTAGAAAACTATAAACTTCTAACCTAACATCTACAAAAATTTTAAAATGCAAAAATTAAACAAAGACATAATTAGCTAGCTTGTTGAAGTAGCTGACATTCCTTACTAGGCTCTTGTTCCTCTCATGCTTGTAGACAACTAGATAGGACAACAAGCTTGAAAAGTATGCTGCTACACTTTAGAATATCTTCCCAAGGTTGAGAAAAAAGGAGGTCTACAACATTGAGACATTATCATTTTGAGAAAGGAACACTTGCTCCTCTTTGTGGTATTCTTCCTCATACTTTGAAATAAGCATGATTGGGGGAAACTTGTTGATTTTTTTTTAGAGCTAGATGCCTATGGAGAATCCTCTTAATAGTACAAAGTTTAAGAGATCAACTTTGACTATATTTTTGTGCTTTGCAATGATGGTATCTAGCTGGTCTATAAGTATCTCCTTTGTATTTGGTGAAGATATGATCTCCACCTTGACTTCAAACTACTCATGAAACTCCTCCTTGGGGGATACTGGTATAGCATGGATCTCCATATATTTCTACTACAACTTATAATTTTTTAATGAAGGAGAAGATAGATTAATGCCTATTTATGAGAAAAACATTTCCAACTAATCCCAAAATTTATTTTCTTCATCAAACTCTTCTAGCTTTGTTGTAGTAATATACATATGTTGAGAGACAACCTCATACATATAAGCATCATCTTCCTAAAGGATAGATATATCCTTGGGGTCTTCTTTATCATCCTTTATATCATCGATGACTATCTTCTACAATAGTGAATATTCTTTCTCTTACTCTTGCAACAAAATTATTGATTCTTGCAAAGGTTCAAATGAAAATATTTGTTCCCCAAGAGAAGGAACAACCTTTTTCTCTTCTTTTTCCTCCACAAAAGATGAAAAATCTTCAAATAAAAGAACTGAGTTCTCTTCCTTATGTTCAACCTCCACCTCTATGTCCTCCTCAAGCCTATGTGAAGGATCACAAGCAACGAGCTGTAACTACTCTCATGTTATGTTTTTTTGGCTTTGTTTCACTCTTTCAAAATGACATGTTAGGACTATAAGGAATCCATATAACTGGTCCACCCTTAAAAGAGTGAAATAGAAGTAGGTATAGAAGGCCAAGAAGCTAAAAATTTTTGCACATGGAGTAGAAAAATGATAACAATAGGATATTTTAATGGAGGGATTTATTGAAGCTTGGAATGATTTAGATAACTTTTAGATTCATTTTGTGTTTAAAAAAAAATTATAATTAATTTTTTTTTCTCTAGTAAATTCCTTTGCAAGTTTCTCCTGAAATTGTCTTTTTTTCATCTCTCATTTCCTCTTCTTGGATACATGCCTAGTATTCCATCTCCTCCTATTATCAATCAAGATCCTACTAACTATCGACTTCAGCTATTTGCCTCTAGAAATCTAGCTCCATCTACCATATACCTCTAATGCAGGGGTGGGAGGATGGATAACAAATTGAGAAAGTTGGTTGCTTGGTGGTGTAGAGGAAATTGGTCTCAATAAGGAGTCTTCATGCAATTCTAATTTTATCTTCAACCTCATTTTCCACAAATCCTACATCTGGAATTTATGGGTAGAAGAGTGGTGAGTGTCCTAGTCATAACAAAGTTGTGGGTCATGCTGACATTGATAGTAGGAAGGTTGAGAGGAAGCATTTTAATGATATGAGGCACTCATGAAGTACAAGGTAGGAGAATCCCCAAAGGAGATATCCTAGCCCCCATCAATTAAGCACACAAATATATATATAAAATAACATAGAGATTTAGATCCACAATAATATCAATTCTCATAATAGAACCACAAGATTTATACGAACATGTCCGATTGTAAGGCCTTCTGGGTTATGGCCAAATACAATGAAATTACAATTACAATTCTACAAGACCTCACAAGATGCAAACTCTAGCTAGCCTAGATCCACAATCTAGGAGAGAACTCCAAGAAGAATATAAACTTATGCTCACAAGCCACCAAGCAACCTCCTTATTTCCCAAGCCCACACTTAGCTACTAGCTCTGCTTAATTTCACTCCTCTCAGCTACTCCATGTTGAATAATGACTCTAGATAAGACAAGACCCCCCTAATTATGCTAAACCAAGCCACACCTTAGAATAACATAATAACTATTAAATAAATACTCACATTAAATACACCTTCAAGCCATGAGATGAGTTGGCAACAAACATTAAATAAAATAACTAAATACTTACGACAAGCCCGACCCTAAGTTTACAATTCATAACTAACTCAAATAGGCATAGGTCCATGTGCCATCCAATGATCCAAATATAATAGTACACATTTCAACTCCCTCACATTGATGCTCACAGATACAATTTCCAAAGCCAACCAAAAAATTGGGAACACATGACTAGTAGACACCAAAAAAAATCTAACTCCAAGATGATAAATCCAAACTCTATGTGTAGTTAGGAAAAGGTTTCCCAATATGTCTCAAACACATCCCCAACTGTGAAAACCATAGGTCCATAAATCCAAGCTCAAATCCCCTACATATAGGATTGTTGACTTTCCTAGGATACTCCTACATCAAACACCCTAGTTGCGAAGATCGATGTTCTCAATAACTAGAAGAACATATTTCAGGGTTCAACATATAAACCTCAAACTAATTCTTCACATACATGTCTTCTACCATATCAACTTGTAAATGCTTTCCTTTGTTCCACTTCTATAATTTATTTCTAGCAACTATCAATTGATTTCTACCATTTTTCACATCCTTCTTTGGTGTACGATAGGGTTTTTTCCATGTTGATCTTTAACCCTTTTAGAATCCCTCAACTCAAATTGGATAGAAAAAAAAATGTTCCTCCTACCAATTGTTGTATTATGCAAAGGAATCAGGGAATGCTTCCCACCCCCTTCTCAACAGTAAACTCATTCTTGACACAATCATGCATTGTCCTACAATCATATTGCCAGGGTCTACCAAGTAATATGTGACAAGAACTCGTATCCACAATATCATACAAAACTTGATCAACATACTACCCAATCTTAAAATCTATAATGCACTGCTCCCTCACCTCCAAAGCATGTTCATCTTGTAACCAACTAGTCCTATAATGACAAGGATGTCTTACTCTCTTCAAACCATGTTTTTGAACCATTTCTTCAACAACTAGGTTATCAATACTACCACCATCCACAATCACATTCCAAAATTTTCCTCTAGACTTAAAATGATTCCTAAAAAAATTACACCTCTGACAAGGTTCCAACACCTTCTTTCCAAGAAACACTCTCCAAACCAGCTTGGGTTCATTCATTGAATGGTCATCCTCATTCACTACATCAATTCTTTTGTTGCCAACCTTTTATGAACATTCAAAAACCTATATCCTTCTTCACCACATATGTAGAAAGTACCCTTAAATGTTCCTCTATTTGTTATCTTCCTTTGTTCAACATGTTCTGACTCATCTTCAATAATTTGTTTATCCTTCACATAGTGCTTATTCTTTTCCTTCCCTTGGGAATCACCTTGAAGTCTTCTCTTCAACTTCTCTTCTTCCCTTAGAGCATACTAACAAGAATCCTCAATTGAACCAATATTCAACATACCAATCTGATCTTAGATATTTAACCTTAGAACACTAATATATCTATCCACATTTTCTATAGAAAGTTCTCTATGCCCATACCAAATATTCAACTTATAGACTTCCTTAGTATAATCCTTTATAGTTGTATCTTTCTATTTCATATTTGTAACTTGTTGAACACTTCAAGTTCATAATAAACATGAATGAACTTAGCCTTAAATTTAGTCACCATAAATCTCCATCTAATGATCGTCCTTTCACCTTCTTCTTCAAAGTCTTCAAAAAATTCCTCGTGACTATCTTTAGTACCCACATTCTTAGGTACACCAAAAATAATTCTCATGATCTTATTCTTCATCAATTCCATCCCAAATCTGAAATATGATCTAATGTTCTCTAAAATCCTAGTCTTCATAGTACAAAAAAGATAATCAATCTCCCTAGGGTCCAATCTATTGGTAAACAGATTTTCTCTATTCTATTTAACCCTTTGGGGGCCCAAATTTCATGAACAATATCTAGTTACAATAGTTGGAGAGTTCCTTCTAAGAAGACTAACTTTCCTCTGAATTATTAGGTCTAGGTCCCTATTGTAGATTTTCAATGAATTATGTTTGTTCCTAAATCTAAAAAAAGGGTCTACTCTTAACCTAAGAACAGAAGAGGTAAACCGAGCCAGACCTATGTAGGATCTAACTTAGGCTAGAATTGATTTCAGAAGACAAATTAAGTTTATGAACTCACACATCTTATGAACTCATATGACTTAAAGATTCAATATTGCATAACAACTAATGCTAACTAAACCAGCAAGAAACTAAAACGAAAGATGAAGAAAGATTAACTAGGAGGGAACATCTAAAGGATCTCTTCCAAACCTATGATGATAATACTTATCATATTCAACTCACTGCCTCAAAATAGGGGATGAAACTCTGTTCGTTCCTTGTTTTAATTCAGATAAAAGAGAAAAAAGAAATGAACAATTAACAACTAATAGAATGGAACATAAAATAATTGATACAAAATACCATTCAATTGACTTTGCAACATCCAGTATTTCACGCTAAATTTTTTTGACCTTTTATTAATCTTTCATTATCATACATATAGGGTTTCGAGATGATTGTTACAAAGGAAGTTCAATCAGTTGATCTCTTCAAAAATAAAAAATGGCAAGGAGCCAGTTTGTCTATTACAATGATTACATAAAAATATGAAAGAGGTAGAATATGAATCACTTTGCCTTCTTTCCCTTTTCCACCTTTTCCCTATAGGCCTTGGCAGAAACAATGATTGGGATTAGCTCTTCATGTTTATGGATGTGTACATTAGTGTATCTCAAGAGCCACTTAGAATTCTCTCGGGCCAGATCCTTGAAAACACCTAGCCAGTCTTGTAATTCTTCCATGGCCACGTGCATACATCCACCCAGCTTTTGAAGTTCAGAAACTCTATTTAGGTGACTAGAACCTATTCCTCTTAGACCATCTATGAAATTGGAGAAATTTTCCTACATGGCAGCTACTCCAATGATCACTTTCCCTTGCCCATTAGACTACGAATATGTGTGTAAACCTCTTAATAGATCATAATCTCTATCCTACTCCTTCTTTAAATTGGCTTCAATTTCTTTAAGTCCCTCTTCTGCTACCATAATCATTTCAGACTTGGCATGCTCTAAAACCACTCGACTAAGGGATCATCTCCTTTAGGTAGGATTTTTGCTTCAACAATCTCCTTTGCCTTCATGTGGATGATCATCTTCAACAAGGAAACACAATCATCACTCTTGGTTTTTGTTGTGTCCAAGGTAGCTCTATTTGATGATATGTTATCTTTCTATTTGAGTCCTTCCACCTTGACTTTCTCGCTCCTGCAATCACCTCATTTGTTGACTTCCACAAGCCAAATTTAGTATCATGTCTAGCCTCCCCAAGATCTAGTGAATGTAGAGTAAAATCATCAGTGGACATATCCTCAATCCTTCCCTCCTTGGTAGGCTTTGCTATTTCCATTGTTAGATGCCCTGTTCCAAGGTCTTGTCTGAGGATGGACAAGGCCTTTTTCTTCTTGACATTACTCAAAACTGACCCAAAACAAACAACAAGAGACAAGGTATCCTTGTTGGGGGCACCTTCATCTTTCCTCTTTCTCTTCCTATCCAAAGTATCCTCCAACCATGAATTTGTGCTTATCACTTTGGAGGCCGTCCCAAGAGAATCTATGCTAAAAATTTTCCTATTGACTGGAGTGATTACTTTTGCAGTCCAGGAGAAGGGATTCTTTTGGGCCTGTGAAATGAGCTTTGAAGACTCTTGGCCTTTTTCTTCTTCTAAAGTCTTCTTGGTTGCCTTGTCAGATTTAGTGGACTCACTATTACTACTTCCTCCATCTCCTAAATCTACTACCTGCACTTAAGGACTACTTGGTTGGAGAAGTTTAGCACTAGCAGATGGAGCTAGACTACTGTGAGGTGAGGGGATTGGAGTAGCCACAATATCTTTAGGTTCTTTCACTTTCTTCTTCTCAGCTTCTATTTGAGTTCCAATCACTAGAAGGGAGCCACTATGACAAGTTATATCCAAAGAAATATTCTTGTTAGGAGGTTGATCACCTCCACCTGATGCTTGAGCTAGTCCTTGAGTGATAGCCAGGGTCACACCTGATACTCCTCCTTGAGAAGAAGGGGCCGTTGCAGCTATTGGAGAATCTTGAGCAGATGTACTTTTACTTCAACTTCTTCTGGATGTGGTCCATTCCACCCACTTCCCAATTCTTTTAATAATCTAGGCCATATGATCTCTAGCTCTTCTCCATTATCCTCATAAGGTTTTGAGCTAATAGGAGTATTCCTTAGCTTTGTTAGATAGGTATTACTATACATATTATATCCATCATCTTCCACTCCCTCAACATTGATATCAACTTTATACATCTTCACTTTATCTACTATGAGTTTGGAAAAAGCACGATCACGGATCCTGAATTCATCTTTGTAGTCGACCCAGTAGTCTTCAATGGTTGTGATATGTTTGATAACAATTACAATATGTAACACCTCCCTTGCATATCTATTAGGATTAAACATAGGTCTTAAGACCTCATACATCTCTAATTTATATTTCAATTTGAACACTTTTAGCATGTTCTTTGTGTCTGAACAAGATTCAAAACTATAAGTTCCCTCCTTTATAGGGAACTCATACCCTTTCTTCTTCAAATTGGCCCTCGGCATGTTCACCTGGATTTCCTGCCGCACGATCTTGATCAACACAATCATATCACTAGGATATCTCTACAGCTTCAAGGGAAAGCCATCAAACACTATAAGACACAAATATGAAAAGGATGAGAACTGAATGAAATAAATCCCAAATTGGCTAATGGATGCCATAGCTTTGGGACTGAAACTCCTCTCTAGACATCCTTGGAGTTCCCTACAAATTCTCCTGGTGAAAGCATTATTAACTCTGATATACTCTGCATAACTATTTTCCAATTGTAAACATGGGTAGAATTCATATGAATTCACACCATCAGGGAAGTTTTCCACTCTTGGGAGGCCTAGCCATGATTGTAAAGAAGATAACATGCAAATGAGGAAGGAGGACATGTAGAATGCATTGTAGAATTTTGCAGCACTAAGAGCATTGGATAGATCTCGGTTACCTCGTAGGCCTAATCAATATATTGGGTATAAGAATAGATAACTTGCACCAAAAATAAATATTGCTCATCAAAGTTTAAAGCTTCAACCTCACCTTTCAATATGTGTAATAGGACCACGATGTGGATAATCTTAGGTTTGAGATTAGTCCCAAACAGGGTTTTAGGAACCTTACTCTTGGTGCTCCATGGTTTTTGGAACCATGATTGCATGATCTCTTTTCTCCAAATCATCTTCTTCGTGGAGAACTCAGAAATGACTCCTCCAATTATCAAATCTAAAAATTCATCCCACTCTGGGAATCAAAGGTAATTCAGCATAGTTTATCTATCAATGGAGATCAACACTGTGTCATTCGACAATACAACCTATTTGGTGTCTAGGTTGTAATGGTTTATGCATTCATAGATTAATTCAAGAACCTAGACTGTAATAGGAAAATTGGCTACCTCCATAAGCCTGCATCCTTGAAGCTTCTTAGTAATACAATGTATTGGCTTCGATCTTAATCTCTTTTGAAAATCTTGCATATTATAGGAAATGGAGAGAAGTATCCATGAAATTTTGTAGTGAAGACTTAATTCCATTCAAGCCGTTGAAGCCCAAGAATCTAGTTGCCATTTCTGTTTGAGAGTGAATTTTGAATCTAAAGCAATGAAAAGAATAGCAAATGCACAGATATTAGCTTTTTGAAAAGTTGTGCAATTTTAACAGAATAATAGTATAATAAAGAGCAATGGTTTTTGTAACTAATCATGTTTTCGTCTATATAGGAAACTCAATTCATCTGTTAGTCTTTAGGATTTGTGCCACATGAGTGAATTGAAGGAGTGATCTATTGAGGCAGTAAATACATGGTTTGAATGGATATGTTAGTGTCCTTTTACTATTCCATTAGCCTAATGGTAACTTTCTATCTTCTCATACTTTCCCATTTCCCTTTAAGTTTTGGGAGGTTGCAAATAGAGTACTTTGTGTGAAAATATTTGCTGAGTCAAATTCTACCTAGTAAATCTTTCCCATGATAGTTAGAATGTTTCCTATCCTCATCTTGAGAAGTTTTCTACACAAATTGTGGGTCCAATCTGTTTGCAACTTGATTTTCTTTAAAATCTAGAAAATTGTTTTCATGGGTTGAAAACCTACCGAGGAGAAGACAATTTCTATTTCTCTGCCCAGGCCTCTCTTTTACTTTATTCTTGAATATTTTTTCCTTTAGGTTCAAAAATGTTCAAAAGGAGTACAAAAGTTCATTGGGGGCCTACACTTTGTTTCCTTTCCTTCGAAATTGCCTTTTGTAGAAAACTGACTTCATGGGTTGAAAACTTACAGAGGAGAAGATGATTTTTAGTTTTTCACCTAGAATGATTATAAGAGTTGTGAAAAATCCTAAACATTACCTGAGGTAGATAATCATAAGAGGAACATTAATTTTCCATGAAGCATCCTATTATCTCCTCATTTAGATCTAACTACATCATTTGGTGCTCTTTGCAGGAAATAATCTTCATGGGTTGAAAACTTGTCAAGGAGAAGATGAAGTCCAAATTTTTGTAGGTTTCTATTTTCATGAGAAAATGAGAGGATAAAAGTAGATGAATCTTTATAGATGATCCTTGCACAAGCAGTACGAGTCTCCATCAAATTAGGCACTAAGCTACCCGTGCAATCCCTTCACAAAAAGGAAAAAGAAAAACCACCTGGCTATGAAATATGGAGAAGGGGAAAATAAAAAATCTGATGCAGACTCCTACCTAAGGGGTGTTAGACCTAAACTTGAACATTTTGCCTAGGAAACTACTAAGACATAAGAAACCACTTTTTCTACTCGAGTGTAGGATGAAAAGTGGGGCAATGACTAGCTCTATGTGGGGACTTGGGTAAATCAAACCCAAGCAAGGAACCTAAAATCTCTAGTTTCACAAAACTAAAAGGTGGCTACATACCAAAACTAAAGCAAGGAAAAGAAAACAAAAAAAAGGGAAAGAAGAAAGCAAGGGAAACCTAACTAGGGAAACACAAAAAGGAACCAAACGTAACTGTAATACAATACATGGGTTAGCTATTTTCAATTTGAAATCTGGTAGAGCTTCAAATCCTGAGCATTGTATGTTAGGGGTAGCATTTCACCATTAGGATACACCAATTTAGATGAGTTGTTCTCGAAGGCCTAATGAATAATGAATGGACCTTTCCACAAGGTATCAAACTTCTTATGCATACCTTGTGGTACTCTTCTCTTATCCCATAGTAACACACTGTCTCCTACCATGAATTTCTATGGTCTCACCCTTTTATCAAACATGCTCTTCACACACATCTAGTGTTGTGTGATATGATCTACAATTTCTTCTCTCTCCTCTTCGATTTTGCACAAGTACAAAATCCTCTTTTCCAAACCATCCCTATTGATATCATCTTCAATTAGTGTTCTCAGTTTTCTTGTAGCTAGTTCCAAGCATAATGGGAGATTAGCTTCGGTCCCATAGACCAATTCAAAAGAAGATATACCCATTGCCCTTTTAGGTGTCACCCTATCTGCCCATAGTGCATCATGGATTTTATTGTGCCAAGTTTTTTGATTATCTAAAACCAATTTCTTGGCAATATTCATCAATTTTTTTTTACTAGATTCTTCTTGACCATTCTCTTGTGGAAAATAGTCAGATGAATAACTAACCATGATGCCATGCTCAAAACTAAACTTAGTGATTTCAACTGAAGAAAAATATGCTGCATTATCCATTACCAATTTGATGGGGACACCAAATCTAACCAATATATTTTCCTTTATAAATTCAAAAACTACTTCAGAAGTGGTTTTCTTGGTTTCTTTGGCTTTGACCCATTTGGTGAATTAATTAGTCATAGTTATAATGTATTGATGACCAACATTGGACACTGGGTTGATAGGTCCAATAAAATCAAGACCCCATTGTTGGAAAGGACCTTCAATGATGATAGGTCTGAGAGGCAGATTGGCTAGCTGAGGTCTCCCGATGATCATCTTACATTTCTCACATTTTGACACCCAGGAATAGGCATCCCTAAACATTTTGGGCCAGTAATAACACTGTTTAAATATTTTGAAAGCTATGATTGAAGATGAGAAATGTCCACCACATGCTTCATCATGAAAGGTTCTCAAAAAATTTTCTTGTTGTTTCTTGTTGACGTATCAGAGAAAAGTACCATCTATAGCTTTTAATAACAAATTTTCATCCCAAATTACATATTTAGTTGCTTTAAACTTGAGATCTCTTCTCTATTTTTCTATAATGCCTTCAGGAAATTCTCCATATGTCAGTAAGTAAGTAATATTCTCAAACTAAGAATCTTGCATGCCTATTGCTAGTACTAACTACTTCTCTCTTGGTTCCTCCATTCCTTCAACAATTCTATTCTCTGCAATTTCTTTGTACAAGGCATTACCTCTCACTAGCTTAGTGGGCCTAATTTCAATGTCATATTCTTGCATTTTTACTATCCAGATCCCTCTGGCATTACACCCTATATCTTGTTGCATCAACACACTTTTTACTACTATGTCTAGAACATAAACCACAAAATGTGAGTGCAAAATGTAGAATCTAAAATTCTTCAATGCTTTGACTACTGCAAAGGCACGATTCTCAATTTGTGAGTATTTCAACTTTGGTTTTTCAGAGGTATACTCATGAAGGCTATAGGGGCTTGTTTCCCTTCTTTGTTGTCTTGCATAAGGATTGCTAATAAGGTGTGTTCAAAGGCATAATAATAAATGATGAAATCCAATTTATAATCCAGATGACATAGTACTGGAGTGTTAGTAATGGAAGTCTTTATACTCTGGAAGGATTTTTTTCTAGCTTCATTCCATTTAAAATTTGATTTTTCTTTCATCATGTCTACAATGCATTTAGTAGTCTTTGAAAAATCTAGTACAAAACTTCTCACCTGCTCGAAGAATGATTTAACTCCTATTTTGTTTACTGGCAGGCTTAACCTTTGAATGGCTTCAACTTGCTCAAGGTCAATTCTAATACCTTCTTGGGAAACTATATGACCAAGAAGCTTTCCTTCTATCACACAGAAAATGGACTTTTTAGGATTTAGAAAGATTCCATGTTCCTAGCACCTTTGCGATACTTTTTTCAAATTTTCCATGTGGTTTTTTCTTTTCTTTGAAAACTCAGTGAGGTCGTCTAGGTATATAACAATAATCTGGTCTTTTAGATTAGAAAATTTTTTACTCATACATCTTTGACACATGGCACTGGCATTAATGAGCCCAAAGGTCATCCTATGATATGCAAATATACTCCAAGGAGTGGTGAAAGATGTTTTATGTTGATTTCTCTCCTCCACTTCTATTTGATTATATCCCAAGAATCCATCGAGCATGAACATCATCTCAGCTCTAGCTACCATTTGTAGTAGGTAATCCATGTGAGGGAGAGAAAAATTGTCTTTCAAAGATGCATGATTCAAATTCCTAAAATCTATGCAGATTCTTATTTCTCCATTTTCTTCCTAATTGGTACTATATTAGCTACCCAAGTGGAATGATGGATGGGATAAATGATTCTCACCTTCAACATCTTGTCTACTTCCCAAAATATAGCATCTGCTACTTTTGGATTATAATTTCTTTATTTCTATTCTAAAGGAACTGCATCAGGTTTCAATGGAATTTGATGTTTTATTTTCCCCATCCCTATAGCTTTTCAAATATTTGTAACTCCAAGAAAATACATCTTGGTATTCTACAAAAAGTTTTTTGGCGGCTTCCTTCTCTTTAGGTGAACAACACTTTCCAATGTTAATCATTTTGGGACTATGAGCATCTCCAATATTCACTCCTTCATTCTCGCTCATAGTATGGCCTTTTCCCATTCTCTTTTGCTTGATGTAGGCATCATGTCTATTAAACAGTTTTTCCAAAGATACAAAATATGGGGAGATGATATTACCTCGCTATTGGACTTCATCAATTTGATCTTGTTTTTTCCCATGGTCGAGGTCTCCATGATTGTCTTCATTGGATGAGCATTTACAAGTAGCTTTGTCATTTTTTGGGAACAATTGCAGACTCTTGTCATCTTCAAAGACTTGCCAAAATTTTGTATTATCTGGGATAGAGGCTCGATACATAATCTTGACCAAGTATTTCTTATCCTTGAATTTAGGATGAGGTAGAAACAAGGAAGCAAAAATAGCTAAGGAATCTAATTTCTTTACTGAGTATTGTCCTTTAATTTGTCTCACAATGAATTTTGCATCACCTCGAGCTTTTAGGATCTTTGTTCTTTTTTCCTTTTCAACTATTATCCCAAGAAGTAAGGCTTTGTATTCTGCAGTGTTATTAGTATTTCCAACCTCCAATTTAAAAGCCATGGGTTCAAGCTCTCCTTTAGGATGTATTAACAATACACCTATGCTAGACCTTGACGAGGAGCAACTTCCATCGAATTCCAATTTCCATATGGATGGAGACCCTTTTCTTCACTAAGGATTTTTGATTTTGGGTCTTTGATTACTTACTCATTTAGAGTATCTTCAATAAACAACATGTAATTTCCAAACTCTAGTTCTTGATAGAGGACCTATGCTTTAGGGTCATCTGACTTTAAGACAATAAATTTCACCTTTTCCTCAGGTTCCAACTTAACTTTCTTGCTCCTTATGGGAATAACTACTTGAGACTAGTCAAGTTTTATTTCTCCCCCTAAATCTCTGCAAAAAATTCTACTTAAGAGAAGACCATAGCTTTTTAGAATATCCACAACCAAAATAGTCAATAATAGCTTCTTTTCTAGGTGGGAGGCTAGGGCTACTTGAGCATCATTGATTTGTCCAAGTAACGAGACTTGCTTAGCATCCATTGAATAAAATTTCTCATGAACTTTAGTAAGGGTAAGACCCAAATGTTTAGCTACCAAAAAAGGCATCACATTATTTGACACACCTGAATCTATTATGCAATTACTTAATTTACATCCATTGATATATAGGGAGATGTAAAATAGGTCAGATTTATGCCCGAGGGAAGTCACAAAGATAGTGGAGTCTTCTTGATTGAATAGGTTAGACATAAAAGGTTCCCTCTTCCTCCTTAATGGTAACATTATGATTCAAATTTGAAGCACTCCCTTTCCAATGATCTACTAATCTTTTCAACTTAGAGGGATGAGATTTTAGATAATCTATAGGGGAGATTTGAATTGTTTACTCTTCACAAAATTGGATGAAATAAAAAAGGCTCTTGTCCTTACCTATTTAAGACATCGATGCTCCTTGATCAATGCAAATATTATTTGATGAAGAGTTGGGGTCATTTCCTAGAGCATGACTGGAGGATTGCTTTTTGATCTTTTGACCTCAAGTTAATACTGTGTATGAAGTTCCATCAATAGTTGTATAACATTCTCCCTTTGGCTCAGAATCAGATTCATATTCCAAAAATAAATTTCCAGAGTCACCATTTGAGTATGAATTTGACTCAAGACAAGGGTTTGTCGTGTTCAAATCATTAGTGGATAACAACTACATCATATGAGAAATTTTTGGATAGTTTTCACTATCATGATCTATTGTTAGATGAAACACACACATATTTCCTTTCTTCACTGTTGCTTCAATCGCCAACCTTGGTTGTGATATTGTAGGTTGTGGAAAATTTCCATCATTATTCCTTCCCGATGGATTTTTATAGTTCTATTGGTAAGAATTATTAAACTCAAGTAATTTTCTCTTCATTGCCACCAATTCATTTGATAAATTTTTAATCAATTCATCATATGAGGTGGTATTGCTAGACCTTCCCTTGGTTTGGAGTTCTCTTTTCCATTTCTCGATGGAGATAAGGTCATCTTCAAATTCAAACACCTTCTTTTGTGCATTCGCTAAATCTATGGGATGAGACCTTTTTAAATCATAATTGATGTCTAGTGGCATCACACTTACAAAGAATGTTTTTAGATTGCCAACAATAGGTCTATCAGCTATCAAGATCCTACTAGTGATCTTATTAAAAGTTGCAACAACATCCCTCATACTCATGGTGGGTTATTTTTTAATTGGTGTCAATTGTGTCAACAAGACGTACTCATCTTCCACAATCTTGAATCTTGTTTTGAAGGCCATCGTCATTGATTGAGCTATCATCTAGATGATGAAACCAATTTGTCGCAATTTCTATCAAAGTTTCTACAAATAGCCTTACAAAGACATCTTCATGAGAAATTCCTAGGATGTGAGGAGCTACGAAAAAGGCCTTAATATGCTCATATGTAGTAACTTTCCCATCACCTAAAAACTTAAGAAAAATTCTTCCTCGAACTAGATGGGAGTGGGTGATAAGCCGTTAGGGCTAATGGGCCTATCACTGCGGCCCAAGGAGCAACCATGATTGTTCTAGCAAGGTATGGCAAAAAAATGACAACCGAGGGAGCAGTTACTCCATGCAAGGCCAGTACTTGGTAGGTAGTATATGAAGAGGTCTAATTTCTAATAGATGAAGGTGGCTTGCTCTGACTTTTCTTATCACCTTTTCACCTAGGAATATCTAGGATGAGAAAACCAATTTTTGTAAGCTTTTCAAAAATAGGGTCTTGCCCAACCTATTCTTTGGTACTTCTAAGGAACCTTGCTTGTTCCAAGATGCTAGATTAATTGTCTCTAAGCTTCACATTCTAACTATTTTTCTACCCTTCAAATTTCTCTCCTTTAAACAACTCTTTCTAATGCTTCAGCCCTAGATTCTTCTTCTTCCAATATTTGGCTAGCATTCCTATAGTGCTTAGTGTTCCTCCTATTCCTCCAAACAAATGTGTTAAGGGATGAGATTATATCTTCTTGGTCATCCTAAAATCAAAGACTAGTTTGGAGCACTGGAAATATGTTCTCATGAGGTAGTACCATTTTCCTTCATGTTATAAGATTATTAATCAAGTGACTATTCATATCCCCAATAGAGCCACCAAAAATCTGTTGATAAATAGATTTTTTCAATTCTATTTAACCCTTTGGGGGCCCAAATTTCATGAATAATATCTAGTTACAATAGTTGGAGAGTTTCTTCTAAGAAGACTAACTTTCCTCTGAATTATTAGGTACAACTCCCTATTGCAAATTTACAATGAATTATGTTTGTTCCTAAATCTAAAAAAGGGGGTATTCTCTTAACCTAAGAATAGGAGAGGTAAACCAAGCCAAACCTATGTAGGATCTAACTTAGGCAAGAAAAGATTTTAGAAGACAAATTAAGTTTATGAACTCACACATCTTATGAACTCATATGACTTAAATATTCAATATTGTGTAACAACTAATGCTAACTAAACCAGCAAGAAACTAAAAAGATAGAGGAAGAAAGATTAACTAGGAGGGAACATCTAAAGGATCTCTTCCAAACCTATGATAACAATACTTATCTTATTCATCTCACTGCTTCAAAATGGGGGATGAAACTCTGTTTGTTCCTTGTTTTAATTTAGATAAAAAGACAAAAAGGAAACATACAATTAAAAACTAATAGAACGGAATAGAAAATAATTAATACAAAATACCATTCAATTGACTCTGCAACATCCAATATTTCACACCAAAATTTGCGGACCTTTTATTAATCTTTTATTATCATACATATAGGGTTCTGAGATGACCGTTACAAAGGAAGTTTAGTCAGTTCATCTCCCCATTATTAGCAAATGGAAAGGAGACAATTTTTCTATTACAATGATTACATAAAAATATGAAAGAGGTAGAATATGAATCACTTCACCTTCTTTCCTTTTTTCACCTTTGCCTTATAGGCCTTGGCAGCAACAATGATTGGTATCAGCTCTTCATGTTTATGGACATGTACATTAGTGTATCTCAAGAGCCACTTAGAATGCTCTCAAGCTAGATAATTAATAGTGCCTAGCTGGTCTCGTAATTCTTCCATGGCCACATGCATACATCCACTCAGCTTCTGAAGTTTAGAGACTCTGTTCAAGTGACCAAAAGATATTCTTGTCAGACCATCTATGAAATTATAGAAATTCACCTACATGATAGCTACTCTAATGATCACTTTCCCTTGCCCACTGGACTGCAAATCTATGTGCAAACCTCTTAATAACTCATTATCTCTATCCTGCTCCTTTAGTTTGGCTTCAATTTCTTTAAGTCCCTCTTCTATCATCATGATTATTTTAGACTTGAACTGTACGCTTTGAAACCACTCGACTAAGGGCTTATCTCCTTTAGGTAGGATTTTTGCTTCAACAAACTCCTTTGCCTTCATGTGCATGATCATCTTTAATAGGGAAACACAATAATCACTCTTGGTTTTCTTCATGGCCAAGGTGGCTCTATTTGATGATATGTTATCTTTCTCTATTTCCAATCTCAATATAGCATTACCAATCTACTCTATTATAGAGAATCCTTCCACCTTGACTTTCCCACTCCACTCTCTATTGATTTGCCAAAAATGTTTATCCTCTTGGAGTTGGGAGGTAAGTGCATGAATGTCTAAAGTGGTGGGCTCACTAGTAATGGGCATCCCAGAGATGCTTGTCAACAGGTGACCAACTACCTAATGAAGCCATTCAATTCTTGAATTCCCACTTTCATCTAGACCTTTGACAATTTAAGGCTCTCCAACTGTCTTTCAATCACCTCATTTGTTGACTTCCACAAGCCAACTTTTGTATCATGTTTGGCCTCCGCAAGATCCAATGAATGCAGAGTAAAATCATCAATGGACATATCATCAATCCTTCCCTCCTTGGTAGGCTTTTCTATTTCCCCTATTAGATGCCTTTTTTCAAGGTCTTGTCCAAGGATGGACAAGGTCTTTTTCTTCTTGACCTTACTCAATGCTGACCCAGAATGAACCACAAGAGATAAGGTATCCATGTTGGAGGTACCTTCATCTTTCCTCTTTATCTTCCTATCTAGAGTATCCTCCAACCATGAATATATGCTTATCACTTTGGAGGTCATCCCAAGAGAATCTATGCTAAGCATTTTCTTTTTGACTGGAGTGATTGCTTTTGTGGTCCAGGAGAAGGGATTCTTTTGGGCTTGTGAAATGAGCTTTGAAGACTCTTGGCCTTTTTCTACCTCCAAAGTCTTCTTGGTTACCTCATTAGATTCAATGGATTTTTTGTCACTGCTTCCTCCATATCCTAAATCTACTACCTACACTTGAGGACTACTTAGCTAGAGAAGTGAAGCACTAGTAGATGGAACTAGATTACTGTGAGGTGAGGGGACTAGAGTAGCCACTGTATATTTAGTTTCTTCTGCTTTTATCTTCTCGGCTTCTATTTGAGTTCCAATCACTAGGAGGGAGCCATCATGACAAGTTTTAGCCAAAGGAATATTCTTGTTGGGAGGTTGATCACCTCCACCTAATTCTTGAGTTGGTACCTAAGTGATAGCCAGGATCACACTTGATGTACCTGCTTGAGAAGAAGGGGCCATTGCAACTGCTAGAGAAGCTTGAGCAGATGTACTTTTACTTTGACTTCTTTTGGCTATGGTCCATTAAACCCACTTCCCATTTCTTTTAATAATCCAGGCCATCATGGTCTTTAGCTCTTCTCCATTATCCTCATAAGTTTCTAAGCTAATAGGAGTATTCCTTAGCTTTGTTAGATAGGTATTAGTATACATATGTTGTCTATCATCTTCCACTTCCTCAACATTGATATCAAATTTATACATCTTCACTTGATCTACTATGAGTCTTGAAAAAGCACAATCACGGCTCTCAAATTCATCTTTGCAGTCGACCCAATAGTCTTCAATGGTGATGATATGTTTGATAACACTTCCAATCTATAACACCTCCCTTGCATATCTATTAGGATCAAACATAGGTCTTAAGACCTCATACATCTCTAATTTTTATTTCTATTTGAACACTTTTAACATGTTCTTTGTATCTGAATGAGATTCACAACTATAAGCTCCCACCTTCATAGGGAACTCATACCCTTTCTTCTTCAAGCTACTGCTCAGTGCATTCATCTAGATTTTCTATTGGATGATCTTGATCAACATGATCATATCACTAGGATATCTCGACAGCTTCAAGGGAAAGCCATCAAACAATACAAGATGCAAATATGAAAAGGATGAGAACTAAATGAAATAACTTCTAAATTAGCTAATGTCATCCATAGCTTTGGGACTAAATATCCTCTCTAGACATCCTTGGAGTTCCCTACATATTCTCATGGTGAATGCATCATTCACTCTGATATACTCTACATAACTATTTTACAATTGTAAACATGGGTAGAATTCATATGGCTTCACATCATTAGGGAAGTTTTCCACTCTTGGGAGGCCTGGCCATAATTGTAAAGAGGCTAACATGTAAATGAGGAAGGAGGACATGTGTGGAATTATCAACACTAAGAGCATTGGATAGAATCTCGCTTACTTCGTAGGCTAATCAATATATTGGTTATCAGAATAGATGACTTGCACCAAAAATAAATATTTCTCAACAAAGTTTAAAGCTTTAACCTCACCTTTCAATTTGTGTAGGAGGACCATGATGTCAACAATCTTAGTTTTGAGATTAGTCCCAAACAGGGTTTTGGGAACCTTACTCTTGGTGCCCCATGGTTTTTGGAACCATGATTGCATGATCTCTTTTCTCCAAATCATCTTCTTCATGGAGAACTTAGAAATGGATCCTCCAATTGTGAAGTCTAAAAATTCTTCCTACTCTGGGACTCGGAGGCAATTCACCACAATTTGTCTATTAAGGGAGATCAACACTATGTCATCCGGCAATACAATCTGTCTGGTGTCTGGGTTTTAATGGTTTATACATTCATAGATTAATTCTAGAGCCTAGACTAGATCAGGAAAATTGGCTAGCTCCACAAGCTCGCATCCTTAGAGCTTCTTAGTAATAGGATGTATTGGCTCTATTTTCAATCTCTTCTAAAAATCTTGAATATCATAGAAACAGAGAGAAGTAACTATGAAATTTTGTAGTGAAGATTTAATTCCATTCAAACCATTGAAGCCTGTGAATCTAGTTGCCATTTTTGAGAGTGAATTTTGAATTCAAAGCAACAGAAAGAATAGAAAATGCATACATATTAGCTTTTTGAAAAGTGTGTAATTTTAATAGAATAACAGTTCAAGAAAGAGCGGTGGTTTTGTAACTACTCATGTTTCTGTCTATATAGGAAACTCAATTCATCTGTTAATCTTCAAGATTCATGCCACATGAGTGAATTGAAGGAGTGATCTATTGAGGTAGTAAATGCATGGTTTCAATGGATATCTCAATGTCTTTTCAATATTCCATTGGACCAAAGGTAACTTTCTATCTTCTCATACTTACTTTCCTATTTTCCTTTGAGTACTCCGTAGGAAAATATGCTGAGTCAAATTTTTCCTTATAACTCTTTTCCATGATAGTTAGAATGTTTCCTATCCTCATCTTGATAAGGTTTGTGCACAAATTGTGGGTCCAATTTGTTGGCAACTTGGTTTTCTTTAAAATCCAAAAAATTGTCTTCATGGGTTGAAAACCCACCAAGGAGAAGACCATTTCTATTTCTCTGCCCAGGCCTCCCTTTTACTTTATCTCTTGACTATTGTTTCCTTTGGTTTAAACATATTCAAAAGGGGTGCAAAATTTCATTGCAGGCTTACCCTTTGTTTCCTTTCCTTCAATTGGCTTTTGCAAAAAATCAACTTCATGGGTCAAAAACCCCCCGAGGAGAAGACAATTTTTAGTTTTCTACCTGGAATGATTATAAGAGTTGTGAAAAATCTTGAACATTACTTGAGGTAGATAATCATAAGAGGAACACATTAATTTTCCATGAATCATCCTATTATCTCCTCATTTAGATCTGATTGCATCATTTGGTGCTCTTCGCGGGAAATTATCTTCATGGGTTGAAAACCTGTCGAGGAGAAGATGAAGTCCAGCTATTTGTAGGCTTCTATTTTCATGAGAAAATGATAGGTTGCAAGTAGATGAATCTTTATAGATGATTCTTGCACAAGTATTATGAGTCTCCATTAGATTAGGCACTAAGCTACCTATGCAATCCCTTCACAAAAAGGAAAAGGAAAAACCACCTAGCTATGAAATGTGGAGAAGGGTAAAATGAAAAATCTGATGTAGAATCCTTCCACCTAAGGGGTGGTAGACCTAAACTTGAACATTCCTAGGAAACTACTAAGACATAAAAAACCACTTTTTCTACTCAAGTGTAGGATGAAAAGTGGGGCAACACAATCTTCTTAGATGCATATTCCAAGATCTTTGCAAACCCAAAGCAACAAATCTACAAGATCAACTAGATCCAACCTTTGATCTGATCCCACTTGATGTAGTACAAGATAGGAGAATCCCAAAAGGATATTTCTTATCTCCCAACAATTAAACACATTGTGGAATATAAATAATAACATAGAGATTTAAATCCACAAAATTGTAAATTCCCATAATAGAAACACAAGATTTACATCCAACAGGCCTAGTTGGAAGGCCTTCCAAGTTACGACCAAATACAATGCAATTACAATAACAATTCTGCAAGACCTCTCAAGATCCAAACTCTAGCTAGCCTAGATCCACAATCTAGTAGAGAACACCAAGAAGAATATAAACTTGTGCTTGTAAGCCACCAAGCAACATCCTTTATTTTTCAAGCCCACACTTAGCTACTAACTCTTCTCAACTTCTCTTCTCTTAGCTACTTCATGTTGAATAATGACCCTAGTAAAGACAAGACCCCCTACTTATAGTAAACCAAGCAACATGCCAGCCTAGCATAATAGACATTCAATAATTAATCACATTAATTTTTTTTTGAAACTTTAATTTGAATAATTGTTGTATTGTCATTGATGTCAAGTCTACTGATGAGACATTTTTTTATTTGATCTAAATGTCATATCTATTTGGTTAATGAAGAGGATTTGAGAAGTTTCTCATAACTGAAGCACTTAGAGGAAAGGTTGAGTTATGAAAAGGAAACTACAATGGATATTTGATTAGTTAGACTTTGACAAGAGAAAGCGATTGCTTAAATGATGTTGATGTTCAACTTTTAATAGTGTAAGACAAGTTAGATCCCTAATATAATACTTGACCAAGGAAGAGAGTAAAATATCAAGGAACTTTGAAGTTCATGCTGAGTGATGCTAGTGTCAATTAAACCATAATAAGTGCCAAAAATATTTGGTGTTGATTGAGCATCAATGTTGATTGAGCATACAATATTTATGCTGAGCTAAAAGTTCTATAGCGAACAAGTTATTTAGTGATGACCTAGTGTTAGAAATTACTAATGGCTGAGTGACAATATTTTGAATGCGTATGAAAAATCATGATTTTTAGTCAACTTAGTTGATTTTTTGGGACATGAAAAGTGTGTTGAAGATAAGGATTGATGAGTTGGATCATTTAATTCAAGGAGAGGATTAGGTAAAAGATACCTGATGGCTGAATTTGATAAGCAGTTTCTAGAAAAGAAGGAAGATCAACAAATACAATGAGCATGATGAATCAAATCATGAACCCAAAGATCTACAGTGATTGTGAAAATGAAAAAGGACCAAAATTACCTAGTTAAGAAGGTACAGAGACAAAATTTAGTATGATTTGGAATGAGATATGCAAAGAAGAGAACAAAGTAGGAAATTTGTGCAAGTTTCTATTAAGATGGAAAGCTACTAAGGTTGATAAGAAGATCTAAATAGAAGGCTTAATTTTTTTGTGAAGAGAAGGGTGAGTGATTGAAGGGTTGCCAAGAAAATTAGGAATAAAGGTGACAAGGAAGGCTTATCAGAGAATCAACACATGAGCTGAACAAAGATCTAAAATTGCAAAGTGAGTTGTAATGACACATATCAAATCCTACTATTTTCTTTCTAATCATTATAAAGAAATCCTTTTAATCAAAGGTTGACCTAATAGTATTAAGGACTTAACAATCTATGTAAATCCTTTATCAAGGTGACATTCCAATAGAATGATGTAAAGTCCTCTAACAAGGCCACTCCTAACAGGGTGACTGAATCCTCTAACTAGGTCACATTTAATAGTATGTATTGTAACCTTTAACAAATTTGGCTTTTAATAGGGCTCACTTCAAAAGAGTAAAAAAGTGGTAACATGCTATTGGTGGTTTTTCCCAAATTGGGTTTCCATGTTAAATCGTAGTGTCAAACTTGTGTTGAATATTTTTATGGCATTTTACATTTTATGCCTAAAATGTGAGCACACTTCTATGAGTCATTATATCCAAGATTTCTCAAGAATGAGGTCTTGAATGGTAGCTCATAGCTCTTTATTCATGGAGTGCAAGGGTTTGTAATGGAGGCCCTCAGTTTGACCTAGTTTGTGCCCATGCAAGAACACCATAAAATGAGAGATTCAAAGATCTAAATATGCATGCAAATAAAGATGCAAGCTAATCTAAATGATAACAATGAAAATAAATGCAAGCAAGGAAATCTAATCTATGAAAAGAAATAACAATGCAAGATTAATCTATGAAAGCAAATATGGATCTAAGCTAATATAAAAATGCAAGGATGGATCATGATGATGTAAGCCATGGATGCATTAGAGAAGAAGACAAGAAGATAGAAGTTCTCCACAAAATGCTTTAATGCTCAAACTCCTCCAAAATTCTCTCCAAACCTGCAACATTACAATAGCATAATTGTGGATGTCAAAAATGAGGAGAGGGCTCTCCCTTATAAAGAAGAATGGATGATTAAGATTAAGAGGAAATAAGATTTAATCATGGGTGGAGAAAGAATGATCTGTGTGAGACAAAATTTCACCAATGAGAAAAGCAAAGGAAAATTAAATGGAATCCCACTTAGAAATATGTGCATTTAAGTGTAGAAGAAAAAAGAATTTATTTTATTTCCTTTTTCAAGTGGGATTTTATTTAATTAAAAGGGAGCAAGTTCTTTTAATTAAATAGGACATATTTAATTAAATTAAAAGAGGGGTTTTTCTCTTAATTAATTAAATGTGGAATAATTATTTAATTTAAAGAGAGGTTTTCTTTCAATTAAATAAGAATTAGGATAAAATAATAAAACCTTAGGAAATGTTGAAATAATTGAATTAATTAAAATTTGATCAAAGAAATTGATTTGAATTGATTTAATAAAATATTGCAATGCATTGATTCAAAAAATTTGATAAATTGAATAATGGGGGCCCATATTCTAGGTGGTCATTTTAGGGTGCATACATTTTCCCCTCTTTAACTAATGTGTGATCAATTTGGTAACACATATATTCAAAGAAAGAAATTGAAGTGTTATATTGATTTGGGATCACAAAACAATCTAGATGTGTAGTCAATTCGGGAACACATTAGGAAAAAGAATACAAATAAAATTTGACTTAAAAAATTTGAGGATAAAATTGATAAAATTGAATCAATGATTGAAGTTGATAAGTCCCGCCCCCTCATGATCAAAATCAAAATGAGATAGAGGAGAAACAATTAATTGATAAATTTGATCAAATCAAACAAAAGATAAAGTTCTTGATGTAAGATGAAAGATATAAGAATCAAAGAACCAAGGTAGATCATCAAGCATGAAATATTATGCCCCAAAGGTGAATTATAAGAAAATAAGTGGGTGAAAGTAAATTGAAGGTAGAAATTTGGAAGATATGGAAAGAAATAGAAAGAAGAAAAGAAAATTCTTCGTAAGAAATAGAATGCCCCAAAATCAATAAATTATTTATGATAGAAATTTAGATTGAGATCATGAAAGAAGATATGGAAATGAAGATCAAAACATGAACACAATTGATTAAAAGTCCATAAGAAAGATGAAGGTAAAACCCTCTCAAACTCATAATGTAGCCTAAAAATGCAAACTAACATGAAGTTTAATAATGCAAGCTACATGAAAATGAAAAGGTGTACTTGCAATAGAGAAACTATAACATAGGATTTTGTGTTCATCATTCATTAGAGAATGTAAGAGAACTTATTTTTATCATTGGGCCATTATTAGCGGACATTGAAAAATCACACAATCATCACTAGTCACAAGTGCAACTATGAAGATATGAATGCGATTTATATCAGATTGGAATGTGGAAAGATTCTAACATAAGAATTAAAGACATAATGGTCAAGATGACTTTGATGCTAGCTTATCCAATTTAATGTAGGAAAACCATGCTCGCATCAAGGCATAGATACCAAGATGACCATAAGAACAGTTGTGCAAAAGCAATCAAGGATGATGCCTCAAACCTCCTAAGTATTTCAAAGGGACAACAAGAGACACTCTAGAGTTTCAAGACCAAACACACAAGTACAAAACAAATAAAAACATGCCCCATGCCCCAAGTCTTGTAGCTATGTCTTTTGAAGAGATTTATCAGACAAGGACACTTGACAAAAATCAATAATAGTCATCACACAAAGAAAAGATCATGACATAGTTCAAGCATTAAGTGTTTGTGTTTAAAAGTTAAGTGTGTTAACTGATACTGAGTTCCAAGGATAAGGATTGAATGCTTGCAAGCAGGTAAGATCACATGACGAAATTGGGTAAGACCAAACTAATAAGTGTTGAAAAATACTCGATGTTAGGGGTTGTATTAAAAATTGCAGTTGGGTTGATGTTGAAAAACACCATTTGTGAGGTGTCCTAAAGGCTAATGCAGCCAAGAGACCAAAGATAACACAATTATGCCCCCTAGACAAAGACCAATTTGAAACAAGAGCAACAAAGACAAGGCATGATGGAGAAAGACCAAGTGTAGATGACACACACTAAGAAATAGGGGTGCAAAGGCCTCAAGTAGTGCCTATTTCCAAGTTTTCACAACTTGGATTATTATTATTATTTTGGAATATATAATTTTTTTGGAGATACATCAAAGCACTTATTACCAAGATGGTCATTTTTTTAGGACATGTTCCAATTTTTAGAATTTTGATAGTAGATCATTTTTTTGGATTTTTGAAATATATCATTTTAATTATTTTTTAGGATCAATAAATATGTACAAAGATTCCCCCAGGAAAAATGGGCATCATGGATAGAACTTCTTCAGGTGCAAGACATTGATAGGATTAGGGAGCTGCTCTCCCTCTACTGTAGATAGTAAATAGGCACCATACCCAAAAGTTGCTGTAATAATGTAAGGTCCAAGCCAATTAGGTTCAAATTTATCCTTTTTATCTCTATTCTATTGATTCTTAGGATTTTCATATAGGACAAGATCTCCCACCTGGAATTCTCTAGGGCGAACCTTTTTGTTGAATGCTTTTGACATGCTCTTTTGATAGACCCTCATATGGTCAAATGACGCTTGGCATTTTTCATCGAGAATGTTATATGCCAATTTTTGACCTAGCTTGAAATATAGCCGTTGAGGTTTGCATGAAGTTAGTTGGCAGTTTAATTTGTTATAATCTGGTGAAATAGTAAGCTAGTTAGTCATTATGATTTCAAGTGAAGATGATATGTTAGTTGTTTGTTAATTACGAATTCATGGAATTGAGATGAAGGTTAATCGATATGATTATTTATGATTAAATAATTTATCATTTGATTATGGAGAACTTCCTTGCAGGAAACATGTCAAAGTAGGGAAACATTGTCAGAAAGAAATTAGACACTGGAGCATCATCATTACTGAGCAGACGGGTAGAGGACCTAGTGATTTGAAACATGATACATCCGTGGAACTGCATGAGTTATTTAAATAATTAATTTAATTAAAATAATTGAGTTAAAATATAAAACACATCTTAAAGGATTTTAATTTATCTTTTGTCATATTATTTTTAATATTTATTTATATACATGCATTTAAATATAAAAATGATTTGGCATCTTTATATTTTAATAATTTAATAAAGCAATGCTTTCATGTA
The DNA here is from genome assembly GCA_028749045.1 of Cupressus sempervirens. NCBI lineage: Eukaryota > Viridiplantae > Streptophyta > Pinopsida > Cupressales > Cupressaceae > Cupressus > Cupressus sempervirens. The sequence continues at coordinate 249,995,247 of CM053793.1, read as the reverse complement.
CATTTATAAATATAAGATTATAATAATAATTGAAATATAATAACATTTAAATTTTAATGTTTGAATTTTAATAATAATGAAATTATTATTATCTTCCACCTTTATTCTTTTCAATTTAATATTCTTTGTTTTTAAATGACAACACTTGGCATAATTAATCAATTTAAACATTTGGCAATTTGAGTTGTCTTTGTTGGAATTATAGATGGAGTATCTGAGAGGGGGGGGGGGTGGGAGTGAATCAGTTGCCACAAAAACAAATCCACAGATCCCTTAGATGTCTTAAATACCCATTTAAGATTGCTATAATTTGGTAGATTAACTAGTTACTAATCACCAAGCATTCATAATTATTAATATGCATGCAAAGGTTAAATAAAATGAACACAAGAGACACCAGATTTAACGTGGAAATCCAATATGAGAAAAACCACCAAGTAACTAGCTACCAATTTTTCACTCTTCTAAAGTGAGCCCTGTTAGGAGCCAACCCTGTTAAAGGTTACAATACACACTATTAGGTGTGACCCTATTAGAAGATTTAACCACCCTGTTAGGAGTGGCCTAGCTAGAGGTCTTTAGAACAATTCAATTGAACTGTCACCTTGTTAGAGGATTTACAAAATGGCTGTTAAACCAACTCTATAAAGAGATTTGAAATCACTACTACAATGGTTAGAAAGTAACAATGAATTGAACTGAATAAGATGCAACTAAATTTTCTGATAATAGATCTCCATTCTGCACTATTAGATCCTTCTCGATCAAATATAGCTTTGCTGCTCCTCAATGATTTCTGATCATCCTTCAAAATTTGCTGTTGGTCCTTCTTTCTCATTCACATCCATCACACACTTAGAATTTTCAACTTGACCTCTTGTATATACCATATGGATTATCAAGTCGGCTCATTCACAAGTTACATTTACCAATAAACTATATATCAATTGGCTACAAATATTACATTAAACAAATAAACTTTATTTCACAAAATAATGGAATCCTTCACTGGCCGACCCTGCTCGATAAACACTGCCTCTAGAAATAATTTCTTGAGTTAACCATCTTGACTCAATTAACATTGCAACATCTGCAAAATCCTTTGGCTGCCAAGTTTACTTGGTGAGAACTAAATTCCTTCATTGTCCATGAGAGCTCGGTAAGAACTGTTTCTACCATATTTCCCTTTGATGATTGAGTGAGCTCAATAACAACTAATTTTTTTTGATTAATCTTGAAAGCTTGGTAAGAAATGTCTACTCGGTAGACACTGTAAACCTACTTTACTAACCTTCTGAGCTCGGTAGACTTTGTCCTTTTCCTTGTTGACCAACTGAGCTTGGTAGACTTTTTCCTTTGCCTTACTAACCAACTGAGCTTGGTAGATTCTATCCTTTCCCTTGTTGACCAACTGAGCTTGGTAGACTCTATCCTTTGCCTTGCTGACCAACTGAGCTTGGTGGACTCTATCCTTTGCATTGCTGACCAACTGAGCTCAGTAGACTCTATCTAATGATTGATATGACATTTGTGTAACATCAAAGACAACACATAATTGAACAATTGTATGCAACAATCTTTGATGCAGGAGCATCTTGCATGGGAAAATTATTGGAAAAAAAAAAATTGAAAAAAATAAAAAAAATAAAAAATAAAAATTTGTGGAGGAGAGAGAAAGTGACGAAAATTAGAGGAGAAATAATAAATAAATAAAAAGGGAAAAAAGAGAAAAAGAAAAGAAGAGGAATTTCTATTTTCGAGGTGCATAGGGGCATAAAATAGAAAAATAAGAAAAATAGTTGTCATTACATTAATCGAGGTGTGTAAGTGGCATCTTAGAAGCTTGTGGAAAGTTTCTTAAATCTTGCATTTAATATTTGTTGTGATCCATAAAGGAAATGTAATTTTCTAATTGGGCCACATGGTGGTGCTTAGTTGTAATTCTAGAAAGTTATGGAAGTTTTAGAAGATTGTGGATATTGTGTAGAAGGTTGTGGATAAGTCATGTATTGGGTGGTAAGTGCCTATTTAAGCAAGGCATATGAACATTTCTAATCAAGCTTGGAGAAGCTCAAAGAGAAGTTTGAAGAGTGGAAGCTCAAGGGGGAAGCTTGAGGAGTAGAAGCTCAAGGGGGAAGCTTGAGAAGGAGTAGCTTGGGAAGTGGAAGTTTGGAAAGCTTGGAAAGTTTCAAGGTGTGAAAAAGGAAGAAGTGAAGAGTGAGTTTTCCTGAGTCTATGGACAGAGCGCCGAATGTGAGGCAGTTTATAGCAGGATTGTGATGGACTTGTGAGTGTGTAGACAGAGCGCCGAATGTGAGGCAGTTTACACGTGGATCTTGGATAAGGTTGGAGAAGAGCTAGTGACTGCAGTTTAGAAACAAGGAGGTTGCTTGGTGGCTTGCGAGCACAAGTTGAGATCTTGGAGGTTTCTACCAGAGTGTGGATCTGGACTAGCTTGGGTTTGGATTGGATCTTGAGAGATCTTGGAAAAATGTTATTGTAATTTCTATTGAATTTTCAGGTATAATAAAATTGTCTTCATATTGTTGTGATCTTGATTGTGAGTTTGTAAGGGTGGTGGTTGGCCCTCTATCAATCTCCCTCTTTGATATTGATGGCAACACAACATGTCATAGTAGAATGAAATTTGAAAATAGGTCTGCACTTGATAGAAAACTCCCTCTTTCATAATAATCTCTCCTCTTCCACAAACTATCTCTTCCTTTTACACAAACTCTTATTATTTTATAAATTTTAGAAAGATATGACAACATACTCTCCCTCTTTGATAGCACATGACAAAGAGAACATAAATCAACTGAATAGCATTGTACCTGATGTACTGATTCATATGCAATGTCTTCATTGTTTTGCTACATCAATTGATAGATCTTCAATTTTTTTCCTGTTGATGCATCACTAAAACTATATTTTAGTGAGCTTCAAGTAGGGGAATGACCCCTAACTTACCTCTAAGATACAAGAATGCATCCTTAGGTAATGGCTTTGTGAGTATGTTAGCAATTTGTTCCTTTGTATGGACATATTCCAATCTGATTTCCTTTTCTTGTACCAATTCTCTAACAAAGTGATACTTTATAGCAATATACTTGGTTTTTGAATGTATCATTAGATTCTTGGAGATGTTAATTTCACTTGTGTTATCACAAAATATAACAAAAGGTTCTTTGATTTCTTGCTTCATACCTTCCAATAATTTTTTGAACGAAACAATGTTTGAGCAGTTTATTGCTACTACAACATATTTAGCCTTTGCTGTGGATTGGGATGTACAGTTCTGCTTTTTTACTTGTCCAAAAAATCAACCTCTTTTCAAGAAAGAAAGCACCTCCACTTGTACTTTTTCTATCATCAACATTCCCTACCCAATCTGCATTAGTGAACACTTTTAAATCTAGGTTTCCTCCAAGTTTATACCATAATCCATAATCTTCAGTTTCTTTTAAGTATCTCATGATCCTTTTGATTGCCATCATGTGATTTTCTTTTGGTTTTGTTGAGAATCTTGCTACAATTCCTACTGAAAGGGCAATGTGTAGTCTTGTATGCACTACATACTACAACTTTCCAATCATAGATCTATACAATGTCTGATCCACTTCCTTTAATTCATCATCTTTGGTAAGTTTCAATCCACTACACATAGGAGTCTGAACTAATTTGCAATCTTCCATACCAAATTTTTTTAGTATCTTCTTGATGTATTTAGATTGAGTGATGTAGATGCCATTCTTACTCTATTGAATTTGAAGACCAACAAAGAATTTGATTTCACCAAACATTGACATTTCAAATTTCTTGTTCATTTGTTCTAAATAATGATTTCCTGTGAACAAAGTATCATCTACAAATATTTTTGCTAAAACAATCTTATTATCTGGTCCTTCCTTTATGTACAAACTACTATTATCATTAGTTCTTTGAAAACCAATCTGAATAAGACAGTTATGCAATCTTTCATACCATGCTCTAGGGGCTTATTTTAGACCATATAATGCTTTATGCAGTTTGTAGACCATGTCCTTCTTGTTTGGATCAATAAAACCTTCAAGCAGTTCAATGTAAACCTCTTCATCCAATATGCCATTGAGAAATGCTAACTTGACATCCATTTGATAAACTTTGAATCCTTTGAATGCAGCATATGCAAGTAAGGTTTTGACACCTTCCAATATTGCAATAGGAGCAAAAGTTTCTCCATAGTCTACACCTTCTTCTTGAGAGTATCCTTTGCATACTAGTCTAGCTTTGTTCCTTGACACCTTACCATCTTCATTTAACTTTTTTCTGAATACCCACTTAGTTCCAATTACATTTTTTTCTTTAGGTCTAGGTACAAGAGTCCATGTTTTGTTTTTCTCTATTTGTTCTATCTCTTCATTCATAGCTTCAATCCAAATTTCATTTTATAATGCATCTTTAACATTTGTAAGTTCAAAATCAGTAAGTAAACAAGTGCCTTTCAACCTACTTCTTGTCATTGTTCCTCCTGATTTATCTCCAATGATCTGATCTAGTGCATGATGCTTCCTGACATACTTGGCTAACACAAGCTCCTTGCCTTTTGAATGACTTGCATTTTTATCCTTTTGTGTCTCAACTTATGGTTCTGGATCTAGTTTCTTGGGCTTGGTAGATGTTGATTTGGTAGCTTCTATTTGCAACTCAGGTTCTTGCAATTTAGTAGGCATTAGCTCAGTTTGAACTTCCCGTGACTCGGTTATTGAAGACTTTAGAGTTGAAGATTCATTATTAATAGGTATATTTGGAATTGTATTAGGTTCAATGTAAAAAAACTTCTGTAATCTTCAGGTTCCCTTTTGCTTTCTTCTTCAATTCTTTTTGCAAACTCATCAAATTTCACATGTGCACTTTCTATGACTTTGTGAGTAGATAAATTCAAACATCTATATGCTTTGCTTTTGCAAGAGTATCCAAAAAATATTCCTTCACCACCTTTTACATCAAATTTACCTTTTCAAGATTCTTTCAAAATGTAATGTTTGCTTCCAAATACTTTTAGGTAACTTACATTGGGTTTGTAGCCATACCATAGCTCATAGGGGGTCTTGAATGAGTCCTTTTTCAGCTATACTTGGTTCAAGGTATGAGCTGTAGTGTTGATAGATTCCTTCCATTATTTGATAGCAATGCTTTTCTCAATCATTAAGGTTCTTGCACAATCCATGATAGATCTATTTCTTCTTTCTGCTATTCCATTTTGTTCTGGAGTTCCAGGTGCTGAAACCTATCTTTTGATTCTCCTTTCAATGCAAAAGTTATTGAATTCACGTGAAATAAATTCACCACCTCTGTCAGACCTTAAATATTTCAGTCTTTTTCTTTTTTCATTTTCCACTTTGGCCAAATACCATTTGAACTTTTCAAATGCTTCTAATTTCTCTCTTAGGTATATGATAGTTATCATTCTTGAATAATCATCAACAAAAAGAATGAAGAATTTTTCACCAGTATAACTTTCAATGCCAATAGGTCCACATAAATTAGTATGCACAATTTCTAAAATTTCTTCAAATTGATAGTTCTTTCTTTTAAAACTAGTTTTTCCCATTTTGCCAATTTGACAATTCTTGCATAGACCAACCTCAGGTTTCTTTATGTTAGGAAAGCCTCTTATTTTCTTGAATTTACTTATCTTTATCAAGTTTTCAAAGTTTACATGACATAACCTCCTATGCCATAACCAAATTTCTTCAACTTGAGTAATAAAACATGAACATTCACCAAGTTCTAGATAAAACAAGTTACCTTTTGTTTGAGTGCCTGATCCAATCAAATTTCCTTTTCCATCCAACAATCTTTCTTTTCCATGCATAAATTCCACTTTGAATCCATTATTGAGTTGTTGTGCCACACTTAGCAGATTGTGCTTTAGTCCTTCTACCCAATATTCATTATCACATACAAGTTCCTTGGTCAGTGAGATTCTTCCTTTTCCTTTTATACAACAAGGTTCATTGTTACCAAATCTTAAACTACCACCATCATAGTCTTCAAAGTGTTCAAACTTAGTTTTATCACCAGTCATGTGATGAGAACAACAACTATCTATAATCCATGTGTCATTTTTGCTCACATGAGAAATGAGTGCCATTTCATCATCATTATCAGATTCATCCTTTACAACAATGTAAACAATTTCATCTTCTTCTTCATCATCAGAATCATTAGAATCTTTTTTCATGAAACATGTTTTCTTACCTTTATCCTTGAATGATTTGAAGTCTTTCTTTCCATTACATTTGTAACCCTTTTTCTCATCCTTGTTCTTCTTATTTGGGCACCTAACAGCAATATGTCCAATTTCTTCACAAGAAAAATAGAGTAGAGGAACCTTACCTTTGTATTTTCCTTTGCCTCTTGAATATTTCCTTGCTAGCAGAGCTTCAACCACCTCAAGATCACTATTTGAACTCTATTTTGATTCTTCATCACTATTTGATTGAGGATCTTTTAACTTTTTTCCTTTTTCTTTGAGTGAAATCTTGGCTTCAAATGCCGATTTAATGTTCTTGGCAGGTTGAACATAATTATCATAGTTGTCTAGCTCAAATGCAGTCAATCTTCCAACTATGGCCTCTAAATTTATTTTATGATTTGCTTCACATCTTCTTTCTTGAATTGCAGAGACTTTGATTGCATGAATGGGAAGTAGAGTTCTAAGAACTTTACTTATAATTGTCTCCTCCTTGATATCTCCTCTAGATGCTTTGATTGCACTAACACATGCTTTAACTCTTTCAACATATTTTGCAATGTTTTCATCCTCTCTCATCCTCATTTGATCAAATTTTCCTCTCAAACTTTTTGCTTTGGCTCTTCTCACTTTATCATCTCCTCCATAGATCTCTTTTAGCTTGTTCCACATTTCAAAGGCAGTTTTGCAATCCTTGATGTAATCAAATTCTTCATAACTTAGAGTAGATTCTATATCTATCATCATGTTATTGTGAGTCTTCTTTTTAGCAATATCATTGATAGATAATGTACCAGAAGGTTCTGCATATTTTTCATCAAGGTACTTCAGCCTTGTATCACCAATAGAAGCCAAATGAAGTCTCATCAATCCCTTCGATGCTGAGAAGTTGTCCCTGTTAAGTCTTGGAATTTCCCTCTTATAAGACATCTTGACCTTTGGCTTAGATCCTTAAAATCTTTTTCTGCAAGCACCAAAATCTCTGATACCAATTGTTGGAATTATAGATGGAGTAACTGAGAGGGTGGGGGAGAGGGGGGGGGGGGGGGGGTGTGAATCAGTTACCACAATAACAAATCCCTAGATCCCTTAGATGTCTTAAATACCTATTTACTACTGATACTTGGTAAAAACTGTAAGATTGCTATAATTCGGTAGATTAACTAGTTATTGATCATCTAGCATTCATAATTATTAATATGCATGCAAAGGTTAAATAAAATGAACACAAGAGACACCAGATTTAACGTGGAAACCCAATATGAGAAAAACCACCAAGTAACTAGCTACCAATTTTTCACTCTTCTAAAGTGAGCCCTGTTAGGAGCCAACCCTATTAAAGATTACAATACACACTGTTAGGTGTGAACCTATTAGAAGATTTAATCACCCTGTTAGGAGTGGCCTAGCTAGAGGTCTTTAGAACAATTCAACTGAACTGTCACCTTGTCAGAGGATTTACAAAATGGCTGTTAAACCAACTCTGTTAAGAGATTTGAAATCATTGCTACAATAGTTAGAAAGTAACAATGAATTGAACTAAATAAGATGCAACTAAATTTGCTGATAACAGATTTCCATTCTATACTATTAGATCCTTCTTAATCAAATATAGCTTTGTTGCTCCTTAATGATTTTTGATCATCCTTCAAAATTCATTCTTGGTCCTTCTTTCTCATTCACATCCATCACACACTTAGAATTTGCAACTTGACCTCTTGTATATACCATTCAGATTATCAAGTTGGCTCATTCACAAGTTACATTTACCAATAAACCATATATCAGTTAGCTACAAATATTACATTAAACAAATAAACTTTATTTCACAAAATAATGGAATCCTTCATTGGCTGACCTTGCTTGATAAATACTACCTCCAGAAATAATTTCCTGAGTTAACCGTCTTGACTTGGTTAACATTGCAACATTTGCAAAATCATTTGGCTATCAAGTTTACTCGATAAGATCTAAATTCCTTTGCTATCCATGAGAGCTCAGTAAGAACTATTTCTACCATATTTCCCTTTGATGATAGAGTGAGCTCAATAACAACTAAATTTCTTTGATTAATCTTGAAAGCTCGGTAACAACTATCTACTCGATAGACACTATAAACCTACTTTACTAACCTTCTGAGCTCGATAGACTCTATCCTTTGCCTTGCTAACCAACTAAGCTTGGTAGACTTTGTCATTTGCCTTACTGACCAACTGAGCTTAGTAGACTCTGTCCTTTTCCTTGTTGATCAACTGAGCTCGGTAGACTTTGTCCTTTGCCTTGCTGACCAACCTAGCTTGGTAGACTCTATCCTTTGCCTTGCTGACCAACTAAGGTCGATAGACTCTATCCTTTGCCTTGCTGACCAACTAAGGTCGATAGACTCTATCCTTTGCCTTGCTGACCAAATACGCTTGGTAGACTCTGTCTGATAACTTATATGACATTTGTGTAACATCAAAGACAACACACAATTGAACAATTGTATCCAACAGTATTTTAAGCTTTTCAACTTCTCTTCCAACTCTAATCTTTTCATTTTAATATTCTTTTCTTTATCACCTAGGAATTCAAATAGTTTATTAATCTTTTTGTAACCGGTGAAGCCAAGAAGTCATGGCTATTTCTTTATAATGAAAGCTGTGAAAGGAGTCAAGAATATATATATATATATATATATATATATTGCTATGTTTTTTCCTTTGAAGATTTATTATTGCCTCTCATATCATTCGACCTTCATTAATTTTTCTTTGGAGTCAAGTTAGATGATGGATGCAAGAACTCAAATTCTTGTTCCTTTTTAAACCAAAATATTCTTTATTATTGGCGGCTCCATTCCTAATTAGGAGTCTGCTTCAAGTTTGCGTACATTGTTATTACTTCTGAAGCTATGAGAAGAGGCAAGGATCTTTTTCAAAGTCATCAATTACTCTACTTTGGCTATGTCTTCTAGTATTCATTTCCATTTTCCCATAATTCTCATTCTTATATTTCACATGCTGACTTTCTCTCTTGGAATGAATCTACACTCTTCTTCTCATGACTTCATTCCAATCGGACATACTACTAGAAATTTGTAGAGTTTTATGAAGCTGTGTGTAGTTGATGGATATTATACTCTCACTTGAACTTGTCTTTGATCAAGCAACTTGTTTTATGCACCCTACCATACAAGTATTTCTATCTAAGAATAATAGATCATATGCATTATGGTAATGTCCTCAAGCAACTGGAATGAAACTGATTTCAAATCACTTTGCAAGATTTTAGGTAATATCAAATTCATATTAGGTCTTAAGTTAGCTGTCTAATGTTTCTTTAAAAAAAATTAAAATTCAATAGTAGCTGGCTAGGCACAAGAATCTCTCTACTTTATGACTATGTTCATAATATTTATCTTGCTGAATAATCCTTGTGAATTATAATGATTTTCCTTCTTATTTTCAATGTAGTCAGATTGATCATAATGAAGTTGGATAGTATCTCTTTAAGAAGAGTTTCCAAGTGTAATCAGAACCACAATATAGATTATTATGTCACTGGATATTAGAATCAATTCCGTATTCTTTAAAAGATCATAATCATGTAATGATAGAATGTGATAAGTTGAAATATGTATTAATTATGGAACAGTTGAGAATCATCAGAAAGAACCAGTTGTTTTGAAAATTCTAAATACCTAGGACTCATTTGGAAATATAGCCAAGGAAATGGGTGAGAGAAAGGAATCTACAATAACATGAAAATTATATGAGTTTTGACATGAAAATGTTTATCATTTTAATACTAATTATTTATTAGCTTAGTGGTATGGTTAGATATCGAAATTCTTAGTAGATGGTAGATGCTCCAAATCCAATTTTGGGTAGGGAGGACATTCTCATTAAAGATTGTGTGGGGATAAAGTTGAGGTCCAAGGTTGGGTGGTAAAGCCCCTAACAATGTTTCACCTCTCCCCAAGCTGTCAGTCATGAGTTAGATAGAAATAAGCTATGCAGTCAAATGTTTAACTAAAATAGGTAATATCACTTTTATTTATGATGAGGTAAGATTAAATTGAGTTATTTCATTGTTACTATTATTTTACACCTATATATAAGAGATAGAATCATGGATTGCTTTTCATTTAAATGAATATCATATATAAGTATATTTGTAATTCTTGAGTTACTATCACAATTAAGTAATCATAAGGAAGGGAATTCAAAGCTCTAATGGATGGAGCAACACAACGAAATCAGAAGCCCTAGTTGAATTAGTGGTATTGAAAGCCTTAACTGAATCAGTGGTATCAAAAACCCTAAGTGATACAGTGGTATCAAAAGCCCTAGTTGAATCCATGGTATTGGAAGCCCTACTTGAATCATTGGTAGTGAAAGCCCTAAGTGAGATAGTGGTACCAGAAGCTCTAAATGAACCGAAGGTAAATGATGCCCTAATTGATATAGTGGTATGTGATTCCCTAATTTAAAATATAATGGTATTTAATTGTAATTATCATTTGATTTTATGATAGTGATTTGTAGATGATAATCATCATATGAAATTGTTATAGTGTATTTGTGGACTAACCCAAGTGGTTGCAGAAGCATCCCTAGTTTGATTTCAATCTCAATTTTCTGATGTATGTGGTTTTCAATTTTTGTAGTAATTTTATTTGATGGTATTTCAAGTTTTTAGTTAAGAAATTTTGTCTAACTAATTTTAATGGTAAATCTTATTTACATGAACATGAATGATATAACTGTCTTCCTATGAAACAAAGTAGAAATTGTAATTTCTTTTAGTATCATATTTTCTAATTTAGACTCGAGAAAATGGGATGTTACATATGGTATCAGAGCACTGGGTTCAACGCTGAAACCTTGGGCTCAACACTATCTTGAGAAAAACTAGAAAATGCAATATTGAAAAAGCATTTATTTTTACATAATGAATATTGCAATCAAAACTTGAAAAATCACACTGGAAAATCATTCAGAATAGCCAGGAAGGCCGAGATAATATAAAGTGGACAAATGTATAAACTATTAAAAAAATAAAAAGGATTGGCAAGTTGAGTGGTGGAGATCAGGTTTGTTGACCCAAATTTTGAAATCCTTAGCCAGGGTGGAATTAGGCTAATTTTTCAAACAAGTAATCTTTATCCAAATGCTTCAATTATTTTGTCGAATAACTATTGGGACTTCAATTAGGCTAATTTTCCAGGACAAGTGATCTTTGTTGATTGTCCAGATGCTTCAATTATTTTGTTGAATAACTGTTGGGACTTCAACCTACCTAAATACTCAGATGGCAGGACCAGAATGATACATATGCCTTATCCCTGGAGGGAGGCCCATTCTTTGTCAAGAATGAAAAGGTTAAAATGGGTCCAGATGTTGAGGCTTGCACAATCCAAACACAGTTTATATACTCTTGATAAAAAGTTATAGAAATCCATCATGATGGCTAAATAATTCTTTATGCAATTAATGACAGAAATAAAATTGATATCTATTTGAACTTGAACTGAATGAAAACAAAACTATGAACCATGATCCTTTCTGATGTTGGTTAAATGATAAGATCATTATGTGTTCTAGTAAGGAGTAAACACACTTGCATAATTGGAATTATCAATGCTTGTTTATAGATGTAAACTTGAATGAAATGGGGATGGAAGCCTAAATCATAGAAATGGAAAAGATGAATTTCCAAACATTTACAGATGAATGATGAGCCACTTGATAAGAATCTTATGAATTGTTTTAGATGTTTATGATCTTGATTTGATGTATATCTTGCACAATATATTATGTTTTTACCCTTTGACACACTGCGATGCATCTATAATACACATGCAATGTTGACTTTACATCTTGAGCTATTGTATATTGCTATATTCTCTCATGAAATGATTATTATGAAATGTTAATGTTATAAGATGGGCAAAGAGGCCGAGGTTACATAAATGGAAAAAAATGGATCTAATAATCTTTTTCACGTGATCTGTAAGTTTACTAGGATGATCTACCCATTAATAAGTGCCTTATGCCACATGGTATGTATAAGTGATTTAAATTATGATCTAGAACTTGCTAGCTAAAGAATTTCAATTTTGAATGTTATCTTAATATCAATCATTGAACCCTAAAAATTTTCTTAAATGAAGATATCAATATGGAATTAAACTAATGATATGGTGAGTGCCTACATGAGTATGATAGGAACATGAAATAAAATCAACTCAAATGATGTTATGAAAAGCACAAGTAAGGTAAAGAGAACTTAGGTGAGTATGTGTTTAATTTTATGTTACCATGCAAGTATCTTTCTAGAAACTTTAAAGTAAAAATGGATCTTGAGTTTTGATTATAAATTTGTATCTAACCCAATTGAGAAAAGAGATGATATTCCAATGTTATCTTGTATTTGGAATATTCTCTTATTTTCTAATTTGTAGAGATCATCGAGAACAATGAACCACAAGGGGAATGGTATGTTACATTCCAATTTTAAAATACTCCTTTATAATGTTCGTTGCAATTTCAAGTTCATTGAGGACGATGAATCACAAGGGGAATGGTACGTTACATCCCAATTTTTGACCTAGCTTGAAATATAGCCATTGAGGTTCACATGAAGTTAGTTGGCAGTTTAATTTGTTATAATATGGCAAAATGGTAAGCCAGTTAGTTGTTATGATTTCAAGTGAAGATGATATGTTAGTTGATCGTTAATTACGAATTCATGGAATTGAGATGAAGGTTAATCGATATGATTATTTATGATTAAATAATTCATAATTTAATTATGGAGAACTTCCTTGTAGGAAACATGTCGAAAGGGGGAAACATTGTTGGAAAGGAATTAGACATAGGAGCATCACCATTACTAAGCAGATGGGTAAAGGACCTAGTGATTTGAAACAGGATACATCAGTGGAACCACACGAGTTATTTAAATAATTAATTTAATTAAAATAGTTGAATTAAAATATAAAACGCATCTTAAAGGATTTTAATTTATCTTTTGTCATATTATTTTTAATATTTATTTATATACATGCATTTAAATATAAAAATGATTTGGCATCTTTATATTTTAATAATTTAATAAAGCAATGCTTTCATGTACATTTATAAATATAAGATTATAATAATAATTGAAATATAATAACATTTAAATTTTAATGTTTGAATTTTAATAATAATGAAATTATTATTATCTTCCAACTTTATTCTTTTCAATTTAATATTCTTTGTTTTTAAATGATAACACTTGGCATAATTAATCAATTTAAACATTTGACAATTTGAGTTGTCTTTTAAGCTTTTCAATTTCTCTTCCAACTCTAATCTTTTCATTTTAATATTCTTTTCTTTATCACCTAGGAATTCGAATAGTTTATTAATCTTTTTGTAATCAGTGAAGTCAAGAAGTCATAGCTAGTTCTTTATAATGAAAGCCATGAAAGGAGTCAAGAATATATATATTTTTGCTATGTTTTTTCCTTTGAAGATTTATTATTGCCTCTGATATCATTCGACCTTCATTAATTTTTCTCTAGAGTTAGGTTAGACGATGGATGTATGAACTCTCATTCTCGTTCCTTTTTAAACCAAAGTCTTCTTTATTATTGATGGCTTCATTCCTACTCAGGACTTTGCTTCAAGTCTGCGTACATTTTTATTACTGTTGAAGCCATGAGAAGAGGTAGGGATCTTTTTCAAAGTCATCAATTACTCTACTTTGGCTATGTCTTCTAGTATTCATTTCTATTTTTCCATAATTCTCATTCTTATATTCACATGCTAACTTTCTTTGTTGGAATGAATTTGCACTCTTCTTCTCATGACTTCATTCCAATAAGACATATTGCTGGAATTTCATAGAGTTTTATGAAGCCGTGTGTAGTTGATGGATATTATAATCTCACCCAAAATTTTCTTTGATCAAGCAACTCATTTTATGCACCCTGCCATACAAGTATTTCTGCCTGAGAATAATAAATCATATGCATTATGGTAATTTCCTCAAGCAACTGGAATGAAATTGATTTCAAATCACTTTGCAAGATTTTAGGCAACATCAAATTCATATAAGGTCTTGAGTTAGCTATCTAATGTTCTTTAAAAATAAATAAATTCAATAGCAGCTGGCTAGGCACATGAATCTCTCTACTTTATGACTGTGTTCACAATATTTATCTTTCTGAATAATCCTTGTGAATTATAATGATTTTCTTTCTTATTTTCAAAGTATTTAGATTCATCATAATGAAGTTGGATAATATCTCTTTAAGAAGAGTTTCCAAGTGTAATCGAAACCACAATATGGATTATTATGTCACTGGATATTAGAATCAATTCCATAATCTTTAAAAGATCATAATCATGTAATCATAGAATGTAATAAGCTGAAATATGTATTAATTATGGAATAGTTGAGAATCATTAGAAAGAACTAGTTGTTCTGAAAATTCTAAATACTTGGGACTCACCCAATAATATAGCCAAGGAAATGGGTAAGAGAAAGGAATCTACAATAACATGAAAATAGTATGAGTTTTGACATGACAATATTTATCATTTTAATACTAATTATTTATTAGCTCGGTGGTATGGTTAGATATTGAAATTCTTAGTAGATGGCAGATGCTCCAAATCCAATTTTGGGTAGGGAGGGCCTTTCTCATTAAAGATTGTGTGGGGATAAAGTTGAGGTATGAGGTTGGGTGGTAAAGCCCCTAACAATGTTTCACCTCTCCCTAAGATGTTAGTCATGAGTTAGATAGAGATAATATATGTAGTCAAATGTTTAACAGAAATATGTAATATCGCTTTTATTTATGAGGAGGTAAGATTAAATTGAGTTATTTCATTGTTACTGTTATTTTACACCTAGATATAAGAGATAGAATCATGGATTTCTTTTCATTTAAATGAATATCAGATATAAGCATATTTCTAATTCTTGAGTTACTATGACAGTTAAGTAATCAGAAGGAATGGAATTTGAAGCTTTAATGGATTGAGCGACACAACAAAATCAAAAGCCCTAGTTGAATTAGTGGTATCAAAAACCTTAACTGAATCAGTGGTATCAAAAACCCTAAGTGATATAGTAGTATTAGAAGTCCTAGTTGAATCCATGGTATCAAAAGCCCTAGTTGAATCCGTGGTACTGGAAGCCCTAAGTGAGATAGTGGTACAAAAAGCGCTAAATGAATCAAAGGTAAATGATGCCCTAATTGATATAGTGGCATGTGATGCCCTAATTTAAAATATAGTTGTATTTAATTGTAATTATCATTTGATTTTAAGATGGTGATTTGTAGATGATATTGATCATATGAAATTGTTATAGTGTATTTGTGGACTAACTCGGGTGGTTGCAGAAGAATCCCTAGTTTGATTTTGATCTCAATTTTTTGAGATATGTGGTTTTCAAATTTTTTAGTAATTTCATTTGATGGTATTTCAAGTTTTTAGTTAAGAAATTTTGTCTAACTAATTTTAACGGTAAATCTTATTCACATGAACATGAATGATATAATTGTCTTCCTATGAAATGAAGTAGAAACTATATTTCTTTTAGTTTCATATTTTCTAATTTAGACCCAAGAAAATGGGATGTCACATAGAAGTTCTAACTCTTGAAGTCTCATGGCATGATAGTCTTTATCTATAACTAGACCTTTGAGCAAAACTCTGAGTGAAGGAATCTCAACCTCTAAAGGTAACATTGATTTAGCACCATATGTAAGGGCAAAAGGAGTAGCCCTAATAGGAGTACAAATACTTGTTTTATAGGCCTAGAAATCCAAATTTATCTATAAGTTCCAATCTCTACCATTCTTATGAACTATTCTATGTAAGATTTTGAGAATGGTTTTATTTTATGCTTTTGCTTGATCATTTCCTTGTAGAAAGTAAATGAAGGACCAATGTTGTTTTATCTTGAATTTCTTACAAAGTTGTTTAAGGTCCTTATTTTTTAATTGGCCTCCATTGTTAGTGATAATCTCATAAGGAACTCCATAACTATAGATAATATGATTTAGAATAAAAAGAGAAGCTGTCTTGCCCAAGGCAATAGAAAGTGGGACAACTTCTACCCATTTAGTGAAGTAATCAGTAGCAGTGATAATAAACTTGTGTCCACATGATGAGTTGGGATGAATCTACCCAACAAGATCAAAGGCCCAACATTGAGATGATCAATGAGAGATAGAAGGAATGAGTTCCCTGCCTAGAGCATGTATCAAGTTACCATGTTTTTGACACTTTTCACATGACTTTGCAAAAGCTATTGCATCAATCTACATCATGGGCCAATAGTACCCTGCCCTAAGAAACCTTTGAGCCATAAAAAGACAATTGGAATGTCCCCCACAGATGCCCTCATGGATTTCAACTAATGCTTAATTAGATTCTTCTTTTCCAAGCATCTAAGAAGTGTTCCATCTAGACCCCTCCTATACAAATCACTAGAGATAAGGGAATGGGGATAGGTATTTTGAACAAGGTTTTTGCATTTAGATTGGTTAAAGGTTTTAGGTATAATTCCATCAAAAAGGTATGAATAAATGGAACCATAATGGGATGAATCATGACCCACAAGGGTATAAATAACATGAATTTCTTGGGAATAATAGAGAGGGTGATGCAGCTCTTCCACTGGGAATTCAAATCTTGATTCGTGTTGCTCTAATTGAAGAAGTGAAGCAAGTGTAGCCATAGCATCAAATACTTTGTTTTCTTCTCTAGGGATTTGCTAAAACAAGACAAATGTGATGTAACATCTGAAGGAATCAACCATTTGCTTGTAATGTACCAATTTCTCATTTTTTGTTAAATAATCATCATTGACTTGGTTGATTATCAGTTGTGAATCCTCATAGAAGTGTAAATCTATAATTCTCCATTCTATAGCCATCTTAAGTCCATTTGTCAAAGCTTCATACTTAATAATGTTATTTGTACATAGAAATAATAACTTGTAAGATTTAGGAATCATGTACCCATGAGGAGAAACAAACAACACACCAACACCAAAACCATTTTGCATAAAGGATTCATCAAAGAACATCTTCCATTTTCTTTCAATCATATACATGAGGTGCTTATTTGGGAAATCAACTTGAATAGGTGCATCATCTTGTAGTAAGAACTTAGTGTAGGCTTCTTTTTCTTGTGATGAAAAAGACTGAGCCAAATGTACCATTTGCAAAGCTTCATTCATATCCAATGACTATTTGTGTTGGTTCAATAAGCACTAAAGATCTATCTTGAAAATAAATAGGGAGATGATCAAGTGCCTCATCCTTAGAAGCCTCAAAGAGGTTTTCACCCTCAGATATGTCCTTTCTTTTTACTTTTTTCGGTTCTAACACTGCCACATAGTGGTTTTTTCCATCAGAACTCTTATTCTTCTTATTTTATTTTCTTTTTATTTTGTGACTAAGGTACTTGATGTCTGACTCTATCATGTTGGTAGCTAGTTCATTTGTGGAAGAGACTATGGGTTCAATGGCATTCAAATAGTAGGCTATCTCATAATCATTTTGAAACATTAAAAGCTTAGGTTTGTGATTGTGTTGGGACCAATCAATCAAATTAGGATGAACAAGGGGTAAA
Organism: Cupressus sempervirens; assembly: GCA_028749045.1. Lineage (NCBI taxonomy): Eukaryota > Viridiplantae > Streptophyta > Pinopsida > Cupressales > Cupressaceae > Cupressus > Cupressus sempervirens. The sequence goes on along the minus strand of CM053793.1, from coordinate 249,977,382 downwards.
TCAATGAATGGTTCAAGGTTATGAATATGAATGATATCTTTGGTGACCGAAGAGTCAGAGTCCATCAAGTAATTTCCTAAACTACCCAAATTGGGATTCATCCTAACAAGTAAAGAATCATCCACTAAGGTAACTTGTGAGTTCAAATCATCTAATCCTACATGTGAATCATTGACTAACTCAGGTTGAGAACTATATTTATGAACAATCAATATCCATATTAATTGTAGAAGGCTCCAAGAGAGAGTCCCATTCATACTCATTGGAATTTGTTTTTGAATCTTGACTAGGATGCTTAAACCATGAAGGCTTGGGACATCTAGATGTGGAAACCTCAATATCATCAAGGGTCACATTCTTATTCTAAATTTGTAACTGTCTCATGAGATACTGGACTATGTGAATTTCCCCAAAGGAGATTAGTAAAAGGGACCCAATCTTCACACATATCTTGTTGATTTTCCAAATTAGGTATGTACTGTTGTTCTTCTTTACTATTTGACTTGTCAAGGATAGGAGCAACATTCTTATTGTGATTTGTATATCCCAGGCCAACTGACTTCTTAGACTTGCATCTAAAAAGACCATGATCAAGGGGTTTGGCTCTAACATCTAATCTATTATTGAGAGGGCCATGTCTAGGATAACCAATCTTCTTGACAAAAGTATTACCTCTTCCATAAGCTTTAGGAGAAGGAGTGAAGTTCTCATTGTGCATATACTTCTCTTCTCTTTAAATCCAATCTCTAATAGCCACATCTTCTCTCATCTTGAATAGGCACTACCAACTGTTCAAATGTGTCAAATAATGTAATAGCTAAAGAGGAAGGTTTAATCTCTTGTGAAGGTTTACCATAAGACCTAGGTGAAACTAGTAATGCTGCAAGGGAGTTGATTTGATATCCTCCCATCCCAAGGTCTATGGATTTGAACTTTTCTTTACACTCAACTAAAGTTGCATCAAAATCATCTACTTCTCTATTGAGGGGAACATGAGTCCTTGCTGAAATTGAGTTAATAGACAAAGTATTATCCCCAGGTTTACAAATCTCTTGTTTTGTTGTAAGGGAACTTAACACATTGATGATAGGTAGATGATACTACTTGCATATTGTGAATCCATGGTCTACCAAGTAAAATATTGTATGCAAGGGGTCCAACATCAACTATTTGGAATAAAATGTCTTTTTCAATAGGGCCAATCCCAACGAGAAGGATGACCAACCCCTTTGAACTTCTCTCTACCTCCTCATAGGCTTTGATAGTAATCTTTCTTCTGGTATCAATAACTTGTTCAGACTAAACTAATGTCTTTAAAAGACTCAAAGAAAAAATATTAAGCCTAGCACCCCCATCTATCAACACACACCTAACACAAATTCTATGGATCACGACTTCAATATGAAGGGAAAGATTGTGCAGATGGCTCAAAGATTTATCATCCTTTTCTAAAAAAGAAAGGTAAGAAGGGCTAGCAATATGATTAACAATGTTTTGGAATTGATCGACATCTAAATTGTTGGGGACATTCACCATGCACAAAGCATCCTCAAGGACTTGTTTGTGTCTCAGAGACAACTCTAAAAGCTCAAAGATTGAAATTTGAGTGGGGATTCTTTATAATTGATCAACAAGATTATATTTTGACCTAGGATTAAACACTAATTTTTAAAGAACAAACTTGGATTGCACTTATTTTGGCTTACTTGGGTTTTTTTGAACTAGGTCCTTTGACGATAAGGGGACCTTGACTTCGCATAACAACATTGAGACTTTAGGAAGACATTTTCTTAGGTTTAATTGATTGGTTTGAATTAGGTCCTCTAAGAACAAGAGGACTTTGAGATGACTCTCTAGAGTGAGCACCCCTTAGCACAAAAATAGGGTTTTCACCAAGGATAGAACTCAAATTTAAACCCTAACCACTGGGAACTTTATCTTTCATCATGTTGAAACTTTCTTCTATAACCTTAAGCATATTGACAACATTTTTTGCATTTGCATAAGTGTAATTGGTTGCAACCTTGCCATTCTTAGGTTGGGAAGCTTCCCCTTTCTCATACTTGGGCAAAGGCTCTTTGAACACTATGTGATCAGCATTGGTATTTAATCCATCTATTTCAAGTTTTCCATTCTCAATAAGATCTTGAACAATATGCTTAAATCTCCCATAGCTTTCAATATCATTTAGAATGCCATTGTGAAGTTTGTAATAGGCCTTCTCATCCCACCACCATGGCTTAACTTTAGGTATGTGCAACTTTATAGCATCATAAGGGTGCACAAGATTAAAAACAAGGAGATTCATGAATATCTCTTCATATGAATCACCCAAGTGTGTAAAGTTACGTTTCTCTCCTTTAGGCTTTTCTTGGTATCCTAGCTTGTTACTTTGTTGATTGGCACTGGCCAAATGGAGAACAACTAATTGGTATTTAGGCTTAGAGGAATCCACAACTCCATCATTAACCCCTTTTTTTTTCTTATTCAAATATATGTTATTTCCTTTATCCTTGTTATTTCTATTTTTATTTTGACCATTGTTGTTGTTGTTTCCATTTTTTGTCAAAATACCTTGCTCTCTCAAAACATCCTCAATCCTAAATGGGACTTCAACCATGGTATCAAAGGACTCAAAAACCATCTTCTCAACTTCATACTTCATCTCAGGAACCATGTTACTAATGAGTATTTCAATCTTTTCTTTCTCAAGAATAGTCCTAGAATGGCAAGAGCACTACTATCTCCATATTTGCAAGAAAGTAACAAAGGACTTTCCTTGATTTTTTTTTTGTGTGACATAAGTCCAATAGTGAGATAGATCATGAAAGATTGTATGCAAAATGTTGAACAAATCTCTGAATTAACTCAGGGAACATCTTAACAAGAGGAGTTGTATTGGTAAAGCATTCCATTGCTTGACCCTTAAGAATCCTTGGAAATAATCTCATAAGGTATGAGTCCTCATGCTGACACTCAAAACTCATAGTATAGAATTGATGCACATGATCATTCGGATCCCCATTTTCATCATATTTTTCATATTTGGAGATCTCCATTTTTCTAGGAAAATATTTCATGTCAACACTCTTATCAAGAGGATTAGGACAAACTAAATCAAGTGAAAAGAACTCTTGGTTGGCAATATTTGCTTTAGTTGTTTCTTCAATTGGTCAATTTCTTCTTTAATATAGGGATCATGCTTTTGAATCTTTTTGTCGACATAAAATTTGTAAAGGACCTTAGCACCCTTGTTGATTAAATGTTGAAAGCATGCATCTCTATTTTGTTCCATATATACCTCCATATGTTGCTAAAAATGTGGGTCTTTTTGCATATCCATGAAATCAAAAGAATTGCGGTAAAAGTTTGAGCTACCACCTCCATATTGTGAACCATGATGAGCATGTTGTGAAGGTCATCTTGAAACTCTAGGAGGTATCAATCCCATATAATCATCATGTATTGAAGCTCTCCTTCCTCTAGGACTAGGATATGGTGAAGGTGTTCCCCAATGTTTTCCATTTCATGGAGTCTCAGGAGGAATGAGTGGAGGAGAGTTGTTTCCACCACCAATGTGCACACTACTGACTTTATTTTCAAGTTGCAGAGCCATGAGAAGGTCTTGTGATTCTTGATGAGCTTTCCTTTCTATCTCATTCATAACTTTCCTTTCTTCTTCTAGGTATCTAAATTGTTCTTCCTTCTTAGCTTGTTCCTCTAGAAGGGATTGTCTCTCATGCTCAAGTACTTTGAGTCTGTCACTGGCATAACCGAAAGGTGTCATGAGTAGTGTACACGATCTTGACTATCTAAACCAGTTGCTAGTGATTTTTGCATTCACACAAGTTCTAGAAGGCTCAGTAATTTGATCATCATATTGGAATTTCTCTTCTTGATAGGTATAATGCTTACCTTTCTCAACCCTTTGGTGTGCATCCAAATATCTATCTTCAATATAGGGTGAGGTTGGTCTATTTTTACAAGTGGGATCACCACTGAAAAGGTCAACATAGTATTCATCACTTTGATTCTTCTTTTGTGGAGCCATTGTAAAATTCATCTCCATATCTGAGTGAGGTGATGCTAAGGGTGAAGTCAACTCAATAAGGTCACTATTAGGGTCAATCAAAGCTTTTGGAATATTTTTAGGCAATTGAACAAACATAGATTATTTTCCCTTATGTCTTTGATGAGTTTGAACTAAAGGTAATTGTTAAAGATGACTTGAGGTCACCTTCCTTGATCTACCTGATATCTTGTTGTAATTAGCATGAAAGAAAAGGTACTAGGTGATAGGATAACCCTAAGAAATGTTGGTACCAAACTAGGATAGTAAAATTACTCACTTGTCCAAAAGAGATGTGATAAGATAGAATTTTGCAATAGGCATAAACCAACACTGCCACAGAGGTGCCCACAACTTTGGGTGAATACCCTACAACATGTGGACTAGGAGGATGATTTACCCACATTATAAATAATTAAAATTGAATTTTTATGAAAGTGGATAGACAAGAGATTACTAAGACTCTCCAATCATAATATCAAAGAATCCAAAGGCATATCTTTCTCAACAAGGATGGTCTCTAACTCACAGACTCCAAACAAGGTCACTTGTGAAATTAAAAATCATTAATTCAAGGGGTCAAAGCACAAAAACCCAAGGTGCAAACAAGCTTCTAAAAATGGGGTAGGTAGCCTAATCTGAATTGGATCAACCTAGGGAGACTGGAAATAACAGGATAGAAAAGTAGTTTGATCATAAAGTCTTGACTTAGGAACTTAGATTTTATTTGTTTTAAATATCCAAGTAGGCGTGATAAATTATGAATTATGAATGAGGCACACAAGACAACAATTAGGAATTTCAAGAAAACATCTTCAAACAATGAGTAAGGGACAAAGCAACCTTGCACATGAACAAGAATAGTGTCATAATATTAGTCTAATCCCTAGAACCACCACTATGTATGTTCTCAAAATGTTTTCCAATCATGCACATAGTCCTAGAAAAGAAAATTCAGTAGCACTATGGTTCTTAGTAATGTTCAACTCTACAAATTTTGCAATCTAGAGTGGGTAAAATCTAATCTTGGTGCACCAAGGTTTTGACATATTCCAAGAATTTAATTAATTAGAGATACTGAAGAGATATGACAACCCAACAAAAGACTACACTTATGAAGATTTCCCCCACAAGGACATATATATAGCAGTTTCTACTACCACATCAAAAATGGCTATTACCGCTTGAGGTTTCATCCATGTGGTTGAATCAATAAAGGGAATGTCCACTATGATTAACCCTCTCTAATCAAGAAAGACTCACAAAGTTGAACCACATGGGGACTTGGTTTGGATTCAAGGGTTTGAAATTTCTAGTGTGCCCAAAAGGGAACATAGCATACTCCTCTAGCCTCTTCACCTTACCCAAACATAGCAAGCAAGATTCCTTGACATGCTAATTCGAAATCAACTCAAATTTTTTTTGGAAAAGCCAACAACAAACACCACTAATCTCAAAAGAGAGAGTACTAATAGATGTTGAAGAAAAATCCAACTGAAATAGTGAGATAATAACAAATATCCTTCCTTACCTACAAGGGGATCTATCATCAAGAAGAGCTTTGCATGTAAGGAAAGTGAACGAAGCACATTCCCTCAAGAACTCCACAAATAGTGTTCATAGAACCTAATTACTATGTTGGTATATTTTAAAAAAGTACTAAAACTACTAAGCGACAAAAATGCTTAATACCAAAATGACAGTACATACAAAATCTAAAGATCAGCCTATTCTTATTAACAATGGCATATGTAAGGTATTTGGACCCAACTTCAACAAAACCACAAATGGTTTTCTACTCTTTTGGCTCTGCAAAACCAAGGTGGGTGTACCCAAAGATGGCTCAAAACTGATGCAATTGTATGAGGATTATTCTTAGTTTCATTCTGATTCTCATTTCAAGATCCTCAAAAATATACATAATTCTTACTAACTTGATAAACACATCCCATAAACAGATATGGCAAAGAAGTCTTCTATAGATCTGCAGATGTTTTCAACAACAATGGCTAACTGAAGCTAAAAAATTTTGTCCAGACAAGTGCTGGCCAACTTTGAAGATCTACAGGAAATAAAAAGTAAAATTTGATTTGATGATGCATTTGAAAAAACATTTGTAAGATATTTCTCCTTCAGCTGAAATAACTTGATCAGTGCCTAATCCATTGGGGTTCAGAGTCTATAGAAAATTCTTAGATCTAATTTGTTGCCTTACAAAATTTTTTATTAGCAATTCCTATCAGAACTTATCATTCAAAAATCCTTTTCAATACTTAAGGAATCTTATCACATTCATCAAAGCCTTTATTTAATCCATTGAATTAACAACAATGATAAATGGATATACAACCTAACTAGATTGCATTCAATTGTACAAGCTTTTACTCATACAACATCAAGGTAGCTAAGTATTTAAAAGGAGACAAAATTCAAAAAGAACTAATATGGGGATAGTTCATAAGTTGTATTCATTTCCTTTGAAAATGGTATATCCTTTATAGTAGACTCAGAATGGCCTTCAGAAAGAAACACAGCTCATTCAATATTCCTGTATTCTCAGAGACTTTGCAGAAAAATACATTACAAACTTGCTTTCAAAATTTGGACCAAAAACTAGACTAAGCACAATACTTAGAAGAAATAGAATTTGGACCCTTCTTTAGCCTTCGAATCTCACTTAAATAATGTGAGATGCAACAAGCTTTGGGATAAAGAGAGTGACATGTGTCCCCTAAAAGATAATAACGAATGTCTGTAGTACAAGAAAAAAAACAAATAATAGAAAAGCTAACACATCAAACCATCCTGGGTGGGTCCCTTTCTGTTATACTTCTCATTTGTTTTAACAAGAAGATAGGATCTGATTCTCCAATTATTCTTCATCCTTAGAGTAAGTAGCCATGAGGTTTGAAAGTGATGTATCGTCTTCAGTTACTTGTAAATTTACTCCAACCTGGGGATTTTCCATGTCCTCATTATTAACTTCAGGGGTGACTTTTACTTTTACATTTTCCTCCTCATCATCTTTTGACATTTGTTCTAGAAACTAATTTTTCCATTTATTAAAAGCATCATCATCTGGCCAATCAAAGCTCAGAGCTTCTCTTTGTATCATTATTAAAGAATTTGCATTTTCTTCTAAAACATCAAATTCTTTCCTCATAGCAGTACAAAACAACTGTATTTTTACTAGCTCTTCATTTATCTTTGCCCAGAACCAGTGGCTAGTTTCACTTATGATGTTTATTATTCTTTCATTTAATAACTCATCCATCTCCCTTTTCCACTTTTCTTTTTCTTTTATTGTATCAACAGATTCTAAAGCACAAGGAAATAGGGTGAATTTTTCAGCATTGTATTGGGAAAAACAGAGTGTTAATCTTCTCTGTAAAGAATCTCTTTCATCATCAAAATTCTCTAGCTTATTTAATAAATCAAAAATCTTCTCAACTTGATGATAAGACATTTGGACTGCAGATATACATATGATTGTAATATCATTATTTCTCTCCCTCCATTTCTGTGCAATAAGAGTCAGTTTATCCTTATCCCTATTTAACTCATCCATGAGGGCTGCAATTCTTGTCAACTGATCAAAAAAAGTTGACCATTGTATTTTATCCCTAAGATATATTACACCCTACTTTAATTTTTCTTCATATTGATTTCTTAATTCTATCTGCAACTCATGAAATTTTGTTTTTTCTTCTTCAAATTCCTCTGCAGTATAGAATTGGGGTCTTTCAGGGGTGTCAAGTATTTCAATAATAGGGGTTGATCTAGATCCAACCAATGGCTATGAAGAGTATGCAATTGTAGGTGCACTGGATTCTCCCATTTTTCTTTTCCCCAGTATCCTCTCCATTTGAGACATTTTTTTTTCCAATAATTGTATCCATATACCCCTTTCCTCATATGCCTTCAAAACTTCTTCAAACCTAGCATTGATTTGGGCAAACTTATCTTCTTCTTGTCCAGATACAACACCACCCAATTTTAGCATTTTTGAAGCCATTCCCATTACTTGTTTACTACTTACCTCACTAGCCCTATCTACTATCAATGTACCAGTATGTTCTATAGTGGGAAACTCATGCATCCTGGTACTTTCTCTCTTATCTATGGACCACAAAACAAGGGCTTGGTGGTCATTACTAAATTTGATCCCTCTATGAACCTGTAAGACTTCTTTAGCAGTTGTCAGTTGAACATCCTTCTACTTCCTTACTAAATAAAAAAAAATAGCATTTGCTATATCCCATTCTGGCAGAAGGAAGACTCCTGATTTTCTAACTATTTGCCTTCCAGCTTCAGGAGTGAACTGGGCAAAATCACTTAAAAACTTTAATTTTACCTCTTCCTTGATAACTAGGTCAGATTTATTTGGTTTCTCAGCCTTGATCTTCTCACAGGCTTTCTCAAAATTCTTTATATTCAGTCTCCATAAAAACTGAGCAAAAGCCCTAGACCTTACAAAATTTTCATTATTAATAAATCTTTCAAAAGCCTGGGCAACAATTGGGTCAATTTCCTTACCTTGGTAATCAGCAATGGTCAAGTCCAAGGAAGGTGTAGGAGGTTCCTATGGCTCTCAAACATTTAGGTCTGTAGAAGTGACAATCACATCCCCATCTCCTCCCATTTGTATAAGTTGTTCCTTTAGAGATGCCTCATCATCTATTTGGATTGGAGACTAGCTTGGGGAGTATTGTTCTTTTTGAGAAGAAGAAGACCCCTGCTCCAATTTTTGTCTTTTTGGAGAGTTGGCTGCAGATGGACTTCTTAGCCTTGGCTTCTCATGAGTGGGTTCCTGTTGCACACTTTGAACCATGACATAACCTGCCCTTTTCTGCAATGTATATTGGCCAGGAGTTACTACATTTCTACCACTCATTCTTCTTTGTATTTTTGCTGCCTTGTCTGGGTGCGCCTTGATAAATATATCTTTCTTTTCATTCATAGTCTAAATTATTAGAGCAAAATTATTCATTAATGCCTGTATTTTATCTCCCTAGTATTTCTTATCTTTCAATGGGTCGTACTAGGGGTCAAAAGCATGAATGAATTCCAGGTTTTTACTGAAAACTATCCATTTCTCTTTCCTTAATTCTTGCTCCTGCAATGTGAAAACATTTCTGATTATATCCTCTGGATAGTAAACCCGATGTACCATATGGGAAGCTCTCACCCTTTCTCTTAATAAATCATAGAATCCTTCAGGGTCAATGAATCTGGCGTGAGATTCTGCCATGTTATATTTATTCAAAAACAAATTTAAATGCTTCCACCCCTTTTTTAGAAAATAAAAATCATGCACTACAGTAACCATTGGAAAGAAAGTGCCCTTCTTGACCAATTCCCTCTCATCTATAGTACCTATCTGCCACAAGAGCTTGGCTATCCCTATCTTCAAAGGTACATGAAAAGGTAACACATGAGGTTTTCCTAAGAAACCATAAACTCTTATTACTGTTGAAACATTGTAGGGAATTATATCCCCCTTGTTGTGACTAAAAAGTAACCCTTTAGCATGGTCCTTGGGTCTGATCAATTCTAATAATGCTTGTGGGATTCTAGGGCTATCTCTTCTTAAAAGCAGTCTAAGCTTTGATGCAAAATACCTGTCAAATCTTACATAACTAGCATCAGTGGCCTCTGAAGTCATATCCACACTCCATAATTGCACTGGATTTCTTTCTCCATCCTTTGTGGTTTCTAACTCCATACTTTTGGAGAAGAAAGCATATCCTTTGTATAAACATACATGCATCATCAATGAATACCAATAGAATGGTTTGTTTACTTTCCCCTTTGCTATTCCAACCAGCCTGTTGTGAATCTCTTTTGCTAGGAAAGTGGCAAAATCTATAATGGTACTCATTCCAAATTGAAGGGTTTGAGCAATTATAAGGACCACAAAACCTGGAATTTGATCACCCTCATTGATCCCCAAGATCTTGCAAAGAGAAAAATATATTGCTTGAGCTCTCAGATTGAAATGTCTTCTTAACAATGGCTTTGGAGTACTGGCTGTGATCATAGGAAAATTTCCAACCCTAGCAGCATGCTCCTGTAGTGGCCCTGTTCTCAAATACACTCATTGTGCATCATATCTAGCTTGCAAATCATCCAGATTAATGATTTCATGCACAACGTGGTTAGGGTTCAGGTTGAAAACCTCACTGAACAATTCAGGTAAAATCCTAAAAAGGTTGACCCCTAAATGATTTTTTACCCACCTTGTGATAGGATCATACCTCTTTGCCAGGTCCATCAATAAATCACTATCAAAGAAAACATTGGGGACTACTAATTTTCTAATGTCAAATAACCATACATTGCTCATAGGAGTGTCCAAATTTCGCTTTGAAAAGCATTTCTTAAACAACTCCAAACCTCCCATGGAAACCTGGGCATCCCTTATTCAATTAGCTTTGTCATAAAATCCTTCTGCCACAACCAATCTAGGGTTTTTTGGAACAAGCTCCCTTCCCTTTGTTATTTCATGCACTGATAAAGGGAATTGTTGGAGAAAATCATCATGCACTGAACGTTTTAGATAATCTTTTTGTCTAGTAAACTCTTTTCGGGGCGGCATTTCTAATGAAACTTTGGAAAATTCACAATAGCAGATGCTTCAAACTTTACTCAGAAAGTCATAGAGCACTTACCCGCTAGAAATCGCACTTCTACACTATATGATGTCTTCTGCAATTTTATTGGAGTATTAACCGAGAAATTCTGTGCCTTAGCTCTGAAATCTTGAATGCCCTTCTCTTTCTATACTTTGGTGATTCATTAATGGTGAAATCGTGGGCTCTTTTTATGAATTAAAATCATATGCACCAGGTCTGGATCACATTTACTCTCAGTAATCGTTGCCTACAATTTGCACTCAAATTTGAATCCCGTATGTAGATTTTACCAGATTGCACGGTCCTGATTTAAAATAACAAGGCTTTACAGTCTTTTTTGAAAAATGCTACGTGTCATCATTGCGCTTCCCTGCATTACTTAATAACCTGCATCTTTATTATGCGGGGATGCGTCAACCGTCGATCAAGACAAGATCAACGATCGGAATAATCCATTTCGTATTAACGACTAACTAGCTATACTGACCAACAGGAAATTGCCATATTAGCTTATACTATTTGACAACACTTCATGCCAGTGGATACCGTATCTTCTTTTGAGCAAGCAAGTGTTTGACATCATCACGAACATGTGTCACCACTGTGCTTTCTCGCATTACTTAATAACCTGCATCTTTATTATGTGGGGATGTGTTAATCGTTGATCAAGATAGGATCAACAGTGATGCTTCTTCTTATTCATTAAGCAACCAAAAACCTTCTTTGCATACCTAGCATTAAACATCATCAATCGTTTGCAGTGTAGCATACTGAAATATCTGACCCCACATTGCCACGCATCACCACTGCGCTTCCCCGCATTACTTAATAACCTGCATCTTTATTATGGGGGGATGCGTCAACCGTTGATCAAGATAGGATCAATAGTGATACTGCTTGGTAAGTAATCTTCATAGCTCTGCTAATGAATCCACCAATGATATCACAGAAAAAAAAAATATGTGCAAAAGTATTGACAAATCTAACATGCAGGAGCTTTTGTAGCATACTAGATCTCACCAAACATCAGGGGCTACGTGTCATCATCGTGCCTCCCTGCATTATTTAAAAACCTACAACTTTATAACGCGGGGATACGCTGACCCTTGATCTCTGATAGATCAATGGTGATTGAAAAATACTTCAACTTGGCATCCTTTCAAATGGAATATCGCAATTAAAGGTACACAAAGGATTTTCAAAAGGCATTCTGACGTAAATAAAATATTTAGGATAAAAACCCTACCAGAATATTTGAAGAAAATACCTTTTTTTTAAAAATTTGAAAACAAAGGCATCACAAAACAAAGACATAACTGATTTTTCACCCAAGTACCAGAAAAAATTCCTATACTATGAAAAATCACGCCATCAATGGCTCTGTCTGGGGATGATAGACTACTTGAGTCTATGCAAGAATTCAGAATCTCTAGGAGAGCAGGCCACATATTTGGTAAGATGACAACTTCTTCAGAGAGCACAAAGCAATACACAAAAAAAAGGAACCAGACTACACAAGGATATTTACAAGGATTTACAGAAAGCACAAAAAGCACAAAACAACAGGAAACCCTAAAACTACTGTTCATGGAGGAAAATAAGTATTTTTCAAGAAAAATACCTCTTCAAGAACTATCCATGAACTAGCAATTCAAGAACATTGTCAAATATATCTTTGAGTATATAAGAATCTTCACCCCAAGTATTTTCAATGAGGTATGGGCCTAACCAAATAGGATCAAATTTGCAATGTTTTCCTTTATCTTCAATTCTAGCATTCCACATTAAGACTAAATATCCACTTTCAAATTTTCTACTTACAGTTCTTTTATCATAGAGTGTCTTGACTTGCAATTGCAACTTTTGGTTCCTTAAAGATGCTTATCTTCTGGTTTCGGTCAGTCCTACCAATTCATCCATTCTTTCTTGCATTTCATCTGTAGTATCTTCATCATATAACTGGATGTAATTGTATAGTCCCATCAAGTTATTTTGAGGCATTCTGGCTTGAATCCCATACACTAAATCAAATGGAGCTACACCAATTTCTTTCTTTACAGTTACTCTGTCGGCCCATATTGCCAACTGTAACCTAGAATCCCATGCCTTTTTATTATCATCTAAGGTTCTCTAAATGACCTTCAGCATGCTCTTATTTGTGGACTCAGCTTGTCCATTCCCTTGTGGATGATATGGAGTAGATGATGACCTTGTCATTCCATATTTATCACAAAACTTGATGAATTCCTCAGATCTGAAGCACATAGAATTATCTGTGATAGTTCTCTATGGACATCCAAATCTAGAAATAATATTATTCAACAGGAAATTATTTACCACTTTACTTGTTGCATTTCTTGTGGGGATAGCCTCTACCCATTTTGTAAAGTAGTTAGTGGCAACCAGAATCCAAGAATAGCCAGTGCTAGACTTGGGGAAAATCTCTCCTATGAAGTCCAGACCCCATTGTTGAAAAGGTGCTTGAATCTCAACTAGCTTCAATGGAGTATTTCCTAAGAATTTCAGCTTTCCAGCAAACCTCTGACAAGGATCACATTTTCTAACCATAACTTGAGCATCCTTGAATAGAGAAGGCCACCAGAATCTAGCTCTCATTATCTTATGTGCAGTAGTTTTGGCCATGTAGTGTCCCCCGCATAATCCAGCATGCATTTCTTTCAAAACCTCTTTTGCCTTTTCTTTATCAACACACTTCAATAGAATTCCCTCAAAATTTCTCCACCATAGGTTATTTTGGACGATTACATACCTGATGGCTTGCAATTTAGTATTCCTCTTTTCATTGTCAGGTAGATGGGGAGGAGCTTCCATATGTTGCAAATAATATATGACATTGGTGTACCAATCACATTGGTCCATGTCACATAAGTCAGTTATGAGATCGTCATTTACCAGATTTATCTGATTAGCCTCTAGATTAGTTTTAGCCATGAGTTTGGCCAAACCTTGACCTCTTACTAATTTTTTTATTTGTATATCAATGTTAAATTCCTTGATTCTATTGATCCACCTACACCTCCTACCTGAAACTTCTTGCTGAGAGAATATATCTTTGACTGCAGCACTAGGTACAAAAGCGATAATAGTAGCACCTACCAAGTAACTTCTGAAAGCTTTTACAGCTTTTACCAAAGCATATGCTTGCTTTTCATTTATTTTATACTTCAATTCAGCAGGCTGTAGTGACTTGCTAAAAAAGGCAATAGGCTGCTCATATCCTTCTTGATTTTTCTGTAATAAGACTGCAGCTACGGTATGGAATGATGCAAAAGAGAAAATATGCATGGGCTTTGCATAATCTGGGGTCCTCAATACTGGAGCATTCTTTATTGTAGTTTTTATATCTTGGAATGCTTGTGAAGGTTCACCATTCTAATCTATAATGGCTCCTTTCTTGAGCATCTTTGAGATGGGTCTACTGATTTCAGCAAAATTGGTAACAAATCTCCTTAGAAAATTGACTTGGCCAAAAAAGGACTGAATTCCTTTCACATTTTTTGGTTTGGGGACTTTGTCAATAGCTACTACCCTTTCAGGATCTATTTTTACCCCATCCTTAGACACTATGTGTCCTAATAATTTTCCTTCTGTGACCTCGAATGTGCATTTCTTTGGGTTTAAAGATACTCCATATTCCAAGGCTTTTATAAAGATTTTTTCCAAATGTTTGCAGTGATCTTCAGCCTTATTAGAATATGCTGTGAGATCATCCTGATACACAACCATAAATTTGTCAATATACTCATGAAATGCTACATCCATGGCTCTTTGGAAGGTAGATCCTACATTAATCAAGCCAAAAGGCATCCTCACATACACATATGTTCCCCAAGGGGTTGTGAAGGCTGTCTTGAACTGTTCACTTTCTTTTACTAGAACTTGATTATATCCAGAAAAACCATCCATCATTGACATCAATTTAGAGCCAGTCACTTGTTGTAACATGGCTTCCATATTAGGTAAGCCATAATTGTCTTTCAGAGATGCAATGTTTAAATTTCTAAAATCAACACAAAGCCTAATATCTCCATTCTTCTTCCTGACAGGAACCAAGTTTGAAACCTAGGTGGAATGCCTGATTGGTTTGATTATCCCACCATCTCTCATTTTTCTCAGTTCTTCTTGTATTTTTGGGGCAAGGGTAGGATTGATTGGTCTCTATTTTTTCCTAAAAGGTCTTACATTTTCCTTCAATGGTATGACATGCTAGAAAAGATCCTCCCTGTAAGCCTTAAGGTCATCATATGACCAAGCAAAAACATGTCTGTATTTTCTAAGTAGGTCAATCAATGTTTTCTTGATTTCAATAGGCAGATGTTGGCCAATATAAACCCTTTTAGGAACTTCATCAGTACCCAAGTTTATTTCTTCTAACTCCTGGGGTTTGGGGTCGTTAACTCTTGATTTTACTCTGTCTTGGCTATCAAAAATATTTTCCAAGACTACTAACCCCTTCGGCATCTTATTTGTTTTCAATTGCATTATTTCTTGACCAAAAATGGTTTCCTTCCCATTTATGGTTTCAATCAGTCCACTGCAATCCATATCCTGACCGTGATACTTGTCTTCATTTAACAAAAAATTTGTAATATCTTTGTCATCTTCAAAAACCTGCCAATTTTCAATGTTGTTAGGTATGGAAGGCCTATTTTGCACCTCAATCTGGGATATTCCTACAAATGATATTTCTTTTGGCTTGATGACTACATTTTCCAATAGATTAGCCATCTTATTTTGGGTCCTATCTCTCCATGAGATCCCAAATGCATCAAAGAATTCTATCTGATCCCAGACTGCATTTCTATATTGTTTCAATCTCCTATTTTTAGATGAGTAGGTTCCTTTGATCTAAGAGATAATTAGTTTAGAATCCCCTAAGACATATAATTTCTTAATTTTATGATGTATGGCAACTTTGAGCCCTAGCAACAATGCTTCATACTCTGCAATATTATTAGTGCAGGAAAACTTCAAGGTGAATGAATACCTAAAAGTGTTATTCTTAGGGGACACAAAGACTACACCTGCCCCTGCACCCTCTTTAGAACTAGCCCCATCAAAGAACATTGTCCATAATTTTGGTGAATTCATGCAACATTCAACTTCATTTTCGATGATAGCAGGTAAATTTTCAACTTCCTGAATAATTAATTCAGCCCTGAAAGCATTAATCCTAATATCTAGGAAACAAGTGGTATCTTTGTCAATTTCTTCACCTAAGATGTGGTTAACCCTTGGTTCCCTATTTACCCTAAAAGCTTTGTCCCCTATATGAAAAGTGGCATAAGTAATATCACATTGTAGGCTTCCTCCCATGGCAGCACTCCATTTTCTAGAAAGTAACATTTCGTAGTGTGGAGGTATATCTACCACAAGGATAGACATGGTCAATTCTACTTCAGGATATGCAGCCAGTTTGAATGGTAGGGCATTTATAGTACCTATGACTGGGACTTCTCTAACATCCATCCCTCTGCATCTGCCTTGCTTGGTATCTACCTTCAATCCTAAGGCTTCCATTACTTTGAAAGGCATTATAGTGTTGGAAGCTCCTGAGTCTATCATGCAATTTTTTAAGGTCTTCCCTTTTATGATTAGACTGAGGAAAAAAAGATCAATATCTTCTATGAATGCCACTGAGGAATCATCTAGAAACATTTGAGGAATCTGGGATATGATACCACTATCTTCTATTACTAATGGGGTCTGTTGGGACATAGTTTGATCTATAATAATATTATTTTTTGCTATTCCACCCAACCATGACAAAGCCTTATTCTTATGCTCTTCAATTCTAAAAAGTTCAGACAAGGGCACTTTTACAGTAATTTGAGATAACATGGATATCATATCAATAGGTTCCACCACAGTAGGTTTTATAATAGTACCTAGAATCAGAGTCTTTTGAGTAGTAGGCACCACATTTTGCTTGATAACATCTGGTTCTGACTTCTTTGGTTGCACAACTAGTTTTGTTGCTTCACTTATATGAAATTGAACCTTCTTCTTTGGTTCCCATTTCTTACCCTTGTTCTCCTTGATTTTAGGCACATCTACGCTGACTTTCTTGTCTTGATCATTCATCTTATGAGTGATGTCCTTGATGAAGACACTAGATGGCCTTCTTGCATCATTATTTATTGCTCTATTTCTCAAATTATAATTACTATGGACTTGTGAAATCATTTTGGCTGTAATTCTTTCAATCTCCTCCTTGGAGGGCATTCTTAAACTTGTGAGACCTACATCAGAAAATGTACTGCATACCTTATCTGTATCATACCCTTCATCATCTGAAGGTACTTGCTGATGATGTAGTTGGTAAGCAATTCTCTGGCTAGTAACATTATTTTCAGGCTCTTCTGAATCAGAATCTATCAAATCATCACACATACTCACCATATTACAGCTTATATTGTCATGGTTTTTCTCTTCTGTTTCTTCTTCAACTTGCACTCCTTGGGCTTGGGAAAATGATTGAGCAACAACACAATAATCAACAGAATGAGGTGATTGGCATATAATGCACCATGGTACATCATCATTCATATTTACGGTGTTCCTTTGCAAGGGGTCTGGAGTACCCTTATCCTTCACATTTTGGGTTTGGTTGGGAACTGGTTTACCATCTTTCCACTGAGTGGTGTAAGGGTAATTCTGCATCCTAGGCTACCTATTGAAGTTGTTATTATTCATAGGGGGTCTTTCAGCAACATTTGGCTTATTGAAACTAGTGGGATTCATCTTCTTGAGCATTTCTAAAAACTGGCCTATAGTAGCTTCTTTGGGCTTTTTTCCTATAGGAGTTTTGTCACCCTCCCTTTTATTATTGTTTTTAGGATTAAAAAGCTTAGGATCATCCCTCCTACCTAGTTTGCTAGATGCCTTTCTATTATTCTCTATATTTACTGCAACTCTATAGGCATCTCTCAAAGTTTTAGGATCTTTATCCCTCAATTGATAAGCCATTTTTCTATCAAAAGCATTGAAATAGGTTGTGAGACAGACATATTCATTTAACCTCATGAATTGAAAAAGTTTGTACATACCTTTTTGGAATCTCACATTGAAATCAAATGTGGGCTCATTTGGATTCTTCTTGATATTGTTGAACTCATTCAACATGAATCCTGCATTGGTATTGTCCCCATACTGCTCTTTGAACAACTTCTCCAAATCACTCCATGAGGTAATACTATCATCAGGCAACCTCCTGAACCAATCCCTTGCATCCTCTGTTAGTGAATGCACAAACAATTTCATTACCATGTCTTTGTGTTCAACTTCATAATCATTCAACATGTCAATGAAAATCCTCAAATGATCTTCACCAGTAACAACATTATTTCCAAAAAACTTAACCACTTTATCCCTTAAATCAAATGATATGGGATGGGGGGCACCAGGAATACCAACAAATGATATCTGTCTATACTTGTCCAGGTATATAGGTTTCTTCAGGAAACCAGGAACATTTGAGGTACTAGTTATATTAGCTTGACTTAGTAGAGCAGCTTGGGACTATTGTGGTGGGACAAATGGGACTTGAGTGCCAATATTGGAAGATGAGGTAGGAGCAGATTGGGGTATTCCCTGAGTTGAAATTGTGGGAGCACTAACTAGTGCAGTATTTGTAGGTGGGATAGACAAATTGGGCTATGAGGCCATTGCAGAATTAGACTTTATGAATTGGATTTTCCTTCTAGTTTCTGTAGCTTGAGCTCCATTCTCAACCTTCTTAAGCTCTTTTGCAAGATCTTCCCTCTCTTTTTGAGCCTTCTCAAGATCTAGATCTAACTTCGACATGGAGGGTTGTATAGGTTTGCTTGGTATAGCTTGAGGCTCATTTATTTGGATTCCTATAGCCTTGCCTTTCCCTTTATCTGAAGCTTTTGCAGTGGGCTCTATAGGATCAACTTGAATAGGTTTATAGGCTTGAACTTGAGAAATAACTGGTTCTGGCCTTTGATTTAGGTGTTTCTCCTATTCTTGCACTTTAGCTCTCAGATTATCAACATCTCCAAAAACATCTTTATGGAGAATTGTGGTATTCTCTTCTAATTTTTTATTTTTCTCTTTCAAAGTAGCCATCCTTCTCAGCAGAGTATCTCTTTCTATTATGGCATCTAAGGTGGCTTTCTCCTTCTCCTTTTCAAGACGAATGCATTTAGCTTCTTCCTCAACAATCCATTTCTTAAAAAATTCTATCTCAGAGTGCACTTCTTTAGGATCTGTAGAAGTTGCCTCAGAATTAGCAGGGTCATCCAGATCTATAAGGTTTGGTTCTACATATGGGGCTACTATGAGATTAAAAGGATTATCAGATGAACTCCTAAATCCTAGCCTATAATTCATATCTGCTACAGGATCTGGTCTTAATGAAGCAATTCCCATAGTAGACACATCCTTGTCTTGAAAAACTCTCTCATCTAGTAATGGGGTACTAAAAATACCTCCTAACAGTCTTGTAGTTTTGGATTTAGAGCTAAGTGAAGAAGACTCTCTTCCTATTACTGGTTGATAATGGGAATTGATGGAAGCATTACCTCTGGATTTCCAAGTGGGATTTGGATCTGTCTTTTTCTTATTCTAGTTCTTCCTACCACCTTGGGGTAAATCAGTATACATTGATACATTAGGATTGGCTCTCATGTAAGCTCTTGTGTTTTTTCTCTTGTCAGCCATATTCACCTTTTGTTACAATAAGCACTAGCTTCAAAACCCTGACTGAGTTACCACCCTATTTTGATAAAAATATAATGACACTTTAGCTGACCAAAGGAAAATAATACACAAGTAGGAACAAAAATAAATGGCATAGACAGACCAATCACTGATATAGTAAGACTGTAACTCTTGCTTGTTAGATAAGACACTTGGATAGGCTGGGTACGTCAGTGTGCAACAATAGTACTTGGGCTCTATCTTCTTTAAATTCTCAAGGTTTGACACTAAAAGATTCCCTTATAACCATGGGCAAAACATAGATCGCATGACACACACGTACACAGCAGGACCAAAGAAAACTATAGTACTTTTCACAGATGTGTTGGACAATTCCCTAGTAGAGTCGCCATTTTGTTAGTGTGTTTTAAAAAAGTACTAAAACTACTAAGTGACAAAAATGCTTAATACCAAAATGAATTTACATACACAATCTAAAGATCAGCCTATTCTTATTAACAATGGCATATGTAAGGTATTTGGACCCAACTTCAACAAAACCACAAATGGTTTTCTACTCTTTTGGCTCTGCAAAACCAGGGTGGGTGTACCCAGGGATGGTTCAAAACTGATGCAACTGTATGAGGATTATTCTTAGTTTCATTCTGATTCTCATTTCAAGATCCTCAAAAATATACATAATTCTTACTAACTTGATAAACACATCCCATAAATAGATATGGCCAAGAAGTCTTCTATAGATCTGCAGATGTTTTCAACAACAATGGCTAACTGAAGCTAAAACATTCTGTGCAGACAAGTGCTGGCCAACTTTGAAGATCTATAGGAAATAAAAAGTAAAATTTGATTTGATGATGCATTTGAAAAAACATTTGTAGGATATTTCTCCTTCCGCTGAAATAACTTGATCAGTGCCTAATCCATTGGCGTTCAGAGTCTATAGCAAATTCTTAGATCTAATTTGTTGCCTTACAACAAATTTTATCAGCAATTCCTATCAAAACTTATCATTCAAAAATCGTTTTCAATACTTAACGAATCTTATCACATTCATCAAAGCCTTTATTTAATCCATTGAATTAACAGCAATGATAAATGGATATACAACCTAACTAGATTGCATTCATTTGTACAAGCTTTTACTCATACAACATCAAGATAGCTAAGTATTTAAAAGGATACAAAATTCAGAAAGAACTGATATGGGGATAGTTCATAAGTTGTATTCATTTCCTTTGAAAATGGTATATCCTTTACAGTAGACTCAGAATGGCCTTCAGAAAGAAACACAGCTCATTCAATATTCATGTATTCTCAGAGACTTTGCAGAAAAATACATTACAAACTTGCTTTCAAAATTTGGACCAAAAACCAGACTAAGCACAATACTTAGAAGAAATAGAATTTAGACCCTTCTTTAGCCTTGGAATCTCACTTAAATAATGTGAGATGCAACAAGCTTCAGGCTAAAGAGAGTGACATGTGTCCCCTAAAAGATACTGACGAATGTCTATTGTAAAAGACAAAAAACAAATAACAGAAAAGCTAACACATCAAACCATCCTGGGTGGGTCCCTTTCTATTATACTTCTCATTTATTTTAACAAGAAGATAGGATCTGATTCTCCAATTATTCTTCATCCTTAGAGTAAGTAGCCATGAGGTTTGAAAGTGATGTATCATCTTTAGTTACCTGTAAATTTACTAAAACTTTGGGATTTTCCATGTCCTCATTATTAACTTCGGGGGTGACTTTTACTTTTACATTTTCCTCCTCATCATCTTTTGACATTTGTTCTAGAAACTAATTTTTCCATTTATTAAAAGCATCATCATCTGGCCAATCAAAGCTCAGAGCTTCTCTTTGTATCATTATTAAAGAATTTGCATTTTCTTCTAAAACATCAAATTCTTTCCTCATAGCAGTACAAAACAACTGTATTTTTACTAGCTCTTCATTTGTCTTTGCCCAGAACTAGTGGCTAGTTTCACTTATGATGTTTATTATTCTTTCATTTAATAACTCATCCATCTCCCTTTTCCACTTTTCTTTTTCTTTTATTGTATCAAAAAATTCTAAAGCACAAGGAAATAGGGTGAATTTTTCAGCATTGTATTGGGAAAAATAGAGTGTTAATCTTCTCTGTAAAGAATCTCTTTCATCATCAAAATTCTCTAGCTTATTTAATAAATCAAAAATCTTCTCAACTTGATGATAAGGCATTTGGATTGCAGATATACATATGATTGTAATATCATTATTTCTCTCCCTCCATTTCTGTGCAATAAGAGTTAGTTTATCCTTATCCCTGTTCAACTCATCCATGAGGGCTGCAATTCTTGTCAACTGATCAAAAAAAGTTGACCATTGTATTTTATCCCTCAGATATATTACACCTTGCTTTAATTTTTCTTCATATTGATTTCTTAATTCTATCTGCAACTCATGCAATTTTGTTTTTTCTTCTTCAAATTCCTCTGCAGTATAGAATTGGGGTCTTTCAGGGGTGTCAGGTATTTCAATAATAGGGGTTGATCCAGATCCAATCAATGGCTGTGAAGAGTATGCAATTGTAGGTGCACTGGATTCTCCCATTTTTCTTTTCCCCAGTATCCTCTCCATTTGAGACATTTTGTTTTACAATAATTGTATCCGTATACCCCTTTCCTCATATGCCTTCAAAACTTCTTCAAACCTAGCATTGATTTGGGCAAACTTATCTTCTTCTTGTCCAGATAGAACACCACCCAATTTTAGCATTTCTGAAGCCATTCCCATTACTTGTTTACTACTTACCTCACCAGCCCTATATACTGTCAATGTACTAGTATGTTATGCAATGGGAAACTCATGCATCCTGGTACTTTCTCTCTTATCTATGGACCAAAAATAAGGTCTTGGTGGTCATCACTAAATTTGATCCTTCTATGAGCCTATAAGACTTCTTTAGCAGTTGTCAGTTGAACATCCTTCTGATTCCTTACTGAATCAAAAACAATAGCATTCGCTATATCCCATTCTGGCAGAAGGAAGACTCCTGATTTTTTAACTATTTACCTTCCAGGTTCAGGAGTGAACCGGGAAAAATCACTCAAAAACTTTGATTTTACCTCTTCCTTGATAATTGGGTCAGATTTATTTGGTTGCTCAGCCTTGATCTTTTCACAAGCTTTCTCAAAATTCTTTATATTTAATTTCATAAAAACTGAGCAAAAGCCCTAGATCTTACAAAATTTTCATTATTAATAAATATTTCAGAAGCCTGGGCAAAAATTGGGTCAATTTCCTTACCTTGGTAATTAGCAATGGTCAAGTCCAAGGAAGGTGTAGGAGGTTCCTGTGGCTCTCCGACATTCAGGTTTGTAGAAGTGACAATCACATCCCCATCTCCTCCCATTTGTCTAAGCTGTTCCTTTAGAGATGCCTCATCATCTATTTGGATTGGGGACTAGCTTGGGGAGTATTGTTCTTTTTGAGAAGAAGAAGACCCTTGCTCCAATTTTTGTCTTTTTGGAGAGCTGGTTGCAGATGGAATTCTTGGCCTTGGCTTCTCATGAGTGGGTACCTGTTGCACACTCTGAACCATGACATAACCTACCCTTTTCTGCAATGTATATTGACCAGGAGTTACTACATTTCTACCACTCATTCTTCTTTTTATTTCTACTGCCTTGTCTGGGTGCGCCTTGATAAATATATCTTTCTTTTCATTCATAGTCTGAATTATTAGAGAAAAATTATTCATTAATGCCTATATTTTATCTCCCTAGTATTTCTTATCTTTCAATGGGTTGTACTGGGGGTCAAAAGCATTAATGAATTCTAGGTTTTTACTGAAAACTATCCATTTCTCTTTCCTTAATTCTTGCTCCTGCAATGTGAAAATATTTCTGATTATATCCTCCAGATAGTAAACCCGATGTACCATATGGGAAGCTCTCACCCTTTCTCTTAATAAATCATAGAATCCTTCAGGGTCAATGAATCTGGCGTGAGATTCTGCCATGTTATATTTATTTAAAAACAAATTTAAATGCTTCCACCCCTTTTTTACAAAAACAAAATCATGCACTACAGTAACCATTGGAAAGAAAGTGCCCTTCTTGACCAATTCCCTCTCATCTATAGTACCTATTTACCACAAGAGCTCGGCTATCCCTATCTTCAAAGGTACATGAAAAGGTAACACATGAGGTTTTCCTAAGAAACCATAAACTCTTATTACTATTGAAACATTGTAGGGAATTATATCCCCCCAGTTGTGACTGACAAGTAACCCTTTAGCATGGTCCTTGGGTCTGATCAATTCTAATAGTGCTTGTGGGATTCTAGGGCTATCTCCTCTTAAAAGCAGTCTAAGCTTTGATGCAAAATACCTGTCAAATCTTACATAACTAGCATCAGTGGCCTCTGAAGTCATATCCACACTCCATAATTGCACTGGATTTCTTTCTCCATCCTTTGTGGTTTCTAACTCCATACCTTTGGAGAAGAAAGCATATCCTTTGTATAAACATACATGCATCATCAATGAATACCAACAGAATGGTTTGTTTACTTTCCCCTTTGCTATTCCAACCAGCCCGTTGTGAATCTCTTTTGCTAGGAAAGTGGAAAAATCTAGAATGGTACTCATTCCAAATTGAAGGGTTTGAGCAATTATAAGGACCACAGAACCTAGAATTTGATCACCCTCATCGATCCCCAAGATCTTGCAAAGAGAAAGATATATTGCTTGAGCTCTCAGATTGAAATGTCTTCTTAACAATGGCTCTGGAGTACTGGCTATGATCATAGGAAAATTTCCAACCCTAGCAGCATGCTCATGTAGTGGCCCTGTTCTCAAATACACTCGCTGTGCATCATATCTAGCTTGCAAATCATCTAGATCAATGATTTCATGCACATCATGGTTAGGGTTCAGGTTGAAAACCTCACTGAACAATTTAGGGAAAATCCTAAAAAGGTTGACCCCTAAATGATTATTGACCCACCCTGTGATGGGATCATACCTCTTTGCTAGGTCCATCAATAAATCACTATCAAAGAAAACACTAGGGACTACTAATTTTCCAATGTCAAATTCCCATACATTGCTCATAGGAGTGTCCAGATTTCGCTTTGAAAAGCATTTCTTAAACAACTCCAAACCTCCCATGGAAACCTAGGCATCCCTTATCTAATTAGCTTTGTCATAAAATCCTTCTGCCACAACGAATCTAGGGTTTTTTTGAATGAGCTCCCTTCCCTTTGTTATTTCATGCACTGATAAAGGGAATTGTTCAAGAAAATCATCATGCACTGAACATTTTAGATAATCTTTTTATCCAGTAAACTCTTTTCGGGGCAGCATTTCTAATGAAACTTTGGAAAATTCACAATAGCAGATGCTTCAAACTTTACTCAGAAAGTCACAGAGCACTTACCTGCCAGAAATCGCACTTCTACACTATATGATGTCTTCTGCAATTTTATTGGAGTATTAACTGAGAAATTTCGTGCCTTAGCTCTGAAATCTTGAACGCCCTTCTCTTTCTGTACTTTGGTGATTCATTAATGGTGAAATTGTGTGCTCTTTTTATGAATTAAAATCGCACGCACCAGGTCTGGATCACATTTACTCTCAGTAACCATTGCCTGCAATTTGCACTCAAATTTGAATCTCGTCCGTAGATTTTACCAGATCGCATGGTCCTGATTTAAAATAACATGGCTTTACAGTATTTTTTGAAAAATGCTACGTGTCATCATTGCGCTTCCCTGCATTACTTAATAACTTGCATCTTTATTATGCGGGGATGCGTCAACCGTCGATCAAGACAAGATCGACGATCAGAATAATCCATTTCACATTAACGACCAACTAGCTGTACTGACCAACAGGAAATTGCCATATTAGCTTATACTGTCTGACAACACTTCATGCCAGCGGATACCGTATCTTCTTTTTAGCAAGCAAGTGTTTGACATCATCACGAACATGTGTCACCACTACGCTTCCCCGCATTACTTAATAACCTGCATCTTTATTATGCGGGGATGCGTTAACCGTTGATCAAGACAGGATCAACGATGATACTGCTTCTTATTCATTAAGAAACCAAAAACCTTCTATGCATACCTAGCATTACACATCATCAATCATTTGTGGTGTAGCATACTAAAATATCTAACCCCACGTTGCTACGCATCACCATTGCACTTCCCTGCATTACTTACTAACCTGCATCTTTATTATGCAGGGATGCATCAACCGTTGATCAAGATAGGATCAACAGTGATACTGCTTGGTAAGTAATCTTCATAGCTCTACTAATGAATCCACCAATGATATCACGAAAAAACAAAACGTGTGCAAAAGTATTGACAAATCTAACATACAGGAGCTTTTGCAGCGTACTGGATCTCACCAAACATCAGGGGCTATGTGTCATCATCGCGCCTCCCCGCATTATTTAAAAACCTACAACTTTATAACGCGGGGATGCGTTGACCCTTGATCTCTGATAGATCAACGGTGATTGATAAACACTTCAACTTGGCATCCTTTCAAATGGAATATTGCAATTAAAGGTACACAAAGAGTTTTCAAAAGGCATTCTGACGTAAATAAAATATTTAGGATAAAAACCCTGCCAGAATATTTGAAGAAAATACCTTTGTTTTTAAAATTTGAAAACAAAGGCATCACAAAACAAAGACATAACTGATTTTTCACCCAAGTACCAGAAAAAATTCCTATACTATGAAAAATCACACCAACAGCATGAAAGTAAATCTAGATCCAATTTTAGAGCACCAAATGAAGTGTGAATCTATGAAAGTGTGTAAAATCACTCAAGCCAAACACATGAAAGGGTTCATTTCATTTCCAAATTCAAATGTTATAGAGATCTAAAAAAAATTTGGTAATCCTTGCAATGCATTTTTTTTCTTTCGTATCTTTTTTAAAAGCTTGAATGCTTAGTCGCAACGAACAAAGAAACAATCAAAACAAGCAAACACAAGATATGCAATATATATCCAACTTATGCAAAACTAGGGTTAGATCCAAAAATATAATTTTTAAGAGTGATAATAACCAGCAAGTAACCCAAATGAAAGCTCACATCATGTATTGATCCATGTGAAAATTAAATGCAAGCTATTCATTAAATGCCCTTTTTTTAATATTGATTTTTGACCTAGTCAACAGGATTGGGCCTATATGAAATGAATTTGGATCCTAAACCCTAAATGAAAAAAAGAAACCCCTATCAAAAATTAGAGAGCTTTCCAAAAATATTAGAATTTTGAGAAGATCTTTTCAATTGTGCCCTAGAGAGCCATTTTTGTCAAAATAAACTATTTTTTACAAATCAAATTATTGAGCCTTAATATGATCTCTAAAATCAAAATAAAAAGAACCAACCCTATTTAGAATTTAGAGGTTTTCTAAAAATGTATCAGTTTCAATTTTTTTTTTCTAATTTGTGCCCTAAAACAATTTTTCATGAAAAATCAAGAAAATTTTATAAAAAATAGAAAATACTTCAAAAAAATATAATTTTTTTGTTGAAGCTTCTTTGATATGTCATCAACCTAAAAAATAAAATTCAAACCAAAACACCAAGCTATTTGGGAGATATGATCAAATCTTTAAGATCTAGGGTCTTTTGTCTCCAAAAAAATCCACATTATATCCAAGATTTCTCAAGAATGAGGTCTCGAATGGCGGCTCATAACTCTCTATTCATGGAGTGGAAGGGTTTGTAATGGAGGCCCTTAGTTTGACCTAGTTTGTGCACATACAAATACACCATAAAATGAGAGATTCAAAGATCAAAATATGCATGCAAATAAAGATGCAAGCTAATCTAAATGATAACAATGCAAAGCAATGCAAGAAAGGAAATCTAATCTATGAAAGAAAATAACAATGCAAGATTAATCTATGAAAGAAAATACGGATCTAAGCTACTATAAAAATGTAATGATGGATAATAACGATGGAAGCCATGGATGCATGAGAGAAGAAGACAAGAAGATAGAAGTTCTCAACAAAAAGCTTTAATGCTCAAACTTCTTCTCCAAAAATCACTCTCCATACCTGTAACAAAACAATAGCATAATCGTGGATGTCAAAAATGAGGAGAGGGCTCTCCCTTATAAAGAAGAATGAACGATTAAGATTAAGAGGAAATAATATTTAGTCAAGGGTGGAGAAAGAATAATTCATAATGGAATCCCACTTAGAAATATGTGCATTTAAGTGTGGAGGAAAAAATAATTTATTTATTTATTATTATTTTTTAAAGTAGGATTTTATTTAATTAAAAGGGAACAAGTTCTTTTAATTAAAGCTGAAATATTTAATTAAATTAAAAGAGGGTTTTTTCTCTTAATTAATTAAATGTTGATTAATTATTTAATTAAAAGAGAGGTTTTCTTTCAATTAAAAAAGACTTAGGATAAAATGATCAAACCTCAGGAAATGTTGAAATAATTTAATTAATTATAATTTGATCAAAAAAATTGATTTGAATTGATTTAATAAAATATTGCAATGCATTGATTCAAGAAATTTGATAAATTGAATAATGGGGGCCCATAGTCTAGGCGGCCATTTTAGGGTGCATAGAACATTTACATGTTTACATTCATCAAAGTGTATTATCTTAGGAGAGTGAACTACTAGTTAACATTGTTATTCAGATTATAGTAGAGATCGAGTTACAATAGGTTAAGTAGAACATATAATGTTTAATGTTTGATTGTTCAAATTGTACTTATGGACCTTGAGGAACTAATTCACCCTCCCCCCCTCTCAACTATTCTAAACATTCTAACAATTAGTGTTAGATCTGTTAGTGCTTATAAAAAGAATTTTGAAGGTACTTAAAGCTAAAGATCGTGACAGTAGCAAAGATGAGAAAGGAGAACTTTCCTGCATGGAAAAAATTAATGACATTACACAAATCTAGTATCAGTGATGCAGCAATAAAATTTGTTGACAATGAATATGTGAAGATAACAACTATTCCTCTAACTATACAACAACTAAAAGAAAAGAAAGAACACAATCAAGCAATGTTGGAGATTGCTTCAACACTAAGCTATGTCGAGTTTGATGATATAAAAGAATTTGATAATACAAAATAGATGTGGGATAAAATGAAGACCATATATGGTGGAGGTGACAATGTCTTAAGAGCAAAATTTGGAAGCCTAAGAGAAAAATTTGATGAAATGAGAATGATGGAAGATGAGAACATAGTGGAGTATTGCATAAGAATCAAGGAAGTTGTTAATGTTATTCAAGGTGAAAATGGAGAAATTAAAGATGAAACAGTGATAAGAAAGGTATTAAGAACTCTACTTCCTATATATGACATTAGGGTTTTTGCAATACAAGAGTTGAGATGTGCTCTAGGTAAAAATTTGACTTTGGAAGGTGTAATTGGTAGACTACTACTTTTGAGATGTCTAATTTTGATAACTATACACCTTCTATTATTGAATATGATTTTAAGTCACAATCGATTCTTACCAAAAGAAAAGGAAAACATGTGAAGAGTGACAGTGACACTTTTGATGATGAACTTGATGAACTTGAAGCACTTATTACAAAAATATTTGGAAGAGGAAGAGGTAAATAAAAGGGTAAATTACCTATTATTTTTTTTCATGAAACAAGGTTGGTCATATAGCTCCAAGATGTCCTAACAAAGAAGACAAGGATGAGAGAAAGGGAAGAAAGTACAAAGGAAAAAGAGATGACTGAAAATACAAGAAGAACAAGGATGGAAAAGGTAAGAAATCTTGTTATACTGCTGAAGAAGAAATTGATAATGAATCTAAAAATAATGATGATTAAGTTGTATATGTTTCTATGAAAGAATATTTTGATGAAGATGAGAAAGTGCTTTAATTTCATATGTGAATAAATGTGATAGATGGATAATTGATAGTGGATTCTCTAATCATATGACTAGTGATAGAAACAAATTTGAGGACATTGGACCAAAAAAGTGTGGTTGTGTCAAATTTGGTAATGATATTCCATGTGTTGTGAAAGATAAAGGTACAATTCAATTGACTGACAAAATCAAGTGTGATAATGTTTACTAGGTGGAAGGACTTAACTATAATATGTTGAGTGTTTAATAGTTAAACAAATCAAGGTATAGAGTCAGATTCCATCAAAGAAAGGCCAAGATATATGATGCTGATGGTATGCTGATTGGAAGTGGTGAGCAGATAAGAGGTAACTTGTTCTATCTAGATTTATCTAATGAGACATGTTTGTTTGCATAGCAAGAAGATGTTTGGTTATGACACAAGAGGTTATGTCAAGTAAGCTTTGACAATTTGGTGAACATTAGTAAAATAAAGAAAGTAAGAGGGTTTCCAAAACTAAAGAAGCCTGATAATTCTATGTGTAAACAATATCAATTAGAAAAAATGATAAAGTCTAGTTTCAAGAGGAAGTGATATTTTGGAATTAGTTCATACTAACCTTTGTTGACCTATTGATGTTCAAAGCTATTGTGGAGATAAGTATTTCATTATATTTATTAATGAATGTGATGTTTCTCAAAGCTAAATTTGATGTTTTTTAGTTATTTAAGTTGTATTTGGCTAGAGATGAAAAAGAAACAGAGAAGAGTCTGAAGTGTTTTAGATCTGATAGAGGTGCTGAATTCATTTCCAATGAGTTCAACTCATTCTGTAATGATAGAGGAATTAAAATACAATTGTCAAGAGAAAGGACCCCTCCTCAGAATGTGATAATAGAAAGGAGAAACAAATAAATAATGAACTATGCTAGAACATTGATGATGGAGAAGAATGTATCACATAAGTATTGGAGAGAAGGTATCAATACTATTGTCTATACCTTAAATATAATACAAGTCAAGAAAAGTACAAATGCTACACCTTTTAAACTATGGTATGGATATACTTCTAATGTGAAATATTTCAAAATCTTTGGAAGAAAATGCATATATTCAAAGATAATATGATTGGAAAACTTGATGCAAAGAGTGATGAAGGTATTTCCTAGGATATTCCACCAAGAGTAAAGCTTACAAGTGTTTAAATTCTAAGATTAACAAAGTTGTGAAAGGTGCAAATGCGAAAGTTGAAAAATTTGCACAACAAAGTGATATTAAATGTAAGAGGGAACTTGAAGATTATAGTACATTCATCTATGTGGATGATGATGCTCCTAACACTCCCATGGAATAATAAAACTAAGTTGTAGTTTCCCTACAGATAGGAAATAATGAAGTGCAAAAATAGGTTTCCAAGGATTAGATAGTGGGTTCTAAGCAACATGTAGAAGATGTTGAGTCATAGATATGAAATGCTGACCATTAGATAGAAAATGTCAAGCATGAAAAATTAGAACTTGAACCCAAATCAGAAAAGGATAATAATCTTGAGATTAAGTTTCAAGATGAACTTGTTGAAGAACAAAGAAGGAGACCACTTGTGCTAGCCAAGTATTTAAGAAGATATCATAAACTTGAACAAATCACTGGAGATGCAGAATCTGGTGTTATGACAAGAAAGAGACTCATAAATTATGCATGCTTACTTTGTGAATTTAAACCCAAATCAATTAAGGATGCTCTCTATAATGAAGATTGGATCTAGACAATGAATGAATAAATTGAACAAGTTGAGAAGAATAACACTTAAACCCTACTACCTAGACCAAAAGACAAAAATATAATTGGAATAAAATGGGTTTTAAAAAAGGTGAAGTTATAAGGAACAAGGAAAGATTGGTATGCAAAGGATATGCTCAAGAAGGAGTTGACTATGGAATTTTTTTTGCTCATGTAGCAAGATTGGAAGGTGTTAGAACTCTACTTGCATATTTAGCTTACAAATTTTTAAATGTATATTAGATGGATGTCAAATGCACATTTCTAAATGGTATACTTAAGGAAGAAGTGTACATAGAACAACTAGAAGGATTTTTGGACCCAAACAAGAAGAATATGTTATGTAAACTAAAAAAAGCTCTGTATGGATTGAAACAAGCTCCAAGAGCATGAACTGAAAGAATACATAATTACTTAGTGAAGATTAATTTTGAAAGGATAAATGATAACAATAATCTATAGTTGAATACTAGTAAGAACAATAAAGTACTAATATGTAATGCCCTACCTAGAGATCCTTGGAATACAAGGATAAAATACACACTAAATAAATCTTCTTAAGATAAGTTACTTAGAAGCAACAACATAAAGTAACCAAGTGCAAGAATGAAATATCTAAACAAAGTGATAATAATAGGGAAGATGGCTAAACTCACATATTCACCTACACCAATGAAATTCTTACAAACACTTCCAAAGATATCCAAGCATTAAACCAAAAATTATGAAACAAAGATCACGTGAATCATGAGAATATACCAAGGGTGTGTTCTTTTTAAAACCCAAGGTAAAAGTTTCTAACATGATGAGATATACAAGTCAATTTGACTAATCATAACATAATAAAGAATTACAAGTAGAGTTCAACAATGATCATGCAGAAGATAAAGGATCAAAGTTAAAACCACTCATCTACTAGACACCATGCTGAAAGATAAATGCCAAATCCTAAAATTAGCTAAGTCTAAAATCTTGAAGCCTTAAAATATGGCTAAGTTTGAATTCCTAAAGCCTTGAAATTTTCTAGAATCTTTATCTTAACTTGGATAGATCAGGAACCTATCGCAAATAAATCATCACATATATTAAAATATATGAAATTGGCCAAGTCTAAAACCCTAAAGCCTTGAAATTTAGCTAAGTCTAAATTATTGAAGCCTTGAAATTTTCTAGAATCTTTATCTTAACTTGGAGAGATTTAGAACCTATCTTAAATGAATTTTCACATATATGCCAACTTACACTTAAACGATATATTTTATTCACCTTATAATTGATCTATTTTAATATGGGAAGATGCAAGACCCCAAAGGATAATTAAAACCATATTTTACATCTTCTCAAAGTGTGTGCAAACAATCACTATTTTACATGTGAGAAAGCAACCATGATTCTTGCACAAGTCAGGATTCTCTCTTGCACGAGATTTATCAATGAACCACACGAGTTCTATCATTAGATGGATGTGATGCTTTTTTTTGTCACACAAGGAAGTACATGCTCACATGAGAGAATGCATGTTCATGCGAGAGAATGTATGCTCATGTGAGACAATACATTCTCACACAAGAAAATGCCCTTGCCATGCAAAAAATGCTAACAATGCATTAACAAGGAAAGAAGAAAATGCATAAAAATATGAAACCTCCACACTGAGGAGTATCAGATTCATGTAATTCAGGAATGATCACTCAAAAGTATGAAATTAGTTCTAAGAACTTGAATGAAGATAGATTGCACATTTTAATAACATATATCCATCTTATCAACACCATCAGTCTACAAAATGATCATAAAAAACATTTTAGTAAAAAAGAAAGTATATAGTGCGATATAACCAAGTCAAATCAATTGTGCTCATTTCCTTCCTACCATAATGGAATCATGAGACCACAAGGGCCCTAACCATACCCACGAGAATGAATCTTAAATTTCTAAAAAAATAGTTGGAGTTGTCTCATGAGATCATTCTTACCAATAACAATCAATTAACATCATAAGAACAAGTACATCCAATATGCTAATCTATCAATAACATCACTAATCTAAAGTAGTAGTAAGAAACATTATCTAGAAATATGATACAACATCATGATAAAGTAATGTATCAAGTACCATACTAATCATCATCTAATCATGATATCAAATGCATCCAAAGTAAAACATAAATCACTTGATAACGTACTCCAGATACACCAAAGTACCAAGTGAATATCTAGCACTAGCTATAAACTAGAAGTACACCATCTCTATACACTAGTCCCCAGTAGTGGTATAGGTAGCTATGCCTCCCAACCATGTGGTATCCATAGGTTGACACCCTTTGCGCTCATGGATATAATGATCCGACCACAACCACATGTCATATAACCATCCAAGGATAACACTCATTTCAAATTGTATAAAGGAATAAAAACAATATCATGAGATAATGCAATACAATAAGTCCAGGATAGACACTCTATGGGTCTACTATGTAGTGACTCTAGTGGAGTGTAACTCGCTTGGCATTAGAAAGCCTAAGGTAAATGTCATGTGGAAATTCCCTCTTAGGAGGCCATCACACTATGTCCTTGGTAAACCCATATAGACACCCACCCTCAGAAAACCCATATAGGAACATACCCTCAAATCTACCTGCATAGATATTCTCTTATCTTATCTTAGTTTTATTAACCTTTAATTTATTTAGTTGTCACTTATTATAAAATTCTACACATTTACCTTGTCAGAGATGGTACCTAGGGTAATGAGAGAAGCCACTCCACATGTCTACCCTACATACCCATGCTCATCACACAATGAGTGCCTAAAGGAAATACAAGTTCCCAACCCAACCACTAAATGAATAACCAATCAACTGACCTATATCTAGGAGTTTGGGTCTCACAAGAACCTATAAAGTGCATGCCCACATGCTCATGTGTGGGCACAACCAACTATTGAAAGTAATCAATAGAACCAATGCAAGGGTTGGATATGATAAAAGAAAAAATTGATACAAGTATAAAAACTCACTCAACCGACCTATGTCCAAGAGTATGGACTCAACATGAATTCCAACAAGGCAACAAATCACCAAGCATCATGAACTCACTCATCTGGCCTAAATTTGGGAGTACATATTCAAATGAATCTAAATGAGGTGACAACACACCCAAACATCATGAATTCACTTGATCGACCTAAATCCAAGAGTATGGATTCCACACGAATCCCAATAAGGCAAGAAACACCAAACATCATGAACTAACTCCATTGACCTAAAGGCTAGGGGGCTAGGGCCTATTATTCTATTATGGGGATAGGATAGGATAGGATATAATAGTAGGGTAGGGTAGGGTAGGGTAGGGCCCATAAAAGGGGTCCCCATGCCCATAAAATTTTAGGCTAGGGAGCTAGGGGGCTAGGGTGGGGAAAATTATAGGGTCTATTGTTGGGGGCTGATAAAATTCTAGGGTAGGTGCCCCTACCAGGCAGATTATTGGGTAGGTCCTTTGGCCCATAGAATTTTAGGGGCATTGGCCCCTACCAGGTAGATTATTGTAAGTTTGGGAGTATGAGTTCTACACGAATCCAAATGCAAGAAAAATACAACTATAGCCAAATTTGAATCCTCACAGATAATTTGGATCCATGACCAACATCAATGCCAAGAAATACCCAAGAAAATTGGGTGGCACATGAATCGAGACAAAGTCAAAATGCCCAAAATTCAACATTGAAAAAATTAACAAAATTAAAACCCTTTTTACAATTGGGTATACAACCCCAAATATTAAATACAATTTGGGTTTGGAGTCCATATGCAAAAAAGGCCAGCAGAATAGTCCAAAAACCTAAAACCCCAAGTCAAGAGGCAATCAAATGCTTGTACCCATCCAACTAGGTAGATACAACATACAAGAATGGAGGGGAACACTAGTTCTCTACCTCTAGTAAACTACTATCCAAAAAAAACTCAAAAATGAAGTTGAAGCGTAAAAATAGGAGAGCCCTACATGGAAGTCAAAAGGAAAAATACAAGAATTCTTGTGATAAAATAATCTCCCCACTAAAACTTCCAAAAGTCTCAAAAAATTAATGTCTCCCCAAGGTAGATCCAATGAGATCAACCTTGCATCAATCCCATGCCTGCAGCTCCCACAATGAGAAAACAATAATTCCTCCTTAAGAGGATTTTGGGATTTTGCTCTCAAGAACCAAAGGTGAAAGCGAGAAGTGAGAAAGAACTCACTTTTTGGGATATATATTCACTTTAAAAGTGAAATATTAAAATAGGAAAAATAAATTGCTCACTTAATTTGAAACCTAGACAAAATTTGACAATTTTAATTAAATGGAATTCAATAATGACAAAACTACTAGTAATTAAAATTATTAAATCAATTAATAAAATCCCTCTAAGCCATTAATTTTTTTTAATTAAATAACTTCCACGATGACTGTGGATTTTTAAATGCATAGACACACTCATAGGTGTAGACACATATGCATAATGAATCTGAATTTGCCAATTACCAGAGGATTAAAATAATTATAAAGATACATCACCCATGTAGGGACGATATTGGCTCAACATGAAAGATCTAATCACCAACTCCATTTCCCACTATCGAGGATATAAGTCTTGCACAATAAATACACCCAATCAAGTGTAGATGCACAATAATAATAATAATAGAAGTAATATTTATGCACAATCATGCCATTAAAGCATTTAATTAATTTCATTTAAGTAGTCCATTTTGCATAAATCACTAAAATGAAAAAGGTGAATATCTGTAGCACATAATTTCATGAATATAATATGGATAACTCATTCTCTAATTCATTAATCATTTAATAAAGGAATTAATAGTAATTAATCAACAATGGAAAAAGGTACCATAAACATATAAGTTAACATGGTCCAATATATGAGTAAACATTACTGCAGGAACCTAGTGAAGTGTAGCAAGATAATAATACACCATGCAATCAATGCACACATCTTAGGGTAATCATGGAACAACATCATGATGCCACATCAATCCAGGTAACCACTAGCACAAACCTCAGTGAAACCATCAAATACATCATAAACTGAAAAACTAGGCATAAGCATAATCGACTAGCTAATGCAACAATATAAATCAAATCACCCCAAGGGTGTAGACCACTCATGGTATCAATCATGATTACTCAGAAAGAAAGATCATCAAGGTTGCATCCATCATGATTAGTTATAGAAATCAAATGGGAGAGGAACTACATGCTATCTAATTTTTTTTGGTGATGGCATTATATTTGGAGGAAAATAAGCATGATACAAATCATTTTCTAATGAAATGAAGAAGGAATTTGAAATATCAATGCTCGGTGAAATCAAATTCTTTGTTGGTTCACAAGTATATCAAATGAAGTATGGTATTTTCATTACTCAGTCCAAATATATCAAGGATATACTAAAAAATTTTGGAATAGAAGAATCAAGACTAGTGAGCACGCCTATGTCTACAAGACATAAGTTATCTAAAGGTGAAAAATTTGTTGATGTAAACCAAACTCTATACAGATTAATGATTGGAAAATTATAATATGTTGTTCATAGAAGACCTGACATTGCATTAGCTGTTGGGATAGTTGCTAGATTTTTAGCAAATCCTAATGATAGAAATGAAAAGGATATTGAGATATCTAAAAGGTACAAAAGATTATGGATTGTATTACAAGAGAAGTGATAGATTTGAACTAAAAGTATTCACTAACTTTGATTTAGAAAGAAACATTGATGATAGAAAAAGCACTAGTGTAGGTGTAATTTTTTATAGGAAAGATTGGTTTCATAGACAAGAAAGAAACATAACTATATTTCCCAATTAATAATCGAGGCCAAGTATGTGGTTGTTGCAATGAAATTTTCAAACATTATGTAGATCAAAAAATTACTAAAAGGAATCAAAGAAGAAATTATAGATCCAGTAGTAATCTATTGTGATAATGCAAGTCCTACTAACATATCAAAGAATCTGGTGATGCACACTAAAACAAAGTGCATTGCTATCAAGTATCACTACTTGAGAGAACTAGTTGAAGACAAATAAGTAAAATTAGAATATGTGCACACCAAAGAACAAATCGCTGACATATTCACTAAAGCCTTACCTGAAGATGCTTGTGAATATCTTAGAGGTAAACTAGGGGTGATTCCCCTAAGAAAAGTAACTTAAGAAGAAATGTGCATTGTATCAAATGTACTAATCAAAATAACTTACACTTTGATGCAAAAAGTTCTACTTTAGGAGGTGCCTAAGGTAGTCAAGTAAAGGAGAAGAAGGAGAACAACATAATAGATTAGTCATAGATAGATGACACAATTCAGCTAGACATGTACTTATCTACATAGTCATTATGTATGAAGAAACTGAAGCCAAGAAAGATAGTGTCAAGTTGGTATTGTTTTCAAAGAGGGAGATGATTAATAGAGAGGGAGAGATACAAAAGAGACTTGAGAGATACATAATGTAAGAGGGAGAGATTTGAATAGAACTAGAGAGTATTTATACAAGAGGATGTTCAAACTCAAAACTTAGATGGAGTTTATGAGATTGCATGGATGAAAATTAGAATGAAACTAAGGATATTGGAAGTGAACCCTTTTGGATTGCATAGTCACAAAGAAGATGATCGTATTCCTATAAAGAAACATATTTGAGGTGTTTCCATCATTGCTAAAGAGGGAGATTATTAGAAACTATAATTTGGAACAATTGTTGCATTGTCATTGATGCCAAATATATTGTTGAGACATATTTCTATCTAATCTAAAAGTCTATCTATTTGATTGATGAAGAGGATTTGAGAAGTTTCTCATAAAAAAATCACCTATAGGAAAGGTTGAGTTATGAAAAGGAAACTACAATAGACATTTGATTAGTTAGACTTTGATAAGACAAAGTGATTGCTCAAATGATGTTGATGTTCAAGTCTTGATAGTGCAAGACAAGTTAGATACCTAATATAAGACTTGACTAATAAAGAGAGTAAAAGATCAAGGAAATTTCAAGTTCATGTCAAGTGATGCTAGTTTCAATTGAGCCATAGTAAGTGTTGATCAAATTTGGTGTTGATCTTGTTAGAAATAGATAATACTAAGAGTGGGGGGGTGTGGGGGGGGGGGGGGGTGAATCAGTATTCTACAAACTTTTTCCCATAATTGAATATTGTTAATTACTTTATAACTTGCATATGAAAGTAAACCAAAAATTCTGAACAATAAATATAACCATACACATAGAGAACTCATAACACCATTATTTGTTAACTAGGGAAACCCTGGCATAAAAAAACCTGAGTGGGGATGATACCCAAAAGATGATTCACTAAGCAAAATGATCCTATTATGGATATTGACCCTATTAGGAGTCTATGAAATATATATAGTGTCTCAAGTCCTTTTTAGAGGACTAGGATTTGTTAGAAGCCTCAACTCTATTAAGAGTTGCTTCAACCCTATTAGGAGTTGGTAGAACAATTACAATGTATGCAAGAAGAGCCCATTGCCCTAACATGCATTTATAGAATAAAGTTCTTCACAAGAATATATATACATATAGTACTTTCTCACTGCTATAATTCAAACTTCTCTAATCATGCATTAGATCTCACATCACATAAGGCTCATATAAATTTCAAGATGTACATACAATAGTTCACATATCATACAATTTTCACATCCAACACACTTATCTGTGCAAGATAAGATCTTTACTATACTTCACAAATTAGTAATTCTCTACCGAGTTGACCTTAATGTGTTCATATGCTTGATATACTATAAAATAAATTATGGAATAATATCCACAAAGTCAGCTCATCATGACTTAGTAACTATTTTGTTACCAAAATAATTCCTTAAGTTGTATAGCTCAATTCTCTACTATGCTTTGTTATGCTCTATTAAATACTTGTACTGGTATTTTAATTATAACTCATGCCATACTATTCATACACATCTATGTACTAGCATACGTCAACATGATGCTGTCATAAATCTTTCTTGAACTGCACATAAGCTAGTTCAAATTGTTTTGTCTGTACACATCTCATGTGTCTCTGTATTGCTGCAAATTGTCTAACACTTGGAAAATTTTCTAACTCTAAATGCATAAATGAAATGTTGACTATATGTTGCCATTAATGACAACTCTCAAGACATCTATTTAACCATATTACCAACAATCTCCCCCTTTGGCATTGATGGCAACATTTGAGAAAATTGACTAAGTCCCAAAATGATGTCATACATAACAAAAAGAAATAAAAGTGACTATACAAAATCTCCTTCATAACATAAAAATTTCATTCATGTTTTGATGGATCATTACACTCCTTATCACTCCTTACATTGATACATAGATATACTCCCCCTTACATATACATATACAATTCCTTACATATATTACTTCTTCCCTTAGTACTTACAATCATAAAATTTTCCTTTACATAGTACTCCCACTTTGACATAAATAGAAAAGGTGTCAAAAACTATATGTAAAAGCTTGTGGCCTATTGCAAATCAGCTTGATATCTTAGA
The DNA here is from genome assembly GCA_028749045.1 of Cupressus sempervirens. Lineage (NCBI taxonomy): Eukaryota > Viridiplantae > Streptophyta > Pinopsida > Cupressales > Cupressaceae > Cupressus > Cupressus sempervirens. The sequence goes on along the minus strand of CM053793.1, from coordinate 249,937,736 downwards.
GAAACAATATGCACATACAAGTTTTAGTTGTTCCACTTCCTTCTTCTAGTTCTCCTTTACCAAATCAAATATATTGATGAGTGCATAAAGTGCGTAATATGCAACTTCTACAGTGCTCAAGTTAGTATAGAAAAATTTGTCATACGATGTCTTAGCTGCAAGACACTCCTCCAATTGCCTCTAAAAAATGACAATTTTGGGTGATAAATATTCTCTAAGGATAGAGAATCTCCTTAATACCTTTTCCTTGTCAAACTCAATGCTTCTGATAGCATTGTGAATCTTTTGCATCTTAGTTTCAAAATCTTCAATTCTGGCCTCTGATTGTTGCAATCTTGTAGTGAGTATATGAATCTCACTTATTTGGCCTGATCTTATTATCAAAATATGATACATAACTGTATGAAATTGTACATTGTCCATACAACTTCTTACCTTCATCTATGCTCTTCCTTAATTATTTGGTGCACACATCTAAAGTTTTTAGATCATTTTTGACATTTATGCATATTGTATCATAGAATGATGCATCATGCTTGGCTTGTGCTTGCATTGAAGCTACCTCAGCTAAGGTTGTGAATTCCTCATCAAAGGTCTTCATCAATTCATTTTCTTTTGACTATAAGTTTGGATCAGCTACAATTGTAGTAACTTTCTTCTACATTATGTCCAAGACTTTAGTTAGAGTCTTCTCCAAAGACTTTAAAAAGTGCGTAATATACCACTTCTACAGTGCTCAAGTCAGTATAGGAAAATTTGTCATAGGATATCTTAGTTTCAAGACACTCCTCCAATTGCCTCTAAAAAATGACAACTTTGGGTGATAAATATTCTCTAAGGATAGAGAATCTCCTTAATACCTTTTCCTTTTCAAACTCAATGCTTCTGATAGCATTGTGAATCTTTTGCATCTTAGTTTCAGAATCTTCAATTCTAGCCTTTGATTATTGTAATCTTGTAGTGAGTATATGAATCTCACTTATTTGGCCTAATCTTATTATCAAAATATGATATGTAACTATATGACATTGTACATTGTCCATACAAATTCTTACCTTCATCTGTGCTCTTCCTTAATTATTTGATGCATAGATCTAAATTTTTCAGATCAAATCTGATATTTATGCATATTGTATCAAAGAATGATGCATCATTCTTGGCTTGTGCTTGCGTTGAAGCTACCTTAGCTAAGGTTGTGAATTCCTCATCAAAAGTCTTCACCAATTCCTTTTCTTTTGACTATAAGTCTAGATTAGGTACAATTGTAGTAACTATATTCTACATTCTATCCAAGACTTTAGTTAGAGTCTTCTCCAAAGACTTTAAAAAGTGCGTAATATGCCACTTCTACAGTGCTCAAGTTAGTATAGGAAAATTTGTCATAGGATGTCTTAGCTACAAGACACTCCTCCAATTGCCTTTTAAAAATAACAAATTTGGGTGACAAATATTCTCTAAGGATAGAGAATCTCCTTAATACCTTTTCTTTGTCAAACTTAATGCTTCTGATGGCATTGTGAATCTTTTGCATCTTAGTTTCAAAATCTTCAATTCTAGCCTCTGATTGTTGCAATCTTGTAGTGAGCATATGAATCTCACTTATTTGGCCTGATCTTATTATCAAAATATGATATGTAACTATATGACATTGTAAATTGTCCATATAACTTCTTACCTTCATCTATGCTCTTCCTTAATTCTTTGATGCACACATCTAAAGTTTTTGGATCATTTCTGACATTTGTGCATATTGTATCAAAGAATGATGCATCATTCTTGGCTTGTGCTTGCATTGAAGCTACCTCAGCTAAGGTTGTGAATTCCTCATCAAAGGTCTTAGCCAATTCCTTTTCTTTTGACTATAAGTCTAGATTAGCTACAATTGTGGTAACTATTTTCTGCATTCTATCCAAGACTTTAGTTAGAGTCTTCTCCAAAGACTTTAAAATTTTGTTCTTTTGGAGAAACTTTCTCAAAGAACTCATTAGACCCTTCTAATCATCATCATCATCTGATGGTATTTCTACTATTGCTGATACTGCTAGTGGAGTTACAACTAGAATGTGTATAATTGCAATATTCTTCTCTTCCTCAACCTTCTTCTTTTCTTAATTTCTTAGTTGCTTCTACTACTTTCTTCCTTTTCTCTTCATCTTCTTTCTTCTTCCTTTCATATTCCTCTTTCTTCTTTCTTTCATCTTCCTCTTTCTTCTTCTTCTTGCTTTCTTTTCTTCTTTTTCTTTTCCTCTTTTATCCTCTTTTCTTCCTTTAACTTCTCTATTTCTTTCTTCTTTTCTTCTTCTTCGTCATCTTTAGAGCTTGGATAAGCTATGATATTATTGAAAATGGATGAAAAAGTTGTAAAAGGATTCTCCTTTGCATCCATATCTATGTGTGTACTATCCATTTACATGGATTCAATACCCATGACAATGTTTGGTGGTGAGAGTGCCTATTGTCTCTCCTCTATTTCTTCCTCATTATTGGAAGGTGTACTAGCTTGTACATACACTAGGCTCTTAAGGTTGGATTGTGCACTCAACTCTACTATTCTAAGGTCATGTATTTCACAATTGCCTCTTCTATTTCCTTCCTTACATCCTCATAGTTGTCTCCTATTAGAAGATTTTGTCTTCTTTTTTTCCTCAACAAGGGCTCAATACCCTTAAAAATTCTATGTGAGTCCTCCTTGGAGTTAGTTTCACACAACTTGTTGATCATTTTTATGCTCAAATTGATGTCTTCTTCTAGTACTCTTTTCTTTCTGTTCAAGAACCTATTAAATAGGTCTTCTAGAACCTTATTTTGTATACTATCAAATTTTTTATTTCGTAGTAACATGTTCCTTACTATGGCATTCTCTAGCTGCCTTCTATCCATATTATTGTACAAACTATAATACTTGTTCAATTGTACAAGATTGTTATCATTGATAATTTGGATGTTAAGGTTTTATACCTTAGGCTTCCATGCTTTCTTTCTAGCCGGTGTTCTTCCTTCCTACGTGGCTTGTTCCACTGGTCTGTCTTTAGCTTCATCCTCAAATTCTTCAGAATCATTGACTTGCAGTGTATTTCTTTTCTTTCTTGGACCACTACTGGTCTTCTTAACCCTTTTCCTAGTGGATTGTGCTAGTTCTTGCTTGACTTCCTCTATGCAATAGGTGCTTCTACCTCTAGCTACCTCCTAGGATGATCACTTAGTGTCTTTTTTGGTTGAACTTGCACAACTACTGCATATGGCACAATAGGGGCTCGTGCACATGGTTGTGTAATGGTTACACCTTTTCAATGTCCTACAATAATAATTGGGGTTGCTGCTATCACTTTAGATTGCCCACTTGCCTTCATCTCCAGTGCAATTCCTTTTGCCACATTGATATTTTCATGGGTCATACTTGATTCCTTAAGCATGGAATCAATTACCTTTTCTACTTTCTTCTTGCTCTCCTTGCTATATAGTTCAAAATGAAATATTCTCATTTTATCCTCATAGGTTCCCCATCTAGGGAACTCAGTGTTCTTCTTAGATTGAAGTATGATCTACACATATCCTTCAATAAGTTCTAGGATCATCTCGTATCCTATGGGTTTTATGAACTTTACCCTTGGTTCCACAACTTCCATGCAGGTGTTATTAGTCTCCACCATGAAGCATATATCATCCTTATACTTCTCTACCATGGAGGGAGATAATATGCACCTCTATTTCATCTTAGTCTAGAAATTCTTCATCATTCTATCAATGTCACTATCTCTGACATCTTCCAGCTTTGATCTGTAGCATTGAGTTACCAACTTTATTGCACACTCATTTTTCTCCCAATTAGTCATACATGGAAACTTCCTTGTTGCATAGAAAAAAAAGAGAGTCAATAGGTACTAAAATATGAAGACTATGCTCTATTGGAAATATGAGAGGAGTAACCAAGAGGGGAGGGGTGAATTAGTTACTACAAAAATAAATCCAAATCCCTTAGATGTCAGTATAAAATAATTCTGTCAAAACTTAATTCTTTTGATGCTTGATGAACAAAGAAATGTTGTAACTCTATAAACATTGTAATTTCTTGGTAAACACTTAACATGAAAACTTTAGATGTTATTTGTGATTACTTTAACTTTAACTTAGTTGAAAACATATAAAGGAAATAGCATTAACACATTTGACACCAAGATTTAATGTGAAAACCCAATTTGGGAAAAACCATCAATTGCAACTAGTTACTGTTTTTCACTCTTTTGAAGTGAGTCCTATTAGGAGCCAACCCTATTAAAGGTTAAAAAAAACATTTTTAGGTGTGACCTTGTTAGAGGATTTAATCATCCTATTAGAAGTGGCCTTGTTAAAATTCTTTAGACAATTCAATAGAAATGCCAACTTGTTAGAGGATTTACAAATAACTATTAAGCCAACTCTATTAAGAGATTTAGATCACTGCTACAATGGTTAGAGAATAATAATGACATGACCTACTTTGAATGCAATTGAATTATTGATTATAGATCTCAATTCTAGCTTGTACTTGATCCTTCCTAATCAAATGTATCCTTTTAGCTTCACAAGGATATTCTACTTATCCTTTTAATTTACTTCCCTTTTACATCATTAGATCTTCAAAAATCTTCTATGCATTCACACATACTTCACCCTTTCTGGTTCACAAATTAAATTTTTATTTATACCTTTTATTTTGTCAAGTCAGCTCAAATACAACTTATAATAATTAATATTTATCTTCCTAGTTGTCTAGAACCAACACAAAATTCAATTGAACTCAATATGCCAAAACAAGAAAATCTTTTGTTAGCCAACCCTACTTAGTAGACACTAACTTAGAAATGATTTTCCTATGTTAACCAAGTGAACTCAGTTAACACTACATACATGAAAATTTCCTTTGGTAACTAAGTGAGCTTAGTTATCAATGGTTCCATCCAATATTTCCTTCATTAACCTAGTGAGCTCAGTTAACACTCATCTTCTTTAGACTTTCATTTAACACTCAAGTGAACTCGGTAGACATTGCCTTTTGAACTAGGTAAACTCTGGAACACTTGGTAGACACAGAAAACTATCTTTACTACTTGAGTGAGATCGACATACATTGACTAACAATGATATGACATTTGTATAACATAAAAGATAATACACAATTAATCAATTGTATCCAACAATCTCCCTCTTTGGCATTGATGGAAACACATGTCATAGCAAAATGACTTTTTGGAAGCAGGAACATATCCTTAGTTTCATTTTGATTCTCATCCATGAGGACTCCCTTTGTCAGTGTGAATTCTTTCTGTCTTTAGTTTCTCCCTTTGTTAGAATTTTTTTGTCAAGTTCATTCTCTTTCTTAGACAATTCTTCTCTTAAAATCTCCCTCTTTGACATCTTTTCACCATGATAATAGTTTTCTCCTTCTTTACAACTAAAATTTCTATTAGATATGATAGTATACTTCTCTCTCTTTGAAAATATATCTCGAAGATAATACTTGGTGAATATCAATGTACCTCAAGTACTGATTTATTTGTAATAAGCCCTTGTCAATTCTACATCAATTGATTGATCTTCAATAATGCTCTGGTTGATGCATCACTAAACTTCATTTAGTGAGCTTTAGATAGGGGAATAACCCCTAGCTTACCTCTTAGATACATAAATTCATCCTTAGGTAATGGCTTGGTGAATATGGCTATAATTTGTTCTTTTGTATTTACATATTCCAATCTGACTTCTTTATCTTGCACCAACTCTCTTAAGAAATGATATTTTATAGCTATGCATTTTTTTGGTATGCATTATTGGATTCTTTTTTATTTTGATTGCACTGGTGTTATCATAGTATATGACTATCGGATCCTTGATCTCTATCTTCATTCCTATCATCAATTGTTTGAACTAAATAGTGTTAGAAAAATTAACCTTTTTTGCCACATATTCTACCTCTACTGTGGATTGAGAGATATAATTTTGTTTCTTGTTTGTCCAAGACACTAGTCTTTTACCAAGGAAGAATGCTCCACCACTAATGCTTTTCATATCATCAATACTTCCTACCCAATCAACATTTGTAAATACTTTTAAGTCCAAAGTGCCTCCTATTTTATACCATAAGCCATAGTCTTTAGTACCTTTCAGATATCTCATGATTCTCTTGATTGCCATCATGTGATTTTCTTTAGAATTTGTTGAGAATCTTAGCACCATACCTACTACTAATGTAATATCAGGCCTTGTACACACTGCATACTATAATTTTTCAATCATTGATCTGTATGTGGTCTAATCTACCTCTTTGGAATCATCATTTTTTAAAAGCTTATGTCCAATAGACAAATGGGTTTCAAATGGTCTTGAATCTTCAATTCCAAATTTCTTTAGTATTTCCTTGATGTACTTAGATTGAGTAATGTAGATACCATTTTTGTTCTACTAAATCTATAATCCAACAAAGAATTTTATCTCACCAAACATAGACATTTCAATTTCTTTACTCATTTCTTCTAAAAATGCCTTGCACAAGTCATCATTTCTTGTGAATAAAGTATCATCGACAAATATTTCTACCACCACAATCTTCTTGTCTAGTCCCTCTTTGATATACATGCTATTGTTATCATTGTTCTTTGAAAACCAATTTTTACCAAGTAGTTATGTAGCCTTTCATACTAAGCTCTAGGAGCTTGCTTGAGACCATACAATTCCATGTGTCATTTGTAGACCATGTCCTTTTTTATAGGATCTATAAAACCTTCTAGTTGTTCAATGTAGACTATCTCATCAAGAATTCCATTCAAGAATGAAAATTTTACATCCATTTGATAAAATTTAAATCCTCTATGTGCTACATATGCTAGCAATGTTCTCACACCTTCTAATCTTGCAACAGGAGAAAAAGTTTCACCATTATCAATACCTTCTTCTTGAGAATAGCCTTTACATACTAACCTTCCTTTGTTTCTAGAAACTTTTGCATCTTCATTCAACTTATTAATAAATACCCACTTTGTGCTAATTACATTTTTATCCTTGGATCTAGGAACAAGAGTCCAAGTTTTGTTCTTCTCTATCTGTTCTATTTCTTCATTCATTGCTTCAATTTAACTTTTCCAATGCATCTTTAACATTTCTAGGTTCAAATTCAGCAAGTAAATATGTACCTTTCAATTTGCTTCATGTCATTGTTCCATTTGATTTTTCTCCAATGATCTAATCAGGTGCATGATGCCTTCTAACATATCTTGCTAAAAAAAGTTCTTTGGATTTGGAATAAGTTTCACTGATCTTTCATCATGAATTTTAGTATCAAGCTCGAGTCCCACTATTTGTGACTTAGGTCCATCAGACTTAGTTCTAGCTTAGTAGCCTTTGACTATGACTCGAGTCCTTCAGATTGTGACTCAGTAGCTATTGGAGATTTTTGGGACTCGAGAGGTGAAGCCTCTTTCCTTTTAGATAGGTTTGGTAGGGTATCAGGTTCATATTAAACAAATCTTCTATAATCCTTTAGCTCTTTGTTGCTTTCTTCTTCACACTTTTTTGCAAACTCATCAATTCTCACATGTGCACTTTCTATGATTTTATGAGTGGAAAAATTCAAACATTTGTATGCTTTAATTTTGCAAGAATATCCTAGAAATATGCCTTCATCACCTTTGACATCAAATTTTCCTTTTTTAGATTCTTTCAAGATATAACATTTGCTACCAAACTTTAAACTAACTTACATTAGGTTTGTAGCCATATCATAGTTCATAAGGAGTTTGATTTGAATCTTTTTTTAGCTGTACTCTATTCAAGGTATGAACTATAGTGCTAATAGCTTCCTTCTAGTATTTGATTACAACATTCTTTTCTATCATTAAGGTTCTTGCACAATCCATGATGGGTCTATTCCTTCTTTCAGCTATACCATTCTATTGAGGTGTACCAAGGGCTAACACTTGTCTTTTAATTCCTTTTTCAATGTATAATTCATTGAATTTATTGGAGATGAATTCATCACCTCTGTCTGATCTCAAACATTTCAATTTTTTTCCAGTTTCTTTTTCTACTCTTTCCAAATACCACTTGAATTTTTGAAAAGCTTCTAATTTTTCTTTTAGATACATTACAATCATCATTGTAGAATAATCATCAACAAAAAGAATGAAGAAATTTTCTCCACTATAACTCTCTATTTCAATAGGTCCACATAAGTCTATGTGTACAAGTTCTAATAATTCTTCAGAATGATAGTTTTTTCTTTTGAAACTAGTCTTTCCCATTTTACCAATTTGGCAAGTTTTGCATAGACCCATATCAAGTTTCTTCAAACTAGGAATACCTCTCACTCTTTTATGTTTGCTCATCTTAACTAGATTATAAAAGTTTACATGACATAGTCTTTTGTGCCACAACCAGCTTTCTTCTACTTGAGCAATAAAACATGAACATTCAATGAGATCAAGATAGAATAGGTTACCTTTGGTTTGTTTTCCAAATCCAACCATATTGCCTTTTCCATCTAGTAGTTTGGCCTTTCCATTCATAAATTCTACCTTGAATCCAATGTTATTCAATTGTGCCACACTTAGTAGATTATGCTTTAGTCCTTCAACCCTATAAGCATTATCACATACAATTTCATTAGTCAAAGAGATACATCCTCTTCCTTTTATATTTCAAGGTTAATTGTTTCCAAATCTTACACTGCCACCATCATAATGTTTCATGTGTTCAAAAATTGATTTATCTCTAGTCATATGACATGAGAAACCACTGCCAATAATCCATGTGTTATTTTTGCGAACATGGGAGAAAAGTGCCATCTTATCTCCTTCATCATATAATTCATCTTTTACAACAATTTTAAATAATTTCATCTTCATTGTTATCAGAATCTTTAGCCATAAAACAAGATTTCTTACCTTTTTCCTTGTGGTCTTTGTAGTTTTTGAATTCCTTCTTGCCTTTGTACTTTTTACTTTTCTTTTCATCCTTGATTTCTCTATTTGGGCATCTAGCAGCAATGTGACCAACTTCTTCACAAGAAAGATAGATTAGAGGAATCTTATCTTTGTACTTTCCTCTACCTTTGGAATATTTTCTTGCAAGTAGGGCTTCAAAAACTTAAAGATCACTATCAAAACTTTCTTTAATTTCTTCTCCACTTCTTGATTGATTGGTCTTTGATTTCTTACTCTTTTCCTTGAGTGATAGTTTGGCTTTAAATGAAGACTCAATATTCTTGGAACTAGGAACATAGTAATCATAGTTATCCAACTCAAAAGCTGTCAATCTTCCAACTAGAGCATCAACAGTTATTTTTGTAAGAATTTTCCTTAGGAAAAAATCACCCAAGACCAAGAAGCTCAACAACTAGCACAAAATAGACAAATAGAGTATGATCAATATAACAATATGAAATTCAGTTGATGTTGTATTGATGTACAAGTACACTAGGAGTGCTTGAATATAAAGGCCTCTGGAATGCTTCTAAAATGTCTAGGAGTTAGCAATATGATAAGCCTCACAACTAAGAACATATCCACCAAGAGTGGATTATCCTTCATTAAACATAGGAGTTAGTGTGGTGATAAGATGATAAGCCTAAAAAGGTGTATCACGTAAAATTATGTTGTAAAAACCATGTGCTTAATTAAAAGTGTGAATAACTGTGTTGTCAACGTGACAACTCAGTTAATTATGCAAACTTCAGTGTTGTAGACACCATGTGCTAAATTAGAGTTGCTTACTTTTGTGTTTTAAACATGACAACTCATATGAGTATGAAAAATCCTATGTGTCTAACCTAATAAATAATTAAATAATGCATTTATCCTAAATAAACTTAAGTAAAGCGTAAATAATAATTATTTACACTAACACCCCCCTTAAGTGTAACTTAGGAGAATGTACTTAAGCTTACAAAAGCTATGATGAAATGGATAATGGGTCCCAACTACTAGTCCATGTTAGGTAACCAAGTACAAATGCAATGTTGTACACACAATGCAATGCAATCTCTCTAAAAATGGAGAAAGAGGGAAAACCTCATGGGAAAAACCCTCCACCAAAAAGAGAGATAAGTACAATAAAGAAAGATGCATGTATGGATGGAGTAATCAAGACCCCCATTATGACATACATAATGCATATGCAATAGAGAATCCCTCCATGAAATACCCCCCTTAGTGAAGGATATCATAATGATGAGTGCTTCAATACAAAAGAAAATCTAATGCCGACAAACAACATTTCTCCCTTTAGGAAAAAAATACACCAAATATAGGTGCAAATATGCTTCCCACTATGGATAGGAAGATGGAAGAGTGATCCATATGTAGTATGTTGTGGATGCTACCTCTGAAGTCTGCTCAGATGTTGGCAAGTCCTTTATGAATGTAGATGTCATGAACTAATCCGGTGGATGCCCAAAAGAAAGTGGCAAACAAGGTAACATGTCCATGAATGAACCTGAATCAAGCTCCAAAGATAATGAAGCATCCTGATAGGAAGATGTAGGAAGAGAAGCAATGCCACCTCCCCTCAATGATGTAGGTACACCCATGAAAGATGCTCCTTGATGACTAAAGAAGCTGCACCATGAAAGCTAAATGATGTTCCTCCTCATAGAAAGAAATGGTGCCATAGGTGTAGTAGAGAATACTCCCCAACTAGTAGGAAGAATACTCAAAAAATATGATTTCTGAGGAAACTAGAATAGAATTTCCAAAGATTGAGATGTCTCTTTTGAAGTGAAAGAGTCCTTCTCCATTTGCTATAAAGAAATGTCAATAATCAAGTCAGTCTCGAAAGAAAGTTACAGTGGTTAAGGGTTAGAGTGTGCCCTCACAACAAGTGAACAAGTCTCTTCAACAAAGAGAATATGGATGTCATTGATGATGTCTCCCACATCTTCAATGTAAGACTCCACAAACAACCCTGCAATGTCTAGAAGGAAGTATCCCATGAAGCTGAAGTAGGAAGACATGGTATATCCTATTGCACTGAATTAGAAGCATTTGTGGTTGGGATTGGATTAGTAGAATCAACAGGAGTATCAAAATGTGTGATCTCATCTAGAGTTGAAGGTATTATAACTGGAGTGACTGAAGATAGAATGTCTTCTGGAAATGGAGGAATTGTGGGATCTCCATATACTTTCTAAAGAGCCATCCAAATTTTATAAGGATCATTAAAATTGTCAATAACTTTAAAGCACTCAACATTGAAACTAAAATAAATGAGGTCCTTAATTATTTTGATAGGTATTGGATCATTAGAGGGTAGTTCTTTGGAACATAGATAAGGAGATACTTCCTTATACTCTCTTCTTAGATGATCAATTATCAAGGCACTCCATTTCTGATAGCTCCCTTTTGTAAACCTGAATCTTACACCAAACTAACATGTGAAACAAAACTCCATGAGATCAATAAATGTACGCACCCCCCAAAATGCAAATATAATCAATCAACCCCCCCTAATGTATGATTTTGGCACTTTATACTTAGTGTGATTACAATGGGCCACCTGCCAATTTAGGCCTAAGTTGGCTTCTAATTTTTCTATTTAAAACATCCTTTCAGAGTTCAAATCTAGAACTTTACAATGTGGCTCAGAAATATAACAATTTTGAAGCAATACAATGCAAAGAAAGGACCTATTTTTGAAAGTGGTATTTTTGTCCACACAAGCCTGTAATCTGATTGCAGATATAGAAAGTAGATGAAAAATTATTCACTTTAAAAAAATGGAACCTATTCATGTGTCCAGATGAGCCTATATGGAGTAATTGAAGTTGCAAAATGTAGGATTGGATAGGTATAGTCACGAAAAACTACAATTTTTGAAAAATCCATCCACCAAAACTAGAAAATAATAGCACCACTAAAAAATTTGGGAAATTCTAGCCAAAAAAAAAAAATTGCACTTGATTTGAAGTCGGAATGACTGAGATATGGCCTCTTGAAGTTAGACTATCAAATCAAAATTGAATTTGGAGAGGGGTTTGATTAGCAAACTACAAGGTTAAATTTGACATCCAAATGACTATCATAGTAGTGCAATTTGGCCTACTAATGATGGTCAAATGATTGTCAAATTTGATGTAGTGATTTGATGACATCAGCAAAAAAAAAGTCTCCTTGGCTGATGTGGCAGTGACATCAGCGTACAGATTGTACAAAATCTGACATGGATGTGGATGACATGTACAGCTATGCTTACATTGAAGGCTAATGGCATTAGATTGTGCTGACTAGGTGGGTTGTTTGTGTGAAGGGTTGAGCTGTCCACTAGCTATGGATGTGTGGATGAGAGGAGTTGTCGCCACATGTCTGGCTAGAAGTGAAGGTAGCTGATGGAGTTGAATGTTTCTAGTGGGGGCTTTATCTGGTAGTGTCCAAGAAAATCAGTGGTTGATAAATTTTTTGGTAGGAGGCTTGACATAGTTTAGTCCCACATACATAAAGTTTTGAATGGCACAAGTTTATAAAACAAAGAAGGCTCGGGGAGTTAACCGGCTGTGAAGTGGATGCTAGTTTATGAAGCTTGCTACATATATGCCATTGTTGGATTTGGAATGTTGTCTGGTTATGTGGAAATAAATTCCAGAAGGTTAATGCCACTTTAGAATGGAAAGGAATATGCCAAATTTCACAAAGAATATTCCAACACGAGGGCCAGAATTTGACCACCCAGTTCCTACAAACAAAATTATTTTGCAGGCCTAATGGCCTAAATTTTTTTTCAAAAAATATAATTCAAAAAATAAAATAAATGTAGAGAAAATTAAATGTAGATTTGAAACAAAAAAAATCACAGATCTAATTGATCATACGAAATTTGCAAATTGGGCCTTTGGGTGCCAGTTGCCTACAATTTGACTATAGCCTAGGGTAGGCAAATTTATAGTCAAATTTCACTGAATTGATGCTCTAGACATGATGGTGAGGTCCACTTTGGCTCTAGACACTCTCAATAGCTGTGAATACTTCAAATCTAAATTGAGATGTCCCAAGAGAGGTGAAGCAAGAATGGTCTCCAATGGCTATGAAATGATGCTCCTATGGCTCTGATACCATGTAAGAATTTTCCTTAGGGAAAAATCACCCAAGACCAAGAAGCTCAACAACTAGCACAAAATAGACCAAGAGAGTATGATCAGAATAACAATATGAAATTCAATTGATGTTATATTGATGTATAAGTACACTAGGATTGCCTAAATATAAAGGCCTCTAGAATGCTTCTAGAATGTCTAAGAGTTAGCAATATGATAAGCCTCACAACTAAGCACATGTCCACCAAGAGTTGATTATCCTCCATTAAGCACAAGATTTAGTGTGATGATGAGAGGATAAGCCTACAAAGGTGTGTCATGTAAAATTATGTTGTAGACACCGTGTGCTTAATTAAGAGTGTGAATAACTATGTTCTCAACATGACAACTTAGTTAATTATGCAAACTCTAGTGTTGTAGACACCATGTGCTAAATTAAAATTTCTTACTTCTATGTTGTCAACATGACAACTCATATGAGTATGCAAACTCCTACGTGTTTAACCTAATAAATAATAAAATTATGCATTTATCCTAAGTAAACTTAAGTAAAGTGTAAATAATAATTATTTACACTCACAATTTTGTTATTTGGATCACATCTCATTTCTTGAATAGCAGATACTCTAATTGCATAAATGGGAAGAAGAGTCCTGAGTACCTTGCTTACAACTATTTTGTCATCAATGTCTCCTCTGGACACTTTGATTGCACTCACACTTGCTTTGATTCTTTCCACATATTTTGTAATGTTTTCATCTTCTCTCATTTTCATCTAATCAAATTGACCTCTGAGACTTTCTACTTTGGCTCTTCTCACATTGTCATCTCCTCCATAAATGTCTTTTAGTTTGATCCACATTGCATTAGTTATTTTGCAATCTTTTACGTCATCAAATTCAATATTACTAAGAGCAGATGCAATGTCAATCATCATGATATTTTGATTTTTCTTTTCAGCAATATCCTCAACTAATAATCTTCTACTGGGAGTCTTGTATTTAGCATCAAGATATTTACAACCTAAATCATTGATGGTTTCCATATGTAACCTCATAATTCCTTGCCATGCTACAAAGTTGTCTCTGTTTAGCCTGAGAATCTCTTTTCTGTAAGACATCTTGATCTTTAGCTTAGGTCCTTAAAACCTTCTCTACAAGCACCGAGATATTTGATACCAATTGTTGGAAACATATGAGGAGTAACTAAGAGGGGAGGGGTGAATTAGTTACTACAAAAATAAATCTAGATCCCTTAGATGTTAGTATAAAATAATTCTGTCAAAACTTAATTCTGTTGATGCTTGGTGAATGAAGAAATGCTATAACTCGATAAACAGTGTAATTTCTTGGTAAGCACTTAATGTGAAAACTTTAGATGTTATCTATGATTACTTTAACTTTAACTTAGTTGTAAACATATAAAAGAAATAGCATGAACATATTTGACACCAAGATTTAACGTGGAAACTCAATTTGGGAAAAACCATCAGTTGCAACTAGTTACTATTTTTCACTTTTCTAAAGTGAGCCCCATTAGGAGCCAACCCTATTAAAGGTTACAAAATACATTGTTAGGTGTGACCTTATTAGAAGATTTAATCACCCTATTAGGAGTGGCCTTGTTAGAGGTATTTACACATTTCAATAGAAATGCCACCTTGTTAGAGGATTTACAAATAACTGTTAAGCCAACTCTGTTAAGAGATTTAGATCACTGCTACAATGGTTAGAGAGTAATAATGACATGGCCTAATTTGAATGCAATTGAATTGCTGATTAATGATCTCAATTCTATCTTTTAGTTGATCCTTCTTGATCAAATGTATCCTTTTAGCTTCACAAGGATATTTAGCTTATCCTTTTAATTTTCTTTCCTTTTGCATCATTAGATCTTCAAAAATCTTCCATGCATTCACACATACTTCACACTTTCTACCTCATAGCTTGACCTTTTATTTATACCTTTTATTTTATCAAGTTGGTTCAAATACAACTTAGAATAATTAATATTTATCTTCTCAGTCGACTAGAACCAACAAAAAAATCAATTGAACTCAATATGCCAAAAAAAAAAAATCCTTCATTAGCTGACCCTGCTTGGTAGACACTAACTCATAAACGATACTCCTATGATAACGAAGTGAACTCAGTTAACACTGCATATATGTAAGGTTTCTTTAGTAACCAAGTGAGCTTAGTTAACATTAGTTCCATCCAATATTTTCTTCATTAACTGAGTGAGCTTGGTTAACACTCATCTTCCATAGACTTTCCTTTGATGCCCAAGTGAACTCGGTAGACATTACCTTCTGAACTAGGTAACTCTAGAATGCTCTGTAAACACAAAAAAATGTCTTTATTGCTTGAGTGAGCTCAACATAAATTGACTAATAATGATATGACATTTGTGTATAATCAAATACAATACATAATTAATCAATTGTATCCAACATGCTCTTGGTCTTCTTCTATTTGAAAATGTTGTCTAACAACTGTAATCTAATTATTTCAAACAGATTCAGTTTTCTTCCTTGAACCATCATTACATATATGAAATGTAAGAATCTGGTTGGGACTAAGTTAATCCTTGAGCCATTGTTAAACTTGTGCCCTAATATCTTACTCAAAAATTTTACTCCTCTATCATGAATCATATCTACTTTCATGTTCCTTCTATCAAATTTCATGAATAGGTTGGTTTCAACAGTTTTCCTCACATTCTTTTCATTAATAGGATTACATCCCTCATTACTTAAACCTGTAACCTTATGAATTAGGTCATTTTCAATTGCTACTTGTGCATCACCTAACCAAAACATATAATCATGGACTTTAATTAGAATGATTCGAGTGCAATCATGGTTGTCATAATCAATATAGAACATATACTTCACAAGATTCATACCATCTAGGTGCACATACTCAAAATTCAAATTTAGGTCATTATTACACATGACTCATAAGTCCTTGTGTATATCATCATCACCTATACTCTCTATCTTGTAATGGATGTAGATTCTAATATCTTTGACATGAAGCACATTCTCTGGAACTTGCAAAAAATTCCTAACAAGTCATCTATAAGAGAAACAAATGATTATTTCTTGAATACATATCTTGGCCTTTCACTCACATCATAAATGGTCTAACTATCCATTTTAACTATAACTATATGCACTAAAAAATATGAATTCAAACTAAATAAAATACCTTAACAATCACATTTTAGGGATTTTGTAACTTTGTGCCTCAAGAAGTTCTTTTTGCACTTCAAATTGTTGTCAAATATTTCTTCAATTTGCTCAAGACACTTTGAATGAGCAAATGGTACATAGAATCTTTTTTGTGATCCTTAAATCATTCCAAATCACACTACACATTAAATGAATATCTACCACAAATTCAAATACTATCTTTGTTTATCAATAAACTTGTTTTCTAAATTCCTACTTACTATGATCATATCTAAGCCTACACACTTGACCATAGCTTTCTTTCTATGTCTTTTACCTCCTGTTAACTACACAACTTCCAACTCACTCTCTAACATCAATTCTAACCAAATGATGCTTTGCCTCTTTTGAAACTACTTAATTCAGGTAGGATGAGTCACAAACAATTGCTGACTTCAATGTTTCATCAGGTGCAATGAAATACTGTTCCTCCAACACTGTATAAGAACTTTCTAGATCCTTAGCTTTCACAAATGCTTCCTTGAATTCATCAAAATGTTCTTTGATTTCTTCCTTCTAACTATTATCACTACGTTTTCCATTCCTTCTATCATTTTTGTTGTTGTTATTTTTGTATTTAGTATTCCTATTGAAGTTTCTTCTATCCATTTTGCAGTATCTTGCTATGTGTCCAAAGTTATTGCATAATTGACATACATGTGTGTTCCTTCTCTAATTGGTTTCATTCTAACTTTCAATTTCTTTGTAATTTCTTGCATTGTGACTAGGTTTGTTACACTTCTAACACAAAAACTATTTCTTTTCTCCATTAGATCTTCCTCCATCATTAGATCTACTCTATGATCTCCTTCATTTATTACCTATAGAGTTAGTATTCCTAAATATTCTATTATTTGAATTATTACTCTCAAAAACTTAAGTTTCTTACAATCTACTACTTTATGTCCATAATCATGACAATTATAACACTATAAATTAGTAATAGCTTTAAAAGACTTACCTACACAATCTCTTTTCATATGACCAACTTCGTTGCATATGAAGCAACTACCTCTAAACTCATTTCTAACTTCCTTGGGTGGTTCATCTTGCTTATGTTTATCAACTTGCTCTATTTTCTTAGGTTCATCATGTTTTACTAACAAATCAACTAATTCAATCTCTTTAGATATCTCAGTAGTTGTCCTTGATTCAACTTTACCTAGATCATATTCTTTAAGGGATTCAAAAAATGAATGTAGTTCTCTTTTGATTTCAACTTTCTTGTCTAATTTATCTCCAATAAGATATCCAAGTCCTATCTTATCATAAGAAGGTCTTTGGCGAAATATCTATTCATCAATCTTTTCACTACTGGAATAAAGTTTCTCTAACTATTGCTTGGCTTGTGTCAATTCCCCTTTCATAGTGATATTGTACTTTTCTAATTCTACATGCTAAATCTTAATAGAATATAATTTAGATGTTACCTGACTCAACTAGTATCTAAGGTCTACATTCTTAAATTTTAGATCAGGTTCATTCTTACTACCATCTTTCTTAAGACTCAACTTAAGTTCAACAATTTTTAGTTCATGTTTCAAGATCTCATTTTCTTTCTTGAGATTTCCTATTTCATCATTGTCATTAGTCTATGAAATTGATTCCTTTCCATATTTTAGATCATTAATCTTGTCTTTTAGTTTTCCAATGTAAACTTTTGCATCTTCATACCTATCTCTCAAGTTATCTTTCTCTTCTATAAGAAGGTCAATCTGTTCAAGAACTTCTTCAAGGTTTTTCTTTAATTATTCCATATTCATAGGGATCTTACTCAAACTATTAAGCTTCTCTAGAGAAATTATGATTTGATACCAATTTTTAAAAATAGATAATATTGAGAGGGTCGAGGGGTGGGGGGGGCTGAATCAATATTCTACAAACTTTTTCCCACAATTGAATATTGTTAATTACTTTATAACTTGCATATGAAAGTAAACCAACAATTCTAAACAATAAATATAACCATACACATAGAGAACTCATAACACCATTATATATTAACTAGGGAAACCCTAGCTAAGGGAAAACCCTGGTGGGGATGATACCCACAAGATGATTAACCCTATTAGGAGTTGGTAGAACAATTATAATGTATGCAAGAAGAGCTCACTGCGCTAACATGCATTTATACAATAAAATTCTTCACAAGAATAGATATACATATAGTACTTTATCACTACTATAATTTACACTTCTTTGATCATACATAAGATCTCACATCACATAAGGCTCATATAAATTTCAAGCTCTTTGTACAATTGTTTGCATATCATACAATTTTCACATCTAGCACACTTATTTGCACAAGATAAGATCTTTACTTATACTTCACAAATTAGTAATTCTCTACTCAGTTAGCCTTCATGTGTTTTCACACTTGATATAAAATAAAATAACTTATGGAATAATATCCACAAAGTTAGCTCATCATGACTTAGTAATTATTTTGTTACCAAAATAATTCCTTAATTCATACAACACAATTCTCTACCATGCTTTGTTAAATACCCATACTAGTATTTTTAATTATAAATCACATTGTACTATCCGTACACATATGCGCATTGGCATACATCATCATGAAATAGTCATAAAGTTTACCTCAATTGTGCATAAGCTTACTCAATGTGTGTCTTCTATACACATCTCATCTATATTTGTGCTTTTGTAAATTGTCTAACACTTAGACAATTTTGTAACTCTAAATGCAAAATGAAATGCTGACTATATGTTGTCATAAATAACAACTTTCATGACATGTATCAAACCATATGTCAAACATACCTAGCATCAGTGTCGATCGAGCATACAGTATTGATGCCAAGCTAGAAGTTGTACATTGACTAAACAATTTAATGATGACGAAGTGTCAGAACTTAGTAATGGACGAGTGACGATATTTTGAATGTGTATGAGAAATCATGATTTCTAGCTAACTTAGTTGATTTCTTGGGATATGGAAAGAGTGTTGAAGATAATGATTGATAAGTTGGATAATTTAATTCAAGGAGAGGATTAGGTAAAAGATACCTTATGGATGAATTCGATAAGAGGTTTCTAGAAAAAAAGGAAGATGAATAGATTCAATGCACCTGATAAATCAAATCATGAACCCTAAGATCTATGATGATTCTTAAAATGTCAAAGGACTATAATTTCCTATTTAAGGAGGTAAAAAGATGAATGTTAGTATGAGTGCGAATGAGATATGTGAATATAAGAAAAAAGTAGAGAATTTGTGCATGTTTATAGTAAGATGAAACATAATTACTAAGGTTGATAAGAAGATCCAAGAAGGTAACTTAATTTTGTTGTGAAGAGAAGGGTCAATACTTAAAGGGTTGACAAGAAAATCAAGGATAGATGTGAAAAGGAAGGCTTATCAAAGAATCAACACATAAACTGAATAGAGATATGAAACTACAAAGGGAGTTGTAATCATACAAACCAAACCCTACTATTTTCTTTCTAATAATTGTAAACAATTTTTGAAATCCTTTTAATCAAAGGTTTATCTAACAGTCATTAAGGAATTAACAATCTGTATAAATCCTCTAGCAAGGTGACATTCTAATGGAATGATCTAATTTTCTCTGACAAGGACACTCCTAACAGGGTGATTAAATCCTCTAACTAGGTCACATCTAACAATGTGTATTGTAACCTTTAACAGGGTTGGCTCCTAACAGAGATCACTTCAAAAGAGTGATAAAGTGGTGACATGTTGCTGGTGGTTTTTCCCAAATTGGGTTTCCATGTTAAATCCTATTGTCAAACTTGTGTCAAATATTTTTATGGTGTTTTACTTTACATGTTTACATTTAGTAAAGTCTGTTATCTTAGGACAATGAACTACTAGTTAAGGTTGTTATTCAAATTACAATAGAGACCAAGTTACAAAAGGTTAAGAAGAACATATAATGTTTAATATTTGATTGTTCAATTGGTACTTAGGGACCTTGAGTAACTAATTCACCCCCATCTTAGTTATTCTAAACATTCTAACAATTGCCCTCAAGCCACAAGTCATCTTGGCAACAAATATTAAATGAAATAACTAAATACTTAGGAGAAGCCCCTAAGTTTACAATGCATAACTAACTCAAAATACCACATAAGAGTACACTCCCTTAGGCATAGGTCTATGTTGTATCCAACAATCCAATTCTAAGAGCATACATATCAAATCCCTCAGATTAATTTTCGAGGATACAATCTGCAAAGACAACCAAAAAATAAGAAACACATGACCAATAATCACCAAAACAACTCTAACTCAAAGAAGATAAATTAAAATTATATGCACACTTAGGAAAATGTTTCCCAATATGTCTTGAACATATGCCCAATTGTACAAACCATAGGTCCATAAATCTAAGCTTGAACTCCTTGTATACAAGATTATTGACTTCCCTAGGATACTCCCACATCAAGCATAATAGTAATCATTTCTATGAAAGGATCCATGATAAAGAGTTTATATTAAATATCTCATTGAAATTTATAAATCATAAACACTAAAAATTGGTCTTACACATACTAACAATTGGTTTATTTGAAACTAGTATATTTTCACTTAGATTCAACATGGTGTTTGATGAAATGCCTCCCAAGGCTGATAACATTGTGAATAACACCCAAATACTCAATGAATAGATCTTAACCTGACTAACTAGTGAACTTATGTAGGTAAAATTGTGTCCCATTAGGCATGCCAAAAATTGCTGACACAAAAGTATGTGCCCATGCTTGAGGTATGGCCCTCAAGCAACTTTATGTAACATGGAAACAACCTCCAAGCCTTGGACTTAAACTTTAAGACAAAATCTCTGGAGAAGGTGAACTTCCTTATAACCAAAATGCACCTAAACTACAACTTTTTAGGAAAAAATTGAGAAGGATTACATAGAAATTAAATGCTAAATGGGAAATGTGATGCATCAAATTAAAATTTGGTTACTCTCTCTGCCTAGAACTACACTAGACATCAATAAAACATTTAAAACATACACAAATTTCAACCTTATCTTGTTTCTTGAGATTCATATGCAGAGTTGAACTAATTAGATGTTTTACAAGGAGAATGTGATCACTTATATAACATTCATAAACACAAAAAAATAACTTCAAAATATAAGAAATAAACATTTTGTAAGGAAAATAATATGCACACTACAAAATGGTGAGAATAGTTACAAAATAGATAATTCTATTACTGCAAGGAATAAGGAAATTACTTATACATAGTGTAAATTGGACTACAAATAACTAGAGAAGAACCTCTAAAAATAAGTACAAGACTACCTTTTAAAGAGATCAAGCATAACTTAGATGCAACAATTGAGTTTGAACTCCAACTATACCAGAGTTAAGTTACAAACTTGCAAGTCAAGAGATATCAGATAAAATATGATTTTTTGTATACATTTGATTCATGAAATTACAAAAAATAATAAAAAATAAAGAACTTTATAGAAGGAAAAGACAACCCAAGTAGAACAAATCTAATTCTTGAATAGTATAAAAAAATGAGGATATAAATACCCTTGCAATCAAGAAGATCATGCTCATACCCTCTTCAAGTGGTGACATAGGAAGGAAACGCATTTACATCATGTGTAAATTCCTAAAAATAGAGCTCAACAATAAATGTTATGCTCCTGAGTCATGTGCATTCACTGGAAAAATAATAATCCATGCATGAAAACACAACTTTTTTGTCTTGCACACCTTCACACTAAATAATCCCTTCCTTTAGATTGACCCACAATCATGCAAGAAGTAAAAAAAATACAACATTTTTGGTTGTTGCACCATTGCACTACATATTTCATCTCCTTAGATCCTTGTATAGCCCAACTGAAATGGCTTTGTTTTTATCTTCATCCTTAAGAGGGATAATTGAATGTATAAAGGTACCATTATGTACAATGTTTTCTTGAAGTTTAGGTGGTCTCATATCCTCATAAGGTCTACCATAATAATGAGGAGACGGAAGATCAATTTTCAATGATAAAATAGGTTCCAACTTGTACTCCACCATTTCTCTATCTTTCAACTTTAGAGACTTCTTGATATCTTTCATTTTAGTAGCATGATTTTTAGTAAATTCTCCATTATATGGTCCAAACATGTTAGCAACCTGTTTTAGTGCATTGCAAGTCTAACTAGAGTCAGTGGGTATAGATACATCTACTCTATCATAGGGAAATCTTATGCATTTATGGTATAGAGAAGAAACATCTTACATCTCATATATCCATGACCTAAACTCGATAGGATACTATATGACAACAAAAGATCCAACACTTGATAAATTACATCTCTCCATAGGTCTAACTCTAATAGGTTGTACAAAAATTGCTTTTGATGATCTCTTTTCCTCATAATAGGCTTTGATTATAGTTTTTTGTAAGTGTAAACAATTGTTTTAGGAAAAAACAAGTTGTGTTATCATATTGTAGGTACAAATATTAAGTCCAACTCTACCATCAACCAATACACATTTGATGTGTGACTTATGGATCATGAATTCAATATATGTCATGACTCATATTCTTTAGAAAAAGATAGGTAATTTGGTGAGGTCAAATGGCCTACCACAAATTGAAATTAGTCTAAGTGTTTAGGTGTATTTTTCTCAATGAGGGCTTTCCCTAAGATTTCACTATGTGCAGGTGATATTTTTAGTAGTTCAAAGATTATGATTTGAGCATTGGTACACTATAGGTTCAAGAATACTATAACAAGTTGTATTAGATGAATATGCTTTCTTTAAATTCTTTTTGGTATGCACATCCATTTTTTTGTCTTTGGATTGTTGCTAGTTTGATGTTGAAGCTCCAACTTTGTTAAGAGTTATCTTAGCTTTTGATCTAGTTAAGATGATTGTTGATTCAAAGTCTTTTTCTTTCTGCTTCACAATGATTACATTAAAATATTTTTTTTCAACTAGTTCTATCATGTTGATTATGCTTTCATCATTGGAGTACATATAGTTCACCTTAGCATTGTTCTTAGATTTGGACCCATCCCCTTTTTTTACTTCGAAAATGTTTCTTTGAAAGCTTTGTGATCAAGATCAGCATTGTATGTTTAAGTTTCATGAAACTACTCATTTATAAACCTCATTTTTATGAAAATCATAGTTTTCATTATTGTTCAATGACTTTGGTTTTACTTCTAGTTCATATGGTCTTGAATTATCCACTAAGGTAATGATGTCACTTTGCAATAGAGTTTTAAAAATTATGTCAAGAGGTTCTCATAGGGAAGTGAATTCATGTTTAGGTTTTCGTACCCATGGTCATTCTTTGAATTTGTTTCTAGATGTTTTATATGTTGATGTAATCTTCACAAAATCATTTCTCTCTTGCATGTTTCTTTCTATATTGACAATGGTTTTGGTATATTTAGGAGCTTCAAAATCCATAGTGTTGGAATACTTTAGAATAACTGGTGGGGGGGGGGGGGGGGGGGGGGGGGAGGGGGGTGGTGAATACATTATCCAATTTCAAAATGTACAAATAATTTTTTCCAATACTACAACTTATTCTTATGAATGCATTGACCATTCAATGTCTTAAACATATGCATATTGTTGTCCTCTTCATCTTTGACAACTTGTTCACCCTTCAAGCCTTCACCACCTTAACCCTTCTTGCTTTGTATGTCAACTGTGGACTCTTCTATTTAGCCACCATATAAAGAAACACCCTAGATTTCTTGACTTCCTTAGGTTCTCACACATAACAACTATTACTTCTGGCCCATTATATCTATAAATAGTGAACTTAGATCTTATTCTTCTTAACCACAATCATCCATTCTAAGGTTAGGAAATATTCAATGAATCTACCCACTTTTCCATTTTATCCCTTCTAGAAACTTTCTCTACAATCCTCTTTGAATTCACATAAAAAGGGTTTATCTTGAATTTTGTACCATTAAATCATCATAGTTATCTTCCACACATTTCACACAATTCAAGAAATCAATTTTGTCAGCTTAGATTCATTAAATCTTTAATCTAACTTATTTTATTAGCACTCAACAATAACACTCTATTTTCTCGACAAACACTATTTTTTGATGCTTAGCCAACATTGGGTTGCTTGACAGCCACTAAGTCTTTACTAGTGTGCAACACATACTAAATATGTTCACTCGACACCAACTATATTTCTCTTGCTTGGCTCATACTAAACTTACTTCACTCGACACCAACTAGATTTTTGCTTGGCCTATACTAACTTTTCTCAGCTTGCACTAGTTTCTCAATCAGGCTTGGCAGACATATTTCTTTACTTAGCCTTCTTCTAGTCTTTGCTCAAGTATCCTTTTATTATAGCCTTAAGTAGATAAACAATAAACTATATTGTCAATGTCTTACTTGGTCTTAGTGCTCCTTTTATACACTAACTAACTTAAACTTTCTCTAGGTTCTCTTGCTATCCTTTCTTTTCAAATCCTCTTCATCAATCAAACAAATAATAACATTCATACCAAAGTAAGAAATTCTCTCACCAAAAAGTAGTAGGTTTGACATCAGTGACAAAATAATAATTTTCCATGATAGATTTCATCAATCTTCTTCACTTCAAAAATCTCTCTCTTTGGCATTGATGGAAAATTAATACCAACAACAATACCAAAAAGAAACTTAATACCTTTTATTGAAATATCTCCCTCTACTAGTATGTGTACCTTCCTCTGTATATTTTGATCTTATATTTCTCCCTCATCTAATCTTGTCCCTCTTTGGAAATCTTTCTCCATCCTTCTCTGATCTGATCTCTCTAATATCTCCCTCAATACATTCTTTAGGTTTTACGTACAAATTTCTATTATATTCTCCCTCTTTCTCTTATATCTCCCTCTTTGTCTTATATCTCCCTCTTCGACAACAATTCCAAAGACTTGTCATCTATACATGTAGATATAATCAATTTAGGTTCTCCCTCTATCACCTTGCACATGACTGTAAATCTTCTATTTTCATCTCCTACTTTACTTCATCTAGGTCCTAAAGTAAGATTTACTACATCAATAATCTTTTCCTATTATGCTCTTACCAACTCTCTGATCCAATATCTATTCAACTTCTTCAATTTGCTTCTTAGAATAGTCCTCTAATATAATAACTTCATCATTTGACTCATGACACTTATATAAAATAGCAACATTGAATATAAAAGCTATATCCATGTCATTAGGTAACTCAATTTCATAAGCATTTCCACTATCAAACTTCTTCAAGATCTTACAAGGTCCAAACTTCTTCATCTTTAGCTTCCTATATGTTCCAATAGGAAATCTTCCTTTCCTTAGATGAACAATCACCTCATCACCAACTTAAAAATCATGATGTCTTCTAGACTGATCAACATTCTCCTTATACTTCTGATTACTTTTTTCTATCCTCAACTTCACTTCCTTATGTAAAGACTCCATAAAATCAAAAAATTCTTCTCTTGCATCACTTCTCTTTTCTTCACCAGAAATATCTCTCAAATCTAATACTCCTCTAGGGTTTATTCTAGTAACAATCTCAAAAGGTGTCTTCCCTGTACTCTTATTCATATAATTATTATATGAAAATTCAGCTTGTACCAATATTGTCTCCCAATTACTTGGCTTATTCCCAACTAAACATCTCAGCAAATTACCCAAGATTCTATTCACAATCTTTGTCTATCCATCTATTTATAGATGGAATGTAGAACTAAAATTCAATTTAGTACCCATCTTCTTCCATAAAGTCTTCCAAAAATAACCAACAAACTTATTGTCTTTTTTAGAAATAATACTTCTTGATAATCCATGCAATCTCACAATCTCTTTAAAGAAAATTTTAGCAACATGCTTAACATCTGATGTCTTCTTACATGGTATGAAATGATCCATCTTATAAAATCTATCCACTACAAAAAATATGGAATCATACCCCTTAACTATCTTAGGTAATCCAAGAACAAAATCCATAGTGATGTCACTCCAAGGTTTCTCTGAATAATAATAGGTGTATACAAACCAGTATTTTGACTCACTCCTTTTGCAACTTGACAAAATCCATAACTTTTTACAAATTCTTGAACATCCTTATACATTTGTGGCCAATAATACTTCTCTTTCAACAAACTCAATGTCTTATCAATTCCAAAATGTCTAGCCAATCCACCACTATGCTTTTTCTTAATTAGATTCAACCTCATAGAACTTCAAGGAATACACAATTGAATACCTTTGAACAACATACCTTCTTGAATGAAATACTCATCTGACTTATGTGATTTTTTAGATTTGGTGCTTTGCATTCTCTCCATGCCTCAAAAAAATCAAGATCAACATTATACAACTCTTTCATTTCATCAAAACCAAGAACTTCAACCTTCATTTTAATAAAAAAAGAATGTATTTTACTCAATGCATTAGCAACTCTGTTAGTAACTCTACTCTTGTGCTTAATTACAAATTTAAAATTTTGCAAGTACTCAACCCACTTCATATGTCTTTGATTCAATTTATGTTGACTTTCCAAGTATTGTAAAGCTTTATAGCATTTTACAACACAAGTTCCTTAGGAAGAAAATAATGTCTCCATTTCTTCAATGCTTGGACAATAGCATAAAATTCTTGATCATACACAAAATACTTTCTTTTAGCATCATTCAACTTTTCACTAAAGAAAGTAATAGATTTACCTCCTTGACTTAATACAGCTCCTATTGCACTACCACTTGCATCACATTCAACTTGAAATACTTTATTAAAATCAAGTAAAGACAATACAAGTAATTCAAAAACCTTTTGTTTCAAAGTCTAAAAACTCTTATCAACTCCATGTGTCCACTTGAATTCCTTTTTATCTCTCCCCATTGTCTTAGTCATAGCATTACAAACAGAATTGAAATTCTTTATAAACTTTCTGTAAAAACTAGCCAAACCATGAAATGATCCTACCTCAGCCACATTCTTAGGTGTAGGCCATTCCAAAATTGCTTTAACCTTATCAAGATCCATCTTCAATCCATTAGCTAAAATCACAACTCCCAAATACACAATCTCCTCTTGCATGAAAGAATACTTTTTCAGATTAATCAACAACTTTTCCTCTTTCAACCTTTGTGATACTTGTCTAATGTGCTCAAGATGTTCTTCCTTGGTCTTACTGAATATCAAAATATCATCCAAATAAACAATCTTAAACTTACCCAAGAATCTTTTTAGAATTTCATCCATCAACCTCATGAAAGTACTAGGTGCATTAGTTAAACCAAAAGGCATAACCAACCATTCATACAAACCATCTTTTGTCTTGAAAGAAATCTTCCATTCATCACCTTCTTTGATTTTGATATGATGACAACCACTATTCAAATCAATCTTGGTAAAATACTTTGCTCCATTCAAATAATCCATTATGTCATCCATCCTTGGCATAGGAAACCTATATTTCACTATGATCTTATTAATAGCTCTAGAATCAATACACATTCTCCATTCTCCATTCTTTTTAGGTGCTAATATAGTAGGTACAACACATGGACTCAAACTTTCTCTGATCAAACCTTTTTGCAACAACTCATGCACTTGTCTATTAAGTTCTTCATTCTCTATAGGTGTTAATCTATATGGTGCTTTGTTTGGAAAACCATCTCTAGGAAATAGATCCATACAATGACTTATGCTTTTTACTAGAGGTAAACCATTAGGAATATCATTAGATACAATATCTATATACTCATTCAAAAATTCAATAATTTCTACTATCATTCTGTCATTACCAACTTCTACTGCTCGATCATTACCACCAACACTCACTCCTTTAGGAACTATAGCAAAACAAATTTGATTCTTCTTTACTTCCTTTTCAAATTGCTTTCCATTAACCATGCAAACTTTTATTATAGTACAACTGACCTCATCTGGAATTTCAATCAAAGGCAACAATATTTGTTTCTTCCCATTTACCCAAAGAGTATATTGATTCAATCTTCCATCATGTACATCATATCTATCATATTTCCAAGGTCTACCCAAAAAAATATGACAACAATCCATGGGCATAATATCACACAAAACTTCATCAAAGTAATGTCCAATTTTGAACTTCACAATACATTGCTCACTTACCAATATCTTATGCTCATCCTTGATCCATGAAACATGATAAGGTTTGGGATGTTTCAAACTTGTCAACTAAAACTTTGTAACCAGCTCTTTTGATGCCAAATTTGTTGAACTTCCACTATCAATGATTACCTTGCAACATTTTCCATCCATCTTACATCTGGTCTTGAAAAGACTTCTTCTAAGGATAGGTTCCTTATCACTTCCCTTATTACAAAAGGTTCTTCTCACCATCAAATTTTCCCTAGCCTCAAGTTCACTTGGTGAACTCTCAATGTCTCCTTTAATCACAACATTTATATTATTCTACCCACCTTCAAAAGATCTACATTCAAAAGATCTATGTCCTTCTTTGCCACATTTGAAACAATTATCATGAAAACTATCTCTAGAATAAGAATTACCTCTTCCTCAATAAGATCCAGTACCTACTCAATATGAACAACCACCTTTCTATTCGGTCTTGTCTTTGTCATCATTCTTCCATTCAAATTTTCCTTTAAATAATGCACAGAACTATCAGATCTGCCACCTTCTCTATAAGATCTACCTCTGCCTCTTTGGAATCTACCACCTCTTCCTCTTTGTTTTTGTTCATGCTTCTTTGTCAAGATCTTTGTAGCTTTTGAAGCATATTGATATGTTTCTTCTACACTTTATAACTTCACAAAAATTATTTCATCTTGAATTCTAGATCTCAATCCATTTATATACCTTGTAATTTTCTCAACATCATCATCCACATGTCCAAATCTAATGTCCAATCTATAGAATTCCTCAGTATACTCTTTTATAGTCATGTCTTTTTGCTTCAAATTTTGCATCTTTCTCAACAAGATAACTTGGTAATCAGCAGGAAGGAATTTTTTCTTTACCTTGTTCACCATCTTTGCCCAAGTTTTGATCTTCTCCTTTCCTCTCCTTTGTCTATCAGTTTGCAAATGCTCCCACCATAGTGAAGCATGACCTTTCAACCTAGTAACTATTATTTCACCTTCTTATTATTAGGAGTGTTTTCATACTCAAAGAACTTCTCCATATCTAAGATCCAATCTAACACAACATTGGTATCCAATTTTCCATCATAAGGAACAACTTCTACAACAGGCTTTGAATTTTCCCTAGAGAATACTCTCAAAAATATTTCCTCATCTTGATCTTCTTTAAGTTATGGATTACAGTTTGGTGATACTGCTTCATTACCACTTACATCATCAAGATATGCTCCTCTCCTCTGGGCTATCTCCACAACATCTAATTTGGCTACAATTTGTCTAAATTGATCAAATATAGCATTATCAACATTTCTTGTGCCACGAACCATATTTACAAATTAGGTTCTTGCAAGATGATAACCCTCTGCAAGTTATAGGTCAAATCTGCATATCTACAACCCTACAACCAAATCCAAAATAGGGTTCTACATGATCCAATCACCACAAGGATGAACCTCAATCTCTGATACCACCTAACACAAGGTAGATCGGAAGTAACTAAGGCCAAGAGGAACACTCAGCTACCCAAACCACCATGTGAGAGTTAACACAATAGAAGCAAACAAAAAAGTGAATAGCACCATAGAGAGAGAGAGAGAGAGAGAGAGAGAGAGAGAGAGAGAGAGAGAGAGTAATATTATTTATTTATTCATAAAAATATCATCATACGTGCCCAACTATAAGGCCTTCTAGGTTAAAACTAGATACAAATACATTCATGATCCAATATCTAGCTTCAAATTCACACTTTCTAGTTCTGCTCTCCAATCATCTCTAAAAACTACTCTAGCTCTAAGCCTAAACACTCTATTTATACTAGCCAAAATAGCTTACAGATCATTCTAGAACATAGAGAAGCCACAAGTTGGATCTCAACAAATATTAAATACTCATCATGAAAATAAACCTAACATTAAATACTTGAAGAGCCCAAGTCGGCTTGCATCAACAATTAAATGTCCAAAAATTGATGTCTGAGTAAAATTGCAATATCTCCTAGCTCTAATTGAATTAGAACTCATGCTTCAAACTATGAGTATTATTTTAGATCCTCCACAAACCCTTAAGTGAAAAAAGGTTTATTCACCAATTATAAGTGCACATCCATCCCGAAAGTAAAGCACCAAAAACTATCATGTAGTACTACTAGAAATTGATACTCTAGGAGAATTGACATATCTCCCAACTTATGAGGAATTAGAACTTGTGCCTTTAAATATAGATATTAATATAGATCCTCCTCAATCCTTGAAAAGTGTATCATCTCATTCATTATGAAAAATTAGTTACATAGCTTGCAAAAGGAACCTAGAAACCAAAAAACACTATTTTAGAAAAACACAGTTTTAGCAACAAAGTAAAATCTAAAAACATGCAGGATAGTAGTGTAACCCAAGATGCTCCTACATCAGTCATACTCCACCCATTTTTATGGGAAATCATACTTACATGAATATGATTTTTAAAGTAACTATTGATAAGGGGGAGGGATACTTCAAAGATGTGTTGTGTGTACCTCACCTAAGTCATAATCTTCTTTCCATCTATCAACTCACTAATGCAGATAGAGGAAGGACTTTGGAATTTAGACCCAATTTAGTTTTAATTAGAGACTTGGAGACTAGAGAGATAATTTCTATAGGGGTGGTTGATCACACATCTAGGCTATACTAAGATTTTTCTCATGATCATGATAGTGATTTCTCAACAGATTTTGATCAAACTTCTAGTGTTGATTCAAATTTTGAGGAGAACTTTGACTACTTGAAATTGGATGTTCTCACATGTGATCAAGTTACTAAGCCATATATTTCTTCTCCTCTTATTGGTATTCCATCTACTATTTCTTCTGATGATGCTTGTATTCACATAGTTGTGGATTCACATGATTTAGTGTAGCAAGATATTTATTGTCTTCCAGACTCAGTTCCATGGGATTACTACTTGACAAAAATTTCCAGTTTCTTTGTGAAGTCATACATTGCAAATTTGGGATACACTATTGATTACATTCATCTTCTCTTTGGTGAAGATGTTCCTTCTTTAGTTGTTGCAAGGGAGCATGCTAACCCTCATATTCATTCTCTACTTGATCAATATTTTGAGGTTGACATGATGGTAGATCCTTTGATAAAATAGTTGGAGGAGGTCACTTTCTCTTTAGAGGAAACACTTGGGTCTTTGATACATGTTTGTTGGTAAATAGATTTGCTCATTCTAGTTCTGACTCACAAGTGTCCTAATTTGTTAACAAAATCTTATTAGAATAGTTTGGAAAGTTGCTTCTAGTAAGGCTAACTTCCCTCTAAATTGTTAGGTACAACTCCCTATTGCAGATTTGCAATGAATTTTGTTTATCCTAAGTTTAATGGGGTATGTTCTTAACATGAGAACAAGAGAGGTTAACTGAGTTAAAACTATATGAGATTTTACCCTATGAAAGGAATGATTTAGATAGGATTAACTAAGTTTATGAGTTTCACACATCCTATGAACTCATAAGATTGAATATTTTTAAAATGCATGCTAACTACTACTTAGCTAAATTTATCAGAAACTAATTGCAGAGAAAATAAAACTAAATCATAGAAAGAAAGCCTAAGAGATCCCTTTTAAACTCATAAGAACAATACTTATCGTGATCAATTTGCTGCTTGAAAATAGGGGAACAAAAGTCTATTCTTTCTTTCTTAATTCAAAAAAAGAGAAGATAAAATTATTAACATCTAACAAATTGGAACAATAAATAATTGATACAGAAATACCATTCAATTAACTCTGCAACATTAAGTACTTCACAAAAAAAATTTGCTAGCCTTTTATTAATCATTCATTAACATACATATAGGATTCTGAGATGACCATTACAAAGGAAGTTCAATCAGTTCATCTCATTAAAATGACAAATGGAAAGTATCTAGTTCATCTATTACAATGATTTCATAACAAAAATGGAAAGGGTAGAACATGAATCACTTCACCTTCTTTCCCTTTTCTACATTTTCCCTATAGGCCTTAGCAGCTACAATGATTGGAAATAACTCCTCATGCCTATTTACATGTACATTTGTGTATCTCAAGATCCATTTAGAGTGCTCTTGGGCTAGGTCTTTGGTGACCAAAAAATCTTGTAGTTCTTCCATGACCACATGCATACCTCCACCAAGCTTCTGTAACTTAGATATCATGTTCTGGAGATTAGAAGCCATTTTTGTCAGACCATCTATAAAATTAGAAAAGTTTATCTGCATAATAGGTATTCTAATGATTCCCTTTCCTTTCCCACTAGACTACAAATCTATGTACAAGGCTCTTAGTAGTTCATAGTGTCTATCTTTCTCCTTCTTTACTTTAGCTTTAGTTTCCTTTAGTCCCTCTTTTGCAGCTATGATCATTTCAGACTTGAACTGCATGCTCTAAAACCATTCAGCTAAGGGTTCATCCCATTTAGGAAATATATTTTCTTCTAAAGCCTCCTTTGTCTTTATGTGAATGATCATTTTCAATAAGGAAACACAATCATCACTCTTGATTTTCTCTGTAGCCAAGGTGGCTTTGTTTGATGATATGTTGTCCTTCTCTATTTCTAGTCTTAGTATAGCATTGTTGATCTACTCTATGATGGAGATTCATTCAATCTTGACTTTTTTGCTCCACTCTCTACCAATTTTCTCAAAATTATTATCTTCCCAGAGCTGGGAGATGAGGGCTTGAACATCTACAATAATGAGATCACTAGTCATAGGCATCCCTGAAATGCTTGCCAATGGAGTGACTAATTTCCTAATGAAACTATTCAATTCTTATATTTTTGCCTTCATTCTGACCTTTGACAACTTGAGGCTTTCTAATTTCCCTTAAATTACTTCATTTTTAGACTTCTAAAAGCCAACCTTGGTGTCATGTCTAGCCTCTCCAAGATCCATGAAGTGTAAGGCAAAATCATTAGGAGACATGTCCTCAAATCTTCCTTCCTTGATGGGCTTGGAAACTTCCATGGTCAAATTCCCTATTTTAGGATCTTTCTCAAGGATGGACAAAGTCTTTTTCTTCTTAAAATTTCTCAATGCTGATCCAGAGCGGATGGTGAGGGACAAATTCTTTTTCTTCTTAACATTTCTCAATGCTGATCCAGAGTGGATGGCGAGGGACAAAGTATCCTTGGTGGGGGTGCCTTCATTCTTCCTCTTCCTTTTTCTTTCTAAGGTATCCTCCAACCATGAATCTATACTTATTACTTTTGAGGTTTTTCCTAGAGAATCTATCCTGAACATCTTCCTTTTGGTTGGAGTGGTGGCTTTGGTAGTCAAAGAAAAAGGATTTTTGGAGTTTGTGAAACCAATTGTGATGAGCCTTTAGCTTTCTCTATTTCCTTGGATTTCTTTTTTTCCTCATTAGATTTAGTGGATTCACTGTCACTAATTCCACCATCTCCCAAATCTATGACCTGTATATGAGGGCTACTTGGTAAAAGGATTGCAGGGCTTACTAAAGGAACTAGATTGCTATGAGGCAAAGAGGGAGGAGTGACTACCATGTCTTTGGCTTCTTCTACCTTCTTCTTCTTAGCATTAG
Organism: Cupressus sempervirens; assembly: GCA_028749045.1. Lineage (NCBI taxonomy): Eukaryota > Viridiplantae > Streptophyta > Pinopsida > Cupressales > Cupressaceae > Cupressus > Cupressus sempervirens. The sequence goes on along the minus strand of CM053793.1, from coordinate 249,903,742 downwards.
ATGGGGATCTGATCACTGGGAGGAAGTCATCAAGGAAATTTTGCACAATGGGGATATTTTTATTAGGAGGTTGATCATCTCTATTGGATGGTTGAGTTGGTCCTTGGGTGATAGCCAGTGTCACACTTGATGTACCACCTTGAGAGGAAGGAGCCACTGTAGTTGTTAGAGAGGCTTGAGCTATCACACTTTTGCTTCAGCTCTTTCTTGCTGTGGTCCATTGGACCCACTTCTCAATTCTCTTGATGATTTGGGCCATCATCACCTCTAGATCCTCACATGCATCTTCATAAGGCTAAGAACTAACAGGAGTTCCCTTCAACCTTGTCAGATAGGTATTACTATACATTTTTTTTACATCATCCTCAACTCCTTTGACATCAAGATTGATTCCATACATTTTTAATTGATTTACTATGAGCCTACCAAAAGCACAGTCATAGGTCTCAAATTCATCTTTGCAATCAACGCAATAGTCTTCTATAGTGGTGATATGCTTAATCACACTCCCAATTTGAAGAACATCTTTTGCATATACATTTGGGTCAAACATAGGTCTTAGGACCTCATACATTTACAACTTGTACTTTATCTCAAACATCTTAAGCATTTTTTTGCATCAAAATGAGATTCACAACTAAAAGCTCCCACCTTCATAGGGAACTCATAGCCTTTCTTCTTTAAGCTCCCACTTAGCACGTTCACCTGAATCACTTACCTCAAGATATTGATCGACATGATCATGTCACTTGGGTACCTTGGTAACTTCAAAGGGAACCCTTCAAAAGCTACAAGATGCAAATATGAAAAGGATGAGAACTAGATGAAAAATCTCCTAAATTGACTAATAGTCATAATAGCTTTTGGGCTAAATCTTCTTTTTGGACACCCTTGGAGTTCCTTGCAAATTCTCATAGTAAATGCATCATTAACTCATATACTCTGGATAACTATTCTCCAATTGTAAACTAGGGTAGAACTCATAAGACTTCACATCATCAGGAAAATTCTCCACCCTTGGGAGGTATAGCCATAATTGTAGAGAAATTAACATATAAATGAGGAAAGAGGACATATAGAATGTGTTGTAGAACTTTGAAGCACTAAGAGCATTGGATAGATTCTCACTTACCTCGTAGGCCCAATCAATGTATTGGGTATTAAAACAAATAACTTGCACCAAGAAGAAATATTGTTCAACAAAATTCAAAGCTTCTACCTTGCCTTTCAATTTGTGCAAGAGGACCATGATGTTAACAATCTCAGGTTTGAGCTTAGTACCAAAAAAAGTATTAGGGACCTTACTCTTGGTGCCTCATGGATTTTGGAACCATGATTGAATAATTTCATTTGTCTAGACCATTTTCTTCATTGAAAACTTAGAGACAACTCCACCAATTGTCAAATCTAAAAACTCTTCTAGCTCTGGGACTCAAAGATAATTTACCATAGTTTTCCTATCAATAGAGATCAATACTATGTTATCTGGCAATACAATCTGCTTGGTGTTTGGATTACAATGATTTATGCATTTGTAAATCAATTTAGGAGCCTGGACTACAACTGAGAAACCAACTACTTAAACTAGCTAGTATCCTTCGAGCTTCTTAGTAATGGGATGGATGGGCTTTGATTTCACTCTCTTCTGAAAGTCTTGCATGTCAAAGAAATTGGGAGAGGTATCCGTGAAATTTTGCAAAGAAGGCTTGATTCCATTTAATCCATCGAAACTTGTGAATCTAGTTGCCATTCCATTCATGGGTGAATTTCAAAATCTAGAGAATTAGAGAACAGTAAATGCATAGATGTTAGCTTTTTAAACAAAATTTGTGCAAATTAACAAAATAACAGTTTGAGCAAGAGTGGTAATTTTTGCAACTGTTCATGTATCTCGATATAGAAGTTTCAATCTATCCATTAATCTTTAGGGTTCATGCCACATGAATGAATTAAAGGAGAGGTCTATTATAATAGTAAATGCATAGTTTCAATGGATAACTTGATGTCTTTTTACTTTTCCATTGGCCTAATAGTAATTTTCTATCTCTCATATTTACTTTCTTGTTTCCACTAAGTTTCAAAAAGTTATAAGTAGAGTACTTCGTAACAAAATATCTACTGAAGTTAATTCTACTTAGTAGATCTTTCCCACATTGGTTAGATTATTTCCATTATCATCTTGAGAAGTTTAGCACATGAAATAGGGGTTTAATTAGCTCACCCACTTTATTTTCTTTAAAATTTGAAAAATTGTCCTCATGGGTTGAAAACTAGCCGAGGAGAAGACAATTTTCATTTCTCTACCCAAGCTTGCCTTTTAACTTCACCTTTTGATCATGGTTTCCTTTTAGTTTGAAGATGTCCAAAAGTAGTACGAGAAGTCATTAAGGGTCCACCTTTGCTTCTTTTTCTTCATAATTAGCTTTTTAAGGAAATTGACTTCATGGGTTGAAAACCCACCAAGGAGAAGTCAATTTCTAGTTTTATGCTTGGAGTGATTCTGATAATTGTGAGGAATTTTGAATGCTTCCTAAAGAAGATAATTGTAAGAGGAACCTCAATTTTTTATAGGGTACCTTTTTACTATCTTACTTTGGCCCATATGAATCATTTGCTATTTTCTACAGAAAATTGCCTTCATGGGTTGAAAACCCACCGAGGAGAAGGTGAAGTCTGAATTTCACAAACTTCTATTCTCATGGAGAAAACAATGAATCTCAAGTGGATATAAATATTGTAAATTCTCTTTCTATGTTATGGGAATCTCCATTAGATTAGGTACTAAACTACCTACAAAAACTCACAACACAAAAGGAAAACCACCTAGCTATGAAACATGGGGAAGGGGAAGATGAAAAATCTGATGAAGACTCCTTCCACCTAAGGGGGCTTGGAATTAGACTCAAAAACACCTAGGACTTTACTAGACACAAAATTTCTACTTTAGAAATTGGTTAGAGAATGAAAAGTGGGTTAAAAGCTAGCTTTGACTGGGTACTTGGGTAGGCTATACCCAAGCAAGGAATCCAAAATCTCTGGTTTCAAAAAAATAAAAGGGGGCACATGACAAAACTAAAGCAAGGAAATATGAAAAGAAGAAAACAAGGGAAGCCTAACTAGGAAAACAAAAATAGGAACTAAATGAAACTATAGTATATTACAGGGGTTACCTATTTTTAATTTGAAATTTGATAAAGCTTCAGATCATGACCATTGTAGGTCAGAGGTAACACCTCACCATCTGGATATGCCAATTTAAATGAATTGTTTTCAAATGGCTAATGAATAGTGAATGGGCCTTTCCACAAGGTTTCAAATTTATTTTGCATACCTTTTGGAGATCTTTTCTTATCTCATAGTAACATGATGTCTCCTATCATGAGTTTCTATGGCCTCACCCTTTTATCAAACAAGTTCTTCACACACATATGATGTTGCATGATATGATCTACAATTTCTTACCTTTTCTCTTCGAGTTTTCTTCATTACATAATCCTCTTCTCTGAACCATCCCTATAGATATCATCTATAATTACTATTCTTAGTTTATTTGTAGCTAATTCCAAGGGTAATGGGAGATTAGCTTCAGTCCCATAGACCAATTTGAAAGGAAATATGCAAATTTTCCTTTTAGGTGTCACCCTATCTGCCCATAGTGCCTCATGAATTTTCTTGTGCCAAGTCTTTTGATTATCCGACACCAATTTCTTGACAATATTCATCAAATTCTTATTGCTAGATTTTTCCTGACCATGTTCTTGTAGGAAATAGTCAGATGAGTGGCTAACTGTAATTCCATGTTCAAAATAGAATTGGGTAATCTCACTTGAAGATAAATATGCCACATTATCCATTACCAATATGATAGGAACACCAAATATAACTAGTATATTTTCTTTAAGGAATTTGCATACCACTTTGGAAGTAGTTTTCTTAGTTGCTTTGGCCTCCACCCACTTAGTGAAATAATAAATCATAGTTATAATGTATTGGTGACCAGCATTGGATGTTGGGTTGATAGGTCCAATAAAATCGAGACCCCATTGTTGGAAAGGACCTTCAATGATGACAGGTCTAAGAGGTAAAGTAGCTAACTGAGGTCACCTGGTGAACATCTTACATTTCTCACATTTTGCCACCCAAGAGTAGGCATCCTTAAACATTCTTGGCTAGTAGTAACACTATCTCAGTATTTTGAAAGCTATGATTGAAGATGAGAAATTTCCACTGCATGCTTCATCATGGAAGGTTCTCAACAACTTTTCTTGTTTTTGTTTATCGATGCATTAGAGAAAAGTACCATCTATAGCCCTTTTAAACAATTTGTCAACACAAGTTACATATTTAGCTGCTTAAAATTTGAGATCTCTTCTCTGTCTTGCTGTCATGCCTTCTGGACATTCTCCATATGTTAGTAAATAAGAAATATTCTTGAACCAAGAATCTTGCATGCATACTACTAATACTAACTACCTTTTTCCTGATTCCTTTGTTTCTTCAACAATCCTATTTTCTGCAATTACTTCATACAAGGAATTGCCTCTCACTAGCTTAGTAGGCTTGATTTCAATATCATACTCTTGCATTTTCGCAATCCACATCCCTTTGGCATTGCACCCTACATCTTGTTGTGTCAACACACTTTTTACTCCAACATTTGGGATGCAAACCACAAAATATGAGTGCAAGATATAGAATCTAAAATTCTTCAGTGCTTTGACTACTGCAAAGGCATGTTTTTCAATGTATGAGTATTTCAACTCATAATTTTTTAGAGGTATGCTCATGAAAGCTATAGGGGCTTGTATTCTTTCTTTTTTGTCTTGCATTTGTATTGCTGATAAAGTGTGTTCAGAGGCATAATAGTAAATGATGAAATCTCATTTATAATCTAGATGACATAATACTAGAGCATCAATAATGGCAGTCTTAATGTTCTAGAAATCTTGTTTCCTAGTTTCATTCCATTTAAAATTTGAATTCCCTTTCATCATATCTATGATACATTTAGTAGTTTCTGCAAAATCTAGGATGAATCTTCTGAGGAAATTTACCTGTCCAAAGAATGACTTAACTCCTATTTTGTTTACTGACAAGCTTAACCTTCAAATGGCCTCCACTTGCTTTGGATCAATTCTAATACCTTCCTAGGAAACTATATGACCCAGAAGCTTTCCTTTTGTAACATAGAAATGGATTTTTTTGGATTTAGGGAGATTTTGTGTTCTTGGTACCTTTGCAATACTAAACTTACTTCACTCGACACCAACTAGATTTTTGCTTGGCCTATACTAACTTTTCTCAGCTTGCACTAGTTTCTCAATCAGGCTTGGCAGACATATTTCTTTACTTAGCCTTCTTCTAGTCTTTGCTCAAGTATCCTTTTATTATAGCCTTAAGTAGATAAACAATAAACTATATTGTCAATGTCTTACTTGGTCTTAGTGCTCCTTTTATACACTAACTAACTTAAACTTTCTCTAGGTTCTCTTGCTATCCTTTCTTTTCAAATCCTCTTCATCAATCAAACAAATAATAACATTCATACCAAAGTAAGAAATTCTCTCACCAAAAAGTAGTAGGTTTGACATCAGTGACAAAATAATAATTTTCCATGATAGATTTCATCAATCTTCTTCACTTCAAAAATCTCTCTCTTTGGCATTGATGGAAAATTAATACCAACAACAATACCAAAAAGAAACTTAATACCTTTTATTGAAATATCTCCCTCTACTAGTATGTGTACCTTCCTCTGTATATTTTGATCTTATATTTCTCCCTCATCTAATCTTGTCCCTCTTTGGAAATCTTTCTCCATCCTTCTCTGATCTGATCTCTCTAATATCTCCCTCAATACATTCTTTAGGTTTTACGTACAAATTTCTATTATATTCTCCCTCTTTCTCTTATATCTCCCTCTTTGTCTTATATCTCCCTCTTCAACAACAATTCCAAAGACTTGTCATCTATACATGTAGATATAATCAATTTAGGTTCTCCCTCTATCACCTTGCACATGACTGTAAATCTTCTATTTTCATCTCCTACTTTACTTCATCTAGGTCCTAAAGTAAGATTTACTACATCAATAATCTTTTCCTATTATGCTCTTACCAACTCTCTGATCCAATATCTATTCAACTTCTTCAATTTGCTTCTTAGAATAGTCCTCTAATATAATAACTTCATCATTTGACTCATGACACTTATATAAAATAGCAACATTGAATATAAAAGCTATATCCATGTCATTAGGTAACTCAATTTCATAAGCATTTCCACTATCAAACTTCTTCAAGATCTTACAAGGTCCAAACTTCTTCATCTTTAGCTTCCTATATGTTCCAATAGGAAATCTTCCTTTTCTTAGATGAACAATCATCTCACCACCAACTTAAAAATCATGATGTCTTCTAAACTGATCAACATTCTCCTTATACTTCTGGTTACTTTTTTCTATCCTCAACTTCACTTCCTTATGTAAAGACTCCATAAAATCAAAAAATTCTTCTCTTGCATCACTTCTCTTTTCTTCACCAGAAATATCTCTCAAATCTAATACTCCTCTAGGGTTTATTCTAGTAACAATCTCAAAAGGTGTCTTCCTTGTACTCTTATTCATATAATTATTATATGAAAATTCAGCTTGTACCAATATTGTCTCCCAATTACTTGGCTTATTCCCAACTAAACATCTTAGCAAATTACCCAAGATTCTATTCACAATCTTTGTCTATCCATCTATTTATAGATGGAATGTAGAACTAAAATTCAATTTAGTACCCATCTTCTTCCATAAAGTCTTCCAAAAATAACCAACAAACTTATTGTCTTTTTAAGAAATAATACTTCTTGATAATCCATGCAATCTCACAATCTCTTTAAAGAAAATTTTAGGAACATGCTTAACATCTGATGTCTTCTTACATGGTATGAAATGATCCATCTTATAAAATCTATCCACTACAAAAAATATGGAATCATACCCCTTAACTATCTTAGGTAATCCAAGAACAAAATCCATAGTGATGTCACTCCAAGGTTTCTCCAGAATAATAATAGGTGTATACAAACTAGTATTTTGACTCACTCCTTTTGCAACTTGACAAAATCCATAAGTTTTTACAAATTCCTGAACATCCTTATACATTTGTGGCCAATAATACTTCTCTTTTAGCAAACTCAATGTCTTATCAATTCCAAAATGTCTAGCCAATCCACCACTATGCTTTTTCTTAATTAGATTCAACCTCATAGAACTTCAAGGAATACACAATTGAATACCTTTGAACAACATACCTTCTTGAATGAAATACTCATCTGACTTATGTGATTTTTTAGATTTGGTGCTTTGCATTCTCTCCATGCCTCAAAAAAATCAGGATCAACATTATACAACTCTTTCATTTCATCAAAATCAAGAACTTCAACCTTCATTTTAATAAAAAAAGAATGTATTTTACTCAACGCATTAGCAACTCTGTTAGTAACTCTACTCTTGTTCTTAATTACAAATTTAAAATTTTGCAAGTACTCAACCCACTTCATATGTCTTTGATTCAATTTATGTTGACTTTCCAAGTATTGTAAAGCTTTATAGCATTTTACAACACAAGTTCCTTAGGAAGCAAATAATGTCTCCATTTCTTCAATGCTTGGACAATAGCATAAAATTCTTGATCATACACAAAATACTTTCTTTTAGCATCATTCAGCTTTTCACTAAAGAAAGTAATAGATTTACCTCCTTGACTTAATACAGCTCCTATTGCACTACCACTTGCATCACATTCAACTTGAAATACTTTGTTAAAATCAAGTAAAGACAATACAAGTAATGCAAAAACCTTTTGTTTCAAAGTCTAAAAACTCTTATCAACTCCATGTGTCCACTTGAATTCCTTTTTATCTCTCCCCATTGTCTTAGTCATAGCATTACAAACAGAATTGAAATTCTAACTTTAGAGACAACTAGGATTTGGAGGAAGAGGCTAAGGAGCTCTACTACAATTTTTCATTTTCCATTGCTTGGAATGAGGTTGGTATCCATGATCCATGGTGTTTTTTCATTTTTCATGTAGAGTAGATATGGTATTCTTCATTCCATGGTAAATTTGGTGTATTGTAGATGTGGTTTGTAGAAAAAGATCTTTTGTTTGAGTGTTGCATGTGAGAAGTTTATGTGATTTCTTCCTTGAATTTTTTTTGTTTTCATGTTGTGTGTTTCTATAATGGGTGTGAAGCATCACTCACCATGGGGAGGGAAGAGATGCCTAGGTGAAGGGGTTAGTTGGGCTCACTCGTGTATTTGAGGAACTCTCCCATGTATGGAGATGAGTTTTATGTGTTCAATGGAATATGGACTTCTTGTTTACTTGCATTTTGGAAGGTATAAGGAGGTGTGTGAAGAGGGAAGTCATTGTAAGCCTCAAAAGGGCATGTTGATAATGAGAATTTGAGCATATTTGTGAATCATTGTTTGGAAATCCTCCTCATGGAGAGAACCCACCTTCACCCTCTAACTTTATTCAATTGTTGAATCTTTATGCAAGCCTCGGGTTGGGTTGTCTTGCAATGTATTGTGTAGTGTTTTGTTAAAGTGTTGAGATGATGCATGTTATGTGAATGTGTAGTGTGCAACTATTTGTGCCTTGTTTTCCCCAAGCTTTGTGGGTGGCCTCCTTGAGGCCTAGGTTGGGAGGTGAGCCTCCATGGTTCCTTGTCATTTTTGCTTCAGGTTGTGCTCCTAGACTCATGGAGCTAATAGAACCTACCTTGTATTGAAGAAGAAGAAGATATGTCATTTTGTGATGTGATGAAGAAAGTAATCTCCTTCTCATATTCATGTATATTTTAGTAGTGGAAAGATCACTATTGTGTTGTGTACTCTATTGTTAGAAAGGAATTCTGAATTACCATGTATTGTAGCAAGCTTTCCATGTGTAGTTCTAATGGAGAATCCACCACCCTATGTTCATTTTTGAGAAAATTGTTGTATGGAAGTAAAGAGAGGATTAAGAAAGAGAACCATATTATATTGTGATTTTAGCTTCATTATCTTGTATTTGAATTGAGTAGAGAGAATGGATTAAGTATCATTGTAGATTGTGAAGGAGTTTATCTTATTTGGCTATCCTATTATTCTCAACTCTCATAGGAAAAATACATGTATTCATACTCAATCTTGAATGATGAATAGATATAGAAAATGCACTTAGAAGATATTGTAAATGCATTAGTTTTCAACTATGTATTCAATTTTCAATAATGGATTAAGTTCGATAATGGAATTTAGTATAATGATGTTCTTGAGGTTTCCATGCAAATAGATTTCAATATGTTCATTAAAAGAATACCATGAAAATTACATTGATAGGAAGAATTGTTCTATTAATCCATGATGATGCAATAAGAATTTGCTACATGACAATCAATAGATTCACCATCTAGATATATACCTTGGAATGAACTAACTAGTCTCTAAGTATCCATCAACCCAAGCTCCAATATCAAAATTGAGTTAGAATGAAATAGGGTGAAATAGTTTGATTCAAATATAGACCTAGACATGCACATTTCACATTTTGGAAAATGTATGGGAAAGGGAAAAATAACTCTCCCTATTATAGTTCATTAAAATAATCAGTTTGAATAAAATAATTGTTACAATTATAAACTAATACAAAAAAAAAAAAAACAATAAGTCAATCACTCATTAATATGAAAGACTTAGAGGGATGATCATTCTATGGTACTCGTACTTTGGATAGTCATAAACACAAATAAACAATAAATTAATTTAAATATACAAACTCCCCCAAGGAAGAGGCAACCTAGCTTTTATTGTTGTCAGGGGAGATTTAAAAAAATACAATTTAATAGTACAAGTCCACCCTACCCACATGTCATGGCGGCTTTCTTTTATAGGGAAGTGTTATTTGTTTGGAGGGGGATGCTTTGTTTCCCATGCCACCCTCCTCTCCTCTTTCCATGTGGGAAGGGAGAGATGAAGGGTGGGTGGGCAGTGGTTAGGAGAGAGAGTAGTTTAGGGAAGAGTTTAAGAGGGGAGAGGTGCATAGGGATTAGGACCTAGGACATGGTGGGGTAGATGGGGTAGGGTGTAATAATTAGTGTGTTTTCATTTAAAAAAATACATTAAGGGATTGTATATTTTGGTTTTAGTTCATTTAATTTATATTTAGAATTTAGGGATTTGTATAATTATGATTATAGTTTATTTTGATCATATTTTGATTATAGTATATTAGATAAATTCAAAATATAATATACATATATTATTTTAAGATATTTGATTTATAGCATATTTATGATTTTAAATATTTGGGAGTGTAATAGATATATACATTATTTAGATTATTTGTTAAAGGAGTATAGGATTAGATGATAGTTTTACTGGAAAATTAATCAAAATTATTTGCAAATGTAGTAATTTTAGTTAGTATTAAATAATAATAAAATTAGCAATAAAAATAAAAGATGTATATTAAAATACAAGGCATAGGTGTTTTCAAATAATAATTATAATAATAATTGAATAACAATAATAATAATGAAAATATTAAAATAAAGGTAAACAGAATAAAATGATTAATTGATGAAGCACCTTCTTATTACAATCCTTAGTACATTTACCACTACAATAACACAAATTGTATCTCACTTGCACATAAGGGCAACTCATATTGGGTGCAGATGATTAAGGGTTCACATCCATAACACCTTAACATAGCTTGCATTTAGTAACTAGCAACCAGGTGATCGCCCCCCCCCCCCCCCCCCCCCCCCAAGGGAACTTGTAATCCAAAATCTGAGTAAAAAAAACTTTGTTCCATCACCTTACTTCATCACCTTCAAGTCTAAGGTTAGGTTGTATATCTATCTTCAATCTTCTCTCCTGGTTTAAAAATAAACTTAGTTTTGTTTTTTCCATATAGAAATATTTTGGCATGATAGCTTTGTTATTTTCTAAGAACAATTGCAAACTCTTGTCATCTTCAAAAACTTTTTGAGATTCTATATTGTTTGGAATAGAGGCTCAATACACAATCTCAACCTGGTATTTCGTATCCTTGAACTCTAGATGAGGTAATAGCAAGGAAGTAGAAACAACTAAGGAGTTAGCTTTGGTGTTCATCTCCCTTGGTATTGCTTCAAGAGAAAAAGCATCCAGGCCTTCTATTTCATCCCAAACTCTGTTTCTATAGTTTTTCAACTTGTGGTTCTTTATGGAGTATTGCCCTTTAATTTGTCTCACAACAAGCTCCAAATCACCTTGGGCTTTCAAGATCTTCACTACCTTTTCTTTTGCAGCTATTATCCCAAGGAGTAAGGCCTCATATTCTACTATGTTATTTGTGTTTACAAACTCAAGTTTAAAAGCCATGGGTTTAGGTTCTCTTTCGGGAGGTATTAACACTACACCTACACTAGATCCTAAAGAGGAATAACTTCCATCAAATTCTAATGTCTAGATATATGTTGATTACTCTTTCTTGCTAAGGATTTACTTTCTTAGGTCTTCACTTCTTTGCTCATCTAGAGCCTCTTCAATAAATAACATGCAATTACCAAACTCCAGCTCTTGATAGAGGATCTGAGCTTTAGGATCATTTGACTTTAGGATAGTAAATTTTGCCTTTTCTTCAGGTTCCAATTTAACTTTCTTGCTTCCTATGGCTATGACTACTCGGGACTAGTCTAACTTTATTTCTCCTCCTAAATCTCAAAAAAAACTCTTGCTTAAAAGAGGCCAATAGCTTTCTCAAATATCCCCAACTAGGATAGTCAATAATAATTTCTTTTCTGGATGAGAAGCTAAGGCTACTTGAGCATCTTTGATTTGTCCAAGCAAGGGGACTTGTTTGGCATCCATAGAGTAACACTTTCCATGAACATTAGTGAGATTGAGACATAGGGTTTTAGCTATGGAATAAGGCATCACATTGTTTGATGCACCTTGATCTATTAGGCAATTTCTCAATTTGCATCCATTAATATACAATGAAATATAGAAGGGGTCAGGTTTTTCCCCAGGAGAGGTTGCTAGGACAGTGGAATCCTCCTGGTTAAATAGGTTAGATGTCAAAGTTTCATTCCCTTCTTCAATGGTCACATTATGATTCAAATCTAAAGCATTCCCTTTACAACGATCCACCAATCTTTTCAACTTGAAGGGATGAGATTGGGGAGATTTGAATTTTTGACTCTTCAAAGAATTGGATAAAATCAAAAGGGGTCTTGTCCTTATTTGTTTGAGATGTTGATGCTCCTTGATCAATATGAATATTATTTGATGAAGAATTGGGGTCATTCCCTGGAACATGACTGGAGTATGACTTCTTGAGTTTTTGGCCTCAAGTTAATATTGTGTATGAATTTCCATCAATAATCACACAACATTCACCCTTTGGCTCAGAATTGGATTCATATTCCAAGAATAAGTTTCTAGAGTCACCATTTGAGTATGAATCTGACTTAGGGTAAGGGGTTGTGGTGTCTAACTCATTAGTGGATAACAACTGCATCATACAAGTATTTTTTGAGCAGCCTTCACTATCATAATCTATTGTCAAATGAAACACACACATGTTCCCTCTCCTTGGTGCCATTTCAATCGCCAATCTTGGTTGTGACCTTGTAAGTTATGGAAAATTTCCATCATTATTTCTTCCTGATAGGTTTTGATAATTTTTTTGATAAGAATTATTTAACCTTGGTAATTGTCTTTTCATTACCACTAGTTCATTTGATAAGTTTTGAATTAGTTCACCAGATAAGGTAGTATGATTGCAACTTCCTTTGGTTTGGAGTTCCCTTTTCCACTTTCTAGTAGAGATTAGGTCATCTTCAAATTTGACCACTTTCTTTTATGCATCTACTAAATTCATGGGATGAGATCTTCTTAGATCATAATTCATATCTGGTGGCATTGCACTATATAGAATGTTTTCAAATTTCCAGTAGTAGGCCTATCAGCTATTAGGATCTCGCTAGTGATCTTATTAAAAGTCACAACAAAGTCCCTCATACTCATGGTGAGTATTTTTTTAATGGATGCCAAGTGTGTTATCAAGATATGTTCAACTTTTGCAGTCTTGAACCTAGTTTTGAAAGATGTTCTCATTGTATCCCAATTAGTGATTGAGCCATCATCCAGATGATAAAGCTAGTCTATTGTACTTTCTATCAAGGTCTCTACAAATAATCTTACAACAACATCTTCATGTGTAACCCCTAAGATGTGAGCAGCTATAAGGAAGACCTTAATATGTTCATCTATGGTAACCTTCCCATCACCTAAAAATTTAGGGAAGTTCTTCCTTGAACTATTTGGGAGTGGGTGATAGGCTATTAGTGCTAATGGACTCATTGCTATAGCCCAAGGAGCAGCCATAATTGTTCTAGCAAGGTATGGCAGAAAATTGACAATTGGGGGAGCAGTAACTTCATGCAAGACCAATACCTGGTAGGTATTATGTGAAGAGCTTTGATTTCTAATAGGTGAAGATGTTCTACTCTAACTTTTTTCACCTTTTTGCTTAGGAATATCTAGGATGGGAAAACCTAGTTCTATGAGCTTATCAAAAATAGGGTCTTGCCCACCCCGTTCTTTGGTACTTTTGAGGAACCTTGTTTGTTCTAGGGTGCTAGATTAATTTGATCTTTGAGTTTCATGTCTTAACTACCTTTCTACCCTTTGGATTTCTATCCTCTAAATAGCTCTTTCTAATGCTTTAGCCCTAGATTCTTCTTCTTCCAATACTTGGCTAGCGTTCTTGTAGTGTTCAACATTCCTCTTATTTCTCCAAATGAATGTATTAATATATGAGATTATATGTTGTTGGTCATGTTGGAAACAAAGGTTAGGTTGGAGCACTTAGACTATATTCTCATGAGGTAGTACCATTTTCCCTCATGTTAAAGGCTTATTTAATCAAGTGACTATTTGCATTCCCCAGTAGAGTCACCAAAAATCTGTTGTTAAACTGATTTGTTCTTTCCAATTTTGACTCACAAGTGCCTTAATTTGTGAATGAACTTTTATTACAATAGTTTGGAAAGTTTCTTCTACTAAGGCTAACTTCCCTCTAAATTGTTAGGTACAACTCCCTATTTCAAATTTGTAATGAATTTTGTTTATCCTAAATTTAACAAGGTATATTCTTAACCTGAGAATATGAGTAGTTAACTAAGTTAAAACTATACGAGATTTTAACCCAGGAAAGGAATGATTTAGATAGAATTGACTAAGTTTATGAGTTTCACACATCCTATGAACTCATAAGACTAAATGGTTTTAAAATGCATGTTAGCTACTACCAAGCTAAATTTACTAGAAACTAATTGCAAAGAAAGGAAAACTAAATCATAGAAATAATGCCTAATAGATCCCTTGTAAACTCATAACAACAATACTTATCATGATTAGTTTGCTACCTAAAAATAAGGGAACAAAGCTCTATTCTTTCCTTCTTAATTCAGACAAAGAGAAGATAAAACTATTAACATCTAACAAATTGGAACAAAAAATAATTGATACAAAAATACCATTCAATTGACTCTACAACATTAAGTACTTCACACCAAATTTTTTTTGACCTTTTATTAATCTTTCATTAACATACATATAGGATTCTGAGATGACTATTACAAAGGAAGTTCAATTAGTTCATCTCCTCAAAATGACAAATGGCAAACAACCAGTTCATCTATTACAATGATTACATAACAAAAATAGAAAGGGTGGAACATGAATCACTTCAGCTTCTTTCCCTTTTTTGCCTTTTCCCTATAGGTCTTAATAGCTACAATGATTGGAATTAACTCCTCATGCCTATGAATGTGTACATTGGTTTTTCTTAAGAGCCATTTAGAGTGGTCTTGGGCTAGGTCTTTGACGATGCCCAAATGATCTTGTATTTCTTCCATGGCCATGTGCACACCTCCACCAAGCTTCTGTAACTCAAATACCCTATTCTAGGGATTAGAAGCTATTTCTATCAGACCATCTATAAAATTAGAAAATTTTGTTTGCATAATAGGTATTACAATGATTGACTTTCCTTGCCCACTAGACTATGAATCTGTGTGTAAGGCTCTTAGTAATTCATAGTGTCTATCTTTCTAATTCTTTACTTTAGCTTTAGTTTCCTTTAGTCCCTCTTTTGTGGCTATGATCATTTTTGACTTGAACTATATGCTTTGAAACCATTCAACTAAGGATTCATCCCCTTTAGGTAAGATCTTTGCTTCTACAACCTCCTTTGTCTTCATGTGAATGATCATTTTCAATAAGGAATCACGATCATCACTCTTGATTTTCTTTGCAGCCAAGGTGGCTCTATTTGATGATCTGCTATCCTTCTCTATTTCCAGTGTTAGTATAGCATTGTTGATCTTCTCTATGAAGGAGATTCCTTCAATCTTGACATTTTTTCTCCACTCTCTACCAATTTTCCAAAAATTCTTATCTTCTTGGAGCTAGGATATGAGGGCTTGAACATTTACTATAGTGGGATCACTAGTCATAGGCATCTTGAAAATGCTCGCCAATGGAGTGACCAACTACCTAATGAAACTATTCAATTCTTGTATTTTTGCCTTCATTCTAACCTTTGACAACTTGAGGCTTTCTAATTTCCCTTCAATTACTCTATTTGTAGACTTCCATAAGCCAACCTTGGTGTCATGTCTGGCCTCTCCAAGATTGATGTGGGAGCATCATGGGTTTCCTTGCAAACTTGCACTTTGTTCTTTCTGCCTCTTGGTACCAAGTGATCCTTTGAGTGCCAAGTTCCTATTGGTGCTGAGTGATTTCCTTTGGGTGCTAAGTTCCTATTGGTGTTGAGCAATCCTTTGGGTGCCGAGTGATTTCCTTCAGGTGCTGAGTTCTTGTTGGTGCTGAGTGATTTCCTTTGGGTGTCGAGTTTGTAGTTGTTGTCGAGTGCATCCTTTGGATGCTGAGCTCGTGTGGGTGATGAGTACCAGTCTTCATTGGCCATGTTATTTGTGTCTAGTTCTAGTTTGGGCCAAATTTGCTTGAATTTAATTTTGGCATAGGTATTTAACATCTATTATGGGCCAACTTGTGGCTTTCTATGTTCTAGAATCTTCTGTAAGTTGTTTTGGCAAGTATTTTAAGGAAGTCTAAGGTTAAGTTTTAGGGGGGACTAAGAAAGGGATAGAACTTAGAGGATCAGATAGAAGATGTGAACTTGAAGTTGGTTGTTTGGATTTGAATCTATTTGTAATTGGCCATAACCCAGAAGGTCTTATAGCTGGGCATGTATGCTAAATATTTGATGAATCAATAAAGATATTCTTGTTCTGTCTCTCTTCTTGGTGTTTTTCTTTGTGTTTGCTTCCATTGTGTTAACTCTTATAGGGTGGTTTGGATAGTTGGGTGAGCTTTTGGCACTAATTATTCATCCCTTTTCCTACATCAGTTGGTACTAGAGCTGGAGATTTACCCTTATGGAGATTGGATCATGTAGAACCCTCATTTAGATTTGGTTGTAGGGTTGTAGATCTGTGGGTTTGACCTATAACTTGCAAAGGGTTATGATCTTGCAGGAACATGATTTGTAAAGATGGTTTGTGGTATAGGAAATACTATTGATAATTCTATTTTGGATCAGTTGAGACAAATTGTAGCTAGATTAGATGTCGTGGAGATAGCCTAGAGGAGAGGAGCACATCTTGATGATGTAAGTGATGATGAAGTAGTAGCACCAAACCATAATCTAGAACTGAAGAAGATCAAGATGAGGAAAGATTTTTGTGAATGTTATCTAGGAAAAATTCAAAGCCTATTGTAGAAGTTGTTCCTTATGATGAAAAATTGGATACCAATGTTGTGTTGGATTGGATCTCTAATATGGAGAAGTTTTTCGAGTATGAAAACACTCCTGATAATAGAAAGGTGAAGATTGTAGTCACTAGGCTGAAAGGTCATACATCATTATGGTGGGAGCACTTGAAAATTGATAGACAAAGGAGAGAAAAGGAGAAGAACAAAACTTGGCCAAAGATGGTGAACAAGGTAAGGAAAAAATTCCTTCCTACTAATTACCAAGTTAGCTTGTTGAGTAAGATTCAAAATTTGAAGCAAAAAGACATGACTGTGAAAGAGTACATCGAGGAAATGTATAGACTGGACATCAGATTTGGACATGTGGATGATGATGTTGAGAAAATTGCAAGGAACATAAATGGATTGAGATCTACAATACAAGATGAAATAAGTTTTGTGAAGTTGGAAAGTTTGGAAGAAGCATACCAATATGCCTTGAAGGCTAAGGAGATCTTGACAAAGAAGCATGAACAAAGACAAAGAGGTAGAGGTGGTAGCTTCCAGAGAGGTAGAGGTAGATCTTATGGAGAAAGTTACAGATTTGACAGTTCTATGTAGGATAAAGAAAAATCTAAATGGAAGAATGATGATAAAGGCAAGACCGAATGTAAAAGTGGTAATTCTTACCAAGGAGGCACTAGTTCTTATCGAGGAAGAGGTAATTCCTATTCTAGAGGTGGATTCCATGGTAATTGTTTTAGATGTGGTAAAGAGGGACATAGATCTTTTGAATGTAGATCCTCTAAAAGTAGGCATGGTAACATAAATGTTGTGATTCAAGGAGATGATGAGGGTTCACCAAGTAGACCTAAGGATGGAGAAAAACTGATGGTGAGAAGAACCTTATGTAATAAGGGAAGTGATGAGGAACTTATTTTAAGGAGAAGCCTTTCAAGATAAGATGTAAGATGGCTGGAAAATGTTGCAAATTGATCATTGACAGTGGAAGTTTTACAATATGGCATCAGAGGAGCTGGTTACAAAGTTGCAATTGTAGAGGCTAAAACATCCTAAACCCTATCATATTTCATGGATCAAAGATGAGAATAAGATATTGGTAAGTGAGAAATGCCTTGTAAAGTTCAAAATTGGACTTTACTTTGATGAAGTTTTGTGTGATATTATGCCCATGGATTGTTGTCATAGTTTGTTGAGTAGACCTTAGCAATATAATAGATATGTTGTACATGATGGAAGATTGAATCAATATACTCTTTGTGTAAATGGGAAGAAACAAATGTTATTGTCTTTGATTGAAAGTCCAGATGAGGTTAATTGTACTACTATAAAAATTTGCATGGTTAATGGAAAACAATTTGAAAAGGAACCAAGTCTATTTTCCCATAGTTCCTAGAGGATTGAGTGTTGGTAGTAATGACCAAGTAGTAGAAGCTAGTAATAACTGAGTGATAGCAGATAGTGATAGCTGAGTACTAGTAGAAATTACATGATTGTTGAATGAGTATAAAGAAATTATTGTTTATGATATTCCTAATGGTTTACCTCCAGTAAGAAGTATAAGTCATTGCATGGATCTGATTCCTAGAGCTAGTTTCCAAACAAAGCACCATATAGATTGACACCTACAGAGAATGAAGAACTTAATAGACAAGTGCATGAGTTGTTGCAAAAAGGTTTGATCAAAGAAAGTTTGAGTCCATGTGTTGTACTTATTGTATTAGCACCTAAAAAGAATGGAGAATGGAGAGTGTGTACTAATTCTAGAGCTATTAACAAGATAATAGTGAAATATAGGTTTCCTATGCCAAGGATGGATGACATAATGGATTTTTTGAGTGGAGCAAAGTATTTTACCAAGATTGATTTGAAAAGTGGCTATCATAAGACCAGAATTAGAGAAGGTGATGAATGGAAGGCTTCTTTCAAGACAAAATATGGTTTGTATGAATGGTTAGTTATGCCTTTTGGTTATCCATATTAGACAAGTATTGCAGAGGTTGAAAGAGGAAAAGTTGTTGATTAATTTGAAAAAAATGTTCTTTTATGCAAGAGAAGATTGTGTATTTGTGATTTGTGATTTTAGCTAACGGATTGAAGATGGATCTTGAGAAGGTTAAAGAAATTTTGGAGTGGCCTACACCTGAAAATGTGGGTGAGGTAAGATCATTTCATGGTTTGGCTAGTTTTTATAGAAAGTTTATAAAGAATTTTAGTGCTATTTGTAATGCTATGACTGAGACAATGAGGGGAGATAAAAAGGAATTCAAGTCGACACATGGAGCTAATAAGAGTTTTGAAACTTTGAAACAAAAGGTTGTTGAATTACCTAATTTCAACAAAGTATTTCAAGTTGAATGTGATGCAAGTGGTAATGCAATAGGAGCTATATTAAGTCAATAAGTTAAAACTATTGCTTTCTTTAGTGAAAAGTTGAATGATGCTAAAAGGAAGTATTTTGTGTATGATCAAAAATTTTATGCTAGTGTCCAAGCATTGAAGAAGTGGAGACATTATTTGATTCCTAAAGAGTTATACTGATCATAAAGCTTTACAATACTTTGGAAGTCAACATAAATTGAATCAAAGACATATGAAGTGGGTTGAGTACTTGTAGAGTTTTACATTTGTGATCAAGAAAAAGAGTGGAGTTACTAATAGAGTTGTTGATGCATTGAGTATACGATGTTCCTTGTTGACTAAAATGAAGGTTGAAGTTCTTGATTTTGATGAAATGAAAGAGTTGTACGATGCTGATCCTGAGGCATGGAGAGAATGCAGAGCACCAAATCTAATAGATCACATAAGTAAGTATGATGAGTATTTCATTCAAGAAGGTATGTTGTTCAAAGGCATTTAGTTCTGTATTCCTAGAAGTTCTATGAGGTTGAATCTAATTAAGTAAAAACATAGTGGTGGATTTTTTAGACATTTTGGAATTGATAAGACAATGAGTTTGCTGGAAGAGAAGTATTATTTGCCACAAATGTATAAGGATGTTCAAAAATTTGTAAAGAGTTGTGGAGTTTTTCAAGTTGCAAAAGGGGTGAGTCAAAATATTAGTTTATATACACCTATTACTCTTCCTGAGAAACCTTGGACTGACATCAGTATGGATTTTGTTCTTGGATTACCTAAGACAGTGAAAGGGTATGGTTCCATATTTGTTGTAGTGGAAAAAATTTCTAAGATGGCTTATTTCATACCATGTAAGAAGACATCAGATGTTGAGCATGTTGCTGAACTTTTCTTTAAAGAGATTGTGAGATTGCATGGATAACCAAGAAGTATTATTTTTGACAGAGATAATAAGTTTGTTGGCTACTTTTGGAAGACTTTGTGGAAGAAGTTGGGTATTGAATTGAATTTTAGTTCTACATTCCATCCACAAATAGATGGTCAGATAGAGGTTGTGAATAGAAGCTTGGGTAATTTGCTAAGATGTTTAGTTTGGAATAAGCCAAGTAATTGGGAGATAGTATTGGCACAAGCTGAATTTTCATATAATAATTTTGTGAATAGGAGTATAGGTAAGACACCTTTTGAGATTGTTACTGAAATGCATCCAAGAGGTGTATCAAATTTGAGAGATGTTGCTACTGGATAAAAGAGAAGCACTATAGGAGAAGAATTGGATGATTTTATGGAGTCTTTGCATAAGAAAGTGAAGTTGAGGTTGGAAGAAAGTAATCAGAAGTATAAGGAGAATTCGGATAAGTCTAGAAGACATCATGTTTTTGAAGTTGGTGATGAGGTGATGGTTCATTTGAAGAAAGGAAGATTTCCTATTGGAACATATAGTAAGCTAAAGATGAAGAAATTTGGATCTTGTAAGATCTTGAAGAAGTTTGACAGTGGTAATGCTTATGAAGTTGAGTTACCTGATGACATAGATATATCTCCTATATTCAATGTTGCTAATTTATATAAGTATCATGAGTTAAATGATGAGATGGCTATACCTAATGATTATCCTAAGAAGAAGATTGAAGAAGTTGAATAGATTTTGGATCAGAGAGTTGGTAAGAGTACAAGAAGAAAAAATTACTATGAGTATTTGGTGAAATGGAAGAAGAGATCAATTGAAGATGCTACATGGATTTCTCAATCTGAGTTGGATTTAGCTCAAGTTGTGACACTTGCATGATTTAGGAGAATCATTTCTCCAACCTTGGTTGTTTGATGTAGGAGCATCCTAGGTTTTCTTGAAAACCTACACTTTGTTCTTTTACCTTGTTGGTGTTGAGTGATCCTTTGGGTGCCGAGTGATTTCCTTTGGGTGCTGAGTGATTTCCTTGGTGTCGAGTGATCCTTTGGGTGTTGAGTTCTTGTTGGTGCTGAGTGATTTCCTTTGGGTGCTGAGTTCATGTTGGTGTCAAGTGATTTCCTTTGAATGCCAAGTTTGTAGTTGTTGCTGAGTGAATCCTTTGGATGCCAAGCTCATGTGGGTGACAAGTGCTAGTCTTCATTTTTTGAGTTATCTATGTTTGGTTCTAGTTTGGGCTGACTTTGCTTGCATTTAATTTTGGCATAGGTAGTTAACATCTATTATGGGATAACTTGTCACTTTCTATGTTTTAGAATCTTCTGTAAGCTATTTTGGCAAGTATTTTAAGGAAGTCTAAGGTTAAGTTTTAGGGGGAAGCGAGAAAGGGATAGAAGTTAGAGGATTAGATAGAAGATGTGAACTTGAAGTTGGTTGTTTGGATTTGAATCTATTTGTAATTGACCATAACCCAAAAGGCTTTATAGCTGGGCATGTATGCTAAATATTTGATGAATCAATAAAGATATTCTTGTTCTCTCTCACCTTGGTGTTATTCCTTGTGTTTGTTTCCATTGTGTTAACTCTTGTAGGGTGGTTTGGATAGCTAGGTGAGAGTTTGGCCCTAGTTATTCATCCCTTTTCTTGCATAAAATATCCACAGAGTGTAAGGAAAAATCATCAGGAGACATGTTCTCAAATCTTCCTTCCTTGATGGGCTTGGCAACTTCCATGGTTAGATACCCTATTTCAAGATCTGGCCCAAGAATTGACAAAGTCTTTTGCCTCTTGACTTTGCTCAATGCTAATCTAAAGTGGATGGCAAGGGATAGAGTATCCTTGTTGGGGGCACCTTAATCCTTCCTCTTCCTTTTTCTTCCTAAGGTATCCTCCAACCATGAATCTATACTTATTACTTTAGAGGCCATTCCCAGAGAATCTATGTTGAACATCTTCCTTTTGGCTAGAGTGGTGGCTTTGGCAGTTGAAGAAAAAGGATTCTTCAGAGTTTGTGAAACCAACTACAATGATCCTTGAACTTTCTCTATTTCCTTGGGTTTATTTTCCCCCTCATTAGATTTGGTGAATTCACTGTCACTACTTCCACCATCTCCCAAATCTACCACTTGTACATGAGGGCCACTTGGTAAAAGGAGTGTAGGGCTTACTAACAAAACTAGATTACTATGAGATGAAGGGGTAGGAGTGACCACTATGTATTTAGCATCTTCTATCTTATTCTTCTCAACACTTGATAGGGATCTGATCACTAAGAGGGATCCATCATGGCAAGTTTGCACAATGGGGATATTCTTATCAGGAGGTTGATCACCTTCACCAAATGGTTGAGCTAGTCCTTGGGTGATAGCTAGTGTCACACTTGATGTACCACCTTGAGAGGAAGGAGCTACTATAGCTACTAGAGAGGCTTGAGTTGTCATACTTTTTCTTGGACTCTTCCTTGTTGTGGTCCACTAGACCCACTTCCTAGTTCTCTTGATAATTTGAGCCATCATCACCCCTAGATCCTCACATGCATCTTTATAAGGCTTAGAACTAACAAGAGTGCCCCTCAACCTTGTTAGATAGGTATTATTGTACATGTTTTGTCCATCATCCCTAACTCCTTCAACGTCAAGATTGATTCCATACATTTTTACTTGATCTATTGTGAACCTAGCAAAAGCATGATCATGGATCTTGAATTCATTTTTGCAATCAACCCAATAGTCTTCTATAGTGGTGATATGCTTAATCACACTCCCAATTTGAATAACATCTTTTGCATATACATTTGGGTCAAACATAGGTCTTAGGACCTCATACATTTCCAACTTGTACTTCATCTCGAACACCTTAAGCATGTTCTTTGCATCAAACTAGGATTCACAACTAAAAGCTCCTACCTTCATAGGGAACTCATAGCCTTTCTTCTTTAAGCTCCCACTCAACATGTTCACCTAAATAACCTACCTCATGATCTTGATCAACACGATCATGTCACTCGGGTACGTTGGTAACTTCAAAGGGAACCCATCAAAAGCTAAAAGATGCAAATATGAAAAGGATGAGAACTAGATGAAAAAGCTCCCAAATTGACTAATAGCTACCATAGCTTTTGGGCTAAATCTCCTTTCTAGACACTCTTGGAGTTCCCTACAAATTCTCATAGCAAATGCATCATTAACTCTTATATACTATGCATAACTATTCTCCAATTGTAAACAAGGGTAGGACTCATAATACTTCACATCATTAGGAAAATTCTCCACCCTTGGGAGGCCTAGCCATAATTACTAAGAAGCTAACATATAAATGAGGAAAGAGGACATATAGAATGTGTTGTAGAACTTTTTATCACTAAGAGCATTGGAAAAATTCATGCTTACCTCATAGGCCCAATAAATGTATTGGGTATCAAAAAAAATAATTTGCACCAAGAAGAAGTGTTGTTCAACAAAATTTAAAGCTTCTACCTCACCTTTTAATCTGTGCAAGAAGAACATGATGTCGACAATCTCAAGTTTGAGATTAGTACCAAACAGAGTCTTAGGGACCTTACTTTTGGTGCCTCGTGGCTTTTGGAACCATGATTGCATAATTTCCTTTATCTAGACCATTTTCTTTTTAGAAAACTCAAAGACATCTCCACCAATTGTCAAATCTAAAAACTCTTATTGCTCTAGGACTCAAAGATAATTTACCATAGTTTGTCTATCAATAAAGATCAATATTGTGTTATCTAGAAATACAATCTGCTTGGTGTCTGGATTATAATGATCTATGCATTCAAAAATCAATTCAGGAGTGTGGAGTGCAACTGGGAAACTGGCTGCTTCAACTAGCTCGCATCCTTAGAAATTCTCAGTAATGGGATGGATTGGCTCTGATTTCACTCTCTTTTGAAAGTCTTTCATGTCAAAGAAATGGAGAGAGGTATCTGTGAAATTCTACAGAGAAGACTTTATTCCATTTAATCCATCAAAACCCACGAATCTAGTTGCCATTCCATTCGTGGGTGAATTTCAAAATCTAGAAAAGTAGAGAATAGTAAATGCATAGATGCTATCTTTTTAAATAGAGGTTGTGCAAATTAAAAAAATAATAGTTTGAGTAAGAGAGGTAATTTTAGCAACTGTTCATGTATCTCTATATAGAAGTTTCAATCCATCTGTTAATCTTTAGGGTTTGCACCACACAAATGAATTAAAGGAGAGATCTGTTGTAATAGTAAATGCATAGTTTCAATGGATTTCTTGATGTCTTTTTACTTTTCTATTGGCCTTATAGTAATTTTATATTTCTCATATTTAATATCTCATTTCCACTAAGTTTTGAAAAGTTATAACAGAGTACTTTGTAACAAAATATCTGCTAAAGTGAATTCTACATAGTAGATCTTTCCCGCAATGGTTATATTATTTCCATTATCATCTTGAGAAGTTTAGCACATAAAATAGGGGTTTAATTCGCTCACCCACTTGATTTTCTTTAACATTTGGAAAATTGTCCTCATGGGTTGAAAACCCACCAAGGAGAAGACAATTTTCATTTCTCCACCTAGGCTTGCCTTTTAACTTTACCTTTTGATCATGGTTTCCTTTGGGTTCAAAGATGTCCAAAACAGGTGTGAGAAGTCATTAGGGGTCCACCTTTGCTTCTTTCTCTTCATAATTAGCTTTTTAGGGAAACTAACATCATGGGTTGAAAACCCAATCGAGGAGAAGTTAGTTTCTAGTTTTCTGCCCAGAGTGATTCTAAGAATTGTGATGAATTCTAAATGCTTCTTAAAATAGATAATTGTCAGGGGAACCTCAATTTTTCATCGGGTGCCTTTTTACCTTCTTACTTCAGCTCGAATCTATCATTTGCTACTTTTTGCAAAAAATTGCCTTCATGGGTTGAAAACCCACCAAGGAGAAGGCAAAGTCTAGACTCCACAAACTTCTATTCTCATTGAGAAAATGATGAATCTCAAGTAGATATAATTCTTGTAAATTATCTTTTCATGTTATGAGAATCTCCATCAGATTAGGTACTAAAATACTTGCAAAAACTCACAACACAAAAGGAAAACCACCTGGCTATACAACATGGGGAAGGGAAAGATGAAAAATCCAATGAAGACTCCTTCCACCTAAGGGGGATTTCACTTAGACTCAGACTCAATTGAGACTTTACTAGACACAAAATTTCCACTTTACAAATTGGTTAGAGAATGAAAAGTGGGGCAACAATGTTCTACATAGTAGTTTGTACTCTAATTGAGCACATGTTGTCTACTACATCTCTTTATGAGATACACCTTTACATTCTTATCCTCTCATTGTTGCACATACGCTCATGCACAATGGAGGGTAATCTACTCTTGGTGGATATGTGCTTAGTTTTTTCTTTTCTCTTTGCATGACTCCTAGTCATCTTGATCTCCTTTATATACAAGGCACTTCTGTGATGTATTCATCTAATTATCTAATTAATCCATTCTCATTTGATCATATCTTGTCACTCTTTTACTATCTCTTGAGCTTCTAGATCTTGGCATTTCATTCTTGCCTTAGGAAAATTCTTACATGGTATCAGAGCTATACCAAATTATTACAATAAAAAAGAAATAACAAAGTAAATATTCATAGCATAAAATCCATCACATAACACAATCAGTGATATGTCCAAATACTGGATAACCAGATATCATCACAAAACATATTGTCATCTCAAAATGATATCAACACGTAAATATGATAAACTAAACAACATAACTATATAACATCTATGATACTAAAATCAAAGTATAACATTCAACCCTCAGGTTATCTCAAATGAAACATAAAAAGAGTATTAGATATCTCTCAAATCAAAATATAACATGGTTTAGACAACACACATGAGAGGCATTACATATTATCCTTACTTCTAGTTTGCTCTAAAATTTTTTTATATTATGACATGTTGTATTTCCATCAATGATAAAGAGAGAGATTGTTGAAAACAATTATTCAATTGTTTGTTGTCTTTGATGTTACACAAAATGTCAAGTCTTTACCGAGCAATAAGTGATAGCCGATCTCACTCAAACATTGTAGGTAGTTTCTTATGAATGTCAAGCATTCAATTATAACCAAGTCTAGAGATAGTGTTGACCAATTTTAGTCAGTTAACAAAGGGAAGACAACATGAATTCAGTATTGACTGAGTTAGGTCAGTTAACATTAGAACTCCTATTCTAACTGAGTTGGGTCAGTTAACGAAGGGATCTTCTATGTTGACCAAGTACTCAATTTTGTATTAGTTGATTACCAATATATTAAGTTTGATAAATTTATTGGTTAATACAAGCTGACTTAAGGGATGAAAATTGTTTTATTAAGAGTATTCAAGCCAACTTGACAAGGTGAATCATATATATGAAAGGTCAAGTTGAGGATTGAATAAGGAATAAGAAGAAGATGAATTAAGGAATCAAATTTGAAGATTATCAATAAAGGGAAGATCATATGAGTTGACTAAGATGAAAAGAACATTCTAATCAAGGAGGATCAAGTAATCAAGCCATATCTAAGATCTAAATCAATAGAGATAGTTGCATGAACAATCAAGTCAAGTCATTGTTACTTTCTAATAATTTTAGTAGTGATTTAAAACTCTTAATAGAGTTATCCTAACTACTATTTAGCAAATCCTCTAACAAGGTGGCATTTCTAGATTGAAGTATCTGAAGATCTCTAACAAGGTCAATCCTAACAGAGTGAATTAAATCCTCTAATAGGGTCATACATAACAGTGTGTTTGATAACCTTTAACAAGGTTGGCTCCTAACAAAGCTCACTTTAGAAGAGTGAAAAGTAGTAACTAGTTGCAATTGGTGGTTTTCCCAAATTGGGTTTCCACTTTAAATCTTGGTGTCACTTGTTTTCATGCTATTTCCTTTATGTTTTTACAACTAAGTTAATAAAGGCTAATCATAGTAATATTTTAAAGATATAATTATCTCTGTGCTAACTGAGTGATAGTAGTATATTTAGTGTTAACTGAGTTACAACATAATATTCAGTGTTAATTGAGTTACAACATGATTTGGTTTTATATTGTGTTGACATTTAATAAGGGACTTTGGATATTTTTTGTAATAACTAATTTACCCCTCCCTTCTTAGTTACTCCTTTCCATTTCAAAAAATTTAATCATAATTCTAAGTGAGGAAGAGATTTATGTTAAAGCCTAGAAGAATCATAAATACAACACAAATACTTAGGCTTAACTAAGGTTTAGAACTAAAGATTAATGAACTTATAGTTGAAGCTGAGTAATGATAGTGTTGATTGATCCAATAGTAGAAGCCAATAAAATTTAGTGTTGACTAAGTTCCAGTAAATTAACCAAGTGAAAATAGTGTAACCTAAGTAAAAGAAGATAGTGATGACCAAGGTCGAGCAACATAGTGTTGGCTGAGTGTCTGCATTTGATAGTTTGTGAAGGAATCTCATTTATTGATTGGCATAGTTAAATTCTTGGAATATGGAAAGTTTAATAAAGATATGAATTCATGAGATGGAACATTTAATTCAAGGAAACTATCTTTGAGTGTTTCTATGCATGGATTCAAAGAGAAGTTTGGAGAAGTTTCTAAAAGAGAAGTTTCTTGGCTTCTAAAAGGGATTTTGGATTTTTTTTTGTAATAACTAATTCACCCCTCCCCTCTTAGTTACTTCTTTCCATTTCCAAAAATTTAATCAAAATACTAAGTGAGGAAGAGACTTATGTTAAAGCCTAAAAGAGAAGATCAATACAACACAAATACTTAGGCTTAACTGAACTTTAGAATGAAAGATTAAGGAACTTATAGTTGAAGCCGAGTAATTATAGTATCGACTGAGCCAATAGTAGAAGCCAATAAAATTTACTGTTGACCAAACACCAATAAATTAACTGGGTGAAAATAATGTAAGTTGAGTGAGAGAAGATAGTGATGACTGAGGCCGTGTAACACAATGTTGGTTGAGTGTCTGCATTTGACAGTTTGTGAAGAAATCTCATTTTCTAATTGACATAGTTAAATTCTTGGAATATGGGAAGCTTTTTGAAGATAAGAATTGATGAGATAGAATATTTAATTCAAGGAAAATGTGTTTGAGTGTTTCTATGCATGGATTCAAAGAGAAGTTTGGAGAAGTTTCTAGAAGAGAAATGAGGAAACAAAATGATGGAAGGATTTGATGAATCTGACCTAACCCCAAGATATATGAAGGTTTTTAAGTGGAAAATGATCAAGTTATCTATTTAACGAGGTGTAAGGGTTAATCTAGAGAGGTTAGTAGAGCTAGTGAAGACATTAACAAGGTTGGAGAAGTTTTTGATGCTATTGATTGGTGAACTTAAGAAGAATGCTGAGAAGATTTGTGAAGAGGTGAAGTGTGATTAAATGAAGGGTTACCAAGTAGATTAGAGACACAGATGATAATGAAGGCCAATCAATGGATCAATATATGAGCTTCATTATGATTTGTATTTGCAAAGTGAGTTGTATTAATTTAGATCAACCTATTGTTACTTTCTAACCATTGTATTAGCTTGAAATCTTTTAATCAAGGTTGATCTAATAGTCATTTTTAAATCCTTTAATCAAAGTGAAATTCTAATAGAATTTTCTTAAGTCCTCTAACAAGGTCACTCCTAACAACGTTATTAAATCCTTTAATAAGGTCACATCTAACAGTTTGTATTCTAACCTTTAAAAGGGTTGGCTCCTTATAGAACTTACTATAGAAGAGTAAAAATATTGGTGACATATTGCTGGTGGTTCTTACCAAATTGGGTTTCCACATTAAATCATGGTGTCATCCTTGTTTGAATGTTACTTAAGATATTTTATTGCTAATGTTTTCCATCCTACAAGTTTATTATTATTGGGACAGTGGACTGCAAGTTTTATATTACTGCTAAATTTCTATAGAGACCTAGCTACGAAATATTTAGATCTAAATTTTTTGAAGTGTATTAAAGTTTAATTTGTACATCTAGGATTGAGGTTAGATAATTCACCACCTCCTCTCAATTATTCTAAATCAATATAGCAATTGGTATCAGAGCTTTGGTTCTTGTAGAAATAAATATTTGAAGGGAATTAAAGCTAAGATCAAGATGTATTTAAAGGAGATACCCAAGTTGAACAAGGAGACTTTCCTTGATGGCACAATCTAATGAAGCTGCACATTTCTAGAATTGGAGATTCAACAATATTCTACTTGGAGAACGAATATGTCACTGTACCTACACCTATGATAGCTCAATAGATAAAGGAGAAACAAAAGCACAATCAAGAAATTTTGGATATTGCATCTTCCCTAAACTACTCAAAGGTTGATGATATAAAATATGTGAAATTCTACAAAGAAAATGTGGGGCAAGTTGGTAAAAATCCATGGAGGAGCTAAAAATGTACTTAGAGCCAAATCATAAATCTTGAGGGGTAAGTTTGATGACATGAGAATGGTAGAAGGTGAGAACATTTCCCAATATGTTAGAAGAATTAAAGAAGTTGTGAATTCTATT
Source organism: Cupressus sempervirens (assembly GCA_028749045.1). Lineage (NCBI taxonomy): Eukaryota > Viridiplantae > Streptophyta > Pinopsida > Cupressales > Cupressaceae > Cupressus > Cupressus sempervirens. The sequence goes on along the minus strand of CM053793.1, from coordinate 249,874,091 downwards.
AGAGATCTAATCGAAATATTAGTGATGAGACTGTAATTTGGAAGGTACTAAGAACCTTACTTCCTATCTATGCTATTAGATTATGTGGAATGCATGAATTGAGATATACTCCTGGTAATGACCTAAAATTGAAAAGTCTAGTTGGTAAACTCGCTACTTTTGAATTGTCAAATTTTGATAAATTTAACGCACTTTCTTTGAATATGCTTTTAAGTCACAATTGATTTTCCATAAGTCTAAGAAAAAGAAGGGAAATCATGAGACTAGTGAGAGTGAATCTTATGATGATGATCATTAGGATCTTGAAGCATTAATGGCTAGGATACTTCTAAGAGGTAGAGGAAATTACATAGGTAAACTCCCTGTAATCTATTTTTCATGCATTACAGTTGGTCATATTGTTGCAAGGTGTCCTGACAGGGTTGACAAGGATGAAAGGAAATATAGAAAGTTCAAAGGGAGAAGAGATGGAAAAGACAAAAAAGGATACAAGGATTAAAAAGGAGACAATAAGAAGTCTTGTTACATTGTTGAAGAAGAAAGTGATAGTTAATTTGATAGTAATGATTAAGAAGTTGTTTATGTTGCCATGGAAGATGATTCTAATAAAGATGAGAAAATTGCACTTGTCTCATATGTGAGTAGAGGTGATAGATGGATAATTGATAGTGGTCTCTCACATCACATGACTGGTGATAAAAATAATTTTGAAAACCTTGAACAATATAAAGGAGGTAGTGTTAAGTTTTGTATTGATGCACCATGTTTTGTGAAAGGTAAAGGACCGATAAAATTAAATAATAATATCAGATATGAAAATTCTTATTAGGTTCAAGGACTTAACTAAAATTCATTGAGTGTGGTATAATTGAACAATTTAAGCTACAAAGTTGAATCTAAGAAAAAAAAGGCCAATATCTACAATGGTTTAAGAGAATTGATTGGAAGTGGAGACTAAACTAGAGGTAATTTATTCTATTTATACTAATCTGATGACACTTTTTTGTTTGCACAATATGAAGATATATGGTTATGGCATAAGAGGTTGTGTCATGCAAGCTTTGAAAATTTGGTAAGCACTAGTAAGATGTACAATGTAAGAGGGCTACCAAAATTTAAGAAAATTGATAATGTGATGTGTACACAATGTCAGTTGGGAAAAATGATAAAGTCTAGTTTCAAGATCAAGATCTATAATTCTGATGTTATTTTGGAATTGGTTCATACTGACCTTTGTGGACCTATTGGTGTACAAAGCTATTGTGATGATAAATACTTTATTCTATTTATTGGTGACTACTCTATAATAATGACCATGATGTTTCTTAAAGAAAAATATAACATATTTCAAATATTTAAGTGGTATTTGGATACAATTGAGAAAGAAATAGGTTAAAGCTTGAAGTTTCTAACATCTGATAGAGGAGGTAAGTTCATAACTACAAAATTCAATACATTATGCAATGATAGAAGAATCAAAAGATAGATGTTTGCACCTAGGACCCCTCCACAGAATGGTATAGCTAAAAAGAAGAATAGATCAATCATGGACCATGCTAGGAAAATGATGAAAAAGAATAATGCTGTACCTAAGTACTAGAAAAAAATTGTAAGTACATATATTTATGCCTTGAACAATGTATAAGTCAAGAAAGGTACAAACCTTACACGTTTTGAGTTAACATATGGAAATGAACCTAATGTAAAGTATTTCAAAGGATTTGGAAGAAAATGTTGTTTATTGAAAGACAATGGAAATGGAAAACTTGATTCAAAAAGTGATAAAGGAATATTTTTAGGTTATTCCACTAAGAGAAAAGTATATAAGTGTTTGAACTCTAACACTAATAAAGTTGTGGAAAGTGCAAATGTGAAAATTGATGAATATATAGAGAAGAATGAAGTTGAATGTAAAAAGGAACATGAAGATCACATAAAATTTATATACATTGATGAAGGTGAGCCAATCACCTTACCCAAACCTTAGAAGAAAGATGTCAAGCTACAACAACAATGAGTACATGTCAAGTTGTAGAAACAACATGTCAAGCATTAGGTAGTTGGTGTTGAGAATTAGGAAGTGCATGATGAGTGATAGACTAAGCATGCTAAGAAAAATCAAGTGGTTTTTGAATAGTAAGAAGAAAAAATAGATGAATTGATACCTAAAGTATATCTATAAGATGAACCTACAGTAGAAGAAAGAAGAAGAAAATCTACATTAGTAAATTATATAAGAGGACATCATGCACTTGATCAAATCATTGGAGACAAAGACTCTAGAGTTATGACAAGGAAAAGATTAATAAGTGAAACATGTTTACTATGTAAATTTGAGCCCAAATCAAGCAAATATGATTTGGATGATGAACACTAAATCTAAGAAATGAATTAAGAGGTTGAGCAGATAGAAAAGAATACAACTTGGTCACTGGTGCTGGGACCAAAGAATAATAATTTTATTAGAACAAAGTGGGTATTCAAAAATAAGCTAAATGAGAAAGGAAAAGTAACAAGAAACAACGAAAGGTTAGTTTGTAAGGGATATGCAAAAGAAGAAGGAATTTACTATGGGAGATATTTTCTCTTGCTGCCAGATTGGAAGGAGTGAGAACATTTCTTGCATATGTTTCTTACAAAGGTTTCAAAGTATACCAGATAGATGCCAAAAACTATATTTCTAAATAGAATTTTGGAAGAAGAAGTCTACATTGAAAAAACTAAAGGATTTTTTGATTGATATAACATAGATATGGTATGTAAGTTGTACAAAGCTTTGTTTTTTATTGAAACAAGCTCCTAGAGCATGGTATGAAAGATTTAATACATATTTGATGAAGATTGGTTTTGCAAGGACAGATGGAAATGGAAATATATACTTGAAGACTAAGTCTAACAAAAAGATAATATTATCTAAGATATTTCTTGATGATATCATATTTGGAGGAAAAGATGCATTGTGTAAGTCATGATTTTCTGATCAAATGAGACAAGGATTTGAGATGTCTATGTTTGGATTAAGCATTTTTTTGTTTCATTAAGTTATCTAAATTACATAATCAAAGTATATCAAGGAGATATTTATAACCTTTGGTATGGAAGACTCAAGATCAGTTCAAACACCTATAGCTACTGGATATAAACTTTCAAAGAATGACGATTCTACTAATGTGAACCAAACCTTGTATAGATCAATAATTGGCAAGTTGCAATATGTTGTTCATAGTAGACCATATATTGTAGTATAATTTGAGATTGTTGCTAGGATTTTTGGAAACCCTAAGGAGAATCACATGATGATGGTAAAAAGAATACAAAGATATCTGAAAGGAACAAAGGATTATGTATTTTATTACAAGAAGAATGAAAAGTTTGAGTTGAAAGTGTATAGTAATGTGGATTAGGTTGGTAATGTTGATTTAAAGAAAGAGTACAAGTGGCAGAGCTTTCATTCTAGGAAAGATTTTAGTCTCATGGAAAGGTAGGAAGCAAAACTATATTTCCCAATTCACAGAAGAAGTTGAATATGTAGTTACAATAATTAATTGTTCTAACATAGTGTCGATCAAACAATTGTTGAAAGGAATGAAAGAAGAGATCATTGAACCTATTGTTATATCTTGTGATAACACAAGTTCTATATGTTGGAAATATATATTATAGGCTAAGTTATTGAGATTGGAGGGGTGAATTAGTAACCAATAAAACTTAATCCTTCATGTGTATTCTAATCTTATTGAATGCATGAAAAATTGAAAGCATTAAAAACTTCATAACACTTTGACACACAATATGGTGACCTAGAAACATTCTAAATAAAAAGAAAAATTGGGGTGGGGATGATACCCATAAGCTTTGGTACTGTAATATAAAGTTGTCTCGTTAAGGCTTACAATGATCACTTTTGATGATCTACCCTGTTAGGAGCAATAACGACTGCTAGGTCCACCTTGCAAAAGGATTTACAAACATACAATGAAGAATGCACTTATTAAAGAGATTTATAAAAGACTATTAAGTCTACATTGTGAAAGAATTTAATTGATCCACCTGTTAGGATGAAATAGTGGTTGATCTCTTATCTACAACTTGGTTTGCTAAATGAGATTCCTTTTGAGTGTAATGATCACCTTGTTGTGATAGATAAATCTTTGCTACTCCTTATACTATTGTAGCCTTTTTAATTCACACTCATGCTCTTCTCTTCTTGTTATATTACTTTCATACATGATTTGGATGTCATACAATATATTACATATACACCAATCCAAATTGAAATTCAACAAAGTTGGCTACAACACAAGTTTACACAAAATACACAAAGTCGGCCCAGCTATAGAACTCAAATTTTGAAGACTAGCTTGGTGAGGTTCAGATACTTAGCATCCACTATCAATGCTCAGCATCATTGTGCATTTGGTAGATGTAGAAGCTCAGTCCATATTGATCACTTCTAAGTAGTCTGAACTTGGTTTGCACTAGTGACTCAGTAAATATTGCAAAACTTGGTATATAGACTAGATCACTTGATTCACATTGCATAGCTCAGTCAATGCTTTCACTACGAGCTTGGTATAAACTAAATCACTTGGTTAAAAATAAATGGATTGGTCAACACTAGTTTACATCACTGCAACTACGAACTTAGTAAGCACTACACAACTTAGTTTACATTGAGAAACTTGATAAACACTAGGAAGCTTGGTTTACACTGACAATTACCAACTTGATAGAAATTGATCAGGACAAATCAAATATTGTTCCTTGAACTCGGTAGCAACTATAAAACTTGGAAAAGCCTAAAATGCTTGGTTAATATTGTTAACTATATAATAAGCTTTGGTAGAAATTGAATAAGTGTGTGTCACTAATAAAAAAACTTAACAATCTCCCCCTTTGGCATTAGTGACAAAAACACTTATCAATCAAAACTAAATTCTCAAATAGTTCAAAACACCTTTTATTCATCGTATTGTATCTTCAACACAGTAGCATACTCTATTTTTGAGATTTTTCAAAATTGCTTTTATAAGAGATGTTTCTCTAAATATATGTACATGTATATTTATGGTTCTCCCCCATACATATATATACAATATTTTATACATCTTTCCATCTTCTTCCCTTTATACATCACATATCTACCCCCTTTACATATACTTTACATGTATATATATGTGTGTGTGTGTGTGTGTGTGTGTGTGTGTGTGTGTGTACATCTTCTCCCTTTTACAATATGCTTTATATACATCATCTCCCCCTTTTTGACATAAATGTAAAAGGTGTAATTTATAAAGTAATACCAAAACGTGACAAGAAACCAGAATGTACCTTTAGAATCAATGCCATTGTCTTGTCCCAATTATCTTGTAACACCTTTCTTATGTGCAATGCAACCTAAACTTCTACTAATAGTTCTATCATGTGGTCTACAATAGAGAAGTTGTCATCATGGATGAGGGTTTTATCATGCCTTATATGTCTACAAATGTAGCTCTTATCCTAGCTTCTTCTCTTAGCAATTCTATCTACATATCATTTAAAAATATGATCTTTGTATAGTGGGCAGAGTTGTAACTTGGGCCAAGTTGCAACTATTGTGCACTTGCCTTTAGATCTTCATCAATCTTTGAAAGTTTATCTTTAATTTCCTTGGTGAAATTGGAAGTATCATAGAGTTTACTGAATAATGAAGTCATAATGTTTCAAGAGGTTTCCAATGAACCTAGAATAATAGAAAAATATACTTGATGAATTGCAATATTTTGTGCAATTAACTCCAATACCTTATTCTCAAATTTCTTCTATATTCTCTGCAACAATTTCTCCAATCCATTCAAATCTTCATTGAATTTTTAGATTACTTTTGCTAACTAAACCAAAATTGGTTGAGAAGTGTCAACCTTTGTGTTGAGTGCTTCTACAAGAATATTCTTAGCATCTTAAAGCACTTGAAATTATTTATTTCTTTCCTCTCTTAGCCTCTATTGCTTAGCTTTCTTTTGAAGAAGTTCTCCAACTATGTGCATATAATTAAGATTAAGATTGGAGATATCCCAATTTAGGATGACTATCTCCTCATCAAGATTAATTTCTTCTTCCTTTTCTTTACCTTTACTCAAAAATTTTGCACTCGATTGAGGCTTGGTCTCAGTTGTCCTTGTACTTATTATTTGCATGCTAGGAATAGAAAATAGTAGGACTGGCAGAAAAAGTGGATACTACACTTATTAAAGAAATACCTTGTGTGACCAAAACTGATGGAGGAGGAAGTGTTGATTGCTCAATAGATGAAATGCTTGTCACTTCTGTGAATGAAGTTTTGAATTGAATAGGTGCTAAGATTGGTTGAATGCTAGAACTTGCAATGTTTGATACAACCAATTTTGTAGTATCTTTCTCTAAGCTTGATGTCTTGAGTGCTTTTTTTAAAGAATGAGGAAGTGAGACTATGACCACTGCTGCAATCTTCTCTAGGTCAATCTCCTCAATGTTCTAAATCTTAGGTAGATTCTCCTCAGTAGCTTCCTATTCCTATTCCTAATCATAAATATTGTCATAATGTGTTTCCCTCCATCATTTCCTTCTTCTTCCTTGTCATCTCCACCATCATCATCCTTATCACTAACATGAACCACAAAATCACTTTTCTTATGAAGATTGAAAATGTTCTTCCATGTGTTGGTGGCATTCCTTAGCACATGTTCAATATCATTCATCAATATCAGACAAGTGTTGAATCTCAAAGTAAGTTTTTCTTCATTCTTCTTAATAGAATCTTTCACCTCCTTGTCATTCAAGTTCAACATGAGTTTCCTTAGGGTTTTCTCATATATGTCTTTAGTAGTTTTCATAGCATGTTCCCATCTTGGCTTGATTTTCTCCATTAAATCACATAGAATCTATTGAGCAAGCTAGTCTAGAGAATATTTCCATTTTCCCATCTTAGACATTATCATGTTTTCTACTTGCTTCTTCTCCTCTGCAATTCTTATCTCATACCTTAGTGATTTGAAGTTTGTTATGCCATCTCTTGAATATATTTCTTTCAATCTTTCCTAGAAGGTGGGTGGAGGCTTCTTGAAAATTATATCCTTTGCTTCTTCACCCATCTTTAGTTTCTTCCTGGATATCCTCCTTGTGGATACTACAATAGATGTCTTTGTAGGTTTAGTTATAATAACTTTACCTTTCTTCTTTATAGGCTCTTCTTCTTCTGACTTCTCTTCATCTTCTACATCATCTCCTTTTCCTTTAGTAAACATGAGAGTGGAGTTGGATTGTTTCAATTTTTCTATTCTCTTCTTCTCTTTGTTGACCACTTGAGGGAGTTTTATTTCTAGTTCTATTCTTACTTTGGCTTCGTCATATGAGCCAAAATCTATAGCTTTTGGATCAATAGGCTCCTTTAACAGTGCTTCAATAATATCTTTGGTTTCATCTATATTAACCTCATAATCTAGAGGCTTAACCCATACAATTCTTGGTCTAACTACTTGTATGTACACTTTATCACAATCAAACATGAAACAAATATCATCTTTCTAGTCATGTGCAAGTCTCTTGGGGATTCTAAATTTTTTATTCATCTTGTCCTTAAATGTATCAAAATAGTTATCCATAATACTAACATAGTTTTCTCCCATTCCTAATATATACTCATCAATTTCGTAAAGAACATGCACATCATTTCTCCACACAACTGTACCTTTTGACGGGAAGAAATTTGGCACAAAGAAAAATAGACAAGTTAAGAGTGAACCAGATTTCTAGCGGTTGTTCTTTGAAGTTCTTATGCTCTCCATATTTATGTTGAACTGATTCAACATCAACTCGGCTAGGTCAAATAACATATTATTCTTCACCACTTTGTATGTGAGATGCACAGCTTCACATGATACACTGTTGAGCCTACTTGAGCTGTATATCTTATGTGTAATGATATGTAGCCCAAACTTTAATTCCATATCTATGGTATAGCTAATTTTCATTCCCCTTCCATCCCACTTGGCAAGGTTTTTCTTCTTTAGCTCTACCCAAGTTAGGGTTTTAGTTATTTTTTCCTTGGTTAGCATTCGAAGGCTTGTGATGCTATGGATCATTTTCTTTGTTATCACAATAGGTTGCTCCAACCAAAACTATCCATTATGCACATGGCTAAGGATAAATCTTATCTATTTAATTTGAAAGTCTCGTGGCATGTGAGGAATGTGAGTCAAACCCTTAGCTTCAAGATGTTGATGTTCTAGTTTTAATACACCATTCACACATAGCTTCTCCAAGGTTTCATTCATCTCCAAGGTTCCAATATCTTGAATAGAACATAAAAAATGTGAATGAATATTGTTAATCAATAGTACCTTGGATTTAATATGAGATTGTGCTCCGCTTGGATCTAGGGTTTTTGCAATGATTGGACTAAGCTTAAAGTCCATGCCTTCCATTCCATGCCTTAACTAACATCTCTGACCCTTTCTTATTCTTTCTACTGGAGGATGCCATTTTCTTGGGAGGGTTTGCAAAGACACTAAAATCTTCAACACTAATTTTCTTAGATAGCTTGGATACACTAAAATCACTCTGCATAAATAGCTCTTGAAAATTTGCGGTGATAAATGAATTCAATTTTTCCGTTTTTATCAAATTTCACCTTTCAATAGCCATAAGTGCCTAGTATAATCATTTGGTTGATGAAAGAATATCTTCCACTCAGCTTGTATTAAATGCTTGGTAGATTCATCCATGACTTGGTGTCTGCATAACAAATCTAGCTACTCCTGAACTCGCTCGGTAATGACTAGCATTTTCTTGAACACTCGGTGATCCCTTTGCATCTCAAATTCTTCATTTCTTGGACTAGCTTTCTCAAAATATTTTGGAATCCATTTTTGTCTCGTCTTCTTTTTGATGTTATCAGCTTTTTCCTTTTTTTCTTCTTTAATTCTTCTAGTATTCATGTAGTTCTTGGCAAGATGACCAAGTTTTGTACAAATAAAACATCTTTTGGTAGTATCTCTTGTCCTCATGTGATGTTTTACACAATTCATTCCAATGTGTCCAAATTCTCCATAGTAATGACACCTACACCAAGTGTTATAGTCCCAACAAAATATAGCTTTTACAATCTATTTTTTTGGGTTCAACATCTTAGTTTTGCATTTAGAATATTTGTGCCCATGCTTCTTGCATTTGTGACATTTGCCTTCAAATTTAGGTTTCTCTTTACATTCATTGGCTCTATGACCATGCCGATTATGATTGTAGCATTTTCCATTGAATTTAGCTTTGCCATTGCTCCAACATTTGTTCAATGTATGACTTATCTTACCACAGTGATTGCAAGTAGGTCTTTGATTCTTTTGAGCTCCTTGCTTGGATGATTCACATTCTTCTGTATATCAAATTCCTTCTTTTCCTTTCTATCTATATTGGATCTATTCATTTATTTGATCCATGTCTACTTGAGATTTCATCATTCTTTCATTGGTTTTCCTTTCAGTGATTAGATCATTTTGCAATCTTTCGTTCTCTAATCTTAGATTGATGATTTCTTCATTTGCATTGGTGAGCTGATTAATGAAGTTTGTGTGCTAAAGGGATAGGTGCTAAATTTCATTATTCTTTCCTTCTATCTCTTCCTTTATCTTATTTTTTTCTTCCATGACTTCACACAATCTTGTTGATTGGATTTCTTTCTCTCTTCTCAGCTTTCTTACTTCTGCTTGAAGTGGATCATTATTTTCTATTAGTTCTTTGATTGCCTCATTTGCTTCATCCAAATTACTTTCTAAATGGGTGTCTTGAATTATTTCTTCAATGTAGAGTTGTTTATTCATCTATATTGCAAGGTCTTTTCTTCTTTTCAAGGATTGAGAGAGTTCCTCCTTTTCTTTCTTGAGTTGCCCAATAGCCAATTCCAAATCTAGCTTTTCATTGTCAATAGCCTTGTCAAGTCTAAATACCTCCATAGCCTCTAATCTTTTCTCAAACTGTTAAACTTCTTTTCTGAGAACCATAATGCTCTAGTACCAATTTTTTGAAATATATATGATAGGCTAAGTTACTAAGAGGGGAGGGGTGAATCAGTAACAAATAAAACCTAATCCTTCATGTGTATTCTAATCTAATTGCATGCATGAAGAACTAAAAGCATTAAAACATTCATAACACTTTGACATGCAATATGGTGAGCCAAAAACCTTCCAAATGGAAAGTAAAACTGGGGTGAGGATGATACCCACAAGTTTTAATACTACAATATAAATTTGGCCTATTAAGGCTTACAATGATCACTTCTAATGATCTGCCATGTTAGGAGCAGTAAGGACTGCTAGGTCCACCTTGCAAAAGGATTTAGAAATATAAAATGAAGTATGCACTCGGTAAAGATATTTATAAAAGACTATTAAGTCTACCTTGTGAAAGGATTTAACTAATCCACCTATTAAGATGAAATAGTGGCTGATATCTAATCTACAACTTGGTTTGTTGAATGAGATTCCTTTTGAGTATAATGATCACCTTGTTGTGATAGATAAATCTTTGCTACTCCTTATACTATTGTAGCCTTTTTACTTCACATTACTGCTCTAGTCTACTTATTATATTACTTTCATACATGATTTAGATGTGATACAATATATTACATATATACCAATCCAAATTAAAATTCAACAAAGTCAATTACAAAACGAGTCTACACAAAATACACAAAGTCATCCTAACTGCATGAACTTGGGTTTCAAAGACTAGCTCGGTGAGGTTTTGATACTCGACATCCTCTATCAATGCTCAAGATCATCATGCATTGAGTACATGTAGAAGCTTGGTCCATAATAATCACTTCTAAGTAGTCTTAACTTGGTCTCCATTGGCGACTTGATGAATACTTTGAAACTTGACATATAAACGGAATCACTTGATTCACACTACATAGCTCATTAAATGCTATCACTATGAGCTTAGTATAAACTGAATCACTTGGTTAACACTGAGTGACTCAGTTAGTACTAGATTAAAATCATTGTAACTATGAACTTGGTAAGTACTTTACAACTTGGTTTGGACTGAGAAACTTGGTTTACACTAAGAAGCTTAGTTTACACTAATAATTACCAACTTGGTATAAATTGTTCAATGCAAGCTAAATATTGTTCCTTTAACTTGGTAGAAACTGTAGAACTTGGTAAAGCCTAAAATGCTTGGTTAAAATTGATAACTGTACAATAAAATTAGTAGATATTGAATAATTGTGTGTCACTAATAACAAACTTGACTGCAATGTCAACACTAACATATCTAAAAATCATGCAATGCATACAAGGACTAAGCATATTTCTATGAAGCATCATTACTTGAGAGAGTTGGTACAAGATAGAGAAGTAAGATTGGAATATGTGAATACAAAGGAACAAATTGCTGATATATTCAAAAATACATTACCTAAGGATGCACATGAATATCTGAGGTAACTAGGGGTGATATCCCTAATTGAGGCTACTTAAGATAAGATGGAGCTCTACATCAAATGTGTTAATCATAATATCTTACAAATTGATGTAGAGGGTCATGTTTTAGGATTTGCCTAAAGCTGTGAAGTGAGAAAAGCACACTATTTTGAATCAGTCATAAGAAAGATGATAGAAGAAAAACTTAATTTAGATAATTGGCCAAGAAATATCTACATGTTGAAGATGTATTTGACAAAGTTACCTAGTGATGGTATTGAAGGCTCTTTTGCATTATTGTCAAAGAGAGAGATATTGTGTAGTTACCATCCAAGAGGGATAATTTAATGTAGTACAATAATAGAAAGAGATGTTGCAAAGAGGGAGAGTATATGAAAAGATAAATCAGTAAAAGTTATTGCATATCAAAGTTGCATAGATGAGAATTAGAATGAAACTACAAAGAAACATTGTTAGATAATGAGATGAGAATTTGAAAAAAACTACAAAGGAAAATTGTTAGACATTAAAATAAGAATCATAATGAAACTAAGTATATTTATGAAGAACTGATACTAAACATAGAGGGAGCTTCTTGACACAAGTTAGTGTTGTCATCAATGCCAAAGAGGGAGATTGTTGGAACTACAATTGGAACAATTGTTATGTTATCATTGATGGAAAACCTTATTGGTGAGACAATTTATACCCGAGTAAAGTGTCATATCAATATGATTAATAAAGGGAATTTGAGAAGAATAGATAATAAGGGGATCATCTAGTGGAAAGGTTGATTTATGTGGAATTGATCAATTCAACTTCGAAAAGATAATGTATTGTTTAATCATAAAACTATGAAGAAGAGATTTATGTTAAATCCTAGAAGAGATAATCAATGAAGCACATATACTTAGGCTTAACCAAGATTCAAAGGAGAAGATTAAGGAACTTATAGTTGAAGTCAATCAATGCTAGTGTCAACTCAGCCAATAGTAGAAGCTGATCAAAATCAATTTCAACCGAGCCAACAATAGAAGTTGAGAAAATTCAGTGTTCATTGAGAGTTAATAAATAAATTGAGCAAAAAAAGTATAAGACAAATGAGAGAAGATAGTGATGACTGAGTTATCTAGTGATGATCAAGGCTAAAGAATACAATTTTGGCTAAGTGTTAGCATTTGATAGACTATGACAGAATCTCATTTCTTGGCCAACATAGTTGAATTCTTGGAATATGGAAAGTTTGTTCAAGATAAGAATTGATGAGATAGAACATTTAATTCAAGGGAAACTATGTTTGAGCAGTTCTATACATGGATTCAAAGAGAAGTTTGGAGAAGTTTCTATAAGAGAAAGGAGGAAAGTAAAATATGGAAGGATTTAATGAATTTGACCTAACCCTCAGATCTATGGTGGTGTTTAAGTGACAAAAGATAAAACTACCTATTTAAGGAGGCATAAGGGTTAATCTAGAGAGATTAGCAAAGCTGGTAAAACCCTTAACCAAGTTGGATCAATCGTTGATGTTATTGACTACTGAACTTAACTAGAAGGATGAGAAGAGGTGAAGTGTGATTTCTTGAAGGGTTGTCAAGAAGATTAGAAACAGAGATAATAATGAAGGCTAGTTACTCGATCGACATATGAGCTACATTGTGATCTATATTTGCAAAGTGAGTTGTATTTATTTAGATAAACCTGTTGTTAATCTCTAATCAATGTATTAATTTGAAATACTTTAATCAAGGTTGACCTAATAGTCATTTGTAAATACTTTAATCAAGGTGAAATCCTAATGGAATTATCCCAAGTCCTCTAACAAGGCTAGTCATAACATGGTGATTAAATCCTTTATCAGGACAATAACTTGAAGATGGAAATTTTTGTTGGAGTCCACTATAATCAATTTATGATGCCATAACTAGATATATAAGATAGAGCCACTTATTTGGAAGATGAGGCATGTTTGGGATGACTTGAAAATTTAAGAACAACTTTAGATTCCCCCCAGTGATAGTGTTCAAAGTCTCACCATGAGAGGAATCTGCTGACCTAATAAAAAATGGTGGTCTATCATTGTCAAAACATTGAATGGAGTTGCACGTTCTTAAGAAAACCATAGATCACTTTTCATCGGTGTCATACTTGGGTTTTTCATCAATTTTTGGTCCTATCATGTAAAATTTTTTACTTATGGGCTCAATCATGTTGATGACCTTGTCTGTGTTGGCATAAGCATAGTTAATCTTGGCATCATGACCTTTCTTGTTGTTGTTCAATGTCTCTCCTTTCTAAAATTTAGGGATAGTATCCTTAAAGGCCTTGTGATATGAGTTCTTAGCTAGGCCATCCATGAAAAATTTCCCTTCATAAATAAGGGTTTGGATAATGTCCTTAAGCTTGAAGCAACTCTCATTATTGTGACCCTTGTTTTGATGGTAATTGAAAAATTGGTCATATCTCTACTAATCGGGTTTTCTAGTTGGGTCATAAGGTCAAGAAATTTAGATAGTATGACAAGATTATTAGTGAGAAAATCCTTCAATACCACTTCAAACAAGTCAACCATTAAGGTGTAAGTGTATCTTGGTTTAGAGGTATTCTTAGCCTTGTTGAAAGATTGTGGCTTTGAGGTCTCTTATTTCTTACCAATATATATAGCATTGGATAAGTAAAAGGTTGGATTGTTAGTCTTAGTAGCACCTACAACTCCATCATTGAACACATAATTCTTTTTACTACATGGATTACCCTTATCCTTTCCATTTCCATTGCCATTTTTAATCCTCATTTAAACAATATCTTCCCTTTTGACAACAACATCTTTGATGTGGTAGGCACTTTCAACCATGTCATTGAAAAAAGTAAAAATTTGTTTCCTAAGATTATAGTACAATTTAGGCACTAGTGTGTTGAAGATATCAATCTTCTCAATCTCAAGAATTTTTTGGGGATACTTGGAATGTAGTGATCTCCATCATTAAAAGTACATAGAAAACAGTTATCCTTTTCTTTGTTTTATGTTGCAAAGATCCAACATAGTAATAGGGTGTTGTATGTTGTATGAATATTGTTGAATGAACTACTACACAAGTTTTCCAAATATTTTAAGGGAAGGTGACAAAACCATTCCATGGCTTTCCCCCTTAAGCTTCTATGAAATAGTCTCATGAGGTATGTGTCCTCGTGCATGAAATCCATGCTAAGAGCATAGAAGTGTCAATACATGGTCATGCAGGAGACCATTTCAATCATAATTTTCATACTTGGGAACCTCTATATCCAAAGGAAATGGCACCATCTAGAGACTTCTATCAAATGGGATAGCACATATGGTTTCTACAAAGGAGGTCTTGGGTTTCTCTTTTGCTATTTGTAGCTAGGTAACTTCTTAGCTCTTGCATTTCTTTTCTAAGGATCTTAGCTGTTGGCTCTCTTTTCTACATGATCCTTTGAATGTCATAATCATGAGGGAGTTTCCATCCCTGAGAAGTCATATATTGGAAGTATTGATCTCTATTTTGTTCTAAGGTTTTAAGCATAAGTATTTGGAGAAGCTCATCTTGTTGAAATCTCACGAGGTCATCACTAGTGACCTCATTGTCTACTTCATTCTCATGGTGTGATTGTGAGGGTCTAGGTGGTGAGGAACATCTTGTTGCATGTGTCCTTGGAGATATTGGCAGAGTATTGTTCCCATTATTACCACAAGATGGGTTGTTTATAAATGGATTTCTATAGTTGGCATGAGCATGTCTATTTTAAAATTCATGTGTGTGAGTACTAGTTTTAGTGTATGAGTGAGACATTTCCCTACAAACTATATGCCTAGGTTCTCCTAATCTTTCTCTACCTAGTCGATCTTATTCTTGTCTAAGCACAAATAAGTCTTCTATGTGGAAATTTCTCTCTTCAAGGTTAATGGTGAGAAAAACACTATCTACTGCCTTTAGAGTGTCGAAGGGTGTATCAAAGAAACTGTCAAAGTGGTAAAGTGGGTTGTTCTGAGTAGTGCTATTAGCCTCTTCCTTACTATCAAGGACATGTTCTTCCTCATAAGCTTCCTTACGAGGACATCTAGTAAGAGTGGACAATTGTGCAAAAGTAAAAGAGGGATGACTTCCTTGACCAACTTGGAGTCTAGTCACAACCTATTTTAAGGGTGACCCTTTGGTGTAGTAAGACAACACAAAGCCTTTTAGGATCAAAACTTGTATAGTCAAAATGTTCACTTGTCAAAAGTGCTCAAGAATTTATATCACTAGTGATTCCAACCAAGAGTTTGGAAATAAGTGTGATAGCAAAGAACCAAGAGAATGAGGTAACCAAGTTTTTTGACAAGTGGGTAATAGAGACATTGAGTTTGTATTTGAGAGACCAAAATCATATTTTCAGCTTAAGATAGTACCAGACATGAAGGTTTTAGACCATATAATGGCAAGACAAGGTGCAAACACCCCTACTTCAGCTAAAATATAATTTCAACTCAATTACGCAAGTAGTAGAAACCAAGTGATAGTTTACAATAAGACAAGTGATATTAGATTAATATTTTTGATCATATGATAGTTTGTATAGTAGGCATGTGAGACTATCTAGATAGGTACTACTTTCTAGAAAGTCATAGAATAGAATATAACATAGCAGGGTGACAAACATTGTTAAGCGGTATGAAAATTTTGGAAATATAGAAGTATCACACAATATTTCTTTGAACTAATGTGCAATAAAAGTTCAGCAAACTCTATAGCATTGACTTGGTGCCTAAAATGCCTATGTTTCAGTTCAATTTTTAGGCATTTCAGGTCAAAATATAGGTCTAGAGAGTATTTTAGTTTGTCACAGTAGATAGAAAGTTTTGAAAATAATTGGGGATACAAGTATATGTCTTCAAATAGTGGAACAATAGACAAATAAACCTTGTCAACACAAGCATTTATGAAATCTCAAAATTTAAGCCCTATGAATACTAACAATATGTGTATGTTCAAAATATTTTTACAGGTCTAGGACATTTGGAAACATGCCAAGAAGAACAACCTAGAGGTCACAATTCATTACTCAACAACTTGGCCCACAATTGATGCCCCTTTTTCTTACACAAAGTGGTTTCCAAAATATATGTTGGCTTGGTCATGGAGGTTTCATTGGAAAAACCAAAGGGACATAAATGGCGAGTGTAAAAATATTGGGGTGATCTAAGTAGTCCACTAGGATCAATCCTTGCATGAAGATGCTGGATAGATAATAAAGGTAGCTTCTAATCCCGAGGTGTTTAGAAAGGGTCCCATTCATAACACTCATCTTGCACCTAATAACAGGACACCTTGTCAAAGATAAGTAACAAACCTCACAACCACAAGAGTATCTTACACATTCTTGATTAGTGTTTTCCTCATGGTCACAATCCCACAAGTACTTCCACTAAATGAAGACAAGTATTATGCCCCAAAAATATTTGGTCTTTGTCAGAGGGGTTTTGATTATAGTGGGTTAGGTTAGCTAGCTTGTATTCATTCCCACTTTGGGTCATTCTTGTTGGTGTATTTCCACCAATAGCAGGCCCTCTAAAGGAGACATCTCACTAGGAGATAGAAAAAATGGATCCACATCAAAGAGGTCAAAGTTTCTAATTCACCCAAAGGTTGAAGAGAATACTCTCCTATTCTTAGTGCTTCCCCCAAAAATGCCAAGAATATTAATTAAGACCACTAAAAGGTGGAGTATACTACTAACTTTTGAGACTCAATGAAGGGTCAATATTTTTGATTCACCACAAGGGTGAAGAGCATACTCTCCTACCAATAATGAGACCTACTTGCAAGCTTTATGTGCCTAAGAAAGTAAATAACTAGTATATGTTGCACATAGAAATGAAAGAAAACATCAAGCATGCTTAGTTTGTTTATTTTTCTTTTTTTGGGTGACCTTGCACAAAGATTAGGAGCCATTTTTAGCGAATAGATTCTTTGAAATGTGTTCTTTTAATGAGTAATTTAGCAAGAAATTTAGGCAAATCTACAAAACAAATGCATTAGTGCATCAAATGGGTTAGCCAAATATAATAAACCTTCAAAATTGCACTAGTTAGAAAGTAAATAATCTAGAAAATCCAAAAATAAGATGCTTCAAGAACTCAAAAATCCATTAAAAAACCAAAACAACTTTCTATTATGAGCCATGTGATATTTTCTATAGTAGAAATACTATACAAAATTTCCTAGTATAGCCAAGTGATAGTTTATGCCTGTGTGATACTCCATGTCAAACAATGTGATATTTCTCACAACTATGGCATGATAGAATGTAAACATTCACGTGATAATTTTAATTGGTAAAGTATCACATAGTGGTTGTAGAAAATGTCATATGATATTGGAAAATTATTGTATGATAGTTTTTTTTGCAAAATTCAAAAAAATATAGAACAACAAGCAGAAAAATGTAAAAAAGAAGGAAAAACAAGGTTATTCTTTCCTAGGGTGGGTGCAAAAAATGTACACTCAAAATGTGCACTTCTCTAAGTCCTTCTATTCAAGGTATCTCATGGATTGAGAGCCTCAAATATCAACCTAGAGCTCCCTAATCATGACATGAAAATGAATGCAAATAGAAGTAAAATGACTTTCAACTATGCATAAGAATGCAACCCCTTGCAAGTAGACCATGAGATGGGAGATTCTAATATAAGAGAAAGGATTCTAGTGTCCAAGAACCACTATGAAATGCTATGCAAAAATACAACTAAGCTACATGAGATGTAAGAAATGTAAACTAACTAGCAAGATGAGAATGTTACAAGTCTCCTAATTAAAATAGATGGGTTATTATAATGTATAAAAGAAACTATACTAATGCAATATGATATTAAGCTACTATGTTATGCAAATGTGATAATGAAGCCACAAGATCTTCCAAAGTTCCAAGAGTGCCTATAGAAAAACTTGCAGCATACCAATAGCACAAAAAGAGTGGATGCTTAGATGAGGAGAGAGCTCTCCCTTTTAAAGGGGTACGAGTAGTGGAGATAGTGAGACAAGAAGAACTAATCAAGGCTAGGGAGTTGAATTTTTCATGATCCATGTGTACAATAATTTCCACCAATCACAAAGAGTTGACTTTTGTATCTCCATGTGAGACAAAAGACTTTTCTTTTATTTTTAAAATGGGAAAATGTTTTTTATGTGTACAATTTAGGATAAGAGGTGAAAGGGGTGCTCTGTTTATCAAGGGGGACATTTTCCTTTTAGTTAAATAAGAACTTAAGATATAGTGGTCAAACTATAGGATAAAATGAAATTTTTTTTTTTGAAGATTTGATCAAGATAAATGATTTAACAGTTTTAGCAAAGTGCTAAGAAGGGAGCTAATAATCTAGATGACCATTTTTGATGATTACACCCAAGCCTACTAAAAAGTCAATACATTTTTTAGTGCACTTCTTGACATGTGAAAAGATAATTTTTTTTTATGTCACCACTTTTTGGCATACCATGGTCTTGCACATACCCATGTAATGATGAGTTTTTTTAATCTTGATTGATTATTTTTTTGAGATTTCTTATTATGATGTGATCATATGACTTATTCTATGACAATATTGTAGATGCATGGATTAATATTATATGATTAAATATATTGAAAAATAATGCATATTTTGATTTTAAATATGAATTTTTGGATATTACTCCCCTTGATGTAGATTTGAGTGGTTTGAGTGATTCAAATGTTAGAATTGGACACATGGCCCATGTAGAATACATTGGCTCCTCAATGGTAGTAGGTTTTGGATGATCTAAAACATACAATGGAGTTGTCATTATGTATATAACATGTCATATTTTAAATATTTTAGTTGTAAACCCTATCACTATTTGAACCATATGTTCATGAACTATTTTTTATATTTTAATTATTTTCAAGTTTGGTTTAAAAAATGCATTTGATATGTTATAGTTAGACCTTCAAAATACACTAAAGAATTGTCTTGTTATGTAACATTAAAAGACAAGGAATACAATTTATCAGTTGTATAATGTATTTTTCTATCCTAAAATTAATATATTAAATTGGAATAGAAATAATAATTATTTTATTTTATTATAAGATCTTACTTATGTGAAATACATAAAAGAAAATAATGTTAACATACATTTTTATTAAGTTGATAAGCTTCTCTCCTACAAATACTTTAACCATATTGTTTTGACAATTTGACATTCTTACACCATTAAATACATAAAGGGGTGCCAAAAAATGTCAAAATGATATATGTAAAATATACACATGATTTTTATTGTTCTTTGTGGTTGTCCAATATGACATGCCATGTCCATGTTGTTGGGTTGTGAGGACTATGGAAAAGTCATTTTTATTTGGTTCAGTCATTGTCTCTGGTAGACTTCTCCATGTAAGCAAAACCCTACTGTCAAACTCTGGTAAAAAACATAGATAGAGAATTTGGAAAAATATCATATCTTCTTCCTCATTTACACTCAGGGTGGGTTGTAGACCAAAAAATATTGGTAGAGTAGGAACAATTAGTTATGATCCAATATACTCATGATTGGGACACCACATATATCCAGATGGTTAAAGTTATTGCAAGTCTTATAGAGTCTATCAAGAATGTTTTAGTCATTTACCTGAGGTCCCTAAGTTCAACATAATGTATGAGATTTATGATCTTGCATTGTTACATTATTCCACGATGTTTGGCTAGGTGTATTCCTCTTGCCCACATATTTCTAATGTGTTCAATTGGTCATATTATATGGAATGATTGGGTTGTCTTACACCAAGATATAGGAAATGATGTCTGAAAATGTATGTACAATCATGGATCATCCAGATGTCTAAGAGAAGCAAGAAAAGAAATGATGATTAGACAACTTTTCTTTGTAGTTCTTAGAGTATATGTATCATCTTCCTTCTGATATATGAATAAGGTGCATAATAATTGAGGAATATTATGTTGAAATATAATTGAAAAGATCATGATTGAAGAAATAAGATGTTTCTAGAAGAAATAAGATAAGGGGAAGATACATTGTATCTTACCTAATTCATTCAAACCCAAAAATAAGAGTGGGAAGATTAGAGTGACCACAGAGGTGACCACAGAGGTGATTGCATTGGCACAATGAGCATGGAGACTCAAGGAGGCAAAGCTTGAAAGGAGGACAAGCTATTAGAGCTGTAGAGACTGAAAGGCAGGCAAATTTGTGAACTGAATTGAGATCTAAAATCTATAAGTTATGTTGTGAGTTATATCAGATCAAAAGCCCTTATTGTTACTCTTTAGCAATTGTATCAGTTAGGGAAAAATCCTATGGAATTAGGTTGGTTTAACCACCATTAAGAAATCCTTTAACAGGGTGACATTTCAAGTGAATTTTCTAAAGTCCTTTAACCAAGCCCACTTCTAATAGGGTGGTTGAAATCCCTTAATTGAGTCACATTTAATAGTGTGTTTTGTATCCTTTAATAGGGAAGGCCTTTCATAGGACATTAGTTTAGAAGAGTGAGAAACAAGGTAGCATGTTACTAGTGGTTTTTCCCAAATTGGATTTCCATGTAAATCACTGTGTCATATGTTGATTTTTCATGTCTTATTCTTACATGTTGATTTATCAGTAACTTGCTAAGAAGAATGTTTAGCTTGGATGCATGGTTAGTTTAAATGGGCCCACTATACTTAGTGAAAAAGTTTTATTAGGGCATTTGGACCTTGAATAACTGATTCAACCCCCCCCCCCCCCCCCCCCCGCCCGCCAAGTTATTCTAAAGCATTTCCCACTAAATGGAGGAGGCAAGGAATAACTTCATAATATACCAAATATATTGAATACTACATTAAAATTTTATATATATATATATATCAATATTCAATGATTATATTGAGTAATAAGAGAGAAATCAGTATTTGAAAATTGAAAACCAATTTGAGGAAAAAAGGGATAGTTTTAATTTGAGTTTTTTAAATAAATGTAGAGTTAGAGACTTAAGGTTTTGATAAAGTACAATATTAACAATGGAAACCTTTTTATACAGTAATGTGATAAAGACTCCAATGTTGTTACAAAATGGTGAAGGAAATATATTGAATCGACTAGGAAAATTATATAAAGAATGTGAAAGATTGATTTGATCAAATAAAATGAAAGTTGAAAAGTGATTTGATTTATGGGTGACTGCAAGAAGTTGGGTCACAATTATGCGGAAGTCAGATCCGCGAAATTGTACTTCTTAGAAACGGGTACCCGATTTTTTAAAAATCGAGTACCCGTTTCTAAAATTACGCTTTGGGCACCTGAGCCAAATTTTAAAAATTGGGTACCCGATATTTAAAATGGATCGGGTGCCCGAGCCACTTAACTATCAGGCGCCTGCCTTTTTAAGAATCGAGTACCCGATTTTTTAAAAATCGGGTACCCGATTGCTTAAAAATCGGGTACCCAATTTGTAAAACTTTTATATAGCGCTTTTTTGGCATTTTAGAGGTCATTTTCATGACCTCAAAAATGGGAGCCCGATTACAGACACATACGGGAGCCCGCTTCTTAGCCCTACCGACTACCCCCTTGTTGCTAGTTTTTGATACACAGGTATTTTAATATGTTTTATACTATTTTACTTTATTTTTTTCAATTTTCAATTTAATATGTATGTTAATTTATTATTTTTTCACTTTTCATATGTACGTAAAATTGTAAATTTACATTGTTAATGAACTTAAATGTTTAAATTTTTGTATTTGTTAATTAAAATATAGTTTCGTAAATGTTTATTTAAAAAATTATTATTTTAGATATTTTGAAATGTATTTAATTTATGTATTTATTGCAATGTTGAATGATTAGATTAGATGTAAATTTATTGTTTAAACATGTAATTTTACAAATAAATATAACCTCGACCTAAAACCATATAACCTCGACCTTTTTTTAACTATAACCTCAACCTAAATTTATTGTTTAAACTATAATCTTGACCTAACCATATAAATAAAACCCTAAACATATTATAAAATACTTAATCACATAACAGCTGGCCAAGGGATCCAAACAAAAAACTTATAGTATTTAAAATGATTCTACTTAAATTGTATTGTACTTTGTTTCATGGATAAAAAATGGATGATGTAAACTATTTTATAAATGTATATTCTTTCAGCCTTTCATACCTTGTGACATGTATAGTGGATGATTGTGCATTCCGAATTAATTTGCCAAGTGGCATTCGGAACAAATGTATATAAATTATTTAAATGGATTGAACTGAAGTAGTTAATATGAAATTTCATGTGGACACATTATTTATTTTACTTTTAGTAGTTTATAATTATTTAAAAATGAAATGTAAATGTGCTCATTAAGGAATGCAATCTCTTATGCTTTTTATAAATGTAAATTATTGTGTGTATGCTATTGCTTGCTTGGTAAAACTTTTGATTAGTTCTTTGGATCCCTTGGCTGGGCGTCATTTAGGATTAGTTCTATAATGTCAATTTGTATTGAATTTAACTCTAATCATAACCCTTACTATCATCTTAACCTAAGTAATCTTAATTTGCTAAAACCTACACCAGGTAATATATAAATAATTAAATAACTTTCCTATCTTACCTTGAGTACTAATTTTATAAATGTCAAACCCTAAGATTGAAAGGTAACCCTAGCCCTTAACTAATTAATATTATACTTATAAACCAAATTGAATTAAACCATGATCATAAACCTAATTATATATCCCAACTTAAGAGTAGAAACCTTGAATTTAACCTTAAAAATCCTTTCCTCAACCATTAACCAAATTGAACCAGTACCCTAGAAGATTGAACCAAGTTAAACGTTGACCTTAAGACTAAACCAAATCACCCTAAACTAGAACTCAATAATATATTGAACACTTTAAAACGAAATTCAAACCTAACTTTTTTGAATTAATGTTGGTTTTTAATCTAAAAGCTCTAACTATAATTCTATATCTAAAACCAAATTTAGCACTTTAAAACTTAATTCAATTTATTAACTCTTGTCCTAATTGAAACCTAAGCATGTAAACCTAATCAAACAATACAAACCAAATTGAACCCTAGTCCTAAAACTAATTAAACATTGATATCAAGGTCTCAAAATGATACATCATAAAAAAATTAGAAGAGACTTGAACAAATCAGGCATCTAATTAAGTAACCCTCCCTGACCATCAAGAGGTGGAGGTGTCCACATCAGTGCGAGTACGAGCTCGAACTAGACCCTTGGATGGGTAGCCTAAATGTTTATTACCTTTACAGAATGGAAGGCCACATAACAAAATATTGCCTTATTCTATAAAAATAAATACCCACCCCCTAGTGATATATACAGTAAGATCTTTTTCCTAATTTTACTATCAATTTTTTTGGTTAGAAGATGATGATAGTTCAAAATGATTTAGAAGATAGGGATAAAATGAGAACCATCATTCCTATAATGAAGATGCATTATTCCAAGTGATAAACCCATTTCTATCATAAATCAACTCCTCCATCCAAAAAATTAGTAATGAGAAATCCCTACATCAAGTAATCAATGGAGGGCTCATAAAATTGATCAAGTGATCAACAGAGGGCTCATAAAATCCCTAGGTCAAATAATCAATTGATCCCCAAGGGGAGATAAGAATCTCATTAAAAATTAGAGACAAGACACTCCTAAACGCGTATCATACAAAATAATTATTGCCAAGGTCTTAGCCTCTAGACTAGAAGATATCCTACCCAAGATCATTAACCCTACACAAAAGTGTTTTGTTAAGGATATTTATGCATATTGGAGGACTTGATAACCTATTGGAAGACTTTGGATTGAGAAACATTTCTAGGATAGAGTGTAGGCATGCTCAAGTAATTGATTATGAAAATGTCTACAAAAGGGTGGAATGGAGTTTCACTATGATGATGTTGCAAGCCCTCCATCCAATATTAAATGTCAAATGGTGTCCTCTCTTATGATTGGTTTCAAGGTTTTAGTAAAGAAATTAATGGGGTTAGATCATAATTTTTAGGACTTTCTAGATCAATTATGAAAGGGTGTCCTCTTACATCCTCTTTATTTTTTTTTGTTGAACATTGATCATTACATTATCCCCTTAGAGATAACCAGTTGTCTCTAAAAGTTAGAGGATCTACTCTCCAAATAATTAATAAGTATCTAATGTACATAGTTTTTTGATAATATATTTGTGTTCTTTTTAAGCTAGAAGAGTACAACACGAGTCATTTAATGATCAAATTGGACCTCTTTTCTTTGTATCTGGTAGTAAGATTTATGTCTCTACATCTATCTTATTGGGGCTAAATATTGAGTCCCCTACCTTGTGTAGTAAATATGGTATTGGATGGAGATTTCATAATTAAGTGGTTAGGTACCTAGGGATTCCATCTGTAGTAAACCCTAACATATAAATTAAATGTGTCTTTATATCAACAAGAAAATCTTTGGAAAACTCAACAACTAGAACTCTAATTATCTCACTTTGGTTGGTAGAATTCAAGTATGTTAAAAGATTCTCTCCTTGAATATTGGGTGTAAGTTTGTCTTCTTCCTACTCATTTTATTTAAATCAATTTGGTCTTCCATATAAATCTATTAGGACCATTTCGTGGATAGCCAAGGGATTACTTTGGCAATAAAATGGATAGCCAAAGCTTCGTAACGTAATGAATTATGACTATAATTAGGATTATTATACATGTTTAGGGATAGGGTTCACATGTAAATTAGTTCATTACCTAACATGATCTACACTTATAGTTTGCAAGAAGGTTTTCAACTTGGTGCCATACTCTATTTTTGAGATCTTCTGAAATTGCTTTTGTAAGAGATGTTTATCTCAATACCTATATATGTAAATAATATGATGGTGCTTCCCCATACATATATACTCAATATAATTTACACATTATATGCAACTTCGTATATTTTCACCTTTACATCTTTTCCCCCTTTCTAATGTAAATGCCAAAGGTGAATTTTACATGGTTATTCCAAAATGTGACAAGAAGTCAGAACATACCTTTAGAATTAGTGCCATTGTCTTGTCCCAGTTTTATCGTAACATCTTGTTTGTGTGCAATGTAATCTAAACTTCTGTTAATAATTTTATCATCTGATCAACAATGGATAAATTGTTAGCATGTGCTCTATGACATGAGTGTTTTTGACACCTTTCTAGAGAATATTTTTTATTAGCCAACTACTTTTTGTAGAACTTCATATGATCAGGTTTACAACAATAATGCATGAGTTAAGTTTTAGATTTTGATTCTTTGAAGAATCATGAATTTTTACGTATCCTTTCTATATAGTAGAATTGTCCCCTCATTCCCAAAAGCCCCAAAATTCCCCTCATCCCTAGGTGACTTAGTTAATGGGGATGCCTATTTTAAGTGTTGAGATTTGTACTTGAGCATTTTTGACACCTTTCCAAGAACAATTTTTGATCAGCCAACTGCTTTTTGTAGAATTTCATATGACCTACTTTACAACAATAATGTCATGTGATAGATTTTAGATTATTTGAAGAATTGTGAAGTTTTTTCTATCCTTTCTATATATAGCATAATTGTCTTTGCCTGTCCTTGGTATTTAATGTTTTTTCATGTTGGATGTGTCATTGTTGATAGAAAAATACTTATGTTAAAAAGCGGATAATAGTTAGGATTCAAACTACAATCATAAATATTTTTTAATCAATTCATAATTCTATCTCTAAGCTTTCATTAGATAATTGTAACCTTAACTCTCATCTTAGGACCATAATAAATATCCGATATAGGTAAATATAATTGTAACTAAAACCATAATCCTAGGTAAGTTCCCTAACATTAAAGGAATACAATCATTATAATAATCTTAAGCTTAGCCATCATGAAAACTATTAACATAACAAAATTGTAAACCATAACCTTGTCATAATCTTAACTTTGTTTCATCCTAAGACATGAACATGTATAATCCATAATGAGTTCATACTTAAAAATTTAGTATTTAATGTTTAATTTGACTTAAGTGTTTAACTTTATTTATAATTTAATTGATATAATTTTAATAAAGATATGTGCATTTATATAGATCTAGTTGATAAATTTTAGATTTAAATTTTATTAAATAGTAATTTTGTCATACATGTATTATGTTGTGATGTATTTTTGATGTGTTTTATGTTTTATATTGTTTAAATATATATGCAGATTATATTTGATGGACCCACTACCACCCCCTCCCCCTCCCATACCCCCACCTCCGCTACCTCCATCTCCACCTCCACCTCCACCTCCACCTCCACCCCCACCCACACCTCCACCACCCACCATGGATGATCTCCGTGAGACCATGAGGCATAACCTCAACAACCTCATGAGTGATATAAAGGCTATTCGACGTGAGAGGCACCCCCCCCTCACCTACTACATCTTACAGATAGCATGCAAGGCGTGGTTGACTCCATTCATCATTTTGATTTAGACATCGATTCATTTAGATCATGGAGGGAAAGCATGCATGCCTTCTACTCTGATGGCTTATCATATAGAGAGATTTATAACCTACATATAGGTAAAGGAAATTTTCAATATTATTTTGTAAACCCTAAGACAGGTGAACCAATTAGTGAGAAGAAGCCTCGCATTTCCATTAGGTGGTGTACACATCCACGCATAGCAGCACAATTTTTGGGAGCAGTGGTGGATGGTATTTGACCATCCACCACACACTAATCATGAGGTTCCCATGTACTTCCTTAGGAATTTATGGGCTAAGTTTGAGTTGGGTTTGAAACCCAACTATTTTGATATGAAAGCATTTTAGGAGGTTGGTAGAGGGATGCCTCAGGATAGGCCTGGGGCAAAGCTGAGTGACAGAATGAGAAATCGCAGGCGAGCTGAGCCCCTTGTACCTCTTCCTGCACCTGTTGTGCCTGCTCCTCACCATCATCATGCGATTTCATCTACTTTTACCCATTTGAGTGCCCTTTTGGGCAATTTAGTACAGCAGTGGATGCAGGCGGTACATGCTCCTCCACTTGGACATGTTTGTACTAGCTGTGGAGGTATATGCACAGGCCCCCAGAGCGATCCTGGTGCAGCACACGATGGCCATTATGCTGAGGGTGCAGATTTTGATGATGATGTATAAGCTGCTCGTGGTGATGGTAGTGACGAGATAGACGTGTCATCATTTGTTGACCTCATGCAGTAGGGAGAGCCTGGAAAGAATCAAGAGCAGCAGGTAAAATTTTAATTTCAATATAAATATAAAGTGCACATAATTATTTACTTTCTACATATATGTGTAATTGTATTAACTATATTAATTTGTACTTTTCAAATAATAGAGTATGGATGACATTGTTCCTCCTAGGAGGCAGTATAGTCTCTTTTCGAGACCTACAGATGTTGGCATCCCTTATACGGTATGCACTTTGAATTACACTATAAAAATTTACATTCAAATTTGAATTTAATAACATGTGCTCATATGTTCTTTTTATTTGATTTTGTAGGGATTGTCTGCATCTATACATACTGATGTTAGTACAAGTCCTACTCCAGTTACCACTGAGGCACAGCGTCAAATACATGCGGTATGAACTTTTGACTAAAGAAAAATAATTTGTATTATTTTTATGTATGTACATTATTATTAACTTATAATCTGAACAATTTTGACTCACATGTATATATATTTTATGTGTTTTGATTTTACGAACAGGAGCATGGATATCATACTCATCCATACAGGCCTCGGTATAGTCTATTTTTGACTCCATCTTATGATTATCGTGCTAGCATACCTGTAGACACATCTGTGACATTGGCTACCACTCAGGTATGATATATACATTATATATACATGTTTAATTTATAGTGTATAAAAAATGTAGTGTACAAATTATGTACTTTGTAATTATATTCATGTATATTTAATTTTGACTAAATGTTTATGTATCCATAATTTTAGGAGTACGTCACCACGAGTGTTGCTGAGAGCACAGGACTTAGCTAGATGGAGGTACCGACATCATCATTTGAGGTCAGTATTATGATTTATGTACATAATGTATAGTTCATTATGCTCTAAAATCAAATTAAAAAAATATATGTATTGTAAATTACAGGACCTCACCACTGCTACATTTGGTAGTTTTGACAATGCGCCTCCTCCCGTTACTGAGGGACACCCATCTCATGTGGTATAATTTATTTTATTATGTAGTGAATATTTAATTTATTTTCAAGATAGATTTTGAGACCCATTTCAATTAAGCAAGTACATGATGAGACGTGCCTCCTGTTACACAGGGTGATACATCTACCTCATAGGGTGTCCGACATGACGAGATGACTCATATTACACATGATGAGCCATCTAAGTCCTCTTCGTGTGGAGCAAAGAGGACATTTGATCAGATAGATTAGGTCTTGTTGGAACCTATAGATTGTGTTTTTATGATGTGTGTGTGTGTGTATATATATATATATATATATATATATATATATATATATATATATATATATATATATATATATATATATATATATATATATATATATATATATATATATATATATATATATAATTTATGATGTATGTACACTTTGTGTTAGGATAGTTAAAACTGTATGTTAGACCATGTACTATTTTTTTATGATTTCTTATCATGATTGTGTACGTAGTACATATATTACTATGTTTCACCATGTTTTAAGTATATTTAAACCATTTTCTTTATTCTGACATATTTTATTCATGAACATATGACACATTTTGTAAGTATATATGCAAGCTGAACAATAATTTTAACTATCTATAGAGAATTATTGGATAAATATCACATCAAATTTATGCATTGAGATAATTCATACAAATAAAATTGACCTACTCAATTAAAAAATGTATTGATAACATACCTAACAACGTATCATAAGTGATCTTAATGTGTTGTTTGGTAATGTAAGACTCATTATCACCTAATAAGACCTATTATGTGGTAGTAAACATATGAATACCTATTATAATGTATAACAGACATAATGACTTATTAGGACTCACATGTCCCCTTAAGACACACATGTATGGATAACGTACCTAACAATGTACATCATGTAAGTGATCTTAATGTGTTGTTTGGTAATGAAAGATATAATCAATACAATGAATACAATGAGTAATGATCTTTAAATTATCATGTGCAAGTCACTTGCTTTTAATATTACAATCAATAGTAATATGAAACTTCAAACAAACATTAATTTAAACATGCTTGAATGTAAAAGTAATAGAACAAAATAGGAGGTCATTACTTAAATTGACAATTAATTTATAATAATTTATCAAGTGCACATACCTTTAACTTTCAAATAGAAGTAAACTCTCATTTTTGAATTAGTTTGTACAACATATTTCACAATATATGTAAGACAATGTCAATGATATATTTATAGTTCACTGAACTCATTTGAAACATAAAATTGGTTGAACGCATCTCTTCAAATGAGGTCCTATAAAATAAAAATGTAAAACAAAAACACACATGTTAATAAACACATAAATTAATATTCAAGGTATCTGAACTATGTAAATATATATGTGTAATTTGTATGTACTTACTATGTGAAATTGCACAAGATGTTGATGTTCGACCCACTTTAACACTTAAATTTGCATAAATTGTAATTGAGACCTGAATAAGAGGTATATAAGTACATATATACATGGTATTGACAACACAAACATACATGTAATTAAATTATATAAGTACATATATATAAAAATAATACAATAATGAAAAAACTTACATGTGTTTGATTTAAATGTAGTCATCCCAATGTACCATCTGCATCCTCTCTCTTTTGCAATGCATCTATGATTGTCTCGTGCTCATCCATTGAAATTGTCCATAATACCTTATTGGTGGGTCTCCCTTTGTACCTTTCTAATTTGATATTTGTTGCCACAACCAAATGAGAATAGTGTAAAATCTTCTTTTCGGTTTGGTAGTCTTCAAATGCTGGCAAACCATTTCTTCTTGTTAGGTATCTACGTAGCTAGGTGCCAGCTACAACAACAGACCCGATTGGATACTCAAAACCATCATCGTCTACCTGATGACATGTCATTTTTTTCTTAGGTTCCACACATATAGCTAGCCAATACTCAGTTTGTTCATCATTATCACTAGGTGCAATAACAACATAAACATGTCCTACAAGATAAGATAAAGTATAGAAACACTTTAATCACTCGTGTACATATGAAAATTATATAAATTGAAGCATGATGTCACAAAAAAATCTAATTAAATTGTGCATACTAGGTTCTATGAGGTCTGAAATACGATCATAGTCTTCTGATGCAAAAGTAACATTCTGGCCTTCATTTACTATATCATCTTCAAAATGTGTGTCAGTAGGTGCTAATGATCTTTGTTGCCAATCTTCAACCCATTATGTATTCTCACATTCTTCCCATTCACCTCCAAGATAAAATTGAGAAAAAAAAGCAAGCTCCCTAATCCATATAGTCCAAGTGTTAGAATCTGAACTCCTAAATGAATGCCATTTAGCTGAACCACTAATTGTATCACAATTATATCTTGAAGGGATATTATTTTCTTCAACTAGGTAGAAGAAACGTTTGATTGTAGAGTTTTGACTTGATCCTGTGTATAAATATTTGTTACACCATTCGACAATCTCATGTGCATTTTTGAATTTAGCTCTTTCCTCAAATTTTAATTGCTCTTTACTAAGGGCTCTCTTCACACATGCACCAGCACCATCATGTTCTCCTTTACCATGTCTAGCCTCAAAAAAACTCCACACATGTTGGATGCTAGTTTTCTTATGTGTCCTACTCAACCAATAGAACATTCTAGCATTCTTGAATTGTCCTGTACAATTATTTGACCATATCCAATGTTGTGTCATTTGAATTTGTCTCTCTTTTAAATTATCATAAAAGACCTTGAAACAATATTGGACAAACTCAGATGAATGGAGTTTATTATTACTTAAATAAAAATGGTACTCTCTCAATATTTTTTGATCCTCCTCTGTACTATCAGGTGCATGCCTATAAACTATATGAACATAAATTGTTACTTGCACTGAATAGTAATATTGTGGTTGTACCTCTTCTTGTGGTGCAAGAGTGTAGTTCTCTGCAAAGTCAACAACTGAAAGTATAGTAGCAATTGGAAATGTATTCTTACATATGTGAAATTGTCCATCAAGCCATCTAGAATATTGAGAGTGTTTAACATATTTTGGTATGATCACACTCTTAAACTCATCCATAAATGCATGACACCTAACTTTATCTGTAACTAGATCACACCTTCTTCCAAACTTCCCATCCTTCAATGGATATTCAATAGTTTTGAATCTTTTTACCTCAACTAATTGTTGTCCAAAAGTAGTCAAAGCATTTTCATGCAAACATTCATCTAACAAAGAAAGATTGCCGCACATATCACATGTACTAGAAAGACATGCATTGAAAAGAAAGTATTGATCATTAGGTGGCTTACAAAACAAGCCTGATATGAAATCTTTTATAGTTTGAGATGGTATTTTTATATCACATTCTTGCAACATTTCTTTACTATGCATGGTACCACGTATAGATTGAAATACATCATAATGGTAACGAAATTGAATATGAGTTTTACAACAACATGTGATTCTTTCCTTGTTAATCCTTACATACCATGGTTTACACTTTTCAAAAGATCTTTGACTAATGGTAATATTTAATACCTTACCATCTACAAATTTTTTAAACAATTCAGTTTGAGTCATGTCCAAAAGGTGTTTAGGATGTGGATCACATATTTTTGACCCAATTCTCAATTTAAGAACATCTCTTGAATTAGGTGATACTCTTGTATTATCATGCCAAAAAATTTCAATCAAACTTTTGATTTCACTAGTAAGTTTCATATCACATCTCATGAGTCTACTACTAGAAGTCCATAAAATATTTGTTGGATCACATTCAAAGTTAACCCTTCTCTTTACAGCTCTTTCTAAAGTCTTACGATTCACATTAAGATATCCACTTATGTTGGTAATCAATCTTTTGTCAAATGTTGATTTGTTTACTAAAGCTGTTGTTATTGCTCGTCGTGCTGCATTCTTATCTTTAGATCAACTTCTCTTTTCGATAACATCAAAGGCACTAGCAACAGTGGATACAACTTTTTTTAAAGACTCATTTTTATTCTTGGGTTTTGCATACATTCCCAACCTTCTCATTACTTTTCGCATTATAGACATTTTAATTAGTTGCAACATTAGCTGACATTGAAACCCAAATTTCTTATTATAAAAAAAATGCCTATACAATCTATTAGCATGTGTCCTAATTTGCCTCCATGAAACCAATCCCTCAAGATTATCTAACACATCATTAGGAATATGAAAATTATGTTCAGACACTTTACAATCATCCTTACATGTTTGTTCAGTAGTTGGTGTTTCTATGTCTACATTCATGCAATTTTTATTTTCAGACACTTTACTATTTTCATTGTTATTTGGGATTTGAATATCATTTTCAAATTTTCTTGGCATTTCTTTTGGGGCAGGCATTTCAATTGGAGTGTTTTGTGCATGATCGTTTGACAATTGCTTATCATGAAGAAAATCTAAATCATTTAAATCGTAACCTGCTTCTAAAAATCACCAATTTCATCATGAGAGAAAATTTGAGGGTTTGGAGACACACCTATATTGAACGCATAATTAGAATGTGCACCTGAATTTTCTTGTATTGGGTTCTCTTCTTTGACTTCTTCATCCATCATGGTATCTTCAATGTCTTTCTCCTTTGAAACATTGTTCAAGTCTCTAATTCTCTGTCTTCTCTCTCGTTGACGTTGTGCTTCATTCTCTTTATTTGTTGCAATCTCCTCATCTGTCAGATTCTTGCTTTCTTCTTTCTTCGTTGTTTTGATCCCATGTTTGCACCAGTTTTGAATTTGAATCAGTAGCTTGCAAATTGTATAAGAGGAAAAGAAAATAGAATAAGCATGATGAAATTTGGTGTTGCAGGTCGAAACTGTTGTTCAATCATTGAAATTGGGTCGGTGGGGTAGCTTTTGGGACCCAACGGGTACATCAGAAATGGGTACCCAATTTCTTAAAAATCAAGCACTTGATTTTTTAAAACTCGAGTACCCATTTACAAATTGGGTACCCAATTTTTAAAAAATCGGGTGCCCGATTTTAAAAAAGTCAGTATAACAGTTTAAAGAAATCAGGCACCCGATTTATGAATTACAAATCAGGTGCCCGATTCGTGAGACATGAGCGAGAATTTGGCATGGCTCCCAACTTTTGCATGGGGTTTTGCCTTGGGGAAAGGCATGGCATAAGCTTGGTCCCACCAAGCCATGACCTTGTACTCCTTTTTTTTTCTAAGGCATTTAATCGACAATTTTTGATATTGTCATAATTCTTTTATAGTCATTCCTATTGAATTTTTTGACAAGACAAAAACCCATTATAGGTCTTGCTGTTCTGATTTCAAAAATGTAAATTTTATAGTGTTATTAGTTTATTTTCTATTTTTCTATTATTTATTAATCACAACTATCTCCTAAATGTAAAAAAGTGATATTCACTAAAACTTTAATAACTTTTTTATTTTATAATTTTTCTTAAATTAATTTATATGTCATCAATCTACATACAATTCTTTTGATGTTTGAAAAAAAAAATTTGAAAAAAGTGAGATTTTGATCAAATTATGTGGTCTGTACATGAGAGGTATTAAAATTTACCTTTATAGCCAATTAATAATTAATAATAAAAAAATTATTCAATAAAAAATTAAGAAAAAATATTTTCATCAATCTTAGGTGTATTAGGTAACTCCCTTTAAAAGGATTTGCAAAATTCCATTTATTTGTGTCAAATTATGGTGTTCGTACACGAGCATGGTATGGTCCTGAAACAGACATTTTGAAAAAGTGGTTTTTAAAGATCCATACCAAAAAAATAATCTATCATATGGGTGCACAAATAAATTACATATTCAAAAACTAGATTTTGAACACTAAAATTTTTATTTCTGGAGTTTTTAAATATTCAATCTCTAAATACCTCAAATTTTGACATCAATTGACAAAAAATTTCAAAAACAGGAAAAACACTTCCACTTTTTGGCCAAAAGTGAGACCCAACTTCTTGCACTGACCCTTATTATTAAGTTGGATCGACTATATGGGAGACAATGAATATATACTAAAGAAGACATTTTGTGTCTAGAAAAAAATTCATGAAGATCCCCTCCCATAATTTAACAATAACAATATTTGTCTTTTATAATATCAATGTTATCTAGATAAAATTAGGTCGAATAAACAATGAGGGCAAGTCAAGAAGGTGAAGGTGCAGACATGCAAAAACAAGTAGGTGCAGGTCAAGGTGAAGGTTATTGGTCTAGGCCAACTATGCAAGGTGATGTTCATGGGGGGTCAAAACAATAAAGGGGTCCTCTAAACAATAAAACCTATACCCATGATGATTGTGCAAGTATCTTTGCCTCAATGCCCTATGTACAACTAGCTGCAAGGGTTTTAGAAGATTTTTAGTTTTAATGGTGCCAATTTTGGGAAATACACTTCATTAAGGGGGAAAATTTAATTTTTTGAGGGAAAGCAGTAATTCAGCCTATAAAACCCTTTTTTGTAAACCCCCATTTTCATGATCATCAAGTGAAAGGAAAATCATTGGGTAGTGGGGAAAAAGTGGGTCAATGGCAAGGTCCCTTGCAATTTGAAAAGGGGGAATCATCAATATAGGCTACATTTTGTAATACGAAAAATTCATCATTTGGGCAGGGGGTAAATATTTCAAAAATCTTGCCTTCTGATGTTGATCAGAGGAAAAGAGGACTCTCCCTTTCACATCAAGGTTTGAAGAAGGGTTTTTTTGGTAACAACCAACGTCATCACAATAAGAAACAACCTATTTTTGACATTTTTCCTAGAGCTCCACCTTCTTCTTCAACACCCATCAATAGCTCAAGCTTGGTGAGGGGCACGAATATTCTATCATCAGTTGATTTGCTTGGACCAGATGGATCAAAATCACCACTAGTGCCTGATGATTCAAATTCAGGAGGTTTGGCTCAGGCTCAATCTAGGGTTCTCTTTAAACCATATAAGTCTCATCAAGTCTGGAAAAAAAACAAGCTCCCACAATTGATCCCACTCAGCCTCCTGTGCAACATTAAGATCAAATGACAATTACACTCCCAAGTCACTTGTTGCAAAACTCGATTGACTATCTTTGGCAATCTACATTGATAGGTAAGTTTTCATTGAATCTACTAAATTTTTTTGATGTGAAAGCATGGGCTTTTTCTTCATGGTCAGGCCTTAAAGATATCTTTCATATTGATTTGGAATCTCAATATTTTGTAGCTTTATTTGATTCTAAGATGTCTAGGGATTTTTTCCATAAGCAAAAAAGTTGGTTTTGTTGTGGGGTAGGTCTTTTCACTATGGTTTGGATTCCCAACTTCAAATTTCATCCTATTAATTTTCATTTTTATCCTTACTAGATCTCATTCCCATTATTACCTCCTGAGTATGAAGACCCCCAAATTATTAAAATTCTAGCTAATAAATTGGTAATCTTTATTAAGCATGACCTTATTCCTTACGATTGTCCACACCTGAACATTTGAGTTTTCCTTCTTTTAGACATGAGGAAATCTTTCCCAACACACATTTCTATCAAATCTCAATGGGGTGTTTGGAATCAATCTATTAAGGTTTATAATGAGCAAACAGTTCATAAATATCAAACATGATTAGGGCATTTCAATTCTCAATGTCAAAAGTCAGATCAGGGAGTACAATTTTTGTGTTCAGATCATAGTTAAGATTCCAAATTATGTATGAACAAAGTATATCTAGAATAGGACAAAGCTCCTAAGGATTCATTACATGAACTTAATAGCTTGGTCATGATCAATGCTTTAGGTTTTGAGTTTTTTCCTCAGTTGAAAACTCTTTTGTTTTTCATTCAAGGCTCTTCTGCCCATTCTAAGGAGTCTCATTTTTCTTTGTCATTTAAACTCCCTCTATGCAACAAGGTTCCATTGTTATTGAAAAATCAATGAGTGTCTTCTTTGGTGTTGTATAAAGCTCAGGACTTGATTGCTAAAGATTAGTTTGCAAATTGGAAAACACTTCAAATTGGTGATCAGATTGTTTCCTCAGTTGTTTCTAATATTATTTTTGAGATAGTAGAGGAAGAAGGATGTGATATAGGTGATCAAATGCCTTATGATCTTAATGACATGCTTAAGGAATTTAAGTTTTGGAATATCCAGATTACTCCTAAGAATGCTAACCACTATAGGATTAAAAATCTTGAGGAGAATATAGGTCAAGTTGATAAAGTGGAGCTATTATTAGATTCCCTCATTAGAAAAAATCCTTTATGAGTGGAGGAGTGTTTAGTTCAACAAATAACTAATAGTTTATCATCTCAATATGAGGACACAATCTTGGGGGAAAGAGAGGTTTCTAGGGACTAGTCTAAATTATAGTCCCAGAATACCTTGAGTTCTTTTGATCATCATCAAACCTTCTCAATTTTCCAGTCTCCTTCTCACCATCAATATTCTTAGAAGAACCTAAATCAAGTGGTAGACCTAAAGGTTCTAAAACTAGATCTGAGATCACATCAAGGATTCAATCGACATTGGATGATAAGTTTGTTATTACTAAAAGAGTGATGATGAGAACAAAGGTTTCTCCTTGTTAGCAATGAAAATTAACTCATGGAATGTCAGAGGCATAAATGCCTCTGACAAAAGGAATCAAATCCAGTAGTCAAATTGTAAACATGAAAGCTGATATTGTTATGTTACAAGAGACCAAATTATCACAAGTCTCATTTGATAATACCTTATCCAAATGGCCCAAATGGTCTTCAGTTCATTACCCTAGCAGTGGAGCTTTTGGTGGTCTTGTTGTTCTTTAGAATCCTTTATTAATTTAGGGACAAATTATCTTTCAACATTCCAACTATCAAGTGTTGAAGATGTCAAATTTTGATCTTTCCTTCACTCTGATAAATGTATATGGTCCTACACTTCATAGGATAAGCTCAAAATTTGGGATATGCTTTCTTAGTTAATTCAAATGCAAAACTCTCATCAAGTTATTTTGGGAGGTGATTTTAATGCAATTTTGAATCAAGAAGAGTAGGTTGGCAACATCTATCCTCCTTTGAAAACTATTCAGGATTTCTCACAATTTGTGGAAAACAATGATCGCATGGATTTTAAACATCTGAATGGTAATTTCACATGGATGAACAAGAGGGTGGGTTTTGCACAATTTTTAGTATGGTTGGATAGATTTTTTCTATCTCATGATTGGAAATTAGGTAATTATCATTTTCAATTAGAAATTTTGGCAACTCCAAACTCTGATAATTTTCCAATTTCCATCAATATTAGTAAACTAGTATGTTTCAATCAGGATCAACATAAGGCTTCTTTTAAATTTGAAAGAATGTGGTTGCATCATCCACATTTCTTGCCACTTGTAAAACAATGGTGGGTTAATGCTCCTTTTGTCTCAGGTTCTAGGATGCACCAATTTGTATGTAAACAAAAAAATGTTAAGGCTTAGATCAAAAATTGGAATCAACATGTTTCTAAGAATTTCTTCAAGTAGAAAGAGGTAGTAAAGCTATAATTGGAGGAAATCTATAATATCACTATTCAACAAGGGATGAATCATGATAATTATGTAAAGAAAAAATATCTTCAACAAGAGTGGAAAGAATTGTGTAGTAGGGAGGAAGAATATTGGCATCGAAATTCCAGAGAAGTATGGTTAAAATAAAAAAATTCTTTCATACATCCACACAACAAAAAAGAGCATCTCAAACTATCTTTCAAATCAAAGCCTTTGAATCGGGGAATATTTTATCTAGTGTTCAGCAAATTAGAGATGAAGATATCAAGTTTTTTTGAATATTCTCACTCCTGCAGAATACCCATCTCCCCTTCCTTCCTAAGTGGATGATCTTCTTCAGTTTGTCCCAACAGTGGTGTCTCTAGATGAGAATAAAAAACTCATGGCTCCTTTCACCTCACAAGAATTGAGAGAGGTAGTATTTTTATTTCCTCTTGACAAAGCTCCAGGCCCAAATGGTTTTAGTGCACTATTCTTTTAGAGTTGTTGGAATTTATTGGTTGGGATCTACTTATAGCTTTGGAAGAATCTCAAAAAACTATATCTATGCTTAAGTATTTCAACTCTACAAATATTGCATTAATCCCAAAAATTAAGGAGCCCAAAACTTTTGTTGATTTCTGCCATATCTCTCTTTGCAACTTGACATAAAAAAATTCTTCAAAGATGTTTATTTATGTCTTCAACATCTTCTCCCACATATCATTTCCCCTGAACAAGGGGGGTTTGTCCCAGGAAAATAAATAATGGAGGGAGCAATGGTTTCTCATCAAGTTCTTCATTCTATCAACATTAATCAGTCATCCAATTTTATCATCAAGTTGGACATGCAGAAGGCTTATGATAGAGTATGCTGGTCCTTTCTTTTCTTAGTGCTTTAGAAGATGGGTTTTTCAAAGCATTGGTGTAAGTGGATTAAAGTATGCATTTTGGGAGCTTAGTTTTTAGTAATTGTCAATGGAGTTGCTTTAGGTTTCTTCATCTCCACTCAATGTGTGAGACAAGGAGATCCACTTTCTCTAGCATTATTCATTATCATGGCAGAAGCTTTTAGCAAAATTATTAAGCATTATCACTTGATGGATAAGTAGAAAGGAGCAAAAATTGAGGGTACGTCTATCTCGGTCACGCATACTTTTTTTTTCTGATGACACTCTACTATTTGGAGCTTTGCAAGTCTTAGAGGCTAAGTAGATTAAGAAAACTCTACAATTGTACTCAAAGGTATCGGGACAAAAAATTTATCCTCAAAAATTGAAGATCTTTTTATTTAATACTAATAGATCTATCTCAGTTAAGATAGTATGGATTTTAGGCTTTTTTGAGGATACCTTGTTGTCCACTTATCTAGGCATTCCTTTTTTTATGGCTTCTAATAAGAAAAGTTACTAGGAAAGTGTTCTCCATAGAATTAAGAGCAAAGTGGTGTCTTGGAAGGTTAGATGGTTTTCACTTTTAGGAAGAATTTTACTCATAAAATTAGTCCTTTTAGCAATGCCAAACTATTACTTAGCAATCCTATAGACCCCCTCATCAATCTTAGTAAAAATTCATAAATTAATTAGAGGCTTCCTTTGGGAAAGAAATATGACAAATGAAAATAAAATTCCCTTGATATCTCTTCAAGATATGGCCTATACTCTTGCTACTGGGGGTGCTGGTGTGCATGACTTGGCATTGAGGGATAAAGCTTTTGGGGGTAAGCTGGTATGGCAGATGTATTGTAAACCTTAATCAACATGATGTCAAATAATGCAATAGAAATATCTAGATAATATTTATCCACACATAATTTTTTCCATATAAAATCCCCCCAAAGGATCTGTTATATGGGATTTTATGATTGCTTCTAGAGACATTGTCCTCAAGTTTATTTCTAGGGAATTAAATTGTGGGGATAAGATTAAATTTTGGAGGGACTCTTGGAATGGTCAACCCCCACTAATCACACTTCCAAATGTTCAAGAGATGTTGATATCTTTAGAATCAGCTTGGGGAACTTTTTTTATTCATTTCATAGATGCAATTTGTCCCCATTCAAGGAGAGTTATTTGGAAAGATCTAGAGCAACTCACTTTAGATAACCAAACCAAACACCTCTTTCATAAGATATTGACACAAAGAACAACATTCATTTCCAAATATGGAAATTGATTAATATGGATACTATAAATAAAGGAGAAATATTCAATTAAAGAAAGTTATAAACTTCTTCAAAGTATTGCCTTAGATAAAACTCCATCGAGAGCATATATGTTATGTTGGAATAATGTGGTGTTACCAAAGGCTGGGTGTTTTGCATGGTTAGCTATTAAGAATAGAATCTTAACTAGTGATCATTTGGAAAGGTTTAATGTTGCTCCTCCTTTTAAATGTGTACTTTGTGAAGATGAATATGAATCAGTGGATCATCTATTTGCAAGTTGTCAATATGTGTATCAGTGTTGGATTTTTGTTCTCCAAAATTGAATTATTCCACCCCTTTGCATAATAAAATTTGGGATATTTTTCAAGCATGGCCTATCCTCTTTCCTAATGCATTCTTTGGGGGAATCTAGAAATGCATTCCTGCATTAGTAATCTACACAATTTGGTAGGAAAGAAATAAGAGGATCTTCAGAAAAGATTTCTCAAAACTAGAAAAGGTCCTAGAGGGCATTGAATGATCAATTTTAGAGACTACTAATGCCAATGTCAATAATTGTAAAATCAATCCACCTATTACTACATGGGATGGATATATCATCTGGGAATGGAAATTAATATCTATTCCATTAGGAGTTAGAGTAAAATGAAATCAAGATAAAATGGATAGATGCTCAATCCATTGGTAGCCTCCACAACTAGGATTTGTGAAACTCAATTTTGATGGGGCTTCTAGAGGAAACCTAAGTATAGTATTGGCACTTGCATTAGAGATTGCAAAGGTTATGTTCTTGCAATTTCAATGGACCCCCTTCCTTCTGGGACTAACAATATAGCAGAGGCTAAAGCTTTATTTTTAGGCTTACTTCTTGTCAAGAAAGGGGAATTTCAACGAGTCTAGATTGAAGGTGATTCCTTAGTTATAGTTAATGCATATATTAAGAGGCAAATGTAATCATGGAAGCTTCACTATATCCTAAAAAAAATTTGGAATTTAATTGACCAAATTTTTGAAGTGACAATTTTGCACACATTTAGAGAAGGGAATAAAGTTGTGGATTGCCTATCTAATCTTGCTTGTGATGGGATTACAAATTTTACATTACATCCTACTACATCCATAGAACAACACAAAGATTTGTAGAAATTGATTTATAATGAGTTAGTGGATTGTCAGCGGTAATTAGGCATTATTACTTAGATTTGCATTTGCCAACAAAGCATCGTGGGTGACATGTATGATTATCATATCATTTTTATATCTACTGTCAAGTCCATTGCCTATAGACATCATGTGCATACATTTATATCTCAAATGTGTTGTGTGGTGTACCTTGCCTGGCGTGAGATCACCAAGGAGATTGAAAATGAAAAATTTTCACATGGTTTTTGTCCTTCAATTTTTCCACACAAAGCTACATGTGTTGGGTAATTATGACACATGCTCAGGTATAATGAAGTAGTCATTTTTGCATCTATATTAGTGGTACTCAACATTTTATTTCTCATACTCCTACAGTTTGTTCATTTCTTATTTTTCATCTTCCAAATAATGGTATTCTCGACGGAGTATTGCTTCAAATGTGAATCATGTAGCCAATATCATAGCTCTCTGTCACCTAAGAATTATCATGTTTGGTTAATCTTGAGTGGGGATGAAGGTTTCTTGCCTTTGAAGATTGACGATAGGTTTTTGACATCAATGTTTTACATCAACTCCCCTTCGATTCGCTAGTGTATTTGACAGGTAATTGAGGAGGAGATTTTGTCCCCCTCTATTCACCACTTTTTCTTTCCCTCTAATATGGTGTCCATCTTCTTCTTGAATTCCATGGACTTATTATAGTTGGTTCCCCTATTAGAAGGTTTGGCAAGATGTTAGAAATAGATAATAATAAGAGGGTGGGTGAATCATTATTTTCAATCTTTTTACCCACAACTAAATTTTATTAATTACTTTTCCACATGCATAAGAAAGAAAACCAATAATTCTAAAAAAAATTAAAAACCATACAAGAAGAGAACTCATAACACCATTTTTTTTAACCAGGGAAACATTGGCCAAGGGAAAACCTCGATGGGGATGGAACCCACAAGATGATTCACTATATAAAGAATCTGATTAAGGATATTGAATCTATTAGGATTCAATGAAGAATGTATATTGTCTTGAGTCCCTATTAGGCCTTGTTAGAAGCCTCAAGCTTGTTAGGAGTTGCTTTAATCCTATTAGGAGTTGGTATAACATATACAAATGTGTGCAAGAAGAGCCCACTACCCTAACATGCAACTATACAAATAAGTTCTTCAAGAGAATAGATATACATACAAAACTGGATCACTTGTTGTACTTTGCAAATCTTTT
This sequence comes from Cupressus sempervirens, assembly GCA_028749045.1. Lineage (NCBI taxonomy): Eukaryota > Viridiplantae > Streptophyta > Pinopsida > Cupressales > Cupressaceae > Cupressus > Cupressus sempervirens. Next base: position 249,831,356 of record CM053793.1, on the reverse strand, counting down.
GAATGTCAGTAACTACACATAACTGGATTACTTGATATACTTCACAATTCTTCTAATTGCCAAATCTTCACACAAAGGGTAACTATGCATATACCAAATTGCATCATATCTCGCATAACGTATCATTACTTTGCATTGCATTCATTCATTCATGTTACACTCTAACTTCAAAAATGAAGTTCTTTACTTATACCAAACATATTGGTAAATTCTTCTTTAGTCATCTCACATATCATTCTTAGAGTTGGGTTATCAAGAATTAATAATTAAAACAATTATTCAAGTCATCTAACACATTCTGCTAACATGCTCTATTCTGCACTATATCATCACTACATCACTATTTCCTTCATAACTTGAACTTGGTTGATCATATGGACATGTGTGCTGGTATGCATCATTAATATGATGCCATACATATCTCATTAACTGCACAAGAGAATATTCCAAGGGAATATTCTACTATCTTAAAATCTTGTCATGTTGTTGTAACACTATCTAATACTTAGACAATTTTCCTTCTTGAATAATCATGAATAATGTGAAAAATAAAAATGTTGCCATAAATGACAACCATAAAACTTACCTTATCTAATTGATTGATCATATTGCCAAAAATCACCCCCTTTGGTATTGATGGCAACATTTTGGAAAAAATGGCTAAGTCCCAAACATGTTGTCATACCAATCAAAATAAATAACCATAACAAAAAAAAAAACATTGTATTCATATTTTGAGAGGATTACATCCCTTATAACTTTGATTACAAAGTTTTTTTAGAGAAAAACTTATTACTATACTTCAAAATATAACTATCAATTACAAAGAAAAACTTACTACTATACTTCAAAATATAACTATCAATTACACTTTTCCTTATTTCTCCTCACAATTACAATTTTCCATATTTCTCCCCCTTTGACATCAATGACAAAGGTGCCAATAAAAGGAAAAGAGAAAGAAATGTCAAAAATTGGTAGCTACATCAAAGCTTGGAGAAACAATAACTAAAAGCATTCCTCAATTGCACAAGGTGTTTCTTCTAACTATCTTTTAGTGCATCAAATACATTGATTAACGCACATAAGCCATATGCGGCTAACTTTGTTGTGTTCAAATCTATAGCCACAAATTTGTCATATGAGGAATTTTTTGCCAAGAATTCCTCCAACTAATTTTCTAGCAATGTTACCTATGGTGATAATTGATCTCCCAAAAGGGTGAATCTTTTCAGAACTTTCTCTTTCTCTGCTTGTAAATCCTTGATGTTGTTATGAAGTGCTTTCATTGTATGCTCAATGGGATCTAACTTCTTATTCTTTTTCAGAAAGTTGTCACTGAGCGTCTAAAGCTTAGTTACCTTTTTTTTAATTTGATCATCAAAACTTTGAAGATGGATGTATGCCAAGTTGCACTTAGCATAAGCCTGTTTTCCTTCTTCTATACTCTGTCTTAATGCCTTAATACAGACATTCAAAGTTTCTATATCATTCCTTATATTTTTACACATGGTATTATGGAGTTTACCATCATGCTCCATTTGCACTCAAATTGTAGCCACATTAGTGAGTGTTGTAAACTCATCATCAAAAGTTTTACACAAAATTGTTGTGCATTGTTGAATATTTGCAAGTGTGTCAACATGGCTTACTGTCTTTTCCATTCTGTCTAGAACTGATGTCAAAGTCTTTTCAATGGACTTGACTAATTTCTTTTTCTCAAGAAATTTACTCAAAGAAGATATGAGGTTTTGCACTTCATCATCTTCATCTGACTGAACTATTGTTGCTATGACCACTACTACTTGAGTAGGTGGTGTAGAGGGTGTTGTTGTTGCAGTTGCTAAGGGCACACTTGAATTAGCTACTTCTATGCTAGATTCAACTTTCTTTGTAGAAGGTGCATTTTCTTCCTTTGGCTCCTAATCTTCTTCTTCATCAGATGAGCTACTATAGTCCACAATATTGCCAACAATGTTGGAACCAAAATCCTTAAATGGGTCCTCAGTTCTATCAACTCTCACATTTGTGTTATCCACTTGCATAGATTCACCACCAATGGTGATATGTGGTGAATTGCTAGAAATTGATGTTCTAGTTGGTTGCTCAAAACTGTGAGGTGGACTACCTATAGTAGGACTTGCTTCCTTTGTTTGCACACACTCCTTAGACTTTATAGGGCTTGCCTTCTCTAGCTGCACACTCTTTTCTGACATAAGGCTTGCCATTTCTAGCTGCACAATCTTCTTTGGCATAGTAGACATGTATTTTATTATAGCCTCTTGAGTTTCTTTATTTACTTCTTCATAATTTCCTCCCATGAGGAGAATGGATCTCTTTTTATTCCTTAATAGTGGTGCTATTCCTTTCAAAATTTACGTTAACTCTTCCTCATTATTTATAGTACATAAATTTTTCACCATATTGATTCTTATTTGCTTGTCTCCCTCTATCACTCTATTTTTTCTATTTAAAAGTCTATTGTACAAATCTTCTAGTATCTGACCTCTTATACTATCAAACCTTTTATCTTTAAGAATCATATTCCTAACTATAGCATTCTCTAGCTATCTTCTATCCATATTATTGTACAAATCATAGTATTTTTTTAATTGGAAAAAATTATTGTCATTAATAATTTGCATGTTGAGATTTTGTACCTTGGGTTTCCATGCCTTTCATCCGGCTGAGATCTTTGCTTCCTAATTGGTTGGCTCTATTAGTCAGTCACCAGTTTCTTCTTCAGATTTAAAAGAACTAATCTACAAGGTTCTTCTCTTCTTGCTTGGACCACTTGTAGTCTACTTGACTCTCTTCTTAAGAGGGGTTGTGGTCTTTTCAAGCCTTGTAGACTTCCTAGGTTCTTGCACTTCCTTATTCTTTGCTAAATTCCTTGGAGGTTTCTACTGTGCAACTATTGCATATGGCACGATAGTTGCTTGCACACTTGTCTTGGAAACTATGACCTCTTTAGTAGGTCTGGCCATTGTAATGGGTGTAGGGGTCAATAGCTTAGATTGACCATTGGCCTTCATTTCCATGGCTATCCCTTTCATTTCATCAAATTCTTTTCTTGTCATTTTTTATTCCTTCAAAATAGAATCAATCACCTTTTTCACCTTCTTCTTGGAGTCTTTAATAATTTAACTTGTCTTAACTTCTCTCATCTTTTCAATGTATGTCCCCCATCTAGGACATTCAGAATCAACTTCTGAGTGAAGGATTATCTGCACATATCCTTCAATTAATTCCTCACTCATCTCATAACCCGTAGGTTCAATAACCTTAACTCGAGGAACTACAACCTCCATACAAGTAAAATTTGTTTCAACCATGAAGCATAGTTCTTCCTTATACTTTTCCACTAGCACGAGAGGCATCCTATACCTTTGCTTCATTTCAGCTTGGAAAGATTTCATTTTACTATCAATATCACCGTCTTTGACTATTTTAGGTCTAGCTCTGTATGCACGAGTGATAGTTTGCATTGCTCACTCACTTCCATCCCAATTCATGATACAAGGAACTCTTAGTTACATAGAAGAATATGTGAGTCAGTAGGGATTCAAACCTAAAGAATATGCTCCTAGACTTCTTGATTCTTGATATATTATCCAACAACTGTGTTCGAATAATGTCGTATAGATTAACATCTTCATCTTTTATTGCTAGGTAAGCTGCATGAAGAAATCTTGCAGGTACCAAATCTATCCTAGATCCATGATTGAATTTGTATCCCATCATCCTGAATGCTATTGACCTTCATGTTTCTTCCATCAAAACATGTGTTGCGATTTGTCTCAACTATCTTGTGCACATTCTTATTGTTCACTAGACTGCATCCTTCATTTTTTAAACCTATGACCTTATGAATTAGGTCATTATCAATACATATGATAGAATCTCCTAGACATAGAAGATCATCATGTACTTTGCTCAAAATTATCCTTGTCCATTCATGATTGTCAAAGTTCGTGTAAAACATATGCTTAACTAGGTTAAGTTGTTCTAGGAATCCACGTTCTAGTTTTAGTGAAAAATCATTTCTACACATTTTCTCTAATTCCTTATGAATTTTTGTATCACCTATGCTTTCAATTTTGCTATGAATATAACTTCTTATATCCTCGACATGAAGAACATTTTCTAAAACTTGTGAAAATGCTCCAATAGGGTCATCAAGCAAAGAAACAAATGGGTGTTTCTTGAAATTGTATATAGGTCTATTGGTGACATTAAAAACTTCTTGTCTTGCCATTTCTAAAAAATTATGTCATGCCCAAAATACAGAAAAGAGTAACAATAATTAAATTCACTAAGTTTGATATGTTTCTTTTCCACAAGTTAAAGTACATGTATAATGTAAGATAAAACAGGTTCTCCTATCAATAACTTGACATTCAAATTAAGTTTATCATCATAATCTAGGAGTAAATCATGTAATTAAACTTTCATTGTTAAATCGATTAATTGAATTAAACAATCCAACGTCAATTGATTAAAAGATCTAACACATTCTTACTTTTATTTACTTTTAAAATATTATACTCACAAAACAATAGTATACTAGACCCACTAGGAAACACAATCTACAACTACCTTAAAATAGTATTAATATGAATGATATAACATTATTTAATCAAAATATTAATAAAAATATAATTCAATTATTCTAATAAAAACTTAAATAATTATAACTCTAATTATTCAAAAGATTAAAATTAAAGAATTGACTAATTGATATAACATCTAACATAAAAATAACTTAACTTTATTAAATCTAACATTTATCGTATTTCAACACAACATTGTCTACATTAAACATACTAATTAAATCTAGTTATATATTCAACACTTTAAGTTTAATCTGATAATCTAATCAATTAACTAACATAACTTAAACCTACATATTAAAACAATTCATAAATCTAACTCAACTTTATAACCACTACTAATATTAAAATATTCTAAAATAAAATAACACTAACTTACAATTTAAAAATAATACAATCACTAACACTAAAATAAACTAAATAATTAATCTCTACGACTAGCTTTAAATACTTTAGATTTCTAATACTTAAAAAAAAACATATTTATTAAATTACCAAAAAAAAAAAATGAATCAAATTAAACTTAAACTAAAATTAAACTAAATTCCATAACTTTTTAATTAACACCTTTTTAAAAAAATACTAAAACTGACTCCAATAAAAAAAATTAATAACTAAACTACATTATTAAAATAACACAAAAAAAAAAGCTAACAAAAATATCTAAATTAAACTAACCTACTAACTAACCCCTAACTCCCTAACCACCCCCTAAACCTTAGGCCACATAGCCACAAGTCTATTCCCCCACACAACCCAAGGTCTAGGTACATCTCAAGGAGACAAAATGCTGTCCCAAGTCAGCAAGTATGTTGCCTATGACAACCCCTTTCAAAAAGTACATAGGGGTCTTGGGCAAGCAAAACAGATGAAAATCTTTCAAAAAAAATTAAAGGTTTGAAGTGCAAAAAAAATGTCTTGCATTAAAACTGACATGCCTTCCCCTTAAGTCAACTTGACATTGATTGATGTGCCATTACTTTTGGCAGCCCTCTCTCATCCTCAACGTGGGTATTTGAAGATATTTGGTAAACCAATAACATGCTAGGAGTTATGATAAAATAGTTAGTTTGGTGATGTGTTAGGATATTTTAAGATATATATATATATATATATATATATATATGTATATGTTTTGTTTAAATATATAATGTCAATTATGTTCAAAAGGAATAATAAAAGAATATTTTAGATGCTTTCTTATAGGGAAACTAATTAATTTTATTCCCATACAAAATCCAGAACTATTTACCTCAAGGGAACACATTTTTTTTTTGAAGGTCATTTTTTGACTAAGTATGAAATTTCAAATTTATTTATTAGTCAAGGGGGGGGTATATATATATATATATTAAGTTGATTTATAATGTAGATGTTAAATGTAATGCTTGAACATTCAAAAAAAGATTATTATGCTTCCTAATACACATGAAATTTACAAAGTGAAATACCAATCATATCATTGAATTCTCTTTAACATAGTTTGAACTTTTAATTTCAAGATTATATTTCATAATTTTATCATATTAAACTAAATCAAATGAATATGATTACAAAACATAACAATGTTGTATTAAGGTAAACATCATCACAATTGATTTATAAGTACATATGCAAAAAAATTGAAACAAACTAGAAATATCATAAGCAAGGATATTACTCAATAATTTTTTAATTAAACCACTTGATTCAAAGGCTCTATCGGGAAAGAGCTAGTAAGAAAATCTGACATCATTGCCACTTCAACTATAAGTTTAAATGTAACATTTTTACATAGGATATCATCCCGAGGGAAAAACTCCCAACATATTTGAAATCCAATACAATTCTAAATTTCCTTCCTGGCCCTTAACAAGGGATCCATTACAAATTCTACAATACATCACAGTGATCATGGAGAGAACAAAAACTGATCGGGAGACAACCAATCATAACATGAAGACAAAATCAAACATTCACTCCCATCTCGGTTTGCAAAATAGGTTTGTAATTGAACCAGACTAGGGATAAGGTGGATTTTTCCAATAGAAGACATCGGCCACAACACCATAATATATGCCCAATTGGGGCTAAAATCTCAAGAACTTCCATTCTTTCCATAGATGCCCTTTCAGGGCTAATATGACAAGGACATTCATTCTTTTACTTCTCAAATTTCAAAACTCAAACACATGGTTTGTGCTGAAGAGTAGGGGTCCATAACACCCTACTCGTTTTCCCTCTTCTCGTCCTAAGAAGAGACTCTGCACTGTTGGAGTCCAACTAAAGACCTCCTCCTGTACATGGCCACTTTTTTCCTATCTGAGGGTGAGTAATGCCAATACAACCCATACAATCCCTTTGAAATTCAAAGAAAAATACAAAGGAAAAACATTTAAGAAAACCTATTTCAATCCCTCCCAAACATACTCAACACACACACAAACATACATATGCAATAAAACTAAAACATGAAACACAACATGAAAAAAATGAGGTGAAGGATTCCTACCTTCAAAATTAGGTTATGGCAATTGAACAACTTGAATTGAGCATTCCCTTCCTTCTCCTTCTCCTTCAATCTTGAATTCCACTCTAAAACTAGAGGTTGGGTGAACACTCAAATCCTCTCAAAAATTGCCTCTAAAAAGATCCTAAACTCAACCACTCCAAAAAGCAATAACTCTCTCACTTGCCTAAAGTTCTAGAGCTTCTAACTCAACTAAACATAAGGCTAACCTCAAGGTGGAGTTAAAGTTATCTGACTCATGATGGAACAATCAATTTTCATAATAAAGCAAAAATGAGGTTTTTGAGTGACCATAAAAGTCAACAAAAGGGGCTAGGGGTGGAAAATGCCCCCAACCCATACCCATACCCTTTGGGTACTTAGATTTCATGATTTTAGGCCTTTAGGATTAATTAGGGACCTATCAAAAGCTAGAAATATTCTAAGACATTCTAACAACCTTCAAAAAAGAAAATTACTCACTAATCCTGATTAGGGTAACTAACCTCAATTACTAACTGATTAGTAAAAATGTTACTAACCTAGTCCAACTTAGATCTTTAGGTTACTTGGTCAATCCTAACTATCATGCTGGAATGCATAAAAAATTCATGAGTGTCAAATGACACTATAAAATCATTATTACGAAACATCAACATTTAAAGATTACAACATGATACATTCATTCAATCCACGATACATATAAAATACTAACAATGGGGTTTGCACCTTTGGTAGGCTCAACCTTGGTTTCCCCAATTGGTACATAGGGTTTAGTTTCATTTCTTTGTTAGATCTTCTAGCTAAAATATCTTGCACACTCATTGCACACATCAGTAGCTCAAGAAAATCACATACATATATTCAAAACTTATCTAGATAGTTACATAAATCAAAACATGAATCTTTCATATAATTAACTGTTTAATTCATTTCTACTCACATTTAATCATCAACAAACACATAATCAATATAGCATAACTTATTCATTAATTCAGATTAAAATACTAGAATAATCATCATTAGACATGCATATACCTAACATCATAAACATCACCAATTAAGGAATGCTAAACTATCTAAAAGCATAAAACCTAATCATCGAGGTACCAAAACCAACACCCTTATTATGAAGTGAAAATGCCTCATATCATTATTAGTGAAATATTAATGTTTAATAGTTGAGATAATGTAGTAGTTCTCGAATCATTGAGTATTAAAACATTGATGTATCAACTACTCTTAATTTCATTAGGACATTCACAACATAAAACATTTCTTCATATCTATTCAAATCTCCTACAATAGATTTAACAAAGAAAATCATATTTAATAAGTACATGCAAGGAGGGACCTTACAAATTATGCTCAACAGATTCAAAAAATACCTAAACTTCGCATATTAGGGTTTTCAACAAGTTTGCATGTCTGTAGACCTCTTTAACTCTTCAAATCTTGATTCGATCTTGCACTTAGATTTTGCACAAATAAATGATGTTTGCAAATCAAATTGCATCATTTAAATCTTTCACAATCTATACTTTGTATTAAATGCATATCTGCCACTTGTTATGTATATTCTCTCTGTATAAAAGAGAGTTTATTCTTCTTATATATCCTTATCCTAATCATATTAAGCAATGTGCAATTAGCTATAGACTTTTCTCAATGTCTAGTACATACTATTAACCGTGCAACCTATGATATTCTTTCTAACATTAGTTATGAATAACTAATGCTTTGTTTTGCTAAGAATGCTTAATTATGGTATGAGGAGTCGCAAACAATAAGTAATTTTACTGTGTTGTCAAATACATTAGGATGAGATTCTTTTTAAATTGTGTGAGTGTTTCGAGCTTCTTTTGCTTTTACAAATATTTTCTTAAATTCTTCTGTTAGCTCTTTCATTTCTTCCTTCAAACTACCATCATTTCTTCTATTGTTCCTTCTATAATTCTGATTCCTATTTAGGTTTCTCCTATCCATTCTGCAAAATTTTGTTGTGTCCAAAGTTATTACATAACTAACATAGAGGTATAGTTCTTCTTTGTTCATTCTGTTGGTCATTAGGTGCTCTGCAATTTCTTGCAATGTGTCCAAGATTGTTGCATTTGTAACAAATAATTTGTCTTCTTTCTCCACTCTCATTGCTGTGAGATTATTTTCTATTGCCTGCATGATTAGCATTCCTAGACATTCTACTATTTGCATTATCACTATCAATTTTAGTTTTTTTACAATCTACTACATGATGTCCATATCCATGACAATTATGACAATAAAACTTTGAAATAGGTTTAAAAGACTTACCTTTGTAATTGTCTTTAGTATGTTCAAGCTCATCACACTAGGCATGAGATTCCTTTCTTCTATTATCTTCATTATGATTAGATTCTTTAGATTTCTCAGAGTGAGTAATGTTTTCTTTGTCTTTAGATGTATCATTTGTTTTGCTTATGCTTAGATCATTTTTGACTTTAGGGGTATCAAGTTCTTTTCTCTCAATAGATTTCTTGGTGGATTGTCCAAAGAAGAATCCAAGTCCAGTCTTGTCATAACTGGGTCTTTGTACAGATATTTGTTCTTTGATCTTTTCATTGCTGGTATATAATTTCTCAAGTTGTTGTTTGGTTTGCACCAACTCACCTTTCACAATAGTGTTGTATTTTTCTAATTCTGCATAATATAACTTGATAGATTCCAACTTAGATGTTACCTTGCTTAACTGGGATCTTAGATCTACATTTTCAGCTTTTATGTTAGAGTCATTCTTTCCTCCATTTTTCTTAAGACTTAACTTGAGTTCAACTATCTTTAACTCATGTTTTAGTATATCATTTTCTTTCTTTAGATCTTCAATATCATCATCACTGATTTTCTTACAAGGTCCTTTTTGCTTCAGATCATCTATCTTCTCCTTTAGTTCACCAATGTAAGTTTTTGCATCTTTGTATCTATCTTTAAGGCCATCTCTTTCATCAGTAAGCAGATCAATCTATTCAAGAGCTTCTTCAAATGTTCCATATCCATAGGGATCTTATTCAAGCTATTAAGCCTCTTTTGAATAAGTAGGCTCTAATACCAATTGTTAGAAATAGATACTACTAAGGGGTGGGGGTGGTGTGGTGGGTGGGTGAATCAATATTTTCAATCTTTTTACCCATAACTGAATTTTATTGATTACTTTTCCACATGCATAAGAAAGAAAACCAATAGTGCTAAATAAAATAAACAACCATACAAGAAGAGAACTCATAACACCATATTTTGTTAAGTTGGAAAACCCTGGCCAAGGGAAAACCCTAGTGGGGATGGAACCCATGATGATTCACTATATAAAGAATCTAGTTAAGGATATTGACCCTGTTAGGAGTCTATGAAGAATGTATAGTGTCTCGAGTCCCTATTAGGAGACTAGTCCTTGTTAGAAGCCTCAACCCTATTAGGGGTTGCTTCAACCCTATTAAGAGTTGGTAGAAAATATACAAATGTGTGCAAGAAGAGCCCACTTCCCTAACATGCAACTATACAAATAAGTTCTTCAAGAGACTAGATATACATACAAAACTGGATCACTTATTGTACTTCACAAATATTTTGAATGTTAGTAATTGCACATAACTATATTACTTGATATACTTTGCAATTCTTCTTATTTTTAGATATTCACACAAAGGGTAACTATGTATATATCAAATTGCATCATATCTTGCATCACATATCATTACTTCACATTGCATTCATGTTACACTCTAACTTTGCAAATGAATTTCTTTACTTATACCAAACATATTGGTAAATTCTTCCTTAGTTGGTTCACATATCATTCTTAGAGTCGGCTCATCAAGAATTAATAATTAAAACAATTATTCAAGTCATTTAACATATTCTGCTGACATGCTCTATTCTGCACTGTATCATCACTGCATCACTATTTCCTTCATAACTTGAACTCAATTGATCGTACAGACATGCACATTGGTATGCATCATCAGTATGACATCATGCATATCTGGCTAACTGCACAAGAGAATATTCCAAGGGAATATTCTTCTATCATCAAATCTTGTCATGTTGTTGTAACACTATCTAATACTTAGACAATTTTCCTTCTCAAATAATCATGACTAATCTACAAAATAAATATGTTGCCATAAATTACAACCATACAACTTACCTTATCTAATTGATTGGTCATATTGCCAACATAAGAAAGGTGGTTATTCCACATTTTTGGAATGACAACTAGTTGAAATTGCCATTGCATAAGTATGATTTATGGTCTGGGCACGCATTGGTTGGTGGGTTGTTCCAAAAGTCCCAATTACTAAGGAAACATGAATTCTTGGTCATGTATGATGCTTTGCAAAAATTGTTTGCTTCACAGAACTCTCACATAATGAAGTTGGCTTTTCAAACCACAGCCAGAGCTTTGGGGTACTAGCTACAAGAATGGGTGAAGCGTACAAGATATGCCATATTGGACATGTTGGTTTTATCCAATATTTATTATACAAATAAGATAGGTGAGGACGTGGTTGCAGGGGTCTCTCCCCAGATGCATTCGATTCCCCAATGCCTTGGGCAAGGTATACTAGTTGAGCACAATGTTAATGATCATGAGGCTTCAACATCATCTGAGATGGTGGTAGATGGGATAGATTCCACATTCGAAAACATGGGTGTGAATCTTTGTCCTCGGTTGCACATAGTTTTGGTTTTCTTAGCTTGTAGGTCTGGGGAGGTTTTCGCTTCAATTTCTCCAGTATGTGGGGCGGGGTCAATAGATGTTTGGTGACTTCTCTCCTTAGGTGGAACGTGAACTGTAAAAGGAATAACAATGGTCTGTAATATTTTTTTTATTTTAAAATATGATTGAAACTAGTGAATTATGCTGATGGCATCTATAATCGTTAATTTTTTGAAAAAGTGGGAGGAAAGATTTTCTCTAATTTTTAAGTTGAATATTGTATTGTCGATATATGAAGTTGTAAATATCAATAATCTTTTGTATGAGCGACTCCAATTTATAAGATGAACAGTTAATTGTCGATATATAAAGTTGTAAATATCGATAATCTCTATTGAATAGACTAATGGAGAAAAGTAGTAATGATGGATTATAATGTTGTTAACAATTGTTGACTCTATTTTTAATTTATTATAAAATGTCAAAAAATATAAGTTAAATAAAATATTCAAAAGATTTCTCACCTAAATTTTTGTTGATATTATAATAATTTATAATTTAAAATCAAATATATATTTTTTTTTACCTCACTTTCATTGATATTGTAAATCGTAATGAATATAATATCTATTATATAAATAAATTTAATAAAATTAACTAAAATATAACTTATTTAAATTATTGATTTTCTTAGTGAATAAACTAATGGAGAAAAGTAGTGATGATGGATTATAATGTTGTTAATGATTGTTGACTCTATTTTTAATTTATTATAAAATGTTAAACAATCTAAGTTAAGTAAAAGATTCAAAGGATTTCTCACCTAAATTTTTTTTGATATTATAATAAATTATAATTTAAAATCAAATATATTGTTTTACCTCACTTTCATTGATATTGTAAATCATAATGAATATAATACCTATTATATAAATCAATTTAATAAAAATGACCTAAAATATAACTTATTCAATATATTTAAATAAATTTCTAAAAATTGATTTTCTTCTTAAAATATTAGAAAATATTAATTAGCATAAGATATTTATATTAGTTTGAAAAAATAAAATTAGACTTATGAAATATTCAAAAAATCATTCCACATTATAGAAATATTCAAATAAGTGTTGTATCTGAATTTTACATAAGATTTTTTAAATTCCAAACTATTATAGTTTGAAAAATTGAGTGCAAGTTTGAGTAAGAGTTTAGGAACCACTAAAATTTTCATACTCATTGCACTAAACTAGAGGAATTTGAGAAGTCATTCATGGGTTAATATTTATTGTAGCTCAAAAATATTATAGTGTAACTATTAAACTTAAATAAAAAAATTTCATAGGCACACTTGTTATTATATACATCACATCTATAATGAATAAAGTGGACACGTAATGTTCCTTACTTATTCGAGTTACTACACCGCTAAAGGTTACTATTGAGGTCATTGTCATGGTTTATGAATCAAACATGAGAAATAAATTTTGGAAAAAAAATATAGTTGCACTATGACCTTAAGAGTTATGTGTAAAGGTGATGATGATGATGATGTGTGTGTGTGTGTGTGTGTGTGTGTGTGAGAGAGAGAGAGAGAGAGAGAGAGTATTCAAATTGGTAAAATAAAGAGGCAAGGAGTACCATTTAGAGTTGTGTCTAGAGTAAAATCTCTAGATCTTTTCTATGTTCAATATATGTTTACTTTCAACAAGTACTCCAAAATGAAAATAATCCATATACAATTATACATAAAATAATGAAATCTCACCTGAACCAAATAAGACTTAAAATAAAATGTAATTTTCTTATCTATTTAGATCAAAAAGATGAAATTATCCCATTAAATTTTCTAGTTTATAACAAAAATTATTACGAAAAAATTGATCCATGAGCATCTTAGGTGTAAGAGAAATCTTGCATCACCCATTTTAGTTGTTTTAATAAGGGTTTTCTTAATGTAGAGTTATTTTTTATGGAGGCTTGCTACTCATTAAGTAAATCATACAAGCTTGAAATGTCTTAATTTCAGAGGTGGAGGTTCATCTCAATCATATCAGCTTGCTAGTTGAAGCTCAGTACCATATCATAACTATCAGTGGAGTTATTATGGATTTTTGGTACAAAAAATTTGGGCTCAAATTTGAAGGCCTAAACATGTCTAGACAAGACCGAAAAACTGAACAGATGGGCGCTTGCATAGACCCAAGCCTATAGATCATAAGCTGAGGATTCTAAAAAAATGGTTATAATAGCCAATCGAAGAAATGGTTCGAAAGTTATGGACTTTCGAAGTTGGGCCAACCAAAACTTCCAAAATAAATATAAAAGTGTATTTTGTTGACTCTATATGTATTGTTAGGGTCTATTGGCCTTAAGTGTTAATTTTGAGTGTCTAGAACCTTCCTGGGTAGCCTAAAATTGCCTATTTAAGAAATGCCCATATATTGTTTAGGAAAGCTCTAGGTGATAGTTTCTTGCAAATTACTATAATGAAGGTGCCCATTTGGGTTACCATATTGTAATTCTAAATTATGTAATTCCACATTTCCAGTGATAATAAGAAGCACATATTTTGTTCTCACAAATTGTTGTTATTTCTTTGTTTATATTATGGGTTTAAGGTATTAAGGGGAGCATCCTTCATTAAGTGGTATCAGAGCATGAATTTTTGAGTGTGTAAATAGATCGTTGTCTATGAGGCAATTGCACTAGGACTATGGTTTAGAAAGAGTGTGTAGATATATTATCGATTGTGAGGCAATTTGCACAAGGGTTTAAGCAGAAGCGCAAAATACCTCCACAAAGAGAGTATGGTGGAAGAGTTGTAGGTGTTACATTTGAGGGTTTTAAAGCCCTCTAGAGGAAAAGGAAAGCCGTGTAAGAAAAAAAGCGCAGAGGAATGGATCTTTCCCTAGGAGATGATGAATGTGAGGATGAAAGAGAAGAAGAAGGAAACATTGATCAAATGGTAGTAGATGAAGTTCTTAACCTAGAGGAGGAAAATATTTTAAAGGAAATTTCCAAGATTGGAAAAAAAAAAAAAAAACCTAAGTTTGATGTTCCCACATTTTCGAGAAATCTTAACCTAGAGGAATTGATCGATTGGATCAATAAATTAGAAGAGTACTTTGAATATGAACATATTGAAGATATGGATAGGGTCAAGTTTGCAAATGCCAAACTGAAGAGGCATGCAAATATTTGGTCATATGAAATCTAGTTCGAGTGAAATAGAAGAGGAAAAGATAAAATCACTGGATGGGATCAAATGATAGATAAAATGAAGTGATAGGTCATTCCTTTGGATTATGAAATTGATTTGTCGAAGAAGATGCAAGGGTTAACGCAAGGGAGAAGATTTGTTAAGGAGTATACAAAAAAGTTCTACCAATTTCTCATTAGAATAGGCCACGTAGAAGCCGACAAGGAGAAAGTTACCTGTTATCTTAATGGGTTGAGGCCAAGCATTTAGGAGGAGCTGAGTCTAGTTTGAATGACTAGTATTGAGGAGGCATACCTATTTTCCCTAAGAGTTGAGGAGAAGATGGGAAAAATATTTGATAACAAGAATAGTGGAAGAGATCACAATGGAAGATCTGGAAGACAGTCTTATGGAGGCCAAAATGATGATCAAAAGAACAAGGATGAGATGAGTAATAGTAGTCAGAACCAAAGGGAAACAATTCCAATCATTTCCATGAACATCACAACGAAGATTAGAGATGAAGAGGAAGAGGGTGAAGGATATGGAAGAGGAGGTTTTCATGGAAAATATTTTCATTATGGAGAGGAAGGGCATAGAGCATTTGAATATGGGTATGTGCAAGATCATAGTCAACCAAACTATGCTCTTAAGTGGCAATAAAAAATTAGCTAATTAGGGTTATGTCAACTTGATGTGCAATTTTCTACCTTTTATAAGCTTTATATCAAAAATTTGAGAGAAAAGAATCTCTAGAAAATTGAATTTAGTTTCTAAATTACTAGGCCTTATCTAGAAAAAAAATTGATTGGTCAAAATTTTGAATTTTTATGCAATAGTACAAAAATTTCAGGACAAAAATAAGAAGTAGACATGTTTGACCACCTTAATCAAAATCAAATGATAATAGTTTTTAATAATATTCTAGATATAAGAAGTAGACTCATGCCTAGATGTGACACACATTTTTGGGTATTTTTATTATAAATAAATAATTATTAATTTTCTAGTTCAATATTTTTGGAATTAAAAAACTCTCTTGTCTGACCACCTTAACTAATTCAAAACTCTATAAAATTTAATTTATCTTTTTTAATTTAAATTTATAGTAGAAAAAACATAGAATGTCATCCATCTTTTGGATTTCAAAAATGTTGTGTTGTTTGAAAGTTATAGTTTATTTTCAAGTAGTGTGTCAATCAACACTTTATATGTAACTCCATTAGAAAATAAGTAATAAATACTTACTGAACTCGTAATTTGAAAAACCTTACATTTATGGAAAACTAAGAATATTATTAAGAAACCATTTTCATTTCATCAAATTTTGGTGAAAAAAGTCATCAGCTACATGTTTGAAGTAAAAAACACACAAGAATAGGCCAAAAACACATTTTTAGGACATTTTTTAAGTTGACCGTATAGGGTTGGTATTGAAAGATATAGTAGGCCTTATAAAGGTATTAATTATTTTCATTTAGTATAAGGATGGGTGGGGAAAAAGTTAGAATAGATTTAGAAATGCTTTGAGGCATTTCAGAGCTACATATTGTTTTAGATCATCACTTTTTGACACACTATGATCTTGCACATACCCATATTCCCAGTGCCAAGGAAGGACATATTAGAGAACCAAAGGCCAAGAAAGAGTTGTGCATTTTGATGAAGATGCCAAATCATCCCATTATGAAGATGTTGAAAGAGGAGAAGTCTTAGTTAATAGGAGAGCCTTCCTGAGTTGTGAGAATGAACCTGATAAAAGGAGGAGTTTATTTTGTTCCATGTGCAAATATGAAGATATCTGCTATGATGTGATCATTTATGGTGGAAGTAATGATAATATGGTGTTATAAAAGATGGTCACCAAGTTAAATATCAAGAGGAAGAAACACCCATGTCCATACCATATTGTCTGGGTGAAGGATGACCACAAGGTCATGGTAAATGATCAGTGCCTAGTGAAGTTCAAGATTGGAAGATACTAGGATGAGGTGCTTTATGATATTATACCTATAGACATATCTCATATGATGTTGGGTAGGTTGTCATTGTTGAAGGAGAAAGAATGAAAGGTATGTAGTGCTACCAGAATATGTTTTGTTGATGGAAAGGAGTTTTCCAAGCTATGAAGCATGAGCATATGTGTTTTGTTGTAATCCCAAAAGATGGTAAAGAAGATGTAAAGGAGGTACATGTTAAAGTTGTAGATTTGTTGGAAGAGTTTCCTAATATTGTGTCAAATAATGTACCTTATGGATTACCCCTAGTCAGGAAGATCATTCACTAGATGGATTTGATTTGAACAACCATTTTTCCAAACAAGTAAGCGCACAAAATGACAACAGCAAAAAGTGAAGAGTTGAACAGACAAGTGCATGAGTTGTTGCAGAAGGGGTTGATTTGAGAGAGTCTAAGTCCACATGCTATACCAAAAGTATTAGCACCAAAGAACAATGGAGAATGGAGGATGTCCATGGATTTGTGGGCTATCAACAAGATCACAATCAAGTACAAATTTCCATTACCAAGAATGGATAATATTATGGATTATTTGAGTAGAACTATTTATTTCACACAGATTGATTTGAAGAGTGGATACCATCAGATTCACATGAGAGAGGGTGATGAGTGGAAGAATGCTTTCAAGACAAGGGAAGGACTCTACGAGTGGTTAGTCATGCCTTTTGGGATAACCAACACAAAGATAACTTTAATGCATCTCATGAAGGAGGTATTGAAGGATTTTCTTGGTAAGTTTGTCATTGTTTATCTAGATGATATTTTGATCTTTAGTAAGATGTTGGAGGAGCATTTGATGCATATTTGTAAGGTTTTTGATAAGTTGAGGGAATAAAAGTTCCTGATAAACTTGAAGAAGTCCAATTTTGTGAAGGATTTGGTGTACCTAAAATTTGTAGTTTTAGGAAAAGGTTTGAAAATGGACCTGGAAAAATTGAAGGCTATCCTTGAATTTCCTACTCCAAAGATTGCTATAGATGTAATATATTTTCATGGACTAGCTATTTTTTACAAAAAAGTTAATAAGAGGCTTTAACAGTATTTATGGACCCTTGACTAAAACAATGAGAGGGGATAAGAAAAAATTGAAGTGGACTATAGGAGTAGATAAGGGTTTTAATTTGTTGAAACACAAAGGTACAAAGAATCTTGTTTTAGCACTTCCAGATTTTAACAAGGTGTTTCAAGTAGAGTGTGATGCTAGTGGAATTGCAATAAGAGTTATTTTTAGCCAAGAAGGTAGACTTGTTTCTTATTCTAGTGAGAAGTTGAATGATGCCAAAAGAAAATATTCTATTTATGATTAGGAATTATATGCTATAGTTCGGGCATTGAAGAAGTGAAGAAATTATCTTCTTCATAACAAGTTTGTTTTGTGTATTGATCATCAAGCTTTGCAATATTTGAATAATCAAGGAAAATTAAACCCAAAGAATTTAAATTGGGTTGAGTTTTTTCAGAGCTATACATTTGTTTTGAAACACATGAGTGGGAAGTCTAACAGAGTTGCAGATGCTCTTAGTAGAAGATAACTTTTGCTGACAAAAATGTAGATTGAGGTGGTTGGGTTCAAGGAACTTAGTAATTTGTATCTAGAGGATCTTGATTTTGATGAAGTATGGAAGGCTTAAGTGGTTGGATTTTATAATCCAAGATGGTATGTTGTTCAAATGAAGTTAGTTGTGCATTCCAAGAAGTTCAATGAGAGAGAATCTCATCAAGGAGAAGCATAGTAGACGATTGGCTAGACATTTTGGGAGAGATAAGACCATTGCTTTGGTTGCTGAGAATTATTAATGACCACAGTTGTAGAAAGATGTGAAGAAGTTTGTGCAGAGTTGCAAAGTATGTCAAATGGAAAAAGGAGTGAAGCAAGATACAGGGTTGTATCAATAATTACTTGTACTAGAGAAGTTGTGGCAGGATGTCAGCATGGATTTTGTTCTTGGATTACTAAGGACTTAGTGAGGAAATGTGATGCAAGATGCTTTTGCATCAGAGCATCAAGTGGTGATAGAGTGTACCTTAATTAGTGGTATCAAAGAAGGCTTTCCTGAGTGTGTGGATAGATTGTTGAACATTGGGCAATTTGTACTAGGACCTTGGATTGGGTGAAGTTTGTCAAGAAGAAGTTCTTGATTGTGCAAATAGATTTCTGAATATGAGGCAATTTGCACAAGGATCGTGATTTCAGCTAAGTGTGTAGACAAATCCCCAAGTGTGAGGTAGTTTGTACAAGGTACTTGTGTTGAGTGATTTTTTTTCTAATGAAAACTTGAGAATGGAGAAGAGAAAGAAGAATACGACTTTTGTGATTGGATGGATTATGAGGATCCTTGGACTTGATAAAATTAGAGAAAGAAATCAAGAGGCATTACGAGTTGCATTCTTTGATTTGTAGAAGAAAGTAAATAAATTAGAAGCAGAGTTGCGAAGGAGAAGAGTTCTTCATTAGAAAAGAGATGTTGATAATTCTTTGGATGCAGAAAAGAAAGAAGATCTAGTGAAACATCACACATGTAGTACAAAAGAAGAACAAAAGGATAAAGATACAAATACTTGTGAACCTAAAGTTGAAGAAGATGAGAAAGAAGATGAAAAGCATGAAGATGAACATATTTGTGAGCCAAAAGATGATGAAGATGATTTGAAGAATGCAATGGTAGAGGAAGAGTGTAATTCCTTGGTTGGAGGTCAAACAAGTGAAGTGGTTACATGCCTTATTGAAGACATGCATGAAACAAACAAACAAAGACGATGGCATGGAAGAGGTAAATTTCTATGAATTATTAGATGTTGAATTTGAGATGAACTTGAAACATAATGATGATGCTTTACATGAGGATCTTGTTTGTAATGTGTGGTATGCAAAGGAAGATTGGTATGGTGTTGTTGAGTTTATTACTGGTGTGTTTAACTCAATAATATTGGAAGATGTTGAGAGTTATACTTGGCCAGAGTTAATTTTGGAGGAGTATATTCAGTAGCAAATACTTGTTCCAACTAGGTGTTGGAAAAGAAGAAAGAAGGAAATATATCAACAATAGATACTTGTTCCAGCAAGGTGTTGGAAGAGAAGGGAAAAAAATGTCATTGTGAGTTGCTTCATTTTGTGAATTCATATCCACAAAAATTTTCCTACCATGTGTGTCTAATGTAGGAGCATCTTGCATCAAAAATAAAATGGGGCATATTGAAAGTAATATTTTAAATAAATTAAAATTGGAGGAGATAGAGAGTGACGAAAATTTAGAGGAAAAATAATTATTAAAAAAAAATGGAGAAAAAGGCTTTTTCGTTTACCAAGGTCCATGGGTGGCATAAAAATAAAATAAAAATGGTTGTCATTTCATTTATCGAGGTGTGTAGGTGACATCTTAGAAGTTTGTGGAAAGTTCCTTAAATCATGCATTTAATATTTGGTGTGATCCACAAAGGAAATGTAATTTTCTAATTGGTCCACAAGGTGGTGCTTAGTTGTATTTGGGTGGGAATTTAATATTTATTGTAAGGTAGTTGTATTTACCTTTTATCACACATTGGTTGTGTTTGTAATATCTTAGGTGGCAAGTGCCTATATAAGAAAGGTTTACGAGCATTTGTAATCATGCTCTCAAGGTGTGATCTCTTCTTGTATTGAAGCTTTGGAGGTGAAGGATATTAGTCTATAAGATCTTAGTTGGGAAGTTCTTCTTGGTGAAGCTCTTGGTTTGAAGACTCTTCTTATGGAAGCTCTTATTTGGGATGTCTCTTATGTTGAAGAATTTGTAAAATTCTTTTGGAAGAAGTCAAATCTATGATATCATCTTGTTGATGTTGTAAGAATTTTCAAGTATAATAAGGCATGCTTTGTCAAGCATTTTGTCTTTTCTTTATCTTCATATTATTGTGTTCTTGGTTGTGAGTTGGTTAGGATTGGGTGGCCCTTCATCAGCATGATTCTATTTTTGTGATGGTTGATAGGTTTTCAAAGATGACACATTTCATTCCTTGCAAGAAGACTTGTGATGTTCATGTGGCAGAGTTATTTTTTAGGGAAGTGGTGAGACTACATGGTCTACCAAAGAGTATAGTTTTAGATCGAGATACCAAATTTGTTGGGTATTTTTGGCATACATTATGGAAGAAATTGAAGACACATTTGAAGTTTAGTTGATCACATCGTCCACAGACTGATGGACAAACATAAGTTGTGAATCACAGTTTGGGAAATTTGCTAAGATGTTTGGTTAGTGACAAGCTAAAGGGGCAAGATTTGATTTTACCACAGGTAGAATTTGCATATAATAATTCTATCAATAGGAGTCTTGGAAAATCACCATTCTAGATTGTATGTGGGAGGAGTCTCAGAAATGCTTCTGAATTGTGGTAATTGGATAAAGGAGAAATAAATAGTGCTAAAGCAGAAGAATTTGCTAAACATTTGAAGAATATCCATGGGGAGGTGAGGAAGCACATTATTAAGATGAGTACACAATATAAAGATAAGGCATATGTGGGAAGGATATATAAGAAATTTTAGATTCGAGATGAAGTCATGGTTCATTTGAGAAAGGAGCATTTTCTAGTGGGTACATTTAATAAGCTAAAATTGAAGAAGTTTGGACCATGCAAGATAGTGAAAATGCATGATTCTAGAAATGCCAATGAGGTGGAGTTGCCTATTGAACTAAATATTTCACCATTGTTTAACATTTTAGAATTGATAGTGTATTATAAAGGAGGTGATGGAGATGAAGTTGTAGAAGCACAATGGAGTATTCCAACAACTAGTTTGACTACAAAGGAGATTGAGGAGATATTGGACAATCGTGTTAGCAAAAGTACAAGAAATAAAACTTATGAAGAATACTTGGTCAAATGGAGAGAGGCCAGTAGAAAATTCATCACAATTAGCAAGGGAGGATGTTAACCATCTTGGTTTTCCTCTAAACACCCGAGATGTCACAGGGTCACTTCTCAAATTACCCCAAGTGTTTGATGCAGGAGCATCTTGGGTGTAAGAGAAATCTTGCATCACCCAAATATATTTCATTCTAGTTGTTTGAATAAGGGTTGTCTTAATGCAGAGTTTTTGTTTGTGGAGGCTTTCTACTCATTAAGTCAGGCATACGAGCTCGAAATGTCCTAATTTTAGAGGTGGAGGTTCATCTCAATCATATTAGCCTACCAGTTGAGGCTCAATACCATATCATAAGTATTAGTGGAGTTATTATGGATTTTTGGTATAAATTTTTGGTACAAAAACTTTGGGCTTAGTTTTGAAGACCTAAACGTGCCCAGATAAGGCCAGAAAACTTGATAGATGGGTGCATGTGCCAGTTCTAGCTAGTAGATCAGAAGATGAGGATTCTAAAAAGTGGTTATAGAAGCCAATCAAAGAAACAATTCAAAAGTTATGACCTTCTGAAGTTGGACCGACCAAAACTTCTAAAATAAATGTCAAAAGTGTATCTAGCCGACTCTATTGTCAGCCCTAAGTATTGAGTTTTAGTGTTTAGAACCTTCCCAGGCAACATAAAATTGCTTTTTTAAGAAATGCCTTTACATTGTTTAGGACATCTCTGGATCATATTTCACAACTTTGTCTTGCAAATTACTTTAAAGAAGGTGCCCATGTGGGTTAGCATATTATAATTCAAAATTCTATAATTTCGCATTTGCAGCGATAATAAGCCCATATTTTGTTCTCGCAAATTAGTGTTATTTATTTGTTTCTATTATGTGTTTAAGGTATTAAAGGGAGCACCCTTCATCAAAAACCTTGTACATCATTAATGTAGTGAGGTCATTTTGTGTGTGTGTGTGTGTGTGTGTGTGTGTGTGTGTGTGAAAAGCAAATTAAGAATCTAGAAGTAGTTATAGAGATCAAGACCATGGAATTTCAAAGCATTTGGACGTTAGAAAAAAAAAATTAAAAAAAAAATTCTCATTTATTTATTATTTCTTTTCTTTGGTATATGCATGCTTCAATTTTCTTGGATAGTGGAGAATTTTGTCATAGAGAGTAATTTATTTAATTTTTTCAAAATTTCTTGTGATTTTTGGTGAGGTTATTGTTAGTGAAGAATTTGGTGTTCAATACCCTCTATTCTTATAACCATTAAAGGAAAAATGTTAATTTATTATGCCTATGAATAAGTAGGTTATGGTTATAGTTACTCAAACTAAGCTTATTTCTTTGTGGATTTGTTAAATTTATGAAGATGAAAAACCTTGTTTTTATTTTCTTTAAAAAATAATCTATATTTTCTTTTTTTTTTTAAATCTATCTTAAATACTTTCATTCAACTCACAAAATTGATTCTCATGAAGCATCAATCAAGAAGCATAAAATATGGTGAAATTGCTTTGGTCAAAGCTTGAAAGTTTGCATATTTTGTTGTATATACATTATTTTTTGCTTCCTCTCCCTACCATGCTAATGTTTGGTTATTACATAGTTACAAGTGATGTGTAGTATAGTTGCATTGTTGCAACAATTCCATTTGATCCATCTATTCAATTTTGCTATGCTTCTTAGGTATAGGTATGGTTGATGCGGTCAGTGTGACAAGTTGAGCACCGAGAGAGCTAACCACTTTGTGGCTGATCAATAAAAGTGTCTTGACCTCACTTGAGTGTCAACCATAGTAGATGGATTGCAATCCTACAGCTAAAGGAAATCTTGGAATTACACCATACTTGCTTTTGTTCACGTATACATGTTTGGACCATATGTTTTAAATGTATGATAACTTTTAATTTATAACTTGTATTGATGTATTCAATGAGAAGGTTGACATCTCCTTGATGTACTTTCAATTTGATGCACTAATGGTGTTAATGAAAGGATGGTGAACACCTCATCTTAGTTTTATAATTATATTTTTAATTCGATAAGTTGGTTATGTTTTGTAGTTTGACATGAGTCAATGCAATATTAATCATTTTATACAATGCTCTTTAGACTTTGCAACTTACTGTATATTCTTGCCATCTACTTTATGTGGCACGTTATGTTAAGTTAGTCCTTACACCCTCTTAGTTGTCTTGCACAGTCAACACCTTCAATATGAAGGTCCAAAATATTTAGCTTCAAAATCTAATCCAAGGTCTAGTGCCTCCAACTAAGCCTTATTATTTGTGTCATCTAGTACTTATTTACACTTTAAAAAAATGTAGTTATTTCCCAGTAGGGTAACTCATAAACTAGAAGGGCCAATGTTCCCTTTTGAAAATGCTATCAAAATTAGTCTTTACACCATTTGGTGAGAGAGGTCTTCACCTTACATGATCTATTGAGATGGAGGAAGAAAATAAACTTGAGAGAAAGTTATAAAAGAGACCACCTTTTATAATTGCTTTCATCCCAAAAAATTAAGGAAGAAGGTTTATTAAAATTCTTAATGACAAAATTCATGATTATTTTAAAAATTAATTATTCTATACTAAATAAAACTTGATCACAAAAGTTAAAAAATAAAAAATTATTTATTAATTTATAAACTATTTTTTTAATTTACACTCTCATTTACAATACTTTGACAAAGTATAATTCCACATTTGAAAAAGAGTCCCATTCTAACTTCTATAGATATTATTGTAAAAATAAAATTACTTAACATTAAAAAGTCTATTATTATTTTGTCTTGATGTCATTTTCTGTTCACGTTATAAATGTGGATATAAACTGAAACTTGACATAGTTATATTAAATCTAGAGTGAATCTAGAGTGAAATGAAATACATTTATACTCTTTACATTTTTCAAAACAAAATAATTAGGTATATTTTAAGTCATACTGAATATACACCAAACAATTAAATTTCCTTATGTCATTCTTATTTTAAATATCAAGGAGTTCAAATTTGACAACATTCAGATTCTTAAGAAGCGAGTACAGATATTCGGCTGGCCAGAATTGGAAAATAATGTATGAATACATGGAATTTTGTACTTTGCCTTTTCAACTTAATATGATTGCAGCCGACCCCAAAAAATAAATTTCTTTCCTACCATACTAAATTCAATGTGGCGATTTTTAATGACAATTGCTATTATTAAGTCAACTGGAAAAGGACGTTTGAGACGCATTTATTGAAAGTGGCGAATAAGGTTTTTATATAATGATCATTTCGTAATAATGAAATTTTTGAACCCTCCATTAAATAAAAATAATAATGAAATTTTTATGTTTGGGTTTGGTTCGACTTTTAGGTGAATTTGACCAGGGAGAAATGCCACATTTCTTTATAAAAAAAA
The DNA here is from genome assembly GCA_028749045.1 of Cupressus sempervirens. Taxonomy (NCBI): domain Eukaryota; kingdom Viridiplantae; phylum Streptophyta; class Pinopsida; order Cupressales; family Cupressaceae; genus Cupressus; species Cupressus sempervirens. The sequence goes on along the minus strand of CM053793.1, from coordinate 249,806,102 downwards.
ATTCTATCTAAATTTTTGTCACATAATTTTGCATTCTTTCATGTTACCTATTTATTCAAACATTATTTGTATCATTTACATCTTACCTATTACATTATTCTTATCATTTACACACCATTTTGATCTTTCCTTAGAAATAAGATTTCATTAGTTTGTATTTGTCATTTCAATATTCTTTTCTTTAGAAATGAGACTTCATTGTTTTCTGTTTGTTATTTTAATGTTATACATATTCATTATATAATGGAACATATTTTAGTATATAGTGTTTTTAAAGACTACTTTGTTCTTTTTTTAGAAATAGGATTTCATTATTTTGTGTTTGTCATTTTTTTTTTATGAATAAACTTTTTCTATTAATTACATTTTAAAGATACATATCCACAAAGAAAGGGCCGGGGGATACATGATCACCCTTTAAGTTCACTCAGCAAGTGGTCGAAAAACACAACTATTCATCAAAAACACATTAAAATAGTAAAAAGAAAGCCCTCAGGCTGCAAGAGTAGTGTTAGACGAAGGAGGGTCTTTATCATCAGAATCCCAAAAGTCCATGGGGTTGGCAAATGGCTCAGGGGAGCCCAAGCATCAGCGAAGGTGACAACAACATCATCTTTTCCTTTTTCTCCCTCCGGCTTGGGTGGAGAGATACCTAAATCAAGCCGAGGGAAAGCCCATTCAGGGTCTCTGTACATGGAGGGCCAACCCACATTGGGTGTAGCAGGAGGAGCCATTAGGGACCAACCCAAACTCATCCTTTGTAGAGGCGAGGCCGAGTGACAACAACCATCGAAAATGCCATTAGGAGAGTGATGAGAAGGTTGCGACTTGGGAGTATGTGAGCAACATGCTAAATTGCTCTGACCTCTCCAGCGACTATGTGGAGGACTACAATCACCAGATGAAGTATTCAGTGGTACCTAGGTGACTGTATAAGGAGCATTACCCCAATGAGCCAAAAACCGTTGTAGGTGAGCAACCTCCAATGCCACCTTATCTATCTACACTTGAATCTGCACTATGACATTATTACAAATACATGCTTTAGCATACATAACAACATGTATATTGAGAAATTTGTCAGAGAATAAAACAACATTGTGGTCTTTCCAGATAGTAAAGAAAATCTCCATTATGGAAGCATGTCATATCTAGGAGTACTTAAAAGGGAGTCTTGCCAAATCTTCCAGCACAACCATGTGCTAGGAAAAGGCCTCTAGGTGGAAAGGCTTAAAAAAACATGAATATAGAGCCAGTAATTCTGAGTTCACCTACAAAACCAAAAGATATGTACAAAGCTTTTTGGCTAGCCACAAAATGGACATCTAGGGTCTGGGACACCTAGATGCCAAAGCCGAAGGCCCAATAATAGCCCCAAGAAAAGGAGACACCAAGAAAAATGAGATTTTTGTTGGCTCTATGATAGCTTTCCAAACCATGACAAATCTAAGACTCCAAGCCTTGTGAGATGACTACAAATGCCAACGTTGGTTGATAGTCTCAACCATTGGAATGTGGGGAACTAGCCATCGATAACCCAACTTGGATTTATAATAGGTCAAAGGAGTGGTAGGATACCACTTCCAATCCTTCCACCATAGGCGAGATGAATAAATACCAAGCTTGTGCAATATCTAGGGAGGCACTGCAGAAACTAGAAGATCAACGATATGTCGATCTAGATGAATAAGCTTGAAATGTACCTACAAGTCCTCCCATGGGTGAAGGATCATACTAAATTTGGAAAAGAGATCTTTGGGTGTCTTGATTCCCCTTCGAAATAAGCGCAACACACTAGCTCCTTGAATTTTAGCCAGAGGAAAACCTTGAACAACAAATAGAGGAGACAACCACAAGTTTTGATGGTTCATGAAGAGCCCATCTTTGAACACATTTCCTGCCTGGTGAAGCCAAGGCTTGATGGCTTCCTAGACTTTTCAAATTGTTTTAGCAACAAAGATGCCTTGAATTCACATTGGTTTAGTGGTCACAAGAAGGGTTTGAAAACCAATCCCCTTCTATGTTGGTCAGTTAATCAAAAAGCCTGAAGAAATGTAGTGTCCCAATAAAATTTTCCAGGCTTCATCGTCAGTGAGATATCAAATGATTGCTTGGCACAAAGGGGAATCCCTTGTTGGCGAGTGGAAAGTAGACAAAGATCACTAGAGTCTTTGGCTAGACAAAAAAATTCCCAGGCCACTCCATGAAAGCCATGATGCATAGCATTAGAGGCCTAGATAAAGTCTCTTAAAAGGCATTCAAGCTTTAGGTATGAAGCTTTGGAAGGGGCCCAATAAGAGGAGTAGTAGACATGCATAGAAGGCATCACTTTAGAACAAATCTAAAAAATTTTGGTAAGGGAGAGAGGTCTGGTGATCCAATAATCCAACTTCTTCTCAATTTGAGCCAGGACAACATTCCACAGATCCACAAGGGAAGCTTGAAAAGAAAAGGGAATGCCCCAAAAATGAAAAATTTCTCCATGTTGCACTCATTTCCACCTATAGCACTGAAGAAATTGAGGGCCTGGCAAGAAGTATTGTCTATAACAAAGGGTCTTATACCACTGGATAGAAAACCCAAATGCAAGGTAGAAAGTATCCAAGCATTGCAAGGTGTTGGCAATATTTCCTTCATCTTCTAGAAGGGTGAGAAAGGAGTCATGTGTAAAATGGCCATTCACAAGCTACACAGTGGAATCAAGGATAGCTATGCCATGCACAAGGCCTCGAGAGATGGCATCAAAAAAAATATAGCCAAACCCTTCAACAACCAAAACATAAAGAGAAGGCACTAAAGGACAACCTTGATGAATATATCTGATAAAGATTCAAGGCTTCAGATTGTTGGCCATTTATGGTAATACAAGAAGAGGCATCCCCAAAAGCATCCAAACTAATTGTAGGAAAACTGGTCCAAACCCCATGGCTTGAAGCATGGCCAAAATGAACAACCATTCAATTCAGTCATAGGGTTTGGAAAAGTCAATCTTAAGAATCAAGGTATGTTGTTTGGACTGATGATACCACTCCATACCTTCCCAAACAACAATAATATCATCTAGAATATATATGGATTTGATGAAACTAGTTTGTTCAGGATGAACAATATGTGGGAGAAAATGCTAGATTTTAGGGGAGAGAGCCTTGGCAATAATCTTATAGGAGATGTTCAACAAAGTGACGGGCCTCCAATTGCATGTGCCTTCGAGATTGCCAACTTTAGATATGAATTTTATATTACCCTTATTAATTATTCTACCTAACGAATGAGTATTATGTGCTTCTTGATAGACTTGAAGAAGATTAGGGCTACTGTCCTCCCATAAGGTTTTGTAAAATTCACATAGAAAGCCATCACATCTAGGGGCTTTATCATTAGCCATGGAGAAGAAAACTTCCTTGAGATCAATAAGTATGAGCTTCTATTCACAGAAAGCATATTCTTTTGGAGTAAGCCTATTCGGAGTGGTAGCAACGCAACCTTGTAAAGCATGATCGAACGTAGCAGAGGGACCCTAAATAGTGAAAACCTTCTCATAATGGCAACCAAGAGCTTGGAGGATTCTAGCTAGGTAAAAAAGGACCTTCTAGTCTTCCCTAATACACTTGATTCCCACCATAGAGTGGTGAGCCTGCAAAGAATCAAAAAAATCTTTAGAAGCCTAATTGCCAACCTCCAACTAATGGAGATGGGCTTTGATTTGAGCTCCCCTACCAATACATTTTTCTACAACTTGTTTCTGGTGTTGAAGATTGGCAAGATGGACTTGTAATTCCATATCAATAATATTCATGGGGAGAGCTTCCGAGGCCATACAAAGATCTTTAATGGTGGCATCATAAGATCTTTTGCAGTACATGGCCAACTATCTCCCGTAAATGTGAAGAAATCATGTAGTACAAAGGATTGCATCATTCCACCATTGAATCCACCCTACAGAGGTGTGAGGCCTAGGTGCAAGGTTCTAGAATCAAATAATGTGGGCTATAGTGGATAGATGGGACGATAATGAAGTATTGATAAATAATTGAGTTTTTTAATGATGGGGCTGAGATGTGTGCCAAATGATAGAAAAAAGGATGGGAAAATGATCTGACAAAGTCACATCCAGTAAAGGGATGACGACTAATGTATGCTCATGTGAAAAGGAAGAAAAGGATTGAGCCATAAGCATAGCCCTATCCAATCTCTTTAATACCCAATTAGACCTATGTCAAAAGTTGGACCAAGTATGCCAAACCCCACCAAATTGGCCAATCTTGTTCTACATGTAGAACCAAGCTTTTCTTTCACTAGTTGCCCATCAAAAAGGCAAAAACCCTTCCTTATCAGTAGCCAAATCAACCTTATTGAAGTCCCCATAGAAAACCCAACTAGCCTGTGGAAAATGATCTACCAACTAATGCCACAAGTGTGAACACTCAAAAACATCATTGGGGACATAAATATTGGCAATACTAAAAGGAATGATTATGAAAAGACAACAAAATCCAAACAATCCTCTACAAAAGGTCATAGCCATGCAAAATAACTAAAGAAAACAAATGAGGAGAGAAGAGTGACTACACCAACTCATCCAACCTAATGTTGGGAAGAATACAAGCCACTATCTAGCCAAATAACATGGGAGGCTAAGTCGAGAAGAAACACAACAACTTTAACTTCTTGAAGACACAAAAGAACAAGACTACCAAGCCGACTCCTAATATCATGAACAAAATATTTTCTAGGGAGGTTTGTTAGCCCCCACACATTCCATAAGAGACAATTCATTGTAGCATAGCTTGCATGTCTTCCTCATCCCTAAGAGAGGAGAAGATGTTATGTAGAAATGTGGAGACATCAAATGAGGGGTCTCCAAGAGAGATGACCCATCATAACTTCTCCCCATTATCAGATACCTCGTCATAACCTTATGGGCTATAAAAAGATAAAGGGATTGGGATGAAATTATTGAAGCCACTTATAGTACTCAAACTCATGTGGGGTGAGACTTGGGGGTATGAATGCTCACCATCCCTTGAGCACTAGGGTTTGAAATACATGGAGGCAAGAGTGAAGTAACTAAAGAGTTTGGTGGTGCTAGAGTTGAATTGGGTCATACCATATGTAACATACAATTCTTACTATGCTAAAAGAAAAGAACATATTCTAAAAATATAATCAAATATCATATGAAATGACATAAGTAATTTATAAACAAAAAATGGAAACTACATTAAATAACAATTACATCCATTTCATATGAAAATAAACTGAATTAACTTCCATAACTTAATTCTACAATTGCAATTGATTTAACTATATTTACATCTATACATTTCAAAGTAAAAATAAAGGTATATGCATGTAAAAGATTTAGAATTCATACATGAACTAAAATAATATTTGACAAGTTGTGTAATCCTCAACATCTGGTGAAGAGGAGAAGCATTGACATAGGCTTGATCTCCCAACTTCAGACCATTATCTTGAGGCAAAGGACCTACCTTAGTTGCACTTGATACTTTGTCTTTCTTCACAACAATAGTCCATTCATCTTTTTGGCAGCTAGGGCTAGTTTGGCTTCCAAGACTAGTGGACAGTTTTGTTCCAACAAGGGACAATCCTTAATCTTGTCTTTTGCGGCCAGACACCTATAACAAGTATTCAAGAGATTCAAGTAAAGCACCTTCTAAGTGAAGGTGGCACTACTTATCTGAACTTCCACTTATTCTTTAAGGTCCCTAGAAAGGTCAACTTCAACACAAACCCTGCATTTGGGCCGAGCATTAGAAAACTTGTCTGGATCACGACAAATGACATTGTTGATAGTTTGCATAATGGCTTGTAGGAAGGACCAATATGGTATGGGAAATCCACCCACATGGGGACCTTAAGTTTGTGGTTATTAGAGACAACAAAATCATGGGATCAATGGTGAAAAACTAGAGGAGAGGACATGAGGGACTAGGGCACTCTAACAAACACATGCTTAGCTTGGCTAGGGATGACAAAGTGAAAAAGAAAAATCCTTTAGTAAGGCTTTGATAGACACCCTGAGGTGTTTAGACCTTGGAAACCTATTCCTGTTCCATGCTTTTAGAAGAAATGCAACTCACAAAATACCCAATAAGGGTTTTTTGTTCTAGCCAAGTACATGCACTATAAAATTCCCTGAAATTCAAAACAATATCAAGAGAGGAGTTACCTCATGAAACACGTTGGGAATGAACTTGCATGGGTGTTTGTTCGATAGAACCATTCTTGCCAACAATAACATCTCCAACACTAGCACCAATTGTTGGGCCGAAGAAGACCAATGCCATTATAACTGAAAAAAAATCCTACAATAAATGAGGTATGACAAGTGGCAAACAAATAAGGATTCAGACGGAAGTCATACAAACCCTAGCAAAGCGCATTTTCCTCAACAAAGCATTCATATATCTGTGTTTGTCATTTCAATATTCTTTTCTTTAGAAATAATATTTCATTGTTTTGTGTTTGTTATTTTAATGTTATACATGTTCATTATTTAATGGAACATATTTTAGTGTATAGGTTGATATTTCAAATATACTTTCTTTTATTAGTTAGTCTCAGTAGTTTATATTTTAAATAATTTTATAATATTTTTGAATTATTAGGTTGAACTATAAGTATGATTATTTTAATAGATAGAATTGTGTATTGATTGTATTTAATAAATTTATATTTAATTTTTTAATTTTTGAGTCATTAAAAAATAGTTGTATTCTAAATATTATAAATAAATATTTAAATTAAATATTTAAAATTGTATACTTAAGGAAAAGAATTAGGTCATTTCTACTATGAATTAAATTGTTTGTAGAAATGTCATTTAAACTTCTTATGGATAATAAGAAGCTTAAATGACATAATAACCTATGAAAATAACCCTCTACATAATAACCCAAGGACAAAATAACCCAAGGTCATAATGACTCATGTACAAAATAATCCATGGATAGAATAAACTATGGTCATTTCAAATCAATATCGATAGATCTTATCTTACCAATTGAATATGCAATTACCAATAGAGGGAAAAGTTTCTTTTTCATGATAGTAATGATGTGAATCATTTTTTAATATTCACCATTGCACAAAATTTGCAATTACTAAAGGAATATGAAAATTGGTCTAGTGATGGTACATTGCCAAGCATTTTTTAATAGTTGTATATGATTCACGACTTCAAGAATGATGCAATATTCCCACTCATTTATTTTGTTATGGCCAACAAAACAAGAACTATGTATACATAAGCACATGCAAAATTAAAACAAGTGATACATATTGACTAAGTACTTGACATTTATATTATAATAAAATAAGAAATATAATAGTAAAAGTTATAAATGTCATTTTTAAAAATATTGTAGTAGAAGTTATATAATAACATATTAAATAATTTTATACCAAAAAAATTTAATATAGTAATTAGAAAAATTATATTTAATATTAAAATGACACTACTACTGACATTTGATGGAGAGAGGATAATTTAGTAGCTAAATTTTCCATGAAATAGATGTTTTTAAATGGGAACTTTGAAATTTTTTTGAAATAAAAAGAGACCAAAAACAAGGGGTCAACCCTTATAACCAAAAGGATGGTAACTAGTACATCACCAACAAAAACTAGCAGATAACACTACTGAAACAAAAACAAACTAAGAAGCACTAAACCACTATATTTCTACCAAAACTACTAACTAGCATACTACTATGAACAAAACCATCTAATCTATAGTAGAAGTCAATAATTTTAACCATACTATTGTAGTTCATAATATAACAGTGTTGGCACAACCAAGCCAACCCAAGTCTACCATCAAGCCAAGTAACAACAAGATAATATAAAGTAACTAGGATCCAAAGATCCCTTAAAACTACTAGCTTATTTCTCAATTTTTTCCTTTCCCTTCACCACTAGTAACAACAATAAGCTTATAATCCTCCATGTTCATCCTCGTTTCTTCTTTCTCATGTGCCAACAATTGGATGGTTGTAGCAGCAACATGAGTGACCTTTAGGGAAAATTTAGAGAAGGTGTAGTTCCCTTCCTCTAATATTTTAACCCTTTGATCTAGTTGGGCAATCACCTCCTTTTGCTCCTCAACCTTTTCCCTATTTTTAGTTTCTGCCTTTTTAATTTCCTCTTTAGCTTTCTTCACCTGGTTATCATCCTGCAAAACCTTCGAGTTAGTAAAAACCTTGGAATTTTCCTTGATTGGGGAGGAAATGGTAGTGGGGGGAGTATCCACTTTGCTACTATCTTCACAAAAAGTAATGGGTTGCAGGGTAAAGCTGGCCGAAACATGGTTAGTCTCCATAGTGATGGCATTTCTGGAAGATGCCTTGGTATTTCCAACAGTCATCTGGGTATTATCAACAAAATTATCAACAAAATTCTCACTCTTTTCTATCTTCTCTTTCCCTTTTTCTCTCTTGGAGTCAGAGATATTCTCCTCCTCCCTCTCCTTGTCATCATTCTCAGAGCTCCCCTCCTCCACCTCTTCAACCCTACATCTATTAGATTTTTTCTTATACCTTGCCTGGGATTGGGTGAGTCTTCCTGATCTTCTCCTACCCTTTCCACCTCCCTCCTCCTCTGAGTCCTCCTCTTCCACCTCCACTGATTTTTCAACTTTAATCTTTTTACTACCTTTTTGTTCAAAAACCACTTCCAGTTTATTCCTTTTCTTAGTTTCAAAACTAGGAGAAGGTTGCGGGGTATGGATTATGGTACTAGTGCTAGTACTCGATGGGGAATTCTGACTGTGGCACTGATTGTCAACCACCACCACCCTAGAGGGGCAAAGGGCAAGATGGAAATGGTACAGGTGGAAGATTAGGCCTTGGTGAATAATGGTGAAATTATGCCCCTTGTTTCTCTTCTCCCTAACATCACAAACCATATCCCCCAGAGAATGTAAGGATAGAAATAAAATCCCTATTTCTAATATGATTCAAGAGGGGAAAGTGGTAGTAGTAGTAAACTCTGAACCTGACCTCCAGTGTAAGGTATTTCATGAGTACCAAGAAGATGTCATCCCACAAGGCTAGCAACTTATCCCTCTTAAATCCTCCTCTATAGTGCACTGGTTCTTCATAATTAGCAAAAAACTACTAATACTAGCCTCATCAACTATTTTCGTGACTTTCCTCCATTTTCCCCCTCTCATAGATAGCCCAGTGGCCATTGCAATAACTTCCTCATTCACTTGAAATGTGATGCCATTTATGGTGACCTTGCAGCTGTTACACCCATTAAAAAACTTTGAAATGTTGGAAAACAAATTTTTTTATTATTAATGTTGGTGAGTTACATAAAAGAAAGTGAATATTCCAGTAATTTTGTTAAACATTATATTGAAAATAAGGTTCAAAAAATCTAAATTTATGCAATACACCCTAAAATAATGAGGCATTAAAATAATGACATTGTTTATGTTTTAAAACCATTTTGTATAAAACTCGATTTAACCCATCATATCATCAATAAATAATTTTTATAGTTTAGTAACTTAAAAATTTTGCATGGCAGCTATAGAAAATATTAAAAAATAAGAAAATGAGAAAATACTTAGTGAAGATTGGTGCAAAAAAGTATCATTTAATCGCTAATTAAGACTAACAATCCAAAATTTTATACAATAGTACTTAGCCTCCGACAAGTATTAGCACCTTCAACATAATCTAAACCCAAATTTTTTTACTTATTTATTTTGAATTAGGTTTCATGGGAGCTATTTCTAAAATTTTTCCAAATGTCACTATTAAATGAATTTTTTTCATTTCTCTCAATGCTTGTGGAGGAGAATTCAAGAACAAGGTCTACAAACACATTACAATATTGATGAAGTATCTACATTTGAGATCAATACTTGTTGTATTGGATCTTGTGCCTCATATAGACATAATTGATACATTTGAAACACTTATACAATCTCCTTATTTTATTGAACACGAGGAGACTCTACAATGCATTATTGATTATTTTGAAGACACGTGAATTGGATAATTACATGAAAGGGCAATAGATGATCGCCCAAGTTTCCAATCAAAATGTGGAATTATTGTTCAAGTATTCAAGATGATCTTCCACAAACCAATAATAGTATTGAGGGATGGCATAGAGGATTTAGTAAATCACTTCAATCATCACATAGCTCAGTCTAAAATTTTATCAAAGCATTAAAAAAAGAACAAGGTTGCCAAGAGAATAAAATAGAGAAATATATGGTCAGAAACATTGAGCAACAAAGTAGGAAAAGCTATTATGAACTCAAAGGAAGACTAAAAGGACTAGTTGATGGTTATGACAACCATAATATTTTAGATTATGTAAGGGGAATTGCTCATAGTTTGATATGTTAATTGAAAATTTGAATAATATATTTTTAAGAAATATTATGTAATTTACAAATTTAATTTTCCATTTTATATATTCTTACAAGAATATTATATCCATTGGTTAATTTTGACCATGGGTTATTTTGTCTTGGGTTATTTGTCTTTGGATTATTATGGCTAGATTATTTTGTCTAGGGTTATTTTCACCAGATTATTATGTATTTTAATTGATAATAAGATCATATACAAAATTATGCATCTACACTAAAAATTATCTTACTATAGGCATATCATATCTAATATATTTTCAAAATATTCTAAAAAACAATGATTGGGGCTCTAGAACTAAAGCATAATGAAACCCAATATTTTAATCTCCACACAAGAAGTTGGTAAAGTCAATTGCTAACTATAAAGGTTTTAACAGTCTGGAAAGTCCAATCATTATTCTTTGGATGTAACTATGGCTCTTGGCATTCCAAAACTATCTTGTCTCTAGAGGTGTTGTGATGGGAATATACACTAGTTTACTAATTCTTCTTGTTTTAGAAGATGGACACAATAAAGAGTTATTTCCTACTTGTAGAGTGGGTGTAGTCTAGCTTGGATGAACCACAATATATTAGTGTCTTGTTTTTATAAAAAAATATTTAAAGTTTTTATTTATTTATTTTATTGTGTGTGTGTGTGTGTGTGTGTGTGAGTTATTCTAATTTTTTCTTTCTAAAACTTTTAAAGTCAGCAATTGGTATTAGAGTTGGGAGAGCTTGATTTTCTTTTCTTTAAATTAGTGTAAATTTCTCAAAGTCATAGATGATGTAGATAAGTTAAAAATTGAAAGGTTCTCTAGTCAGAATTTAAAGTTATCGATGTTAGGATTAACCTAAAACAAAAATAATAGTTACATGCAAATATATCCAATACTAGAAAATAGTAGATTGCATAAAAGAGAACATAAGACACCAAGATTTAACATGGTTCACCCAATCCCTAGGCTATTTCCACCAACAACAAGTCCAGTATTATTATTATCTAGTGATTACAATCCGCAATCCCTTACAACTCATTATTGCCACAAAAAGCTACAATATCACCGTTACATTATGAAATCCCTAACCTTGAGCCTTTTATATAAGCTTTTTACCACTTACAAAATTAGGGCTAGACTGAGTCATCTAATAGGAAAAATAACAATCGACATCTTTTACAATATAAGGTCATTTTTTTGGCTTCGAAAACCCTTGCAGGGGTGTTGCCCCTCGACCCCACCCTATACAGTGACAAGGAGCACACTTGGGATGTTTCCTTAAGACCTCGAAAAGATGCTACAACTTGACCCCATCTTGGGGTTGCTACCCCCAAACTCCCGTAGAAATAATATGGGGAGAAAACTACGTAGAATAAACCTCCAAGTTTGATAAGGCTCCATATCACAACAGTATAAAGTGCAACTGGAGTCATTTCTTATTAAACATGATCTCTTACTAAAATTGCAAGGAAAAATGAAGGGAAAAGGATATTTGTTAGAGAAATGTTGGGAGAAACTCGATCAAAAGGTAAGAGAAATACTTTTTGTATCACTCTCAAGAAACGTTCTCTTCAACATTTCAATAGAAAGAAAAAAGAGAGTTATGGGTTAAATTATCTTCATTGTATGAGATAGCATTAACATCAAACAAGATACTCATGATAAAAAATTATACAATCTAAAATTGAAAGATGGAGGAGTTGTGTTAGATCATCTAAATTAATTCAATAACCTAGTTATTGAATTGATTTTAGTTGGCATAGCTTTAGATGATCAAATCAAAGCTATTTTTTTTCTGCATTCATTGCCAAATAGTTGGTAATGGGTAATAATGGAAGTCATCACTTCAATCATTAAGAAAAGTAAATTATAATTTGATGAGGTTTCAACTACACTTCTCAGTGAAGACATGCGAAGGAAGAATTGATAATCTTATTCTAGTGATACACTCACTATTGTGAGCACTATTAATAGAGGTAGAAGTCAAGAATGAGGAAAGAATAATAACAATGGACAGTCCAAATCCACACACTGATCAAAATTAGTGGTAGAAAAGGTGTATATTGGTTTTAGTAAACTAGGACATACCAAAAACCAATATTAAAATTATAGAAAGGCCTAAGTTAAAGTGATCAATGATGGCATAAACTTGTAGTTGTTAAAGATAATTGTATTTTGGTTCTTGTAGCCAGTGACATGAATGCTACTTTGTGGATTCTCAATTTAGTGCCTCATTCCATGCTAGTCTTTGTCAAAGTGATTTCACAAATTTTCAAGAGGGTGTATTTGGTAGAGATTTTCACAAAGATAATAAATAATGTGAAATTAAAAAGGATGACATTTGATTGTCATTGAAAAATGGTAGTACATGGATTCTAAAAGATGTACACCATGTTCCTACTCTAAAATAGAGTCTAATTTGTATGAGTAACCTTTATGCTCAAGGTTGTTATGTTAATTTATTCTTTGATTTTTGGAAAGTACTGAAAGGTCTAGTTTCTAGCCAAAGGCATGAAATTAGGGATTTTATATGCTTTAGAGTGTAATTGTAAAGTGAGAGTAGTAGTGAATGCTATAGATGGTGGTGTTGAAATTTTACATTAGTGGCTTGGGCATTTAAGTAAGAAGGTCTTGAAGTACTGCTTCACCTAGGTCATCTTGTAGGTGTCAAATTAATCAAATTAGATTTTTGTGAGCATTTCCTTTATGGTAAAAAAATTATATTTATTTTATTTGTGAAGGTTTTTATAAAGATCCCCTCCTTTAGATCTTGTAAATTCTGTTGTGTTTGGTTCTATTGAGGTAACATATTTTTTGTTGATGATTACATGTCAAAAGCTTAAATTTACATGTTGAATAAGTGTTAGTTTGTGGTGACTAATTAGGAAAGTACTGTACATCATAAATTCTTTAGGGCTCATGAAAATTTTTTTTGGGCCCTATTTTATCGAGATTTTGGGTAGACATGTAATTATTAATTGTAACCCTAATGGTAAAAATACTTGTATAAAAAGGGCTTAGGGTTAGGGATTGCTTCATAGTTGTGATCCAAAAATTGGTTCTTGTGATGGTATTAAGCTATAAAGGATTATGGATTTTAATCAGGTTGTAATCATTGGATTGTAATAATATCAGACTTGCTATTTGGTGGACATAGCTCAGGGATTGGGTGAACCATATTAAATCTTGGTTTTTTTGTGTTCTTTTCTATGTGATCTATTATATGATATTGGTTATATTTTCATGTAATTGTTATTTCTATCCATGGTTTAATCCTAACAAGTGGTATCAGAGTGAGGTTGTTTTTCAGTTATCCTCTACAAGAAAGTTTCATGGTTGAGTTGGAGTCTCATGGTTGAGTGGGAGCGATGGAAGATGAGGGTAAGCTGAGGTTTGATAGGTTTAATGGGCAAAACTTCTAGTTATGGAAGATGCAAATGGAAGAATATCTTTATTAGAAGGATTTATGGAAGCCGTTAGAAGGCAAAGCCAAGAATCAAGGATCTATGTCAAATGATGAATGAGATCTATTGGATAGAAAGGCACTTGGAAGCATTTGATGATGCCTGGCACCATCGGTGGCATTTAATATTACAAAAGTGAAGACAACAAAAGTGTTAATGAAAACTCTGGCGACACTATATGAAAAGCCCTCCACTTCAAACAAGGTATTTCTCATGAAGTATTTATTTAATATGAAAATGGTAGAAGGTGGATCTATTGTGGATCATTCAAATGAGTTTAATATTGTTACTAGTCAGTTATCTTTTGTGGGAATTAATTTTGATGAATAAATTAGGGCTCTCTTGATTTTGTGTTCTTTTCTTGAAAGCTGGAATGGCTTGGTAATGGCTGTGAGTAATTCTATTACTAGATCTAGTACCCTAAAATATGATGATGTGATCAGTGTTATTTTGAGTGGGGAAACTTGCAGGAAAACCTCAGGTGGATCTACATTAGGAAGTGCTTTGAACGCACAAAGCAGAGGTAGAATGACTAAGAGAGGAAGTAATTCCAAAAATTGTGGGAAATCAAAAGGAAAGTAAAAAAGGAGGAGGTCTCAATCAAGAGGACCAAACGACAGCTGGTACTATGGGAAACTAGGGCATAAAGAGAAAGATTGTTGGAATCGAAAGAAAAATGAAGGAGATAAACCAGATGGAGACAAGGAGGAAAATGTGGTAAGTAACAAATTCGAAGAGGATTCTTTGCTTCTATCTTTAGAAAGTGTTGATGATTCTTGGATTTTAGATTCTAGTGCTTCATTTCATGCTACACCTCATAGAGGTTATTTCAATGATTATGTCCAAGGGGATTTTGGATTTGTTTATTTCGGGGATAATGAACCTTGTTAGATTGTTGGAAAGGGAAATGTTAAGATTAAGTTGCAAAATGGGAATCATTGGCTACCACATAAGGTAAGACATGTTCCGAGGCTGAGTAGGAATTTAATTTCAATAGGGCAACTTGGTGATGAGGGTTGTGAGGTTACTTTTAATGATAAAAATTGGAAGGTTTCAAAAGGTTCCCTTGTAGTAGCAAAATGTGTGAAAATAAGCACCTTGTATCTTTGTACAAGTCATATTGTTCCTTCTACTTTAATTGTTTCAGAGAAAATGAATGTTCAGGAACAATTGCTACTATTGAGTAGGGAGAACAAATAGATGTTGTAAATTATGATGCAGTGTTGTGGCACAATTGACTTGGGCACATGAGTGAGAAAGGTTTGAAAATACTTCATTCAAAGAAAGTTTTACCAAGCTTGAAATGTGTTAATATGGATTTCTATGAAAGTTGTGTGTATGGAAAATAGAAGAGAGTGAGTTTTGTGAAGACTGGGAAGGAAAACAAAAAGGAGAAATTAGAGCCTGTGCATACTGATGTATGGGGACTAGGTCATGTATCTTCCCTTGGTGGCTCTCATTATTATGTTACATTCATTGATGGTGCAACTAGACAAGTAGGAGTTTATTTCCTTAGACATAAATTTGATGTATTTCAAACTTTTAAGAAATGGAAATGCTTGGTTGAAAATGAGATTGGTAAGAAATTAAAATATCTCAAATCTGATAATGGTGGTGAGTATTGTAGTCATGAATTTGAAGATTATTGTTTCACTAATGGTATTTGTAGACAATAAATTTTTCCAAGGACTCCACAAAAAAATGGAGTGGCTGAACGCATGAACAAGACTATAATGGAGTGTGTAAGGAGCATGAGGTTGCATGTTGGGTTGCCCTTACACATATGGGAAGAGGTTGTCAATACTGCTATATATTTGTTTAATAGAGGTCCCTCTACTCCTTTGGATTGTGGTATTCTAGAGGAAGCATGGATTGGTAAGAAGGTGAGTTATTATTTTCTCAAGACCTTTGGCTATGAAGCTTTTGCTCATATAGATTCTAAAAATAGAACCAAGCTAGAAGCTAAGTCAAAGAAATGTGTATTTGTTAGATATGGCATTAATGAATTTAGTCATAGGCTTTTGGATTTTGAAAATCATAAAATTGTAAGAAGTAGGGATGCCATATTCAATGAGAAAGTGTTGTACAAAGATCTGTTGCAGCAACATGAGAAGAAAGAAGATGATTATGTAGTGCTAGATGATACTCCAAAAGATGATGTTCGATCCATTCCTCATGATGTGAAACAAATACCACACACACTAGTGAATGTTAGATGGTCAACAAGGAAAATTAGACGTCTAGAAAGATTTTCTCCCTCTTTCTATTCAATTTTACTTACTGATGTTGGTGAATCTAAATGTTATGATGAAGTTGTGCAGGTGGATACTAAGATTTAGTGGGAGTCTGCAATAAAAGATTAAATGAACTCTTTGTTGAAGAATAAGACATGAGATTTATGCAAGTTGCCTGCAAGCAAAAGAGCTTTACATAATAAGTGGGTTTACAGGTTAAAAGAAGAGGATGGAGGTAAGAAAAGATTTAAAGCCGAGTTAGTTGTGAAAGGATTTGCACAGAAAAAGGGCATTGATTTTGATGAGATATTCTCTCCTATTGTTAAGATGACTTCTATCCATACTATTTTAAGTCTTTTGGCTACTAAAGATTTGCATTTAGAGCAACTTGATGTTAAAATAGCCTTTCTTCATGGTGATTTGGATGAAGAGATATATATGGCTCAGCCATAGGGTTTTGAGGTGAAAGGTAAGGAGAACTTAGCATTCAAATTGAAGAGAAGTTTATAAGGCTTGAAGCAAGCACCTCGACAATGGTATCTAAAATTTGACAATTTTATGTATGAGCATGGATACAATAGGTGTCATTCAAATCATTGTGTTTATTTTAATAGGTTGGATGATGATAGCTACATTATTTTATGTTTATATATTAATGATATGCTTGTAGCTAGGTCTAACATGGATCATATTAAGGGGCTAAAACACCAGTTAGCACATGAATTTTCTATGAAGGATTTGGGGTCAAAAAAAAAATCCTTGGTATGAAGATTTGTAGAGAAAAGAAGAACAAAAAATTGATGCTATCTCAGGTTGATTATGTGGAGAAGGTGTTGCAACGTTTGTCTATGGAGAATGCTAAAGCTATTAGCACACCTTTACCTAGTCATTTGAAGTTAACTAAGGAGATATGTCCCAAGACACAAGAAGAGGAGGATAAGATGTCCAAGGTACCCTATGCTTCAGCTATAGGAAGCTTGATGTATTTCATGGTATGTACTAGGCTTGATATTGCACATGCAGTGGGAGTCGTTAGCAGGTATATGAGTCATCTAGGAATTGAGCATTGGAATGTAGTCAAATGGATTCTTAGATATTTGAGAGGAACATCCAATAAGTGTTTACATTTTGGGGGCTCTACTACTAATTTACAAGGTTATGTTGATTCAAATTTGGCAGGGGTTATTGATACCAAACGAAGTAGTACAGGTTATGTCTTTATTGTTGGTGGGGTAGTCGTGAGCTAGGTTTCTAGGTTATGAAAGGTTAATGCTTTATCCACTACAGAGGTAGAGTATGTAGCTACTACAGAGGTAGCCAAGGAGATGATATGACTACAATTCTTCTTGGAAGAATTGGGACACCCTCAGAAGGATAATTATTTGTTTATAGATAGTCAGAGTGCCATTCATCTTGCCAAGAATTCAGCTCTGCATTCCAAGACCAAACACATATAGTTGTAGTACCATTTCATTTGATCAATTTTGGAGGATGGAAAATTAAAGTTGGATAAGATACACACAAATTCCAATCCCATAGATATGTTGACAAAGGTAGTAACAAGGGAGAAGCTGAACTCCTCTTCAACTTTGGTTGGTCTTCTAGACTGAACATGAATAAAAGAACAACATAGTCCAGGGTGGTTTGATCCAGTGGGAGCCTCATGGAGTAGTGCAATAGCTATAGCATCAGTCTCCAAGTGGGAGATTGTTAGTTTGTAGTGACTGATCAAGAAAGTACTATACATACTTCATAAATTCTTTGGGGCTCGAGGCATTGCCCCAAAAAAATAATTTTGGAACCTATTTTATCAGGATTTTGGGCCAACATGTAATTATTAATTGTAACCCTAAAGCAGTAAAAATACTTATATAAAAAGGGCTTAGGGATAGGGATTGTTTCATAGTTGTGATGCAAAAATTGTTTCTTGTGGCAGTATTGAGTTGTAAGGGATTACAAATTGTAATTAGGTTGTAATAATTGGATTGTAATATATCAGACTTTCTGTTTGGTGGACATAGCTTAGGGATTGGGTGAACCATGATAAATATTGGTGTCTTGTGTTCTTTTTTTTGTGATCTATTATTTTCTAATATTGGTTATATTTGCATGTAATTGTTATTTCTGTTTGTGATTTAATCCTAACAATAAGAAATATCATGTTTACTCAAAGTTTAATGTTTAAAGACCTTATTGAAGACATAAGTGGTCATTTAATAAAGTGTTTGAAAATTGAAAATGGAGACAAGTTCTGTTCATTATTGTTTGATCATTTTTGTCCAAATCATAGCTTTGTAGAATAAAATTAGTTTCATTCATTCCTTAGGAAAATAATACAATTGAGACATTAAAAAGAGTAATTTTAGAGATGGTGTGGTGTATGATTTCTAATGTGGGTTTGGAGATAGAATTTTTGGCTGAGGGATGTATCATTGTTGTGTATCTGACTAACCAAACTCCTTCATCTCATCTTGATTTCAATATTCTAGAAGAGAAATCTAAAGTGGATAATATTATGTACTCATCTATGGTAGGAAGCCTTATGTATGTAATGGATTATACTTGTTTGAGTATTTCTCATTAAGTGGGAGTTGGATGCAAATTTATGAGTAATTTGGGAAAAACTCATTGGCAAGCGATTTAGTGGACTATTCAGTACTTGAAATGTACCTATGATAATGTATTACATTTGATGGTAAAGATATCCAACTTTGATCTTATTTTAATTTTGATATGGATGGTATTAGTATTAGAAGACTAGTAGGGGGAGAGGGTGAATAAGTAATCTACCAAATCAATATTTTCATTAATTGTTCAACAACATTAATCATTAACTTGTAAAAAAAAAAAAAAATTAAACAAATGAAACCATCCAAATATAAAACACAAGAAGAGAAATATTTTCATTAACCTTGGTTAGAAGGAAAAAAACATACCACAAATTAGTACCCACAATTGTTTACACTATTCTAAAGTACATTTGATTAAAGGCTTATCCATATTAGGACCTTTACAAATGCCATGTTAGGAAAAATAAGCTTATTAGAGTCACCCAATTAAGGGATTTACATCTAACCCTATTAGGATCTATTATGCCATGCATACATGTCCCTACTTTTTGTTTGCAAAAAGTTGGGTACCCTCTTTTCTTTTTAGGTGTACCTTGTTCGGGGTAAGTCCATTTGATCAATTTGTGTTTGGTGTTCGAGTTTCCTTATTCTTGTTTAGATATAGGACCACCTTTCATATGGAAGAAGGAAGTATGATTTATGATATTGGGGTTGCAGGTCAGGGATATTTGTAGAATGTACTCTTAGATTAGAAAGGAACTAATTTTCATTTGTCTTTGATTGTGAAGGGGGGATTTATGTGGTCTTAAGGCTAGATGTGTTGTAGTGTTCATTAATGGAAGACAAGTATAATTAATGCACCCTTTTAGCTATCATGATCAATGTGTATTTAAAACATAAAAAGGGATTAATTGTCACTTTGTTCAATAGTCACAGTGTGTTCTACAAGTAAAGTTATTACTTTGGTTGTCACTTGGCCTAGAAATTAGTTTGTTATTCAAATATGATGAAGTTCCCTTCTCAAACTTGATCTAGTTTGGGTTATCTTGTAGATAACCTGACAGGTTTTGATGCTATGATACTCTTCATTTTGGTGCCCTAGGTTGGTAGTTAAATTTTGGATTTTTTTGTATTTCATTTCCTTTGCAAGTCACATTCCCTAGTTGTCTTTTTTATAGGGTCTTCCTTTCTTTTTCTTATTTTGTTCCTTCTTTTTGTTCTATTTTTCCACTTCAACATGGTTTTATTTACTTGCAAGTGCATGGATCCTCTTTTGGTCAAGTCTAAAAGAATGTTCATCCTTTTGCTAGTTTTCATTTGGGTAGAGCTACTTCATCTCCACCCTCGATGCATCATTTGGTCTGGTGGTACAAGGTCTATTCCTCTTGTTTCCTTTGAGCATTTTCTCTATCAAAGGTTGGTCTCTTTCATCTAGGTACTCTTTGGTTCCCTTTTTTGATCCTAGTTTATTTTTAGGAGTGAGGTTGGATCTCACGGGGTGAGTTTTCTTCTACTTAGCCAAGGCAGTTTACATGCATACCTCCATAGGTGCTTGAGTGGTATTTTTTTGGCTTTGAAAGATGCAAAGTACAAACATGTTGTTTCTATTACCTATACATGTGAAACCCTGACCTTTTTAGGATGAGCAAAACATTCTTGGTATCCTACTAGTGAACTTGTAATATTTGGGTGGTAGTATGTAATAAATTTTTTCTTTTTCTCTCTTGCTTATCTTGATGCAACATTCTTCCTTAGACTGAGCACCTTGCATCATTCATGATGTATTTATTAGTATTTCAAATTTTAAATGATTGTCACATCAAAAGTACTTAGAATTTGATAGTCCCATGTGTCACAAAAGTGGATGTTGAATAGTGGTCTTGTCAACCTTGTAAGGACAACTCAACATCATGAGCCATGTTGCTAGAAGTCTTTCTTGGGAAACATGCATCTTTGGGTTTTTAGTATAAGAGAAAATGATACAATTTTGGGTTCCAAAAATTGTATACAAAATGGTTTGACATTCATAACATTGTAGGTTCTCAAGATTTGAGGATTTCTTTACCTTTTTTCTTGTGAGATATAATTTTCATGTTCCCAAGGTATGGCTTCCAACTACCATTTTTCTTTATTATTTGTTAGATTCTATACTTGTTCAGAATCTTTGGTTCTGCTTTCGTTCCCTATGTGGCGTAGTTATCCTTTTACAAGGATGAGAAGGTGAAGGACCTCCAAAATCTTAGAGATCTTAAAATATGATAAATGAATAAATTATTGGAAAGAGGATTAGAGTAGTAACAAATGCCTAGTCTCCATAGGAACTAATGAATATTGGATTTGGAGGTTTGGAAAAATTATTTGTTTATCATGGATGTGTTGCCCCACTTTTAAACCATATTCAAATTTTGCAAAGTGGAGGATTTAACTCATACTGTGATTAGTCCAGTCGAGTTAGTTGGTCCTTCCTTTTTCCTTTTCCTGCATTATATAGCCAGGTGAGTGTTCCTTATTGTCATGAGTCATGCAGGAAGTCTAGATCCTTACTTGATGAAGATTCTTGAATAATGCTACCTCAGATGAATTTACTTGTAGCTCATTTGATCCAAGTATAAAGAGAGATGAACTGGCAAAAAATCAAGTTTCTTCTTTTCCTTAGCGAGTTTTCGCACCCTGAAGGTGAAACTCTGCAGAGATCTATAAATGCTATTTGTTAGCTAAAAAAAGGAAAGGTGAGTCATAATATGGATGGATCATTCAATTATTATGATGTTTTCATAGTGGGAATCACTCAGAACTCACTAGGATGATCAGAATAAGCATCGGCGAAAAAATCAAAAATAGCTTCCCCTTTGGTGGGTTTCGAACCAAGAAGTAAGTTTTTCAAAAAGGCCTAAATAGAAGGGTAAAGTTACTAGTGGGCCCCATTTTTTTGCTTGCAAAGCCTTTTTTATGTTTTTTGAAGGTTTATAGTAAAGTGCTTAAGGCAGAAAAGGTAAAGCAAAAGTGTAAGCGAAAAAATGGAAATCACCTTCTCCATTGCGGGTTTTCTACCCTCGAGGGAAATTTTCCACATCTAATGAAAAATCACTATTGCAAGCATGATAAGTGTTTGAATTGATCACAAGATGTGATGGGATAGAAATGGAAGCAAATTAGTTAAATTTGTAAGGATATTTTGAGCAAAATCTAGCCAAGCAGATTTTTTCCCAGGGAGTACTCCTTTCTTGTTTTTTTGAAACTAGATGAAAACGGAAAGGTAAGTCAATAATAAAGGAGATTTACCATTGGGCCAATGAAAACTGTGAAATGACAAGGAGAAATCCGTTAGAACCCTTACATTTACTAATCCAATGGATTTGTCCTTAAATTCGCTCATGTGGCGCGGATTGTAGAATTTAATAGGCAGATTAAGGGTTTTCATATAAACAAGAATCTAACAAAAATTCAAATCACTGATTTACTGTTATACTATTATATTGAATAGTGCTTTTGAAAAATTTCAAAATTTAGGGTTCTTTTCTCTACATTATCACAATTGTTGAATTTCTATCATTCTATATCAGGCAAGATGACATCAAGATTCTCTGGTTTTGATGGGCTAGGTGGAATCAAATCAACATGGTAGAGTATCTTTGATACTTCATTATGTTTCTTTGATATGCAAGATTTTCAGAGAAGGCTTAGAACTAGTCCAATTCACCCTGTAATGGAGAAACTCCTTGGAAGTGGACTGGTGGAAGCAGCTGGGTTTCCTGTCACAGTACAAGCTCTAGAGCTAATTGTGGAATGTATCAATCATTACAACCTGGACACCAAACAGATCCTTTTGCCTGATCAAACGGTATTGATTTCAATTGATAGGCAAGCAATGGTGAACTGTCTGTGAATTTTGAAATGAGAGGAGTTCTCTGAGCTAACAATCAGAGGAGCCATGTTTGAATTCTCCCTGAGGAAGATGGTGTGGAAAAAGGAGATCATGAACTCTTGGTTCGAAAAGCCCAGGGGAGAAAAAAGCAAGGTCCCTAAAACCCTATTTGGCATGGATCTTAAGCCCAAAATTGTGGATATTTTGGTCCTCTTGCATCAACTAAAAGGTGAGGTAGAAGCACCCAATTTTATAGAACAATACTTCTTTATGGTGCAAATTATTTTCTTAGAGACACAGTATGTTGAATGGGCATTTGAAGTTAGTGAACATCTTTCTAGGGCTCTCAGTGTAGCCAAGTTTTATACTTTGTTTTGTATGTCATCTATCTTGATATATATGTTGGATTCCCTACAATTGTGGCCGATACTCCCCAAAATAGAGAATTTTCTCAAAGACATAAAAAGCTATGAGTTTTATCCATGCTTGTAGTTACAGAATAGCTATGCAGAGTATATTCAGGTTAATGATGCATTCACTATGAGAATCTGTAGGGAACTCCAAGGGTGTCTAGAGTGGAGGTTCAAACCAGAAGCAATGGCGGTCATCAACCAGTTTGGCTATTATTTTATTCAATTCTCATCTTTCTCTTATTTGCGTGTTGTAGTGTTTGACAGATTTCCCTTGAAGTTGCCTAGATATCCAGATGATATGATCGTGCTCATCGAGATTGTTAGGCAAGCAATCCAAGTAAATGTATTGAGTGCCAATTTGAAAAAGAAAGGGTATGAATTCTCCATAAAAGTTGGAGCTTATAGTTGTGAATCTAGATTTGACGCAAAGAACATACTCAAAGCATTCGAGAACAAATACGGACTAGAGGAGTATGAAGTGATAAGGCCCATGTTTGATCCAAATGGGTATGCTAGAGATGTGCTTCAAATTGGAAGTGTCATCAAACATGTAACTACTATAGAAGATTACTGGGCTGAGTACAGAGATGAGCTAAAGAGTCGAGACCATGCCTTTGCTAGACTCACAGTAGATCAAATAAAGACCTATGGCATTGAGTTGGATGTGGAAGGCTAGAAGATGATGGCCAAAATATGTATAGTAATACATATTTGACCAAATTGAGAAACATCCCAATCAACTCTGAGCCGTGTGTAAATATAGAAGAAGATATTGATGTTATGATGGCCCAAATCATAAAGAGAATCGAGAAATGGGTTGAGTGGACAACAAAAAAGAGCCAGAGAAGGAGCAAGACTACTCAAGCTTCTCCGACTGCTGCTACTCCCACTTCCTCTCAAAGTGCCACACCCAGTGTTACAACTTTGACTACTCAAGGGCTGGCTCAATTTGCAGGAGGAGGTGATCAACCCCTGGAGAAGAATATTTTGATAGCTCCAACTTGCTAAGGAGGTTCTCTACCAGTGATTGGAGCTCAAGCTAGTACTGAAGAAAAAGGGATAGAAGAGCTGAAAGATGGAACCACCGCTCCACCCTCACCTCCTCACACCACTCCAACTCCATCTCCACATGCTACTCCAATTCCATCCCCCCGTGTTACCCTAGTTTCATCACCTCATCATAGCCCAACTCCATCTATAGGTTCTTCTCTTTTAAAGCCAACTGGTTCACCCACCCAAATAGTAGAGATTGGAGATGATAAGAGAAGTAGCAACGAGTCCACTAAATCTAATGAAGCTGCAAAGAGAACTCAAGAGGAAGAGAATGTCTCAAGATACGAAGAACCCCTTCTCTGCAACAACAGTAGAAATGACTCCAGTAAAGAAGAAAATGTTTAGCATACAGTCACTTGGAATGGCTTCTAAGGTGATTGGTATAGAGTCCTAATTTGACAAAACCTTAGAAAGAAAAAGAAAGAGGAAAGATGAAAGTGTTCCTACAAAGGATGTTGTGTCTCAAGCGATACGCTCTGGATCAGCCATACTAAAAGCTAAGAAGCAAAAAAATTTGTCCATACTTGGGCAGGATCTAGAAACTAGACATTTGACTATGGAGATTGCAAAACCAAATAAAATAGGGTGGATTGAGGAGATGACGCTTGAAGAGTTCACTTTGCATTCAATTGATCTTGGAGAGCTAGACATGATACAAAAGTTGGCTTATGGAGATCAAGCAATGAGATAATAGAAGGCCAGTTAGAAAACCTCAATTTATCAAAGATTAAGATGAAAGCTAAGATAGAAGAACTCAAAATATTTATAAGGCAGCTAGTTGTTCCATTGGAAACCATTACTGGTGTGCCTACTACTGAAAATCCTATAGTAGAGGAAGTGCAAGCTTTCATCTCACAACTCCAGAAAGATAGACATTTTGGTCAGATTGGGAAAGAGTGGATTAATAAACTCAATGCAGATGGAGTCACTCTAATTGGTCAAATTGGGAATGTTATCCTTCGATTGGAGACTGCGAAAGATAATATCTCATCTAATCAACACACTTTGACCATAGAGAAAGCCAGATGTGATGAGTGTATTTCTCTCCTGAAAATGATTATCCAAATGAAGGCAAAGGAGGTGGTTGAAGTAAAGATTTTGAAGAAAGGAACTAGACCCTTGTTTGAATGGCTCCAGGGTATGCAATTCAAGCTAGAGATAATTCAAGAAGCTGCAAAAGGACTCAAGGAAATAGAAGATAAAGTGAAGAGAACTCAAGATAGGGCATTTGAACTGATGAAAGGATTACACACTGATCCACAAACTAGCGGTCAAGGGAGAGCCCTTATTGGAGTAGAGGTAATGAAGAACAACTTCTCCATGTATTTAAGTAACTTGTTAAGCATTCAAAATAGAGTGACTGAGCTACAACACTAGGTGGATGCATACACGTAGCTATTGAAGAATTGATAGGACATCTAAATTCTGTGAAAGAGTTGGCTTGAGAACAGTCCAAATGGCTCTTAAGATTCACTAATGTACACGTGCCTACTCATGAGGAATTAGTTCCCATTATAGTTGCTTCTAAGGCATATAGGGCGAAAGTTGAAAAGGGAAAGAAGTCTAAATGATTCGATGATGCCTCCTTTTCACTTTCTTTTGCAGCTTCTACCAATTTTGTAAATTTTGTAATATGATAAACTAGCATCTTGCCATTTTTCTCCTTAGAAGATGAACCGATTAAAATTCCTATTGTAATGGTCATCTCTCAAAATCTATATGTATGAAGTTGAAAGATTAATGAAGGGTAAAAATTTTTTTGTTGTGAAGTACTGTATGTTGGAGAGAAAATTGAATGGTATTTTATTTCAAATCATTTTCCATTCCAGTACGTATTGTGATTAATTATTATTTCCTTTCTGTATCGCAGAGAACCAAGGAAGAACATATTTTCATTCCCCTCGTTTTCCAGAATACAAATGACTGTAATAAGCATTGTTATAATTCATTTGACGAAAGTATTTTGTTAGTTTTTCTCGGTTCATCAGTTGTATTTGAAATTTGAGTTTGACTTAGTTTAGCATTAGTTGATTATGCAAATGGGTTTATGGATTCATAAGATGTGTGGCTACATGAATCTATATTAGTATTGAGAAGTTATTATATGCCTGAGTTGGATTTAATCTAGGTCTAACTTGGTTATTCCTCTACTGTTCTTGGGTTAAGAACATACCAAAAAGTAGTTGAGGAAGAAAACAAAATTCATTGCAAATTTGTTTTAGGGAGCTGTACCTATCAATTCAGAGGAAAGCTAAATTATTCACAAGATTCTTTCCAACTATTTGTGATCAAATATTGTTCTTAATTGGGTAATAAAGAGTAATAATATAAAGAACAAATCTGTTTACCAACAGATTTTTGGTGACTCTATTGGGGACACGAACAATCGCTTGATCAAAAAGCCTATGTCATGAGGAAAAATGGTACTACCTCATGAAAACATAATCCCAGTGCTCCAACCTAACCTTGGTTTTCAAGATGACCAAGAAGATATAATTTCATCCCTTAACACATTTGTTTGGAGGCACCGAAGGAACACTAAACATTATCGGAATGCTAGCTAGGTATTAGAGGAGGAAGAAAGAAGAGCTGAAGCCTTTGAAAGAGCTATTCAAAGGAGAGAAATTCAAAGAGCGGAAAGACAATTAAGATAGTATGCTTAGAGTTAAATTAGACCTAGCATCCTGGAACAATTTAGGTTCCTCAGAAGTACCAAAGAACAGGGTGGGTAAGATTTCACTTTTCATAAACTAACAGAGCTCAACTTTCTTATTTTAGAAGTTCCAAAAAGGAAAGGTGAAGGTAAAAGTTAGAGTATAATCCCTTCCCCTATTAGAAATCAAGATGCCAGCACTTCACATTCCACTTGTCAGGTGTTAGCACTTCATGGAGTTACTGCACCTCCAGTTGTTAATTTTCTATCGTATACTGCTAGAACAATCATGGCTGCTCCATGGGCTATAGCAATAGGGCTGTTAGCACTAAATTCTTATCATCCACTCCCAGTTGGCTCAAGGAATAATTTCCCTAAATTCATAGGTGATGGGAAAGTCACTATAGATGAACACATTAAAGACTTCTTTGTAGCTACCCATATATTAGGGGTGGGACATGAAGATGTTGTTGTAAGATTGTTCATAGAGACCCTTATAGATAGTGCATTAAACTGGTTTTATCATTTAGTTGATGGTTCAATAATTGATTGGGACACGATGAGAACTGAATTTGAAGCCAAATTCAAAATTGTAGAAGATGAACACGCCTTGTTAACATAGTTGACTTCAATTAAGAAGCAACCCACTATGAGCATGAGGGATTTTGTTGCCAATTTTAATAAGATTAATAGCAAAATTTCTACTATTGATAGACCCACACCTAGACATCTAAAAACTTTCTTTATTAGTGCTATGCCTCCAAATATCAATTATGATCAGAGAAGAGCACACCCGACTAATTTGGATGATGCACAGAAGAAAGCTATTGAATGTGAGGATGATTTAATTTCCACGGGAAAATGGAAATGAGAACTTCAAACTAAGGGGAGTTCTAGTAATACCACATCATCAGAAGACATGATTCAGAAGTTGTCTAATGAACTAGTAGCAATGAAAAAGAAATTACCCAAATTCAATGGCTCTTATCAACAGAATTACCAAAACTCACCAAGAAGAAGCAATGAAAGTAGATTCTTGCAACTTATAGGTTCACAACCTAGGTTGAAAGTCAAAGCAGCACCGAAAAAGGAAATATGTGCATCTTTCATTTGACCATAGATCATGACAGTGAGAATTGTCTAGAGACTGTTTGTATGATGCAGTTGTTATCTACTAATGAATTAAATATTGCATCTTCATGTTTAGAACCTGATTCTTGTTCAAATGGTGGCTTTGGAAATTTATTTTTGGAATGTGAATTAGATTCTGAATCAAAAGGTGAGTGTTATGCAACTATTGATGAAACTTCATACACAGTACTTACCCATGGACAAAGGATGAAGAATCAAGCCTCTAGTCATACTCACAGAGATGACTTCGATCCTTCTATGAGTAAGGTACATACTGATCAAGAAATATCCACTTCACAAATGGGTAAGGAAAAGACATCTTTTGATTTCATTCAATTTTGTGAGGAGTCAAAAGTTCAAATTTCCACTATTGATTATTTAAAGTCACATCCTTCTGAGTTAAAGAGATTAGTGGATAGATGTAAAGGGGGTATCTCACACTTGAATCATAATGTGACTATTGAAATTGAAGATGAAAACTTAATATCTAGCTTGTTTAATCAAGAAGATTCTACTATTTTAGCAACCTCCCCTAGACAGAAGCCTGAACCTTTTTATATTTCATTGTACATAATTGGATGTAAACTTAGTAATTGCATAATAGATTTAGGTGCATCAGATAATGTTATGCCATATTTCGTAGCTAAAGCCTTGGGACTCAATATTACTAAAGTGCATGGGAGATGTTATTCTATGGATGCCAAACAAGTCCCTTTACTTGGACAGATCAAAGATGCTCAAGTAGCCTTAGCTTCACATTTGAAAAAGAAACTCCTATTGACTATCCTAGTAGCTGATATCCCAGCAAGCTATGGACTTCTATTAAGTAGAAGTTTTTGTCGAGACTTGGGAGGAGAAATAAAACTAGATTGGTCTCAAGGAGTGATACCTATTGGGAATAAGAAGGTCAAATTGGAACTTGAAGAAAAAGAAAAGTTCACAGTTTTGAAATTAGATGATCCTAAAGCTCAAATTCTATATCAAGAACTAGAATTCGACAACTATATGTTGTTTACTGAAGAAGGTATAAATGAACAAATAGATGAAAATCAAGGTGATAAAATTCCAAATGAAAACAAAAATGTACCAGGAATATTTACACTTGAATTTGACAAAAGTTGTACCTCTTCAGGATCTAGAGTAGGTGTAGTATTGATATCCCCATAAGGAGAATCTGAACCTATGGCTTTCAAATTGGAATTTGGGAATATGAATAATACTGTAGAATATGAGGCTTTATTATTGGGAATAATGTTAGCAAAGGAAAGAGGGATAAAGATTTTAAAAGCTCAAGGTGATGCCGAGCTTATTGTAAAGCAAGTAAAAGGGTAGTATTCTATTAAAACCATAAGCTTAAAAATTATAGGAATAGAGTCTGGGATGAGATTGAAGGTTTGGATGCTTTTTCTATTGAATTAGCTCCAAGGGAGATGAATACCAAAGATGAGTCAGAAATTTTTGCCTCTTTATTGCTCCCTCATCCAGATTTCAAAGACAAAAAGTACCAAATCAAAATTGTATATTAATCTGCCATCCTAGAAAACACAAAATCTTGGCAAGTCTTCAATGATGACAAGAGTTTGCAGATGTTTTTAGAGAATGAAAAATCTAGTTTTGAATGTGATTCCAGTGGAGGTGATCATGAAAGCTCTAATGTAATTCAGAAACAGGGTCAAAACAGAGAAGTTTTGCTAAAAGGTAATACCATTCCTCCATATTTTGTGGCTTTAGAAATTTTTTTAATAGACATGATGCTTACATAAAGCAAAAGCAAGTGGAAAAGGGACCTACCACAGGTGAATATGGAGTTAACATTGGAGACATTCATAATCCCAAACTGATTAACATTGGGAAGTGTTGTTCACTTGAAGAAAAAGAGGCCGCAAAACATCTATTTATGGAGTATAGAGAATTTTTTTCTTGGAGTTATGAAGATTTGAAAAGCTATAGAGATGGGAAGGTAAAACATCAAATTCTGCTTAAACCTGATGCAATCCCTTTCCGGCAAAAATAGAGGAATTATAATCCTAAGGTTGTAGATGCCATTTTTTGGGAGGTAGATAAGATGTTGAAGGTGAGGATAATTTATCCCATTCACTACTCCACCTGGGTAGCCAATATAGTACCCGTCAGAAAGAAGAATGGAGAGATAAGGATCTGTGTTGATTTATGCAATTTGAACCAGGCATCTCTAAAAGATAACTTCACTCTCCCTAGTATGGATTACATACTAAAAATGGTAGTGGGATCTGAAATGATGTCTATGCTAGATGGATTCTCAGGTTACAATCAAGTTAAAGTAGAAGAGAAAGATCAACATAAGACAACATTCACTACCCCTTGGGGTACATTCACAAATCAAAAAATTCCTTTTGGGCTTATTAATGCTAGTGCTACATTCTAAAGGTGCATGAGTAAGACATTCACTGATTTGAAAGACCAAATCATAGTCATATATTTGGATGACCTCATTGTGTTCTCAAGAAAAAGAAAAGATCATATGGAAGATTTAAAGAAAGTACTACAGAAGTGTAGAGAGCATGGAATATCTCTTAACCCAAAGAAGTCAGTTT
The DNA here is from genome assembly GCA_028749045.1 of Cupressus sempervirens. Lineage (NCBI taxonomy): Eukaryota > Viridiplantae > Streptophyta > Pinopsida > Cupressales > Cupressaceae > Cupressus > Cupressus sempervirens. The sequence goes on along the minus strand of CM053793.1, from coordinate 249,775,751 downwards.
TTTGTGTGATAGAAGGAAAGCTTTTGGGTCATATAGTGTCTGAGGAAGGTATTAGAATCAACCTTGAAAGAGTAGAGGCTATTCAGAGATTAAGTCTACCCTCAAACAAAACAGTGGTTAAGTCTTTTTTTGGACAGGTAAATTTTCTCAGAAGATTTGTGCCTAATTTCATAGAAACTACTAAACATATAGTAGACATGATGAAAGGAAATTAAAAATTTAAATGGAATGAGGTAGGAAAGCAAGCTTTTCAAGATATAAAAAATGCTATTGCCCATACACCAGTTTTGAGTCATCCAAATTATAAACGAGATTTCTTTATTTATTGTTATGGTTCTGAGCATACTTTATCTGCAATATTAATGCAAGATAATGATGAAGGGGTACAAGCTCCTATAGCTTTTATGAGCATACCTTTGAAAAATCGTGAACTAAAATATTCACATATTGAGAAGCATGCTTATGCAGTAGTCAGAGCACTTAAGAATTTTTGGTTTTATATCTTACATTCACACTCTGTCATCTTTGTCCCAGATGTAGTAGTAAAAAGTGTACTAACACAATAGGATATAGGTTGCAATTTCAAAGGAGCATGGATAGAAAAGATATAGGAATATGATATTGAGATTAAACCTACAAAGCTAATAAGAGGGAATCCTTTATGTAAGGCAATTGTAGAGAACAAAATCATTGGAGAGTCAGAAGAATTGGGTGAGAAATAGTTGGTGTTAGCTATAAGTCTCCATGATCCATGGTTTGAAAACATCATTTACTTTTTAACATATGGTGAATGTCCAGAAGGCCTAAATGCAAAGCAAAGAAGGGACCTTAAACTGAAAGCAGCTAAATATGTGAGCTAGGATGGTAAGATTTTCAAAAGAGCTATTGATGGTAGTTTCCTTAGGTGTGTAGATAAGCAACAACAAGAAAAGTTGTTGAAGACATTTCATGATGAATCATGTGGTGGACATTTCTCTTCCTTAGTCACAACATTTAAAATACTAATGCAGTGTTATTACTGGCTTGGGATGTTTAAAGATGCATATGCTTGGGTAGCAAAGTGTGAAAAGTGAAAAATGTTCTCTGGACATCCCCAACTAGCTACCCTACCATTGAGACCTGTTATCATAGAAGGACCTTTTCAACAATGGGGCCTTGATTTTATTGGTCCTATTAATCCAACATCTAGTGCTGGTCATCAATATATAATAATAGTAACTGACTACTTCACTAAATGGGTAGAAGCTAAAGCTACAAAGAAGACTACTTTTGAGGTGGTGTGTGGATTCATAAAAGAGAACATTTTGGTCAGGTTTGGTGTTCCTATCAAACTAGTGATGGATAATTCATCTTACTTTTCTTCAATAGAAATTACTGATTTTTGTTTTGAGTATGGGATCACCATTGGTCATTCATCTAATTATTTCCCTCAAGGGAATGGCCAAGCATAATCTAGTAATTGAACTTAATTAATATTGTGAAGAAACTAGTTTCAGATAATCAGAACACCTGGCATAAGAAACTTCATGAGGCGCTCTAGGAAAAAAAAGTGACACCCAAAAAGGCATTCGATATTTCCCCTTTTGAATTGGTTTCTGGAACTGAAGCTAATCTACCTCTACCTCTAGAGTTAGTGACTAGTAAAATTAGAATAGTAATTGAAGATAATGTCTATAAAGATGGTCTGGAGAAAAGGATCCTATATCTGAGCAAACTTGAAGAAGAAAGGAGAGAAATTATAGACCATATCACACAGCATCAGATATGAGTGAAAGAACTATTTGATAAGAGAACAAGACCATGAAAATTCATGGTGGGAGACAGTGTGCTACTTTGGGACAAAAGAAAGGCTCTGAAAGGGATACATAAGAAGTTTGATACTCTGTGGAAAGGTCCATTTAGAATTCACCAAACATTTGAGAATAACTCTTTCAAATTGGCTTATGAGGATGGTGAAGTACTCCCCCTGACTTACAATGGTCAGGATTTGAAGCTCTATCAAGTTTCAAATTGAAAATAGGTAACCCCTATAGTGTACTATAGTTAAACCTAGTGTCCTATGTGTGCCTTAGTTAGCCTTTTCCTTTTTGTTCTCTTTTTCTTGTTCCCTTTTCTTTTTGTTTTAGTGTTCATTGTGTTGCCACCTTTTATATCCTTTTGCGAAACTAGAGATTTTGAGTTCCTCACTTGGGTATACTCTACCCAAGTCCCCAGTTAGAGCCAACTATTGCCCCACTTTTTAACCATATTCCAATTTTGCAAAGTGGAGGATTTAACTCATACTATGATTAGTCCGGTCGAGTCAATTGGTCCTTCCTTTTTCCTTTTCCCGCATTATATAGCCGGGTGGGTGTTCCTTATTGTCATGAGTCATGCAAGTAGTCTAGATCCTTACTTGATGAAGATTCTTGAATAATGCTACCTCAGATGATTTTTTTTGCAACTCATTTGATCCAAGTATAAAGAGAGTTGAACTGGCAGAAAATCAAGTTTCTTCTTCTCCTTAGCGAGTTTTCGCACCCCGAATGTGAAACTTCATAAAGATCTATAAATACTATTTGTAGGCTAAAACAAGGAAAGGTGAGTCATAATATGGATGGATCATTCAAGTATTATCATGTTTTCATAGTGGGAATCACTTAGAATTCACCAGGATGATCAGAATAAGCATTGGCAGAAAACTCAGAAATAGCTTCTCCTTTGGCGAGTTTTGAACCAAGAAGTAAGTTTTTTGAAAAGGCCTAAATAGAAGGGTAAAGTTACTACTGGGCCCCATTTTTTCACTTGCAAAGCCTTTTTTATGTTTTCTGAAGGTTTATAGTAAAGTGCTTAAGGCAGAAAAGGTTAAGCAGAAGCGTAAGCGAAAAAATGGAAATCGCCTTCTTTATTACAAGTTTTCTACCCTCGAGGGCAATTTTTTGCATCTAATGAAAAATCTTCACTAAAAGCATGGTAAGTGTTTGAATTGATCAAAAAATGTGTTGGGATAGAAATGGAAGCAAATTAGTTAAATTTGCAGGGATATTTTGAGCAGAATCTAGCCAAGCAGATTTTTCCCCAGGGAGTACTCCTTTCTTGTTTTTTCGAAACTGGATGAAAATGGAAAAGTAAGTTAGTAATAAAGGAGATTTACCATTGGGCCAATGAAAATTGTGAAATGAAAAGGAGAAATCCATTAGAACCCTTACATTTACTAATCCAATGGATTTGTCCTTAAATTTTCTCATGTGGCGCGGATTGTAGAATTTAACGAGCAAATTAAGGGTTTTCATATAAAGAAGAATCTAATAGAAATTCAGATCACTACTTTACTATTATACTATTATATTAAATATTGCTTCTAAAAAACTTCAAATTTTAGGGTTTGTTTCTCTACATTATCACAATTTTTGAATTTCTATCATTCTATATCAGGCAAGATGGCATCAAGATTCTCTAGTTTTGATGGGCTGGGTGGAATCAAATCAACATGGTAGAGTATCTTTTATACTTCATTACATTTCTTCGATATGAAATATTTTTAGAGAAGGCTTAGAACTGAGCTGATTCACCCTATAATAGAGAAACTCCATAGAAGTGGACTGGTTGAAGCACTTGGGTTTCCTATTGTAGTACAAGGTCCAGAGCTAATTGTCAAATGTATCAATCATCACAACCTAGACACCAGGAAGATCCTTTTGCCTAATCAAATGGTATTGATTTCAATTAATAGGCAAGTGATGGTGAACTATCTATAGATTCTAGAATGAGAGGAGTTCCCTAAGCTAACAATCAGAGGAGCCATGTTCGAATTCTTCCTGAGGAAGATGGTGTGGTGGAAGGAGATCATGAACTCTTGGTTCGAAAAGCCCAGGGGAGAAAAAAGTAAGGTCCCTAAAATTGTATTTGGCATGGATCTTAAGCCTAGAATTGTGGATATTTTGATCCTCTTACATTGACTAAAAGGTGAGGTAGAAGCACTCAATTTTATAGAACAATACTTCTTTATGGTGTAAATTATTTGCTCAGACACACAGTATGTTTACTGGGCATTTGAAGTTAGTGAACATTTTTCTAGGGCTCTCAGTGCAGCCAAGTTTTATACTTTATTTTATATGTCATTTGTCTTGATATATATGTTGGCTTCCCTACAATTGTGGCTGGCACTTCCAAGAATAGAGAATTTTCCTGAAGATGCAAAAAGCTATGAGTTTTATCCATGCTTACAGTTACAGAATAGCTATGCAGAGTATATTCGGGTTAATGATGCATTCACTATGAGAATCTGTAGGGAACTCTAAGGGTGTCTGGAGCAGAGGTTCAGCCTAGAAGAAATAGCAGTCATTAGCAAGGACTCAAGGAAATAGAAGATAAAGTGAAGAGAACTCAAGATAGGGCATTTGAGCTGATGAAAGGATTACACACTGATCCACAAAACTAGCAGTGAAGGGAGAGCCCTTATTGGAGTAGAGGTAATGAAGAACAACTTCTCCATGTATTTAAGTAACCTGTTAGGAATGGCTTCAAGTGTTCAAAATAGAGTGATAGAGCTACAAACACTAGGTGGATGCATACACGTAGTTGCTGAAGAATTGAAAGGACATCTAAATTCTATGAAAGAGTTGGCTCGAGAACACTCCAAATGGCTCTTAAGATTCACTAATGTACATGTGCCTAGTCATGAGGAATTAGTTCCCATTATAGTTGCCACTAAGGCATATAGGGCAAAATTTTAAAAGGGAAAGAAGTCTAAATGATTCGATGATGCCTCCTTTTCACTTTCTTTTGCAGCTTCTACCAATTTTGTAAATTTTGTAATATGACAAACTAGCATCTTGCCATTTGTCTCCTTAGAAGATTAACTGATTAAAATTCCTATTGTAACGGTCATCTCTCAAAATCTATATGTATGAAGTTGAAAGATTAATGAAGGGTCGACAAAATTTTTGGTGTGAAGTACTGTATGTTGGAGAGACAATTGAATTGTATTTTATTTCAAATCATTTTTTGTTCCAGTACGTATTGTGATTAGTTAGTATTTCCTTTTTGTATCATAGACAACTAAGGAAGAACAAAGTTTCATTCCCCTTGTTTTCCAGAATATAAATGAATGTAATAAGCATTGTTATAATTCATTTGACAAAAGGATTCTGTTAGTTTTTCCCAATTCATCAGTTGTATTTCAAATTTGAGTTTGACTTAGTTTAGCATTAGTTGATTATGCGAATGGATTTATGGATTCATAAGATGTGTGGGTACATGAATCTATTTCAGTATTGAGAAGTTATTATTTTCCTGAGTTGGATTTAATTTAGGTCTAACTTGGTTATTCCTCTATTATTCTTGGGTTAAGAACATACCACAAAGTAGTTTAGGAAGAAAACAAAATTCATTGCAAATTTGTTTTAGGGAGCTATACCTATCAATTCAGAGGAAAGCTAAATTATTCACAAGAGGCTTTCCAACTGTGTGTGATAAGATATTGTTCTTAATTGGGTAATAAAGAGTAATAATATAAAGAACAAATTTGTTTACCAATAGGATGGAAAAATAACGTTATTAGAAAGGGAGGCCACCTAATAAAAAGGATATCTAAAAATAAAGGTGGGAAGATGAATCCCCAATGGGTCTAGGGAAGCTAGATCCTAATATCCAAACCATGAAAGGATCACATGTCAAAATAGGAGGTGAGGCTTCCCCAAAATGGAAGTGCTACAAGAAATGATTTAGAAAAGGGAATAATGCTTGCATGATCAACACTTTGCAAAGGTAGATCCAAAATTCTTATCTTCCTGGGTTGATGAGTTGTCTCCTTCTACTTTTGACCCTTTTAGTGTTATGAGGTGGGATGGTGCACAACAAGGACTCCCCTATAAGAAATACTTTTAGCATACAAGAATCCATTTTTCCAACTTCAATAACTACTTAGTGTTAGTTTCACTTACTTCTGGAGGCACCACAACTTGAAAAAACATAATCCAAAATCTAGGAATTCCTTTTCCTTGTGACTTGGTTGGTTGAGCTTGTATTATGTGGTAGTCAATAAGCTATGTTTCGTCCTCAAAGATCTTGGAACTTAAATCATTTTGATGCATAGGAAAATGGGCATAATTTCCTTACAAATCTTTCCTTTTGCTGCCAATGTGGCCAATCAACTTATCAATTACGCAGTGGTAAGTAAATGATGATAGATAAAGAATACCCTTTTTCAACTATGCATTTCCATGAATACTGGATGCATTTAAGGTTAGAGAAGTGAAGTGATCTTATTAATCCATGGGTACCTTGAGGAGATAACTGATAGGGATGTGATAGAAAAGGCATGAAAAAATCAATATTTATGGACTAGATTTTCTTTGGGAAATCTCTTCCCTCATCCTTGCTTCTTTCTATCCTTTCATGGGTTTTTAAGTATAATTTCCTCTTTTTCAATATGTTTTTTTGGTGAAGATGGTAGTAGATTTAGTAAGTCTTATAAATAAAGGTGGTAGGTGAATTAGTTAGGGCAAGAAATTTATTGTCTAAGTGCTATAGATAGTAGTCTATAAATAAAAAGATCACCTACCATTCTTGGGTTGGTAAGATTAAGGATTTTATCTTCCATTTCATTGTAATACCATCATTACTAATGAAGTAGTAGCACCCTTTTCTTTTGAAATTTGGCTTCCTTTGGAGCTTTGTTTGGCTTAGTACTTGTGGGTATTTTAAGTTGTTATTAAAATAGAGGAATCTTGGAGTGATTTTTATGGGATTCATTTGTCTTAGAAAAAAGTGACATCTTTATTTTTTATTAATGTTATACTCCTTGGCTTGGATAAAAGTAAATGATCTTGTTTACTTGATACTATTTCATTTTCCATACTTAGTAATGTTAGATTGATTGACTGAGCATGTATTTGAGTTCTCTTACCATTCAAGCATATATTGTTGATAGCAACTGTGAAAAAGTAGACTATAGGTAGGTTAAATCTCTAACTTTGTACATTCTTTGTTTTCTATCATTTTCTTACAGTAACCCTATTTTGGTTCAATCCAATGATATTTGGCCCAACCTAGTTCACATGATTCTCCACCAAAATCCTATGTACGCAAAGACTCATTGAAGACTCCATCCACCTTATTATAAATATAATCACAACCCTCATCCAAATTTTCCTATTCCTTGCAAGATCAAGAATTGATATATAGGAGCTTGGGAGTCAAGAGTTCCTCTCTTTTCTCTTTCAGGCAATATTGGTTGAACATTCTAGTTTAATGATAATTATTACTCTGTTGGTAGTTCCTGAAACAAAGTTCTATAAATAGATGAATGAAAATAGAAGGGGGGTATCTTGAGCCTTCACACAAATAGATTGTATTGTATTAGTGAGTCTTTACATCATTCGATCTTGTGTAGTGTAAAAATTAGCCAAGGAAAGTTTGAGTTAGTTGACTCCATTTGATTTTGGCTTTAGATTTGAAGACACTGACTAGTCTCCATCTAATAAAAGTTTAACAAGTATCATAGCCCTCAAAATTTGTGCCAACTTATCTCTTTCTTTGTGACACTCCTTCAACAGTTGTGGTCATTAGTTTTCCCCATAGAGTTTGTAGAACTTAGACCCATGGTTTGAAATAAGAAAAACAAGAAGAAGAATAAGAAGGATAAGGCCATTAGGCCCCAAACTACAACCATTAATTAATGTGTAATTGTTTCCTAATTACCCCCAATGAAAATGGCTATTCCACAATAGTTAGCATCTCTCAGGGGATAGTTATCACCTTTGGTAACTTTCCCTATGATGCACAACCTACCATCATATCTTGAGAAACATTTCTTAAAATATGAAAATCTAGGTCCCTAGAAAATGGAAGAACATGTCTAGGAAATCAATGATGCTCCAGTCCAAAATAATTTAGAACATACAGATGTTGCTTGCCACCTATTTGCAATGACCCTTAGTACCAATGAGTTGAATTGGTACCTTAATCTCCTTGCTAATTCCATTAGTGGATAGGTTGATACGAAGAAAACCTTTCTATCAACATTCAAGTCTGAGAATGACCTTGCCTTGTGCCATTGTTAGTTATTAGTATCTAGAAGGAACCAAACAAGCATTTTATAGTATTTAATAACTAGTTCCAATATTTTATAAAGTGGTGTTTAGATGCTTTTTATACCATGCTAGACCTAGCCCTAAGGACATATTTAGATGTCATCCCTCAAGTCACGTAAATTTTCATCATACAAACCATACCCCAAGTAGATCAGGATACCCTGGCTAAAGCTTATGCCATAGCCTTTGAAGTCATCACACAACTTATTAACTTCTCTTTTGACACTCAATTAGGTACACCATGCTAATTATTGTCTAGAGTACCTAATCCCCATCTTGGTAGTTATAACATGATTCCCATGGTGGGATTACTATCTTCAACCATCTCCCATTATACATATGCAAAAATGCCATTACCATCCAAACTATGGAATATCCCCATTGGACTGAACAAATAATATCCCCAGTACCCAAGACTTCATTCTTTTCTTTGACCCCAAAAGTTATCCTATCATATGAAGTCCTCACCTTTTTACCCACTGGCCTGATTGGGAAAACCCTGCTATTCTCATTGTTTTAGTAGGCATGTAGGTGTAGTCTTCCCAACAACCTAACCAAATTAGACATTTTGCAACTAATAGGAATCCTTCTAAAGGATTGTCACCAGTATGGTTAATGATATGAGTCAGTTGAAAATAGACAAGATTATGACAATAACCAATAATCCACTCCTGTAAAACAAGGTAATATATTTTCAAGGCAAATATGTTCTTATAAGTCTAGCCCTCATGTTAATACCAACACGAATTATAATCAACAACTAGGTAACTAGCAATGGAACAACATGCTGAAAAATAGGGGACTTCCACCAAGTAAGCCTCTAGATAAGTAAGGGAGTACAAGACCTAGTCATAATACTCGTATGGTAGAATTATATCCCTTGACCAACTGGTACCAATCGCATGATACCAAAATGCACTCAGAGGCCACGTGCACCACCTTGGAGAAAGTAATACATATTTCCCACTTATACTTACAATCATGGTCTAACCAAACATGTCTAAGTACTTTGGTGAAACCTTCTAGTTTTGTCTTTGTTTGTGGAACTATCTTTTATGAGCAAGATGAATGAGAGGATGAGGAGCCTATACTCTAAGGATTCTTGAATGATCCCATTTCTTTGTACAAGGCTAATTATTTTACCAACTCATGACCTCCTTACAACACTAGAAGCCATTTCAAAAAGGTCCCCTTCACAACATCAATTCCACCCAAGAATGCATCCATACCACTTGACCCTCATACTAATGTGAACCCACCTCCTTTGGTAGGACTGACCCAAAAACCCCAAAGCTCTACAATGAAAGGACCGAGTTCCTCTGAAGTGAAATTTGATATCTGATGGTTGATGGAAAACACCAACAACATCATTTATTTAATGGATATTCTATTGAGTTTTCCTAAGTTGCGAAAAGCTCTCCTATAAAAGATCAACCTCCCTAAAATACAACCCACTGTCACTAAAAATGTGACCTTTAACAACATGAATGCAACCATTTTTAGAGGAAATATGAAGGACCCTCCCTTCTTTCTTAGTTTGAGAATCTATGGGAAAAATATACACAACTACTTGGTGGACTCTAGAGCTTTGGGTAACATCATGCCCCTTTCCATATGTAAGAAGCTCAGACTAGTCTCCATGCCTTCCAAATCTATCATAATGAAACTCAACAAAATTACCATAAAAATGATGGAGAAGCTTAAAAATGTTCACATCTAGCTTGTCTAGGAACTTTAGGTGTCTAGTGTCATTGATATTCAAGTGGTGGACATCCTTGAAATCTATAGGATGTTGGTAAGTTGCAATTGGTCAAGGGCCCTAAATGGATATATTTTCACTGACTTCTTCCACCTTTGGCTTCTCTGAAAGGGAGAAGTGAACCAAATCATGGTTAATAGTGAACCATGGATGTGGAAAACTATCATTGATTATGGTTAGATGAGTGAGGTTTTCCATGCTCAATTGGATCTTTTTCTGTATTAGGCTATGGAAACCCTAGCCTAGGAATTTTTTGTAGGAGGAACATATTAGGAAAAGGATCTAATTATTACATAGAGGATTCATGACTTCACTAGGTGATTGAAATATAATGTCACCCTTCAAGGTGACTATGTATCTATGACCAGCCAGTTGTTTGACTCATGGCACTAAGTCCATTACGAAGGACATTTTGAGTTAAAGCATGGACCTTCTATAACATAGCCTTTGTCCACCTTTTTGATATCTTGTATAAAAAGAAACAAAATGAAATTCCCATTTTAGACAATCCTCTAATGATCATATCTGAAGGGCTAATGGTCGACAGACCCTTATTGGTGTTTCCTCTAGAGGAAATCCCTATCTATGTGTCCCCCATCTTGGAAGACATACTAGGGCTTCCTCTACTACATGAAGTACACTCTACCCCACCCTTTGGGCTTTTTCCAATAGAAACTAGTCTATGAACCTTGAAATTTGATGCATCTTAGGCTAAGGATGGAGTAGGTCTAGTGGTAGAATTGATTCACCTGAGAGGAAAATATATTCTTGCATCCTACCAATTGAAATTTAAATACACAAACAATGTGGTTGAGTATGAAGCCTTGATGCTAGGGCTCCTTTTCACCCCATACTACTACACTTGGACCCAAATTGCAACAACAACCCATCACCCGAGTGATAGAACATGTTCTTGTTGAATGGGCATTAGAATTTTGCTATCAGAAATTGTGATGGCAAGGGCATCTATTTCAATTGCAATAGATAAAACTATCCTAACTTGGATGAAGGAAGGGGAAAAAATTCATGTTTACGTTGTCATAATTTCAACTTCCATGCGATAGTTGTGTTATGGAAGTGAGGTTGATTTGTTGGAACTATCCATCCTAATTGCAATAGTTTTATGATAGCTATGGAATAAAAGTGATAGGTAATTGTCCAAATGTTCCATCACAATTGTGATGGTTGGACGAATTATTATAAAAAAAAACTAGTAAATTCATGCTATACCCCTCAATTTGATTACTAGATGTCCTTCCACTAAAATAAGCATATTGTTCCATCTTGAATTTTGCCGCTTGCAATAGCTAAGTTGTAGAATATGTTTATAAGAATAGCTCATAATTACCAAATGAAGTTATTAGGGTTTTCTAGTCACAAGTATTTTTCTCTCTAAAATTCTTGGGTGCCGATTTTATTATCTTTTTTTGCAAACCCTTTTTTTGGTAATCTATATTTGCTGCTATTTCAATTGGTTTTAAAATGTGTTACAATGTTTTTGACATAATTTGATTTAGACCATTAAAAGGAACACCAATATCTCAAAGATCTACCACCTTTCAATTTGGTGTACAAGAATCATAAACCCAAAACACTTCTCTTCAACTTGTGAAGCATGTGGAAAATAATAGGGGAGAGAGACAAAGTTTGGGATTTTATCTTGGGTAGATACCATAGGCTCCTAACATTGATTTCAACCATTCTAACCCAAATTTTAGGTGATGGGTACTACACCTGAAGCATAGGTCAAGAAGAAGACATGAAAATATTTGTAAACTCCATTCCCAAAAAGGATGCCTAGAGTTTTGTAATCTTAGGCAATATACAAAGTAGTTTCCTTAAAGTAAGTTTGATTCTACTACTTAGTGTGGGACTAACTATCTTCTTCAAACTACATTTACAATGAATTTTTTTAAGCCAAGACAATACATTTGTGTTGCATGTTAATTGTGGAAGCATTCAACAATACATGTATAAGTCTCATATATAATTGACATGTTATTCAAGAACTGAAAATAAATTCAATTTTCTAGTATCTTCCTATCAAGGACTAGTTGGGGACTCTGACATACTAGAAAAAATGGTCAATAAATCTAAATAACATTTAAAGTAACACATATTCAAATTAAATTTATTTTCAGAGCAATGCAAAATAAAATTCTAGCAAATCACATCTTATACATGCATGATGCATGCTTGTCTAATGTTTGAGTGAGTGTTATATTTTAAAACCATTTTTATTTTCTAGATGGCCTAGAACAACAAGTAGAAAAATAAAAAAAGAAGCAATGCACATGCTTTATATGTTCAAATACAACTATATGGTGGATCAAAATATCAAGAAATATAATTCTATTGTAGTGAATTGTTCTTTAAATTTTTTATTTATAGATCGCTATTTTTTTCCTAAAAAACTTTACTTGCAAGATGAAAACTATATTTATTACATTAGTGAATTTGATGTAGGAGCATCCTAGGTTGCATTGCTATCTTGCATGTTTTCAGTTTTCCTAGTTCTATCAATTTCCAATGTCTTGCATTGTTGAGTTCTTAGTGGGTGCTGAGAATTTTGAGAATGCCAAGCTTTCTAGTTGATGTTGAGTTCATAGTTACTACCAAGTTTTTTTGGTTGTTGAGTCATTCTTTGGTTGCCAAGTTCATGTGGTTACTGAGTAATCTTTGGTTGTCGAGTTCATGTAGTTGCCAAGTGATCTTTGGTTTCTGAATTTGTGTGGTTTTCAAGTGTTTGTTTGGATGCTAAGTGTTAGTATTTCATGGAGGCTTCATTTGCTAAGTTATCTGTGGGTGGTTTCCTATTGAGGTCAACCTTTGAATTAATTTAATATTAGATATCTGCTGCAAGCCAACTTGTGGCTTAGCCTAGCATTTAATATGAGAGTTTATCTAGTTATATGTTGCAACAGGTTGACTCATGGCCATGCATATATTTAAGAGACCTTGGTTAGAATCCTAGAGGGGGCACGGGGAGAGAGAGAACAAAAATGTGAAGTTGGATCATCAAAGATGGTAATTAAATTATATCTATCCATAACCCAGAAGGCCTTGCAGCTGGGCATGTAATTGATCATTGAATGGATATGTGAATGAAGGTATTATTTTCTTCATCTATCTCCTGAGATTGTTTGTTGATTTGAATGGGGTAAAGTACAAAGCTATATCACCTTTCAGGCTAACTTATTAGAACGATTGAATTTGAGTATTTCTATCTAAAAATCAATTATGTTCAAACATATGATCTAGATAAATTCATTCTAGCTAAGTTATATATGGTCTCATACTTTTCCATTTGGAAATATCTTTTAAATACATGTTTTATACAAGTTTGTATCCAATTACTAAAGAAATAAAATTGTTTCAAAAAAGTGACATTTAAATAACTCTTACTATTTTTTATGATATTTTTTCAATAATATATAAACACCATTTTATAGAGCTTAGAGTCAAGAATATTCTCATATAGAGTTTATAGTGTTTTAATTATATATAGTGTATTGTAACTAAAAAGTTCTACAAGCACATAGTTTAACACTCTAAAAGATGTCTATTTTGAGAAAGAAAAATATTAAATAATTTTTAAAAAATTAAAAATTATATGACATTCTAGAGGAGAGATTCCTCTTCTAGAATGTATAAATTTTCTCCTAGTTGGAATAGAATTTTTTTTGGAAAATGTGGTGGGGGATGAAAACTATTGATTTCAGGTGAGTTAAAATTTGAATCATTATAAAAGAGAGAATATAAGCCTAAAGCTGATTTTTAAAAAATTATTCTAGGTATATATGATATCTATAACATAGTCGTAGATCAAAGGGAAATAAGTTTATTTCCATATAGTATTGTGGTGGGAACTAGACTCCTAATTTTCAACATTTTTTAGCAGCTAGAAAATTATTTATAAAAATTAAGAAAATATATCAATTCTTATTCCAAATAATAGTTAAAAATTATAATTCTAAAATTCATCCATTTCTACACATTTCATTAGTTTACTTCATTTTAGGTCATTGAAGGTGAATAGTTATACTTTTTTTAGCCTTTTCTTTTACAAAATGGTGACATAGGTTTGTGTTTTTAGTCAATGGTTGGGTATGCCATCAGCCCCAGTTTTTTTTTCCTATCTGCCTATGTCAGGTGGTACCAGAGCCAGAAGTTCATCCTTGTGGAGATTGGATTGTGTAGAACCCTAAGTCAATTTGGTTGTGGGGTAGCAGATTTGAGGATTTGACCTACAACTTGCAGAGGGTTACAATCTTGCAGGAACCTAATTTATAAAGATGGTTTAAGGTAGAGGAAATGCTAATAATATAATATTGGATACATTAAGACAAATTGCAGCTAGATTAGATGCTCTAGAGATAGCCCAGAGGTGAGGAGCACATCTTGATGATGAAGATTAGAGTTACAAGATTGAAAGGACATGCCTCACTATGGTGGGAACATTTGCAAACTAATAGATAAATGAGAGGAAAGAAAATATCAGAACTTGGGTGAAAACAATGAACAAGGTAAAGAAAAAATTCCTTCCTACTAATTACTAGGTTAGCTTTTTGTGAAAGACTTAGAATTCGAGACAAACAGACATGACTGTGAAGGAGTATACTAAGGAATTCTATAGATTGGACATCAGATCTGGACATGTGGATGATGATGTTGAGAAAATCACAAGGTATCTTAATGGATTGAGATATGGAATTGAAGATGAAATAAGTTTTTTGAAATTGCAAAGTGTGGAGGAAGCATACCAATATGCCTTGAAAGTTGAGGAGATCTTGACAAAGAAGCATGAACAAAGACAAAGAGGTAGAGGTGGTAGATTCTAGAGAGGAAGAGGTAGATCCTATGGAGAAGGTGGTAAACCTAATAGTTCTATGCAAGATAAAGATAAATCTAAATGGAAGAGTGATAATCAAGGAAAAATCAAGTGAAAAGGTGGTGATTCCTACTAAGGAGGTACTAGTTCTTACCAAGGAAGAGGTAATTCTTATTCTAGAGGTGATTTTCATGGTAATTGTTTCAGACATGGTAAAAGGCATAGATACTTTGAATGCAGATCTTTTGAAAGTGGGCAAGGTACTAGAAATGTTGTGATTCAAGGAGACACTGAAGGTTCACCAAGTGGATCCTAGGCTAGTGAAAATCTGATGGTGAGAAGAACCTTATGTAATAAGGGAAGTGATGAGGAACCTATCCTTAGGAGAAGTCTTTTTAAGACAAGTTGTAAGATGGATGGAAAATGTTGTAAGGTAATCATTGACAGTGGAAGTTCTACAAATTTGGCATCAGAAGAGTTGGTTACAAAGTTATAGTTGTAGAGGCTGAAGCATCTTAAGCCCTATCATGTTTGATGGATAAGATATTGGTAAGTGAACAATGTATTGTAAAGTTCAAGATTGGAAATTATTTTGATGAAATTTTACGTGATATTGTGCCTATGGATTGTTGTCATATTCTATTGGGTAGACCTTGGTAATATGATAGATATGATATACATGATGGAAGATAGAATCGATATACTCTTTGGGTGAATGAAAGAAAGAAAATATTGTTGCCTTTGATTGAAAGTCTAGATGAGGTTAATTATACTACTATGAAAATTTGCATGGTTAATAGGAAATAATTTGAAAAGGACACAAAAAAGAATCAAGTTTGTTTTGCTATAATTCTAAGGAGATCGAGTGCCAAAAAATAGTGTTAATCGAGTGTTAGTCAGTGGTGACCAAGTGACAACTAATAGTATTAATCAAGTAAAAAATGAAATTGGAAGTTTGCTAAATGAATACAATGATATTGTTCTAGAAGATATACCTGATGGTTTACCTCCAATGAGAAGTATAGGTCATTGCATGGATCTGATTCCTAGAGCTAGTTTGCTAAACAAAGCACCATATAGATTGATGCCTATAGAGAATGAAGAACTTAACAGATAAGTGCATGAGTTATTAGGGAAAGGTTTGATCAGAGAAAGTTTGAGTCCATGTCCTGTACCTATCATATTAGCACCTAAGAAGAAAGGAGAATGGAGATAGTGTATTGATTCTAGAGCTATTAACAAGATCACAATGAAATATAAGTTTCCTAAGCTAAGGATAGTGACATAATGGATTGTTTGAGTGGAGTAAAGTATTTTACCAAGATTGATTTAAAGAGTGGCTATCATTAGATTAGAATCAGAGAAGGTGATGAGTGGAAGACTGCTTTTAAACAAAAGATGGTTTGTATAAATGGTTGGTTATGCCTTTTGGTTTTACTAATGCACCTAATGCTTTCATGAGGTTAATGAATGAAGTTTTGAAGATATTATTGGGTAAGTTTGAGATTGTTTATTTGGATGACATTTTGATTTTCAATAAGACTAAGGAAGAACATCTTAAGCATGTTAGATGAGTATTGTAGAGATTGAAAGAGGAGAAGTTGATGATTAATTTGAAAAAGTATTCTTTTATGCAAGAAGAGATTGTGTATTTGGGATTTGTGATTTTAGCTAATGGTTTAAAGATGGATCCTAAGAAGATTAAAGAAAGTTTCGAATGGCCTACACCTAAGAATGTGGGCGAGGTAAGATCATTTCATGGTTTGGCTAGTTTTTATAGTAAGTTTATAAGGAATTTCAGTCTATTTGTAATACTATGACTGAGAAAATCAGAGGAGATAAAAAGGAATTCAAGTGGACACATGGAGCTGATAAAAATTTTGAGACTTGAAACAAAAGGTTGCTAAGTTTCCTATAGTGGGTTTACCTAATTTCAATAAGGTATTTCAAGTTGAATGTGATGCAAGTGGTAGTGCAATATGAGTTGTATTGAGTCAAGAAGGTAAACCTATTGCTTTCTTTAGTGAGAAGTTGAATGATGTTAAAAGGAAGTATTCTATGTATGATCAAGATTTTTATGCTATTTTTCAAGCCTTAAAGAAGTGGAGACGTTATTTGATTCCTAAGGAGTTTGTGTTGTATACTGATCATAAAGCTTTACAGTAATTAGGAAGTCAACATAAATTGAATCAGAGACATATGAAGTGGGTTGAGTACTTGAAAAGTTTTACATTTGTTATGAAGCATAAGAGTGGAGTTATTAATATAGTTGCTGATGCTTTGAGAAGAAGATATTCTTTGTTGACTGAAATGAAGGTTGAAGTTCTTGGTTTTGATGACATGAAAGAGTTGTTTGAGACTGGCCCTCATTTTTTGAGGCATGGAGAGAGTATAGAGTACCAAATCTAATAGATCACATAAGTAAGTATGATGAATATTTCATTCAATAAAGTATTTTGTTCAAAGGAAATTAGTTGTGTATCCCTAGAAGTTCCATGAGAATTAATTTGATTAAGGGAAAACATAGTGGAGGATTGGCTAGACATTTTGAAATTGATAAGACATTGAGTTTGCTGAAGGATAAGTATTACTAGCCACAAATGTATAAGGATGTTTAGAAATTTGTAAGGATTTGTGGAGTTTGTCAAGTTGCAAAAGGAGTAAGTCAAAATACTAGTTTGTATACACCTATTACTATTCTTGAGAAACCTTGGAGTAACATTAGCATGAATTTTGTTTTGGGATTTCCTAAGACAATGAAGGGGTATGATCCTATATTTGTTATTATGGATAGATTTTCTAAGATGACTCATTTTATACCTTGTAAGAAGACATCAAATGTCAAGCATGTTGTTGAAATTTTCTTCAAATAAATTGTGAGATTGCATGGATTACCAAGAACTATTATTTCTGACAGAGATAGTAAATTTGTTGGTTATTTTTGGAAGACTTTGTGGAAGAAGATGGGTATTGAGTTGAAATTTAGTTCTACATTCCATCCATAAATAGATGGACAGACCGAGGTTGTGAATGGAAGCTTGGGTAATTTGCTAAGATGTTTAGTTGGAGATAAGCCAAATAATCAGGAAGTAGTGCTAGCATAAGCTGAGTTTGCATATAATAATTCTATGAATAGGAGTAAAGGAAAGACATCTTTTGAGATTGTTATAGGAATGTAGCCTAGAGGAATATCAAATTTGAGGGATATTGCTGGTGAAGAGAAGAGAAGTGCTACTGGAGAAGAATTTTTTGACTTTATGGAGTCTTTGCATAAGGAAGTAAAATTGAGAATGGAACAAAGTAATCAGAAGTATAAGGAGAATGCTGACAAGTCTAGAAGACATCATGTTTTTGACATTGGTAATGAGGTGCTTGTTCATTTGAAGAAAGGAAGATTCCCTATTGGAACATACAACAATTTGAAGATGAATAGGTTTAGAACTTGTAAGATCTTGAATAAGTTTGATAGTGGTAATGCATATGAAGTTGAGTTACCTAATAACATGGATATATCTTCTATATTCAATGTTGCCGATTTATACAAATATCATGAGTTAGAAGATGAAGTGAAGGTGTCAGATCATTATCCCAAGAAGAAGATTGAAGAAGTTGAATAAATACTGGAGTAGAGAGTTGGTAAGAGCATGAGAGGAAAAAACTACTATGATTATTTAATAAAATGGAAAAATAGACCTAGTGAAGATGCTACATGGATTTCTCAATCTGAGTTGGATTCAGCTCAGGTTGTGAACTTGCATGATTTAGGAGAATATTTTTGCCCTAGTTGTCTGATGCAAGAGCATCTTAGGTTGCACAACTATTCTACATATTTTTAGTTTTCCTAGTTCTGCCGATGTCATGCCCATGATTTTACATGACAAAACACGACTAATTTTTTTTTTTTAATAATATTTATATTCTTAATATAAAAATTAAATTTACTACATTTGAGATTTTGTACAAGAACAAATCAATTATTATTTTTATTAATATTATTATTATTTCTTTTATAATAAAAAAGGTAAATATACATTTATATTTAATATTTCTTGGACATCTATAATCAAAGGGAATTAAAGAAAATATGTCTAATAAAATGTATAAATGTATACCTATTATCCCCTTAATTTTTTTAACATGCGAAAATCCATATACCAACAATTAAACTATAATCCTAATTATTCAATCTTTAAATTCAAATTTTTAAATGAATATACTAAATCAAAATCAATCCCTTAATATATATTTATTCTTTAATATATATAAAAAAAATGAAATATATAAAAAGAACATCTAATCTATACTATGTATATAACTTCTTGATGATTATTTAAACACTATATTTCCTTCTCTTACATTAAGAAAATATCTAAATACTATCATCTCAAAAAAAAATCAAAGGATATCCATTACATAAAGGCAAAGCACTTATTACTAAACTTATTTAAAAATATACCTATTACCTATACTTTTACCCACTACCTACCATAACCCCCATATCCTTAGCTATTAATACAAAATCAAAATTTTTATATTAGCTTGACTGCATGTGAGTCTCCCTTCTAAGGGAGAGGACCCAGTACTTGAGCACGTTCCAATAGTTGTGACAGTAGTTATTAACTTAATACCCATACTTGTTGATTTAATATCCAACATTTTTGATAAGATTATACCAATGGATGTGACTTTAAAGTTGTTTTTGTTAATGATGATTACCCATAAGTGAATGAAAAGTGTCCCTTTTCCCAAAAAAAACCAATAGTGTGATGCCACGTTAGCTGCACAAGTATGGGGGTCTCCAATGCACTATGATTGGTCTCACTTTTTTTTTGGGCTGTTTTGGACACTTTGACAAAAAACATGTTGATGTGGCTCTGAAACCTTAGTTATAAGTAGGGGACTTTCCAAGTAAGCTACTATCAAAAAATGAGAGTGATTTGAAATTTCCACATAGGATTTTGAGAAGCATGAAGTTAGGGTCCACAACTACTGGGTCCTCTCCCTGACCATGCATGAAAGGTGGAGAAATTTATTTACTTGCTCTTTGCCTAGGACTAGGCACCTAGAAAGGACTAATGTCCTTTGATAGCAATGATGGAAGTGCTATTAGTTTTATATGAAATTTAGAAAACTACTCCCTTACTACCCATATATTAAAAGGGACAGATCTAAAAGAGGAGAAGGAGGGTGGTTGAAAAGACCACCCCTCTACCATAATTAATGCACCTCCTATTTTGGGCAGCTAGTAATAAGGGCTTAGGGAGGAAGTTTAGTTTGTTGATTTTTTTTTTTACAATTGTTGCTTCTCCACTATATAAGTCGATAGTTAGGGGTAGGTGGGGATATGACCCATCCCCCTTAGGCTTTCTTATTATTTAAAAAAAAAAACATAAACCTGACAATACATAATAGTCCTTGGTTTCCTTGCAAGGAAGAGGGGTGTCTAATTAATATTTATTTATATAATTCATATTATGAAGACATCTTATAGAGTTATAAGTGTGACTTAATGCATTTTAAAAAAAAAAATTGTATTTGGAGAATTAATGCTAACATGTACTACTTAATTTTAAATATTTTAATGTCTGTAAGTAGGAGGAGGTTATTTTTACCGTTGTCCATACATTTTATAGAAAGTTTTATGCTTTTATAGGTTTTTTAAAGTATATCTTTATGCCTAGATTCATTCAAGAACTTTTCCAAATTGCTTAGACTGAGTTGATATTGTATCACATTTTGCTTAAGAATTTCCATTCAAATAAACAAATTATTTAAAACAACTATTATATTCAACAAGTCTACTTACAATATACATTAATATGGGCCTTGGATGCAATCCATTGATAAAATTTACAAGAGCATCATGTTTTCAATTAGATTATTGGCATCCAAATTAGACCTAAACTATCTACATTCCATAATCAATCAATTGAAAATTTTACCACAAGATCAATAGAAAAACACCAAACTTCAATACAACTATTATCATTATGGAATTTGTGGAGATAAGTATAACAAATGCTAATGTTTTATTCAATCCTCTAAGAAATACCATATTACAATTTTCTTTCTTCTTTACATTCTAATTCAAGGCATTGCTAAGGTAATAACATCACAAGAGTAATGGAATGAGAAAATCATCACTTGAATGCATAATTGGAGGACCCTTGAAAAATATACATTATTCAAACCTCTCTCTCTTTCCATGGAAAAATGAATTGGAAACAATCACTACACTCTCACTTTAGAAATTGGTTCACATAACATAAGTTTTGGAAACAATCACTTCACTCTTACAATATAAAATGCTTCACATAATAAGTGGAGTTTAATCTCTCCATTTCCAACAAAAAAATAATGAGTCTCCTCCTTTGCAAGGAATGAACTTCATAACATCAAGCTTCCAAGCTATTCAAATGAAAACCTGCACAAGAGAGACAAAATGGGAACCATGGGGGCTCACCTCCCAACCTAGGCCTCAAGGAGGCCACCCACTAATCTTGGGGAAACAAGGAATAAATGGTTTCATTCTTCTCATTCACATGCCATGCATAATCACAACAAAATGACAGATTTAACAAAATAAATTCTCAACACATCCCTTCTCAAGGCTTTGCACAAAGATTCAATAATGAATCAAGTATAGGGTGAAGGTGGGCTCTCACCATGAGTAGGATTTACAAAGCTTTCCTTCACAATAGACACATCTTCTCGATATCAACATGCCCTTTCTGGGAGACAATATCTTTCCTTCCACACACCTCCTTATACCTCCCAAAATGCAAGTAGGCAAGATGAACACATTCTATGGCACATATACAATCATCTCCACACATGGGAGTGTTCCTCAACTACATGTGTGAGCCCAACTAACCCCTTCACCCAAGCATCTCTTCCCTCCCAAGGGTGGGTGATTCTCCACACCCATCTCACAAAACACATAACATGAAAAACAAAGCAAGATCAAGAAAGATTAACCCAAAACTTCTCACATGCAGCACACAAACAAGATCTTGACCCACAAACACAACTACAATACACTAAAATCTCATCATGAAATGAAGAACACCATATCTATTCTACATGCAAAATGAAGAACATCATGGGTCATGGGTACCAACCTCCCTCCAAGTAAAGGCAATGAATAGTTCTAGTAGAGCTCCTTCCTCTCCCTTCAAACCGTAGTTGTCTCTAAAGATAGAGAGTGGCCAAGTGAGTCTCTAATTTAGCAATGCCTCTATACATCCTTCTCATTTTCGGATTCAATAAAGAATGTCATTTTCATGGGGTCTCCTAGGTCTACTAGATACCCTAGAGGTCATTATTAGCCTCCTAACTTATAGTATTGACATGGGTAGGGTTTATTTTTGTCACAAATTTAGCCTAGAGTTACTTAATGGCCCTCTCAATGCTAGGTAAAACAATTTTCAAATTTTCCCATGGTGATAACTTTGTTCTCTTTACTAATTTTAGGGCAATAATTAGATTCCTCAATTAAGGCATTTAACTCAAAATAAGGTGGTCTCATGATCCATCATAAAAAAAAAACATGTCATCTCACATAACGAGTACAAGTGTCAAGTGACACACACAAAATATACTATACATTATGCATGACACATTTTGAAACTACACATAAAATACATACCACACATAGACATCTCACATTTACAAAGTAAACACATCACAATGAGGTTTACGTATCTCAAAGATTCACCTTGGCTAAGTCAATTAAACATGTGTCTATACCTTGTTTCCCTATTAAATTTCCATGGTTCCTCTTCTTGCACATCAACTCAAGCATTAGTAGTCCAAGGATTAAAATAAGCATATATAACATAAGTGAAAATAATAATAATTTCCATATTAACATAATTCAAATTAAATATCCTTTCTTAATCTTTCAATTATTCCACTCGAAATGTTAAGATATCAAAATCTGCATGTCATAAGCACCATAATCAAATTAATATTCATCCATACATTAAAAATCTTCAGAGCAATTTAACATTTTGCATGGCATCAAAATCTGCTAATATTATGTCATAAAGCTGCACCCATATATGTTCAAACATTTCTTAGACAATTACGGCTTCTTAGTACATATATCAATGTAAAACACTACTGAAGTATCAAATCAATAGATAAAGAAAATCCACTATCCATCTAAGTCTCAATAATTGTCAAAATATCAAAGTCTCGAATAAAAAAATGTAATAACATATCCATGCTATGTCGGATTAGGGTGAGGCCTCACAACTGAGTTGTAATGTCTTGCATTGCTAAGTTCTCAATGGGTGCCAGGCATTTAGAGGATGCAAAGCTTTCTGGTTGATGCTGAGTTCATAGTTGCTACCGAGTGTTCTTTGGTGCCGAGTGATCTTTGGTTTTTGAGTTTATGTGATTTTTGAGTGTTCATTTGGATGTCAAGTGTCAATATTTTGTAGTGCCTACCCCTAGTTCACATTTTGTTTTAATTGCCAAACTCTTTTAGGCCAGTTTTATACTTGATGTTTAGTAGCATTACTTTCAGATTATCAGATGTTGTTTTACACTCAATTTATTATATGATGAGATGACTTGGTACTCTATATTTCATGCATGTATGATGATTATTCAATGTTTTCAATTATCAATGATGATTAGATATATGGTTTATTATCACATGTGCTTTCTTATGGATACTTACCCCATACTGCATGTGTATGGTGTACGTGTTTGTTTTCTTTATGTATGGTGTTTCTGATGTGGTTAAGGAAGGGAGTCGTAGTCACCTGCTAGTCAGGATCTACACGATGAACCACTTCCTGCCATTGCCTGTTTAGCTTAGAATATCGTGTCTGTACATGCGTGGATTTTATGCAGGTTGCAGGTACCAGGTATCGACTTCCCTGAATTGCTAGGATGAGCGTACCCTATCGCATTATCTCAATGGTAAGAGAGGGGAGATAAACTCTTAAGTCCAATTCCTAAACCCTTTAGCCAATTTTCCTAATTGATAATTAGGGCAAGTATCTGAGTTAAGTACCCTCCGAATGCATCAAAAGATGTTATTTCGTGATTATAACCCTTTTGTTTGATTTAGTATGTATTTTTCTATGATGGGTTTTCGTATGTTGCTTTACGAGTCCTTGATGTATTTTCTATTAATTAAGTTTAATTAAAAGGATTAATTAATGATTTAATTTAATAGAAAATTATTATGATATTTTAATATTTAATTATATTTAATTAATTGAGAAATTAATTAAATAAAAAGAATTAAATTTGGAAATAAAAATTTTAAGTATAATTTTAGAATGTGATAATATTTATTTAATTTAATAATAATATATATTTAGAGTTCATTTTTAAATAAATGCTAAATATTATTATTAATTGAATTAATAAATATTTTATCAATTAAAGTTTCTTAAATAAATTAAAAGTGGGAAAGATATTAAATTATTAAAGGTTTCTAGATCGCATGATCTAAGCATGAGTTTAAATATAAAAGAAATTAATTAAAATGATTAATTAATGATTTAATTTAATAGAAGATTATTATGATATTTTAATATTTTATTTTATTTAATTAATTGAGAAATTAACTAAATAAAAAGAATTAAATTTGGAGATAAAAGTTTAAGGATAATTTAGAACATTATAATATTTATTTAATTTAATAATAATATATTTAGAGTTCATTTTTAAATAAATGATAAATATTATTGTTATTTAATTTAATTATATATTTTATCAATTAAGTTCTAAAATAGAGTAAAAAGTGAAAATATATTAATTATTAAAAGTTGTAAGATTGCATGATGCAAGCATGTGTTGAAAATAAAGAAATTAATTAAAAAGATAAAATAAGAGGAAATTATAATATTATTTTAATCTCATAAAGTGCGCATGGGATTAAAAGTAATAAAGATTAAAAATAGAAGTCAAGTGGAATATTAAATAAAGTTATTTAATGATTCATTTAATATGCATTAAAAAGATAAAGCAAAGATTAATAAAAGATAATTTTGGAGTTAACTCAGTGGAGCAAAGAGTCTTCTCGGGTGAACGCACAATTAGTGCCCCGATTTGAGGAGAAGACTCCTTATCACAACTTTGGGGGTTCATTTTTGGGGGACACGAATTTGGACCATGAATTTTGGAGACAGGAATTTTGGAGAGAGTTTTTGGAAGCAAATTTCAGAAGGAGAATTCTAGGAAAGATTTTCAGAAGAAAGTTATTGAAGAGGAGCGAGTTCTCTTACAGATTTTGGGGATTGCGTATTAGCATCAGGTTTAGGTAGGGTCTGGTATTTTGACCCCTAAATGATTTAAGAAATTTAATATGTTCTGTCTACTTCGTGATTGTAAGAATCTTGTCTTCTTGAATGTATCATTTCTTCATTCTGGATCTTTTGCTATTCGATTTCATTTGTAAATCTAGATTGAAAAATTGTTCAGGAACATCCTTCAACAAAATTAAATCAGGATTTAGGATTGTATTAAAATAGAGAAAAGAGAGAATTGAATTGGGGAGAGTTTTGAGATTAAAAAGAAAATTCGTAGGGTTGGAATTATTTTCTCTATTAGATTGCAATTGTTAATGTTTTAAAAAAAAAAAAATAAATAAAAAAAATAATAATAATAATAATTATAATTATATATATATATATATATAATTATATAATTTTATTTAATTTATTTAATATTAATCTTTAAGCAAAAATTTTTATATATAAAAACAAAATCGTTTAAGCAAATATATATATATATATATATATATATATTGTAAAGTCTAAATTTAAAAAAAAATAATAAAAATAAAAAAATTTAAATTTAAAAAAAAAATAAAAAAATTAATTAATTGTTTGGGGAGGCGGGGCCATCACACCCACACCGCCCCTTCCTTTGATGTCGCGTCGCAGCAAGTACTGTTGCGACAGCAGTACTGCTGTGGCAGCAGGTACTGCTGATGCAGCAGTACCTTGCTGCGGCAGACTGAAGTCTGCCGGCTGACGGGCCTAAAACGTTGGCCGGCGGGCCTAAAATGTTTTTTTTGTTATATAATACGTTTTTTTTTAAAAAGACTTTTAGGGGTTAGTTCTTTTGTTGTAATATGATTTTTTTAATTTATTTATTTATTTATTAAAAATAGATTATAATTAATACAATTTATTAAAAATAGTATTATTAATAAATTGTATTTAATTTCTAGAAATAAATTAGTAATGCTATTAAAGTTAGTTTATAATGAATTAAAATTATTAATTATTCATATTGTTAATAAATTTTATTAATATATATTAATAATTAATTAAATATTATTGATATCGTTTAAAATTTAACTATTAACTTAATTAGAATCAATTGAATTAAAGTTATTATTAATAGATATTATTTGATTAAATTGTAGATTTAGATTATTGATTTAATAGAGGTTATTATAGAAATGGGTTAATTGTAAGGGGCTAGTTGCGAAAACTTAGTTACTTGAAATAGATGTTAAACTGGAACTTAAATCTTACCTTAACTCAACAGTATATTATCGTTCAGATCCAACTATGTGATGACTTGTTTTCTATAAGATTATTTTGTTGTCTATGTTTTGAGGTTTTGGGGTTTGTTCTAGTATTGACCAGTTTAGGTTGTTACCAGAGGCTCAGGGTTGTGAATGTGATGTTATGATGATTTGGTCTCGATCTTTCTTAACCCAACCATGGTAGTGTGATGGAATGCTCTATGACATGATTGTATTTATTGTTTGTTATTGCTTCCAGTTTCCTGGTGTGAAGCTAAAGTGTATGTATATAAGATACCTGACTTAACCATTTTTGAGTCCTCGATCAGTTATATTGGATAACCATTTTTGAGTCATCGATCAGTTATATTTGATAACCATTTTTGAGTCTCGATTAGTTATACTTGGATTGCTTTTCGGTCACTTGAGAGGATTGAAGTGTTCGTTATGTTCTTGATGATGTCATGTGTTGACTTGACCATTTTGGAATCTTTGATCAGTATTGTGATTTATCATTGATGGCTTCAGTTGCTGATAGAGAACTGTTGTGATTATATGATTATTATTTGATGCTTACCTGTTACTCATGAGGAACTGATGTAATTTTTGTGGCTTATCTTTTATGATGTTTTTCAGTTGCTTGTATAGGACTGAGGTGATTTTATTATGATTCTTTGATTTGTGATTTCATCAGCCTAGGGTAGGTTATCTATGTGTAGTGTCGGGAAGTGGCTTGCAATGGGGATCGGGGCCCTAAGAGGCTGCCTGGAGTAACCCATTGTAAGTTGTTTTAACAAGTGAAAACATCTC
The DNA here is from genome assembly GCA_028749045.1 of Cupressus sempervirens. Classification (NCBI taxonomy): domain Eukaryota; kingdom Viridiplantae; phylum Streptophyta; class Pinopsida; order Cupressales; family Cupressaceae; genus Cupressus; species Cupressus sempervirens. Next base: position 249,748,773 of record CM053793.1, on the reverse strand, counting down.
ACCTAAATACTGACTTAAAAGAACCTAATAAGATAATTGTATGTTCTCTCCCATGCCATGAGTGCTAGTACAGGCTAGGATGGGGTAGAGAGAATGCTTGGTTACGACCTTGCATTCCGCAGTATGCCTCGTCAGTACGAGAGGATACTAGTGGCCGCAAGAATCACTAGGGACCCGGGATTCCTAAGGGATTGCTCGGGTAACTTCTATGTGACTTTTGTGATGACACTTTCCCACTTGCATAGCAGGTTTCCTACGTGTCTTTGTGGTGCCTCTGGGTCTAGATGTCTATCTATGTTGGAACCTTTGCGTTAGTGTACTTTTAGGATTTCCCAAACTTAGAGAGTACTTGTGTTTTGTGTTTGATACCTTGTTTGGGACTTGAGACTATCTCCTCAGCACGGTGGGAGTGGACCATTTAGGTTCCACGCGGTCGGGTGGTAGTGCTTTTTACTCTTACCATTGAGATCCATCCGTGGTCACCGTGGCTGGAGCTTTCTTGGTTGGCATTTACCTTCACTATGTTCTTGGATTATTATGATGGATGGTTAGATTTTATGATAGATGTTTTATCATTATGGATATATGGATGTATCAGGTATGTTATTAGTTTCATTTATTTTACTGTACTTTGTATCATGGATTTGAGGATGATGTATCTTTATCTTTACATATGTATATTCTTTTAAGCCTTTCATACCCTGTGACATGTACAGTGGATGATTGAGCATTCCGAATTAATTTGCCAAGAGGCATTCAGAGAAAATGTATATTATGGACATTGGACTTTCTGATTATTCTTTCATATGAATGTGGTAGTTGTTAGACTTAGAATTAATTAAATTTAAATGTGACTCAACGTCTTGGGATCCTTAAGGAATGTAACTTGTGATGTATGTTTGTTGATGATTACATGTTATTGCTTCTGCTACTATGTGTTTGATGTGTAAGTTATACATTCTTACTTTAAAAAAAAAAAAAAAAAAAAAAATTGTTTAGCAAACTTAGTGAAACTCTAGGTTAATTCTTTTGGATCCCTTGGCGGGGCGTTACATATTTTATGGAGGCTTCATTTGCCAAGTATTTTATGGGCATATTCTTGTTGAGGTTGACCTTTGCATTAATTTAATATTAGATATCTATTGTGAGCTAACTTGTGTCTTAGCCTAGCATTTAATATGAGATTTTATCTAGTTGTATTTTACAATAGGCCAACTTGTGGCCATGAATGTATTTAAGACACCTTGGTTAGAATTATAGTGGGGACACGGGGGGAGAGAGAGAGAGAGAAGCAAAATGTGAAGTTGGATCATCGAAGATTGAAATTAAATTATATCTAGCTGTAACACAGAAGGCCTTCTAGCTAGGCATGTAATTGATCATTTAATGGATATGTAAATGAAGGAATTATTTTCTTCCTCCATCTCCTGAGATTTTTTTTTTATTGTTATTTCTATTGTGTTGACTCTATGTAGGAAATTTGAATAGCTGGGTGTGCCATCAACCCTAGTTTTTCTTTTCCTATCTCCTTGTGTCACAATTTTAATTCATCCCATGTTTTCATTATGTAGCAAAAAAAATTTATGCATGAAGAACATATTTGGATACTTGACAAGGAAAAAAGAGAGAGAAAGAAAGAGTAAAGGAAGAAAAAACTTACTTTCAATATAAGGAGAAGTTGAAGAGGACTCTTATGGAGATGTTACCCAATTATCATATACCAAGTACATGAAAATGAGTTGGAAGTAGCCAAAATAAAACATAAAGATATACATGTTTCATATGGTTAGCTCTCAATATTTTTAATGGAGGATTCTATATTATCAAATAATATAATGTTAGATTGGAAGAAAAAAAAAATTAGTGGCACTTCCATTGTTTTTCAATAAACTATTGAAAAACAAATCTTTGATACACAAAAATGGCTTTGCTACATAAAGACTCCTCTAGGAAGGGCTCACATAAAACAAAAGGATCAATCCAACCATTTTACCATCTCTTCTAGGTCATTTTTTCCTTACCTACAATAATTTAGATATATAAGGTTAGCCAGTAAAATAAGTTGGTCTAGAGATGCAATACATTATTTTTTATTAAATATGTTTACTCACATAGAACCAACTATCTACTTTATATTCTATTTCAACTTCCTCTCTAGCTATTAAGTTTCATTGCAAGTCCAACATTAACCAACAAAGAGTTAAAATAATACTTGATCACATGTATCCATTTCAAAATAGGAAGTCATAACACTATCAAAACTTTAAAGATAAATAAAGATACTCATGCAGGAGTCTAACTGGTGATCTTGGGATGATAAAATTGTTGAAAGGTTACTTAGTTTGCTTTGTCTAGGTACAAACTTATCCTCCTGGTCAAGTGTAGCAGACATATATTAATATTCCTTATAATGTTCAAAGCTCATTCTTAACTATTATTTTTGCAGTATTTAAAATTGTAGAAATGTCATATTTACCAAAAATTGTGGAATATGAATTGAGATTGCATATTGAACTATGACCTCCTTCTACATTGCTCGAAACCAAGAGATTCACACAATTAGTTGTCATGCAATCATAGGTTAATTTCGGGCTTCATTTGGTTTCAAGAATAGTTTAATATTCTCTACTAATTAGGGCCAACCACGTGAAGGTGGAAGATCATTTGCACCCCCCCAGCCCCTCCAACATCTAAATTCCCATTTAACATCTAAAATCTTTAAGAAAGGATCAATCTTTAAAGAACAAAAAAAGGTTCCAAACCTACAAAAGTGACATCATTTTTCCATCTTCTAGTGTATGTCATTTTTTTTTCACATATAAATTAGATTTTTCAACTCTGAATCAAAAACACATGTGCAACTACATTCTATATGCATGGACAATAGGTGAAGCTAAAAAAATGAGCCATGATTACATTATTTAATAGATCTATTAAGTTTTTAAAATTATTGACCATCATGAATATTAGAACTCTACCTGCTATGGCCGAGAGAATGTCCTCAACAAGCCAACACATAGAAAATATTGATTTTCTTTCATGCTGAGGACATTACCCTTGCCTATAAGAGTCAAAGTTACAATGTTTGTGATGGTCTATAATGTAAAATACCTAATTAAAGAACTATAACAAAAATGAAAACCTATTACATTTTTCAATGACACCTAATGTTGTATGCATATGAATTGAGATTTCATATTAAACTATGGCCTCCTTCTACATTGGTTGAAACCAAGAGATTCACATAGTTATTTTTCATGCAATCATAGGTTAATGTTGAGCTTTACTTGATTTCGAGAATAGTTTAATATTCTGTACTAATTAGGGAAAACCAAGTGAAGGTGAAAGCTCATTTAGCCCACCAATCCCCCCCTCCCCCCCCCCCACAACATCTAAAATCTTTAAGAAATTATCAATATTTAAAGTACCTAGAAGTTGGGGTACTCCTAGGGGAAGTCCATCTTCATTGCTCATGATCAATTCATCACAATTCTTTAGTATTCCCATAAATCTAACACAGGTAAATCTAGAAATGTCCTCATTACCTCCTACATAAAATGAATCTAATATTACAAAATTCCTTCTAAGAAATAATAGTTCAAGTGAAATAAATACATGAAAAATGAGAGAGAAAAAGAGGAATTTACTTACTAATAAGCATTGCCATCACATCTTTGGCCATGCTACATGTTGAGTGAGTTTTATTATTATTTTTTTGTGCCAAGATCTCTCTATTTATATACATATATACATAGACACACACATATGTATGTATGTATGTATCTACACACACACACACACATACACACACACACGTGCCCGCGCGCACGCGCGCGCGCACACACACACATACACACACACACACACACACACACAAAGATCACAAGGGAATGACAAATAGATGTAGAAATCACAAGGGCATGACAACAAAATGCAGCAATCACAAGGGCAAAAAAATGAAATCTCAGATCTCCATTGATCTCAACCAATGTTTAGAGTTCTCCACCCTCATTCAAAGCTCTCCACCCTCTTTTGTGTGTAGCTCTCCATAATCAATCAAAAAAAATGGGGAATGACTAATGTCATGTTTATTTTGTTTATAATCCATAATCCACAATCCAAAAGATCTCTTTGTATATATACATACATACATATACATACATATATACATATATACATATATACATATATACATATATACATATACATATACACATACATACATACATATAGACATACATACATTATACATACATACATACATATACACATACATACATGCATACATACATTATACATACATACATACATATACACATACATACATGCATACATACATATATACATACATTTGCATATGCAATTCTATCACCTTGGAAAATTATATTTGATCTTGCTAACTGGGAACAACTAATTTTTCATTTTATTGCACCTAATCTAATGATAGTTTTACAAGAATTTGTAACCAACCTAGCTAATTAGAAACTAGACCAATTTAACTGGATTATGGCTTGTTTGTTTCTAAAAATATCTTCTATGAAATGTTTTTGTTAAAATTTCTTGTGAATTTTACCCATTTTTCTTAGTTTGAATTTTTTTTTTACAGAATCTTAAGGTAAGTCACGTAGCATAGGTTGAATGATTTTTATTGTTTTATTATTTGGATTTTAGAATATGTATGTAGATGGATCAATTTTTCTATTGTGCCAAGATCTCTCTATATATTTACATACATACATACATAGGCACAGATGTGTGTGTATGTATGTATATATACAAATATATACATGTACATATACATACATACATACACACATACATACATACACACATACACACATATACATAAATAATAGAAATATATGTATTGCATTTGCATTTTCTTTGCCATTGCATATAATAGTGTTTCAAGGTTGGGAACCACTTCAATATCCTTTGCATGGTTTAGAGTAATGTCATTGTGGCAGAGGCTTCTACATGGGAATGAGCCTCATGGTTATGGCATTTACACAAAAGAAAAACTTGCTTCTTCAACTCCTTACACTCAACTCTTCACTAAAATTATTCTTCCAGCAGTGACAATAGCTACTACAAATTCCTAGGAGCCAAGGGATCTTGAACCTATGCTACATTATTTGGAGACATGGGAGAATTTACTTCTAGCTAGCTTTAGCACTTCATAATATTCTAGATCATATAGTGATGTCCAAATTAATAGCAGCAGTAGATTGTTGGGATCCTCGTAGGGAGACTAGGCCAATACATGCATGGTTACATCCTTGGCTTCCATTGTTGGGCCAACATATGTAATGGAGGAGCATCAAGGCATGCAAGGATCCCTAAAGAAGACAAAATAAGATGGATCAGAGGCAAGGAGGATTTTAAACCAATGAATTGGCATGTGTTGAAGCCAATCATGGCCTTAGAAGGCTTTAAAGATGAAACAATGTAATGAATCCTAAAGGGCCTGTTAAGGATCTTAGGATCTTTGATAGTGAAATATGGGCATAATGGAATATTGGAGCTAATTGGGTCCTTAGGAGTCTTAGAAAGGTTTAGGATTGATAAAATTGGTCTTGAGGACCTAATAGACAAGTTTAGTGGGTTAATTAGTTGTTAATTTCAATAATTTGTAAGTTGGAAAATTCAAATATTTGAATCCCAACGGTTGGTTCCAATTTGGGGGAAAATTATATTTAATGAGTTTTAGGCATAACTAGGCATTCAAATCAATCCAAATCAATTGTCATAGTTTTAAGGGATGCTATTAAGTCAAGTTTCATGCATTGTATGGAGAGAGCAGTATTGGGATTGATCAATCATATAGATTGTGTAAAGAGAGCCAAAAAAACTTTATTTTTCAAGTATTTGGTGGATGGTGGCTTGAGTATCATTTATTTCTTGTAGTCTTATGATCTCATGATCCTTTTTTCATATTGTTTGATCAATTTCTAATGCACTGAGATTTGTTAAATTCATTACTTTTAAGTTTTTTGCCACTGCTTTAAGGGTTTCATTATTTTCATTAACAAGTTTGAGTTTCTACTTGAAATGTTGATCATTCCATAAATGTAGGAGTATAATTCTCATGTAATGATTTTGTGATAGTATGCACAAATCATATCTAACAATTTTTGATAGGAAGTTCTAAGGATTGGTGATCACCATTAGAGTTTGTGAAGTAAAGGGCAATAAATTCATGGTTATGGAGCAACAACATGAGTTATGGCCATTAGAGGTTGGTGTTTAATGATTTGAAGTGCTTTGGTATGTTGGAGACAAGGTGAAACAACCTTTAATTGATTTTGAAGGTGCTTGGAGGGCAAAGATTTAGAAAACCCTACCTTTAAGGGTTTGTAGGAGATTGATTTGGAGCTTTTAGGGTTATAAAAGTTTTAGGACTAATTCCTTTTGGATTTGGAACATTTACAACATACAAAGAGATTGTCTAGAGTTTGGGGTCTTGGGAATACACGAAACTTGTAGTTTCTTTGTTAAATTGCCCTCTTTTCATGCATTTTTGAGCCATAGTATGGTAACAACATGATATGATAAAAAAAAACACATGGAACCCTTCTGATATGTTTTATTATGGCTTAATGGGTATTTGAATCCTCTATTTTTTTAGAGTTTTTTAGAAAGTTTGAGAGGAAAGTTCACTTTTGTGTTGCTGCAAGGCTATTGGGAAATCAATTAGGCCTCTAGGAAAATTTAAGGGAGTTGGGTGTTGAATGTTACTTTAGGACCAAAAATTGGTTGAAACATTTTGAATCTACCTTGATTTTTCCTAGTACACCCATCCTAATCATTGGGGAGGTGTTGGAGTTGTTTGTGTACTTTTTGCTTTGTAGAGGGTTTGGGGAACCTTTTGCTTCCCTTAAAGGTTTAAGTGCGATTAACTTGGTTTTGAGTTCCACTAATCTTACCTCTACATCAGTATGCATCCTTTATATTGAACCAATCATTAGAGGTTGGGGAATGTGCTTCATGCCTAGGATGCAAGTGATGCATCTACATATGCAATTTTATCACCTTGGAAAACTATATTTGATCATGCTAGTTGGGAAGAATTGATTGTTCATTTTATTGTACCTAATATGATGATAGTTCTATAGGAATTTGTAATCAACCCATATAATCATAAAAATAGACCCATTTAACTGGGTTATGGCTTGTTTCTTTCTAAAATAATCTACTATGATACATTTTTGTAAAATTTCTTGTGAACTTTGCCCATTTTTCCTAGTCTGCACTATTTTTGTGCTAGATTTTTAGGTAAGTGACTTAGCATGGGTTGAGTGAGTTTTATTGTTTTATTATTTGGATTTTGGAGTATTTATGTAGCTAGATCAAATTTTCTATCATGCTAAGATGTAACAAGTACCTTAAAAAAGATATCTCTATATATATACATACATACATAGACACACATATCTGTGTGTATGTATATATATATATACACATACATATACATAAAAAGAAGTTTCTTTATATATATGAATACATAGACACACATACATATGTGTGTATATATGTATATATACACATACATATACATAAAGAGAAGCCTCTCTATTCATTCGGTGAGGGAATATAAAGAGATACATGTTTTGACAGAAAAAAAAAAGAACATTTACATAGGTACCTCTTCTCACCTTGAAGAAAATTGTAGAGCAAGGGCATGGAGATCAGAAGGGCACAACATGACAAAAAAATCATAGAGCAAGGGTATGAATATCACAAGGACACGAAAACAAAATGCAGAGATCACAAGGGCACAACAACGAAATGAAGAGATCACAAGGTAATGAAAATAAAATCCTAGATCTCCACTGATCTCCATCAATGTTTAGAGCTCTCTAGCTTCATTCAGAGCTCTCCACCTTTTTTTGCACACAACTCTCCACAATCAATCAAAACAAATGGGGAATGATTAATGTCATGTTTTCTTTTTTGTTTTTGTTTATAATCCATAATCTACAATCCACAAGATCTCTCTGTATGTATACATACATAGACACACACATATGTGCGTGTATGTATGTATACACACACACACACACACACACATAGACACACACACACACACACACACACACACACACACACACACACACACACACACACACACATTTATATATATACATGCATATACATACATACATACATACATAAATACATACATACATACATATATAGACACATATATATATACATACATGAAAACAATAATGCACTTTCTAAGAGTTTACAATTGTTCAACAAAATTAATATTTTACATGAAAATGTACCTAAATAACTATTAGCTTAGAAGCAAGAACATGGTGTTGAAATAGTATAGAAAGTGCTTCACATGAGAGGTCCGCAAGTGAGGGTGTTAACCAATCTTGAAAACTTGAATGCCAAAATGAAAGCTATAGATGATCAAACACCTATGGTAGAGTTACAAAATAATGTGAAGTTGATTTTAGATATGGTAGAGCTAGATATATATTCAAAAGTTTGATAGTCAAAATTTAAGGCATGAGAGAGAGTCTGTGGCAATAGACCAAAAGGAGAATGAGTGGCTTTAGAAAGAAACTACATGGAAGAAATAACAACTAGAAAACATATAGGATATTATAGCAACCACTGGATAGAATCTAGGAAAGTATTACGATAGGTACTATGAAATTGGAATCACTTACAATTGTCTTTGAGAATGTACAATCCAAATACTAGGAGGACTACAATTTGTGCAATTTTTCATGTATTGCATTTGCATTTTCTTATAAGAGTGTTTCAAGTATTGGTATAGTCTCCCTATAATGACCCTAAGTATCCATTGCTTATAAGAATGCTTCAAGGTTGGGAACCAATTCAACATCCTTTGCTTGGTTTAGAGGTAGTGCCATTGTGGCAAAGGATTCTATAAGGGAATGAGCCTCATGATTATGGAATTTACACAAAAGAAAAACTTTCTTCTTCAAATTCTTACACACAACTCTTCACTAAAGTTATTCTTTTAGTAGTGAGAATAGTTGCTAGAAATTCTTAGGCAGCCAAGGGACCCTAAACCTATGCTACATTTTTTGGAGACATGGGATAAGTTTCTATTAGATTTAGTGCTTCATAACATTCTAGATCATATAGTGATGCCTAGATTAACAACAACAATAGATAATTGGGATCCTCACAAGGAGACTATGCCAATACATGCATGGTTCAATCCTTGGCTTCCATTTTTGGGCCAGTATATGGAGCCTTTATATCCAGCCATTTTTTATAGATTGGGGAATGTGTTTCATTCCTGGCATGCAAGTGATGCATTTGCATATGCAATTCTATCACCTTAGAAAACTCTATTTGATCCTTCTAGCTGGGAACAACTGATTATTCATTTTATTATACCTAATCTAATGAATGTTCTATAAAAATTTATAATCAACCCAACTAATCATCAACTAGACCCATTTAATTGGGTTATGGCTTGTTTCTTTCTAAAAGTACCTACTATGATATGTTTTTGTAAAACATCTTGCCAACTCTGCCCATTTTTCCTAATCTACACTATTTTTGTGTAGAATATTGAGGTAAGTCACTTAGCATAGGTTGATTGAGTTTTATTGTTTTATTATTTGAATTCTAGAATATGTATGGAACTAGATCAATTTTTTTATTATGCTAAGATGTAATAAGAACCTTAAAAATCTCTCTCTCTCTCTCTCTCTCTCTCTCTCTCTATATATATATATATATATATATATATATATATATATATATATATATATATATATATATATATATATATATATATATATATATATATATATATATATAAAGATATACATGTTTAGAAGGAAAAGAAAAGAACATTTACATAATCCTTGAAGAAAATCACATAGAAAGGGCATGAAGATCATAAGGGCACAATATGAAAATGAAATTGTAGACAAAGGGCATGAAAACAAGATGCAAAGATCACAAGGGAACAACAAAGAAATGCAGAGATCACAAGGCGATGACAATGAAATGCATGGATCACAAGGGAGCAACAATGTTCAAATATCTCCACCCTCTTTCATGTGCAACTCTCCATAATAAAAATAAATGGGGAATGATTCATGTCATGCTTTTTATTTATTTATACTCATATAGGTGTCGCTATTGACATCGACATCAATATTGTGATGACATCGAGGATAATTGCAAAAAAAAAAACATAAAAATCACCACAAATTACACCATGACCACAAATTTCCATCATAATTTGACCCTAAATGTTGTAGTACCATGAAAGAATGTCATCCATCTCCAAGTTCTAGGAGACTCTGAGCTTATTGCTAGATAGATTTGGAGCTAGTATACATGTCATGATAAATGACTATCAACTTACCATAATTGAGTATGTGATTTACTTGGTGACTTTGATGCCTTTGGCATCAATATCATCTTAAGAAAATGAAATTATCTTCCTAATTCCATGGTAGTTCCTACCAAAACTCTTGAGACCATGGATGGATCTCATCTTTGACAATTTTTTGGTGGAAATGGTAGAATCTCCATCTGTCTTAGATAATTTTAAATATTTCCTAGTCTTTGAAGATGATAAACACATATTTTCTTTTCTAGCCAACAATGGTGTATTTTAAAACCAAATTATAGAAAAGGAAACCCAGGATGACATGAGACAAGAAGGCAATCTGGGAAAAGTCCTTGACCTCCCCACCAACACTTTTCTAAAAGGTATGATAGGATTAGAACACCTTTTTAATTTAGGTCCTTGGGTCAAAGAAAAAAATTTGTCTTCCTCTAAAGGGGGAAGATATGAGAAGGTCAATCTCAAAATTGATGTCAAGGAGAAAAATGTATTTATTGGCTCCTCCAGCTCCCTTGGGGAGAAGGAGAAGATTCTTGCAATCCTTTAAGAATACATAAATGTCATCACTTGGAGTTACAAAGATTTGAGGAAATATGACACATCTATGATGACATACACTATACTCCTCAAACTAGGCTCCAAGACATTTTGACAATGAAAATGACCTATAAACCCTTTGATTGAAACCTTGATTTACCAAGAGGTTCAGAAGCTACTATGTGGAAGAATAATCTTCCCTATTTGGCACACCACCTAGGTAACCAATTTAGTTCTAGTCTAAAAAAGGTGTGGAGAGATCTGACTATCTGTGGATTTCTATAATTTGAATAGAGAATTAATGAAGGATAGCCATCCCTTATATTCACTGGATGAAGTCTTGCAGATCATGAATAGAGTATAGATGATGTCTTTCTTGGATGGGTATTTTAGTTACAACTAGATTATGGTAAATAATGAAGACCAAATGAAAATGATGCTCACTACAAAGTTGGGAATGCTCCCTTAATGATGCATTCCCTTCAGGCTTATTATTGTGGTCCCATAATGCACACCCAATTTTGAGTCACAAAATGAGGACCTCCTAGTTTCAAAATTCTCTATGAGGCATCTAGTTTGAAGAATTAGTCATTTAGGACCCTCCCTTGGGTCTAGGTCAAAAAAATACTCAATTAAAAAATGTCAAGTAGTCATTAAGGGAGAAAATCAAAGTTTTTTTAGTTCATGTGCATAAAGTGTGCACTTGCACACTTGCACACATGCACATGTATAGTAAGTGCGCAAATGTGCACTTAACCTCTTTCCAAGGATGCACACATACACATCCACCAAAAATAAACTAATCTAAAAATTAGATGGATTATAGTCTCTAGTGATCCATGTCTATTGTCATACTTATCAAACAAGTGCCAACAGAGAAAGAAACCTAGCTAGACCACTATAACCAGTATTTAAGGTGCACCCCTTTCCTAAGTGGGGGTTGGACATTATTGGAAAAGTAAACCCACCATCATCAATAGGATGTATGTTTTTCCTCACAACCATATATCATTTCACATAATAGACTAAAGCTAAAACTTTTAGAAATTGTACACCCAAAGTGGCTATTGATTTTTTAGAAGGTAACATTTTGACTAGGTTTAGAATGACATTCTTCCTAGTGTGTGATAATGGGTCATCTTTTGTGTCAATTTTATTTACTTAATGGGTATTGGACAATAAAGTTATAATAATTTTTTTATCTAATTACCATCCCCAAGGGAATGGTGTGGCTAAGACCCCAATAAAAATTTGATTACAATGATAAAATGCCTGCTCATAGAGAATCCAAAAGATTTGCATGCTCAATTGAAGTACGCATTATTGATAGATAGAGTCGGGATTATGAATACTTTGGGAACATCCCCATATCTACTCATCTACTAATAGGAACCAATATTCCCACTCAATCTCAAGATTCCAGTGTTGAAATTTATGAGAGGGTATGCTAAGAATGCGGATGTAGTCTAGATTAAATTGATAAATCTGTTGGAATTGGATGAGAAGAGGAAAGAAACTTTAGAGCACATGCCAAAACATTAAATTATCATAAAATGTTGGTTTGAAAAGTGATCCACAATCAAATATTTTAGAATCTTAGGCCTTGTTCTTCTATGGGGATAAGGCAAAAGAAAATCTAGGTAGTCATACCAAGTTTCAATGTTTGTGGATTGGTCCTTATCAGATTGTAGATATTTTGGGAGAAAATAATTTTAGGCTAAGTTATTTACAAGGGGAATTGGTTCCATTTATAGTCAATGGTCAATTTCTGAAACACTACTTCAAAGCCTAAAATGGAAGACATTTCAAAAGAAATAAAAAATAAAAAATACTTTCCGAATGTGTGTTTACTTTATGAAAATATGTTAATTTTTTTCAAGTGTGTTTACTTTCAGTCATGTTTTTTCTTTTAAGAGTTGTGTATCTTTTCTTGTTAGTTTATGGGTTAGGTATAATAAAGTTTCCTTCTTGATGCATAATCAAGGTTACCCCATTTGGTTTTGACTTTAGGGAAGAGGTATTTATTTGTCAAAACATTTAGATGATTTTATTTCTTGTGACAACTAAAAATAGGTCTTTCTTGAAGTTGTAGAGGACATTTTGTCTTAAAATCAGAATCCCAAATTGATGGCTCTCAACAATATACATATTTAAAAAAATTATTATCTAGGTGATTTTAAAATCTAGATTGATAGTAGCAAGGGATAATTCATAACTTACCAGTTTAGGCAAATAGTCTCTTCAAGGAACTGGTAAGATTACTATTTGGCATGCAAGTTTCCTAAAAGTTTGTTAAAAGAGGAATGCAAGAGTTATCAAAATTAAGAATAGATCTAGAAAGGAACACCAATGCCTTGGCCACATAGTCTAAACGTGGTCAGGGAAGAAAAAAGAGAAAAAAGAATTGCAAAAGGTGTTACATTTAAAGATTCTAGATGATTACAAGAGGTAATTAAATATAGGGATATGCACTCCAAAATAGCTATCCTATTCTATACAATGAATGAAAAGACATATAGGAAGAATCAAGTGGAAACATGTGAGCTTCATGAAGCAAGATAAAGAAGATTACCAAAGATTCAAAAGGAAAGAATTAATAATTTTTGAAGAGCCCTTCGAATAAATTCTTTGATCTAGACATATAGGAATCATAAAATGGTTTACAAGAATTCCCAATGTCTAGACTAGTGAAGCCAAATATTTTCTCCAAGTTGCTAGATACTCATGATAGCCTACACCTTGAGACATCAAAGGAAATTGGTACACTAAGCACACACTAAGCCTAAACATTCAAGATTCTGAAGTTTTGACTTCCAAAGGACTTAAAAGTTTCTTGAAATGTTTGAAATCTAATTTTCACTAGACACATGTTGGAAGAATGCTTACTGATGAAGAAATACCTTTTTCATTTCTTCCCTTTTGTTGGGGCTATTTATTGTGGTCCCACAATACATGCCCTTTTTTGAGTCACAAAATGGGGACCCCCTAGTTTCAAAATTCTTTATGAGGAGTCTATTTTGAAGCATTGATCAATAGATGCACATGTGTAGATGCACATGTGCAGTAAGTGTGCAAATCTTCACTTAACCTCTTTTCAAGGATGCATACATGTGCACCCTTGGAGGTGCACATAAAGTCACACCCCCTTTTCAAGGAAATGCATAGTTTTGCACATGCATACATTGCACAGGTGCACAATTTCACATTTTGGCTTCTCCAAGGTAAAAAGAGAGCACACTAGTGCACCTACTCTAGGTGCGTTAGTACACATAATAAACAATGGGGTGGGGGGGGGGGGGGAGTTAATCATTTTATCAGGTCTAATTAGTTTTTTTGTAGTTTGAGCATTAGATAAGTTTGATTTTTATCTTCTAACATCAGTAGACTAATGTCTTCCTCTTTTGTGCAGATATAATGGCATCATTATAATCCTCCATCAAAGTGAAAATGACACCTAAACCTGTTGTTATTTTGTAGTGACTAATCAAGGAAGTACTATACATAAAAAGGGCTTAGGATTAGTGATTTCATAAGGTGTGATGCAATAATTTCTTCTTGCAGTGGTGTTGAGGTGTGAGGGATTACATATTTTAATTAGGTTTTAATCATTAGATAGTAATAATATTGGACTCACTATTAAGTGGATTTAGCCCAAGGATTGGGTGAACCATGTTAAATCTTGGTTTCTCATTTTCTCTTATATGCAATACATTATTTTCTAAAATTAGTTATATTTTCATGTAATTATCATTTCTATGTGGCTAATCCTAACAAGTGGTATTAGAGCAAGGTTGTGTTTTCTATTATCATCTCCAGGAAAGTCTCACAGTCGAGTGGGAGTCTCACAGTTGAGTGGGACCAATGGAAGATGAGGGTAAGCTAAAGTTTGAGAATTTTAATGGGCACAACTTTTAGTTATGACAAATACAAATGGAGGACTACTTTTATTAGAAGGATTTATAGAAACCATTGGAAGGTAAAACCAATAAATAGGGAACTATGACAAATGAGGACTGGGAGATTTTAGACATAAAGGTATTTGATTATGCCTAGCACCATCGGTGACATTTAACATTACAAAAGTGAAGATGATGGAAGAGTTGATGCAAACCCTAGCAAAGTTATATGAAAAGCCCTCCAATTCAAATAAGGTATTTCACATGAAGCATTTAATTAATATGAAGATGGCAGAAGGTGGATCTGTTGTAGATAATTTAAATTAGTTTAATAATATTACTAGTTAGTTATCTTTTATGAGTGTCAATTTTGATGAATAAATTAGGGCTCTCTTAATTTTGTATTATTTTCTAGAAAGATGGAATGACTTGGTAATGACTATGAGTAATTATGTTTTTGGATTTGATATCCTAAAACTTAATGATATGATTGGTGTTATTCTAAGTGAGGAAACTTGTAGGAATACCTCAGGTGGATCTACATCAGGAAGTACTTTGAATGCATAAAGTAGAGGCAGAATGAATGAGAGAGGAAGTAATTCTAAAAATTATGGGAAATCAAGAGGAAAGTCAAAGGGAAAGAGGCCTCAATCTAGAGGACTAAGAGATTGTTGATGCTATGGGAAGCTAGGGCATAAGAAGAAAGATTTTTGGACTCAAAAGAAAAATGAAGGGAATAAATCAAAAGGGAACAAGGAGGAAAATGTGGTAAGTAACAAATCTAAAAAGGATGCTTTGCTTATTTCTTTAGAATGTGTGTTGATGATTCTTGGGTTTTAGATTCTAGGGTTTAATTTTATGTTACACCCCATAAAGGTTATTTTATTGAATATGTCCAAAGGGATTTTGGGCTTATTTATTTGGGGGATAATGAACTCTGTTAGATTGTTGGAAAAAGAAAAGTTAAGATTAATTTGGAGAATGGGAATCATTGGCTACTACATGAGGTAAGACATGTTACAAGGATGAGTAGGATTTTAATTTCAGTAAGGCAACTTGGTGATGAGGGTTGTGTAGTTGCTTTTAATGACAAAAATTGGAAGGTTTCAAAGGTTTCCCTTGTAGTAAAAAAAGGTGTAAAAAATGCACCTTATATCTTTGTACACGTCACATTGTTCCTTCTACTTTAATTATTTCAAAGAAAAATAAATATCAGGAACAATTGCTACAACTGACTAGGGAGAACAAATAGTTTCTATAGATTCTGATACAATGCTATAGCACTATAGACTTGGGAACATGAGTGAGAAATGCATGAAATCAATTCATTTAAAGAATGTTTTCTAGGTCTGGAATGCATCATTATGGGTTTCTATGAAACTTGTGTGTATGAAAAATAAAAGATATTGAGTTTTGTGAAGAGTGGGAATGAAAAGAAAAATGAGAAATTAGAGCTTGTGCATACAGAGGTATGGGGATTGGCTTAGGTATCTTCCCTTGGTGGCTCTCATTATTAAAATATATTTATTGATGATACAAATAGAAAAGTATGAGTTTATTTCCTTAGAAAAAATCCTAATGTATTTCAAACTTTTAAGAAATGGAAATGCATGGTTGAAAATAAAGCTAGCAAGAGATTAAAATATCTCAAATCTAATAATAGTGGTAAGTATTATAGTCATGAATTTAAAGATTATTTCTCCACTAATATTATTCATAGACAAAAAATTGTTCCAAGGACTCCATAGGGCATGGTTGAATGCATGAATAGGACAATAATGGAGTGTTCAAGGAGCATGAGGTTGCATGCTATGTTTTCCTTAAACATGTGGGTGGAGGATGTCAATACTATAGTATATTTGATTAACAGAGGTCCCTCTATTCCTTTGTGTTGTGGTATTCTAGAGGAAGCATGGACTAGTAAGAAGTTGAGTTATTCTTTTCTCAAAACGTTCGATTGTGAAGAATTTTCACATATAGATTATGAAAAGAGAACCAAGTTGGAAGCTAAGCCAATGAAATCTATATTTGTTGGATATGGCATTGATGAATTTGGTTATAGGTTTTGGGATTTTGAAAATTGTAAAATTGTAAGAAGCAGGGATGCCATATTAAATGAGAAAGTGTTGTACAAAAATCCATTGTAGCAACATGAGAAGAAAGAAGGTGATTATATAGTGTTGGATGTCTATGCAAGAAATGTGGGCCTCACTCTTCACACACTTTTCAACATAAGAATTATATGCAAAATTGTTCTAGAATGGATATTGAGTTGTTCATCTGAAATTATTTAGCAGATTGATCTATTACCTCCTAACTAGATTGATTATGCTATTGCACTCAAACCGAGAAGCTAGCAACCATACCTCTAGTATGAAGTATTTAATTAAGCTATATGAGAATGTAGATTAATCTAAATGAGATATGCAAATTAATCTATATGAAATACACATATTAAACTAAGAAATAAAAAGACCATATCATTCTAAATGAATGAATTTTAATAGTAGAATTATATTGTAATGCTAGAAAATGTAAAGCTATAAATGTATGAGAAAATGTGTATTTCAACATAAATTCAATACTCTCAATTTTTAATCTTTGTAATGAGGAATTGAAGGCTTCTTAAATATAATTCTACAAACTGAACAATGATCAAGATCAAGTAGAATAGATGATTGAGATTGGAAATGAGATTCAGTATGGAAACTTCCTTTTGTAGATGGAGTTAACTGATTCAAATCTGAGTGTCATGGAGAGTTAACTGATTCTCTTCTGAGTGTGAGAAAGAGTTAATTGAATAAATTCTATTTCAAATTCTCGTTCATTCAGAGTTTCCATTTCTGAATTGAAGAGAGAATTTGGAGAGTATTTTTAATTTAACAAAATATAATATGACCTCATAAATGCATAATATTAATTAATTGAATAGTTAAATTCAATAAATTAAAATGAGGATATATCTTATTAAATCAAATACATTTAATTCCTTTTTAGATTAGCTAAAAAGGTAATTTTAATTTAATTAAAGAATGAAAACTCATAATTAAATTAAAGTTAATTAATAGGTTTAATGTAGCTAATTTGAGTCAATAATTAGGAATTAAATAAAGAGTGTAATTAATATAGATTAGGGTTTTCTAGGTTTGCCACTTAGGTCAAGTAGTGATTATTGGAATTAGAATTTCCTAGTAAAATGGGACTTAGGAATGATCAGATAGACCAAAATTGGTTTAGCATGGCAATGTGCTAATTTTGGGGTATTACATATGCCCCTCTTTGAATGAATGTGCAAGCAACACATTTGATTCAAAGAAATTAGAAGTATGAATCATAGATCAAGAAATGAGATTGATTCTAAAATTGGTGATACAAAGACCAATTGATAAGCTTTTTTAAGGTTATCTCCATAACGAAGCTTAACCTTAGGGAATTTAGCTAGAACACCTAGATATCGATATGTGGTGAGATTGGTTGCAAAATTGATAACATAGAGACCAATTGATAAGATTTGTAAAGTTATCTCCAAAATGAAGTTAAACCTTAGGAAATCTAGATAGAACAGCTAGATATTGAAATTTATAGAACAAAGATTGTCAAACTTCATAGACATGTTCCTAGAATGAGACTTAATTCTTAGGAATTGGGGTTAGATTATCTCGATACCTATCCATTAGAAGATGAGAAGATTAATAATAATTTATAAAATTATCCCCAAAACAAGGCTTAATTCTTAGGACTCAAGGTTAGACTGTCTCAATACCTATACATTGAATAGTGATTGAAAGCAAGAGCCTAGAATTATCCCTAGAATGAGGCTTTATTCTTAATAAGAGTTGGGATTATCTCTAGAATGAAGCTTAACCCTCAACAAGAAATTGGAATTATCTCCAGAATAGAGCTTATTCCCCTAGAGTCTAGATAGAACACTTGAATACTGGTCCATGAAAGAAATAACAAGAGCTATCATGAGTTGTAGAATCATCCCTAGAGTGAGGCTTGATCCTCAAGAATCAATGTTAGACTGTCCCAACACCTGTCCATCGAACCCTAACAAGAATTGTTATAAGATTGATCAACTGACGAAAAAATATGATAGATGCCAAATAGAGGGGAACAAGATGCCCCAAGTGATGATATGCCCTGAGTGATGAGGACATAACATTTAGATTAAATTGAAGCTAGATTTGAAATATTCAATGATGTAATCATCCTGTCTACTTAGGAGCCAAATTGAAAGATGACACACTAGAGTAATGATGTAGAGTAGTATGTTGAGATATATTGAAGAAATTCAAGGTTTATAAGAATATAGAAGATATCAGAAGAATCTAAAGAAAATTTGAAGTCAATTTGAAGTGATTTTAAGGTCCAAAAGACCAAATTTGACTAAAGTTTGACCAAAGTTGACTTTTTCAAGAAATTTTGAAGAAAATTTGATTTGAAAAGATTCTAAGATTCACGAAGTATCAAAAAAATGGATTGCACAAGCATTCAATTGTGTCAGTCCCAAAATTTTAAAATGAGATTTTGAGTTGTTGAAGTGTGTTAGATTTCAAATTCGATCCTAAAAATGGGTTTAGAGCAGCCAAATTAGCTAGGGATGATTTTCATGCCAATCAGAGCACTTTGAAAGAATAGGTCAAAAACTATATAAGGGCCAAAAGGGTTATTTCCAATTCATTTGTCCTTTTCCCTTTTTTGAAGAAGAGAGCTTTGAGGAGAAAGATGGTGGTCCCCATGCATTTGCATCAATTCGAGCATTCTAAATGACACAACTAATCAAAGAACTATGGACCTCTAGTGAGTCATCAATAATATCACTTTTCATTTCAAATTTCATGCATTTCAAGTCATTTTTAGGTCATTTTAGGATTTTTTCAATTTGTGTTATTGATTTTTGCATGAGGATGTCATTCCTCACACAAAGCCAATCTCTTTTCATGCTAAGAATTACCAAGCTAGTAATTCTTCACCATATTTTGTGGGTTTCCTCACATGGAAGATACCCATCTCTCATGCAAGAAGCCCTAAACTTAGTGAGTTTTTCATTGGTTGTTTTGTCACTTTTCATGCAAAAAAGTGTTTCCTTGCATGAAGATGTGCAAGGTCATGCGAGAACATGAAATCTCATGCAAAAAGCTGGTGTAAATTGCAAATTTTAATGTTTGAAAATTTGTTTTCTTGTTGATATTTTTCACTTTTGTTCACTATGTTTTCTTATCTAAGACTAATTATTTGCATTTTTTTTCATGTGTGTAGGTTAGCTTTCTTGATGTTCAATTCAAATTGCATTACCTACCTTATGGAGCCTTGCTATGATAGTTAGATGATGCCAAAATGACACATATTAATACAATCAGATTGTCATATCTTGGCTAGATTCCCCCATTGTTGGTGAATTAGTCCTATTGACTGCACTAGTTGAGCATTTCCATTCAAAGACAAACACCTTCCATTTTCCCTAGAGAGAGATGACTATCACCTTAGAGTACATCTATAGGATTCTTTAGATCTTGTTCCATGGGCCATGAGTAGTATATGCCACAATGCCATGGACAGGTACAGTGGCATTGAGGGCCATCTTCTAGGAGGACCTTATAATGGGTAGAGCCATCACATGGGATGACATGGTACATATAGACCCACGCACAGGTTGCCATTAGTACTAGCCATATTTATTAGCTACTTTTTGATGCTAGACAAAGGTGAACATGGTTTAGAGTGCAGATGGGGACAGATGTTGCAGTTGATGCTGGAGGCACTTGAGAGATATGAATGGGGTCAGTGCATGCTCACCCAGATGTTCCATGATATGCATGAGATCATATACCATGAGAGGAAGAGAATGGATACTAGGGTCTATGTTCTTTAGGTATGGGCATGGGAGCATTTACCTATCACTAGACCCATTTTTGCAAATGAGAGACATGTTGGAAATGAGAATAGAGTAACTGAGAGGGGGAGGGGGTGAATCAGTTACTCCAAAACTTTCCACAGTCCCTAAGATGTCTGAATATACCCTTGATCTAATTAATATAAAATGTTGAAACTTGATAATGCAGTAAATGATAAATATTAAGAACTGATATGTTATCATGCACAAAGTAATTCAGCAATTAAGAACACAAGAGACACCAGTTTTAATGTGGAAACCCAATATGGGAAAAACCACCAATGTAACTAGATATTGTTTTTCACTCTTTTGAAGTGAGCCCTGTTAGGAGCCAACCTTGTTAAAGGTTACAAAAACACACTATTAGGTGTGACCCTGTTAAAGGATTTAATCACCCTGTTAGGAGTGGCCTTGCTAGAGGTCTTTAGAACAATTCAACTGAACTGTCACCTTGTTAGAGGATTTATTGAATGGCTATTAAACCAACTCTGTTAAGAGATTTTGAATTCACTGTTACAATGGTTAGAAAGAAAAAATGAAGTGACTTGATATAATGTACAACTTATCTTTGCTGATTACAGATCTCTGTTATGCTTGACTGGATGCTTACTGATCAAATACAACTTTATAGCTCCTTCAACACATCTGATCCTTCATCAGACTTTGCTCAACATTTCCCTCTTCATTTCATACTATAATTCACATTCATAACTTATTTTTCACAATCACACACTTTAATTCATAACTTGAATGACCATATATACCATTCAGATTATCTTAGTCGGCTCAAATCACTGACTAAACAAACAATTACAATAGTTGGCTAGAAGTAATTAATTTAGCAAATCCCTATACTAGCCGACCCTGCATGGTGAACTTTTTTCAGAAAATAATTCCTGTGTTAACCGACTGAGCTCGATTAATACAACGAACTTTGTGACAATCCTTCAATGGTCGGGAGAACTCGGTAAGTACTGAGTTTCCTGAGATAATCAAGTGAGCTTGGTGGAAACTATGCTTTGGAGACCGAGTGAAGCTTGGTTGATACTGACTTCTCCATGATTCCTTTGATGATCGAGTGAAGCTAGGTTAACACTAACTTCCACATTTCCTTTGTTGACCGAGTGAGCTCGGTGAACACTATTTTTCACCTTTCCTTTGTTGACCAAGTTAGCTCGGTTAACACTGTCTTCCACATTTCCTTCGATGACCAAGTGAACTCGATTGGCATTATAGATTGCATTGCAGATTGTTTGAGCTTGGTGAACTTGAGACTAATGACTGATATGACATTTGTGTGACATCAAGGACAACATTATCCAACAAGACAACCCTTGGAGCCACATATATGTAGATACTGAGGATAGTTGACCAGATAGCTTTGGGGAAGATTGAGCAATGGAGAGGTTGATTGGATGACCTAGTAGTAGTAGTGTGGAGATTGTGGAGAGAGATAGAGGCATGGGATGATGCACCCATAGAGCTGAGATACATGTTTTCCTCCCAACCACTAATTGGTTATTCTATGTAGGTCATAGAGAGATTCCCACTGACACAAGTCTGGTGATAATATGGTTTGCCATAGGACATATCATAGGAGCATTGTTCATATGCATGGCTCACTATAGATGTGGATCATGGATGGTTAGTAAGGTTAGACTCAGGTTGTTCAATGATTGATGGGTGGACCATAGTGGTGACATAGTGGGATTAATTGGTATCCATAGCAGATGGAGGGATGATGCCAACTTATCAAGCACATTTTGTGAGTCATCCATTCATTGATTCATAGATCCAATGGGGATGGCCATATTGATACAGCTAGTGTAGGCAACACAACCACCACCACCACAACCCTAGTAGGAGAGAGCTAGAGAGAAGATACATCAAGTGCCTTTTCTACCTTGATAGATGAGATTAGATCTAGATGCTGGTAGTAGTCGGATAGGACACAGGCATCCTCATAGTGAGATGGGACCTCTAGGAGCCATTAGAGGGGATGCCCAGAGGCCATGCACAGAGGTCAAGCAACTAGCTGAGTAGGTAGAGCAGGTAGTAGGTGATGATGAGATGTAGGATCAGCTTGTTGCTAAGCCCCAAGGTAGAGATATCCTAAAACAAACCTAGGATGCCCTGAGGAGATTGAGAGATCAAGTGAAGGCTGCACAACAATAGTTGGGGGAGCTACATAGATAGCTCACTGTGAGAGACACCAGGATACCATAGCAAGATCGAGAGATCCATAGGTTGCAAGAGTAGCTAGAGTGAGAGGCTCATAGATTGAAGAAACAATAGGATGAGATTTAATTGTAGTTAGTGAGAGTATCATATTACTATGCAACATATGTTGCAATATTACCAAAGGAGGCATATTAGGTGTACTAATTTTCATAATATGCAAGAGATTGCACAACCTCTGGTGAGACTAGATATGCCTCCTCCTCCTCCACCACCAACTAGAGAGGAGGGAGAGGGATAGAGTTAGCACATTTTGTTTTTATTTTTCTATGGTTATGTATCGATTGATGTACCGGTGCCATTTTTATCATTTTTGAGATCGATAGTGCTCGAGTAGCATTTAGATTTGCACTTATGTACACTTGACTCCATATATATATATAAGATTTTGATTCAAGTATCTTTGCATGTGCCATCTTTATTTTTTATAGTTTATTGTACATGAGATGTCAATGCTATGATTATGAATGTAGTTTTGATATGGTATATGAATGTAGTGTAGATCAGATGAATTATGAAATGATGTATGAAATGAAAAATATAAATGAACTAACATCTCATGTAGTGTTCCATTTTGTTGATAGTGGTAGGTATCTCATGAAGATCAAGAGGATGAACCAAAGAACCAAATGCTTGTGTAGCTATGGAGAAATGTGATACTTTAAAGAAACCAACAATCCCTCATCACAAAGGAAGAAATTAAATCAGTGATTGAACCGTGTGCTTATATGATGCAACCCTATGCTAGATGCAACCCTAAGTTTGGTTATCAAGATTTGAACATTATCATTATTGAGCAAGTAGCGAAATCTAAATGTCATACAATTCCCATTGACATTGAAATCATGGGAATATGAATATGACATGTTCTAGTTTTGTCAGGATTAGATGTAAGCATTTGAGGCACAAAAAGTGAGAATGACTAGAACATTCTTCCCTTTTAATGTAGCAATAAACATAAGCATTAGAGCACAAATGCTAGGATGACCAAAATATTTCTTGTGTGAAAACACACTAGACACACAAGAGATCCTTCTTATGCTAAGTAATCAGTAAGTATTCTATCCACAACAACCCATGCATTCATAACCTGAGATAGAAGTGTGCTAGGTATACTCGCGGTGACCCATACATTCACTTAGTGGGACAAGTATCAATATTTCTTGTAGCATAGAGAATTCACTCCAACAAACAAGGAAAAAAATCAACCTCAATGAAGAGTCCATATAAAATGAGTCAAGGTACATACGACCATCCAATATGAGATAGAGTCTCTTATAGTAGATACCCCTTTTAAATGAATGCTTCAATCATTGGGACTAAACCATCACTTCTCTAGTTGAATGTGGCATCATCAAGTTTCTCAAAGAGACATGATAAAGAAAAAGAAAAAGAAATAAGGAAAAGCTCAGCATATCCCAAACAAGTATCAATGTCATCATTTTGAGTTCATTAATTTATGTTATAGGATTGATGATGTGTTAATGTTCAGAATGTATATGAAAGAAATCTCTTTAGTAGGGTAACGATAGTAGACATACATAGTTAGAACAATTGGTAAATGAAGTCAAAGAGGAATCTTCAATAAGAAGAACCTTAGTAGGAAACTAAGAAACAATAGAGAAACACAGTTAGGACAACTGGTGACTAATGTGAGAGAGACTTTCCATGAGAGGAATCTCAAAACTAACACTAGCAATAGTAGGTAGACGTAATTAGAACAATTGGTGACTGTTGTGAAAGAGATTTTTTGTGAGAGGAATCTCAAAGTGACACTAAGGATAGTAGGAAAATGTAGTTAAAATAATTGGTGACTATTGCAAAAGAGATTTTCTACGAGAGAAATCTCAAATTGACACTAGTGACATTAGCCAGATGTAGTTAGAACAATTGGTAACTATTGTGAAATAGATTTTCTATGAGAGGAACCTCAAAATGACACTAGCAACAATAGGTAGATGCAATTAAAACAAATGGTGACTTTTGCGAAAGAGATTTTCTATGAGAAGAATCTCAAAGTGACACTGGAAATAGTAGGAAAATGTAGTTAGAACAACTAGTGACTATTGTGAGAGAGATTCTCCATGAGAGGAATCTCAAAAGTGACACTAGGTATAGTAGGCAAATGTAGTTAGAACAACTGGTGACTATTGCGAAAGATATTTTCTATGAGAGGAATCTCAAAGTGACACTAGCGAAAATAGGCAGACACAGTTAGAATAATTAGTGGCTATCATAAAAGAGTTTTTCTATGAGAGGAATCTCAAAGTGACACTAGTGATAGTAGGTAGATGTAGTTATAACAACTGATGACTATCACAAAAGAGATTCCTATTACACTGTAGGGTGTTGCCCCTAAGTTATGATAAGATTCAATCCATGGATACATGAGTGAAAGAAACAAACTAAAAAAAGGAAAGCAACTATATAGGAAGCCAAAAGATGTACTTTGAGATGTAGCATTGGAAACAAGAGGCCCTTGTTTACTAGGTTTTCACCTTCTTGGTAGAGATTCTTTTTCTGCTACCATGATGCCTATTTGCCAAGTTTTCATCAAATGCATCTTTTTGGTTTTTCAATTTTTTTTTGCATTTTTCTCTTTTTCTCTTTTTTGTATTTATTGATTTTTCAAATGTTTTTGGTATTATCAAGGTGCCTATTGCTAGTTTTTCACCAAGACAATAATTTTTTTAGGAATTTTAAGTATATATAGAGAGCTTTTGGAATTAGATCAGCCATAGAACCACTTTAGATGGAGAGTGTTTATGGGCTCCTTGAGCATCTCTCCCTCAACTGTAGAAAGTTGGTAAGCACCAGATCCAAACACTGCATTAATTATGTATGGACCAAGCTAGTTGGGTTTGAACTTCCCTTTTTGTACCTATTATTGCTAATTCTTAGGGTTTTCTCTCAGAATGAGATCACCTAGTTAGAAGTAACACAACTTAACTTTCTTATTGTAGCTTCCATACATACATTGTTGATAAGGTTGAAGATGATAACATGCCACTTGCTAACGTTCATCTAATAATTCTATCTCTAGAAGCCATATATTCTATAGTCATCATTAGTAATGAGGCCCTTTATGGAGATTCTCAAAGTAGGAATCTCAACCTCAATTTGAAGCACAACATTCACTTCATATACCAAAGCAAAGGGCCTTGTACCCATTGGAGTTTTTATACTTGTTTAGTAAGCCCATAAAGCTAGATTAATCTAAAGGTGCCAATCCCTTCCAAATTTGTTAACTGTACAATGCAAGATCTTAAGGATCACCTTGTTGGATGCCTCTACTTGACCATTACTCTAGGGGTAATAAATAGAAGACCAATATCACATGATTCTAAACATTTTTCATAACTCCTTGAGATCTTTGTTTTTAAACTATCCTCCATTATCACTAATGATGGAGGAAGGTACACCATACCTGCATATGATGTAATTCATGATGAACAAAGCTACAATTTTTCCATTTTCTATAGAGAGAGGGATTGCCTCTACCCAATTAGTGAAGTAGTCTATAGCTATGATAATGAACTTGTGTCCATTTGAAGAAGACATGTGAATCTGACCCATAAGATCGAAGGCTCATTGTTGGAGTAGCCACAGTGTAATAGATGGAATTAGCTCCTTGGTTGGAGTGTGAATCAAATTTCCATGGAGCTGGAATTATTTATAGGACTTAGCATATTTGATTTCCTTTCTGCAAATAGTAACCAACTCTAATAAGTTTGCGAGCTAGTATTAAGCCATTAGAGTGAGATCCAAAAATGCCCTGGTGTATATTGATTAATGCACATTTGGACTTATCAGGTTCTAGAAACCTAAGGAGTGTTCTATTGAGACCTCTCCTAAATAAGTTATCAGTAATAATAACATACCATGAAGCATTATAGATAAAGTGACATTTTTCATTCTAGGTTAGATTGTCTGGGATGGTTTGGTCACACAAGTAAGAGTATATATGGTGGTAGTGGGATGAGTCATGTCCCACAATAGAATAAATCATCCATAATTCAAGGGGATTATAGGCAGGGTAGAGTAATGTTTCCACCAGGAACTTGTGTCGAAGATCATTCTCTAGCATCTATAAGATGGAAGCAAGAGTAGCCATTCCATCAACTACTTTGTTGTTTATCTGAGGAATTTGTTGAAAATTGATATGAGAAAAATATTTCTTCAGGTCATCCACCATGCATTTATAAGGTATCAACTTCTCATCTTTTTTCTAATATACAACATTGACCTGGTTGATTATGACTTGTGAATCACCAAAGTTGTTTAATTCAACTACTCTCCATTCAACTACAATCTTCATGTCATTAATGAGAGCTTTATATTCTACAATATTATTTGTACAAGGAAACATAATCTTGTATTACTTAGGTAGTGAATACCTCTATGGTGTTATGAATAAGAGCTTGACACTAGATCCCTATCGTGTGAAGGAACTGTCGAAGAACATTACTCAAGTTTGATGTGTGAGTGTTAGAATTGATTCATCAAGGAAGTCAATATTTAGTGGAAGAAGACTCTGCATTGGTGCTTGTACTAATTGATCAATGATTTCTTGTCCTTTGATAGCCTTTCTCTCAACATATTGAATGTCAAACTTGCTTAAGATCATGACCCACTTATGTAACCTTCCTATTAGAGCTGCCTTGTTGAGTAAGTACTTTAGTGGATCAATTTTAGCAACTAGTCATGTAGTATGAGTGAGCATGTAGTGTCTCATATTTTAAGAAGAAAATATGACTACCAAGTAATCCTTCTCAATGAAAGTGTAATTCATTCCATAAGAAATTAGTGTGTGACTCAAATAGTAGATAGCTCTTTCCTTGTTATAATTGTCTTCTTGAGCTAGCAAAATTCCAAGAGATGACTCTATTACTGAGATGTACAAAATAATAGGCTTCCCATAGATAGGAGGCATCAAGATCAGTGGATTAACAAGGTATTTCTTTATCTGTGTTAGATTCTGATCACAATCTTAGCTCTATATGTATTTCACACAATTATATAAAGTCTTAATAAAAGGTTGTGACCTATCTACTAGCTATGAGATGAATCTGCAAATTGATTGAATTATTCCTTGTAAGCCCCTCATCTACCTAATATTACGTGGTGGAGGCATGTCCATGATTGCCTAAAATTTCTTTGGATCAACCTAGATTCTTTTTACAAAAACAATGTAACCAAGTAATTTCTTAGATGTTACACCAAATGCACATTTCTTGGGGTTAAGACTTAGATTGAATTTCTCAATACGATCTAGATGGGTCCCAAATCTTGAAGATGAGTGTTTTATTTTGTGCTCTTAACCAAGGTATCATCAAGATAGCCCCCCATGGTCTTATGCATCATATTGTGGAAAATTATATTAATTGCCCTCTAATATGTGGCACCAACATTTTTTAGACCAAATGGCATCACATTCCAATAGAAGATTCCCCATGCACAAGTGAAAGTAATCTTTTCCTGATCTTCTGGTGCAATTTTGATCTGATTATAAATCAAAAAATCTATCCATGAGTGAGTATATTTATATCCTACTATCATATCCACGATAATGTCAATGTTGGGGAGTAGAAAGCTATCCTTTGAACATGCTAAATCCAGATCTTGGAAATCTATATAGACTCTGTTAGATTTTTCATGCTTGGAGATTGGAACAATGTTTGATATCCATTTAGCATAATCAATAGCATTGATGAAACTAGCTTTTAGAAGCATTTCCAATTTAGCTTTGACAAGTAATGCAACATGAAGATGCATTTTTCTAAGTTTTTGTTTGACTAGTTTAACTCCTAGCATAATAGACAAATGATGCATTATGAGATTAGGATCTAATCCTAGCATGTCTAAGAATTTCCATACAAAATTTATCTTTTTCTCTTGGAAGAAGGTAATGAATTCCTATTTTTCTTCTGGAGATAGTGACTATTCAAGATGTATCATGTGAGGTTATTCCTCTATTCCCAAGTTGATTTAATATGTCAATTTTATCAACATTGATAATCTTTCCTAAAAATGACTTGGAAGTATATCAAATATCTTGTCTATAGGCACGTTAGAGGGGTTTTCACATTTGGATATGTCTTTTATTTTTACTAGTTTAGGTTCTAATATTGCCACAATGTGGTTTTCACCATCAGACCTTTTATTTCTTTTCTTTTTTATTGTGTGACTAAGATATTTGATGTCAGCTTTAGTCATGTGTTGAAAGTATAAGAGGAGTAATTGAGAGGGGGGGTGTTTTGAATTAGTTACTACTAAAATAAATCCCAGATCCCGTAGATCTTAGTACAAAAATGCAAATTAAAAATTGAATACTATTGCCGCTTGGTAAACACATACAAAATACTGTAACTCAGTAAATGCTTGGCATATGAACTTTAGTTGTTATCTATGATTACTACTACTTTAACTTAGTTGAAAACACATAAAATAAAATAGCATGAACACATTTAATAGTAGGATTTAACGTGGAAACCCAATTTGTGAGAAACCACCAATTGTAACTAGTGACTATTTTTCACTCTTCTAAAGTGAGCCCTATTAGGAGCCAACCTTGTTTGTTAAAGGTTACAAAACACACTGTTAGGTGTGACCATGTTAAAGGATTTAATCACCCTTTTAGGAGTGGCCTTATTAAAGGTCTTTAGACAATTTAGTAGAACTACCACCTTGTTAGAGGATTTGCAAATAGCTGTTAAGCCAACTCTATTATGAGATTTAGATCACTGCTACAATGGTTAGAGAGTAACAATCAAATGACTTGATTTGAATGAAATTGATTTCTGATTAAAAATCTTAGTTCTAGCTTGTACTTGATCCTTCCTAATTGAATATAGCCTTGCTACTCCATAAGGATATTCTTCTTATCCTTCAAATTCACTTCCTCTTCTCATCATTAAATCTTAAATAACATCTTCATGCTTCTCACTTTGAAATCACAACTTGACCTTATATTTATATCTTCCACTTTGTCAACCTGGCTCAAATACAACTTAGAATAATTAATATTCATTACCTTAGTTAGTTGGAATGAATAGATAAATCAATGAAGATTAATATGCCAAAATAAGAAAATCCTTCATTGGTTGACCCAGCTCGATAGAAACTAACTCAAAAATGATTTCCTTTTTTAACCAATAGAAGATCAGTTAATACTGTAAACTCACAAAAATCCTTTAGAAACTAAGTGAGCTCTGTTAACAGTATTTCCATCTAAATTTCTTTCATTAGCTAAGTGAGCTTGGTTAACACTCACTTTCTACATCATTTCCTTTGATGCCTGAGTGAACTCAGTAGACACTGCCTTCTAAACTAGGAAAACACAAGAATGCTTGGTAGACACAAAAAACTATCTTTACTGCCCAAGTGAGCTCAACATATACTGACTAATAATGATATGACATTTGTATAACATTAAAGACAACAGACAATTAATCAATTATATCCAAAAATCTCCCTCTTTGGCATTGATGGCAACACACCATGTCATAGCATAATAAAATTTTAGATTTAGACTTGAGAAATCCCTCTATCAGTATGAGCTCTTCCTTTCACTAGATTCTTTCTTTGTTTGCAACAACTTCTACCAAGTTCATTCAGAACTTTCCCCCTCTGTCAGCAAACTTCTTCTTTGGAAAACTTCTCCCTCTTTAGTTTCTTACTTTATTCTGGCTCCAAAAATTTCTTAGAGATATCATAGTAAACTTCTCCCTTCTTGACAACACATGCCAAATACAATAATTCTATAAGTATCAATGTGCCTTAAATACTGATTCATTTGAAATATGCCATTGCTAATTTTGCACCAATTGATTGATCTTCAACAAGTTCTAGTTGATGCATCACTAAATTTTATTTAGTGAACTTTAGATAGAGGAATGACCCCTAACTTACCTCTCATATATAGAAATGCATCCTTAGGTAATGGCTTGATGAATATGTTCACAATCTATTCTTTTGTATTCACATATTCCAATTTGACTTCTTTATCCTGCACCAATTCTCTTAAGAAGTGATATTTTATAGCAATGTGCTTTGTTTTGGAATGCATTACTGGATTCTTTGATATGTCGATTGCACTAGTGCTATCATAGTATATGGCTATTGGAACCTTGTTCTCTACCTTCATCCCTTCCAATAGCTATTTGAAATAAATAATGTTAGAACAATTGATTGCTGCTGCCACATATTATACCTCTGTTGTGGATTGAGATGTACAATTTTGTTTCTTACTTGTCCAAGATACCAATCTTTTACCAAGGAAGAATTGTCCTCCACTAGTTCTTTTTTTGTCATCAAGACTTCCTACCCAATTAGCATCAGTCAACACTTTTAGGTCCAAATTGCCTCCAAGTTTATACCATAAAACATAGTCTTTAGTACATTTTAGATATCTCATGATTCTCTTGATCACCATCATGTGATTTTCCTTAGGATTTGTTGAGAATCTTGCCACTATTCCAACTTCTAGAGTAATATCAGGTCTTGTATGTACTACATACTGCAATTTTCCAATCATTGATCTATAAGTGTTCTGATCTACTTCTTTGGAATCATCATTTTTGGAGAGCTTATGTCGAGTAGACATAGGGGTTCCAATTGGTCTAGAATCTACCATTCCACATTTCTTCAGTATCTCTTTGATATACTTAGATTAAGTGATGTAGATACCATTTCATCTTCACTATTATCAGAATCTTTAGCTATAAAACAAGATTTCTTACCTTTGTCCTTGAAGTTCTTATAGTTCTTGGAGTCCTTCTTTCTTTGTGCTTATTTCTTTTCTTTTCATCTTTGATTTCTTTATTTGGACACCTAGCAGCAATGTGATCAAGTTCTTCATAAGAAAAGTAGATAAGAGGAACTTTACCTTTGTACTTTCCTCTTCCTTTGGAATATTTCCTTGCAAGTAGGGATTCAACAACTTCAAGATCATTATCTAAACTTTCTTCTAATGTTCCATCTTCTTCACTTCCTGATTGACTGGATTTTGATTTCTTACCCTTTTCTTTGAGTGAGAGTCTAGCTTTAAAAGCAGATTCAATAGCCTTTGAACTAGGAACATAGTTATCAAAATTATCTAACTCAAAAGCTATCAATCTTCCAACTAGAGCATCCAAGGTTAATTATTATTTGAATCACACCTCATCTCTTGAATAGCAGAAACTCTAATTGCATAAATAAGAAGAAGAGTTCTAATTACTTTACTTACAACAATTTCCTCCTTAATGTCTCCTCTAGATGCTTTGATTGCACTTACACTAGCCTTGATTCTTTCAGCATATTTTGAAATGTTTTCATCTTCTTTCATTTTCATTTGGTTAAATTGTCCTCTAAGGCTTTCTTCTTTGGCTCTTCTTAAATTTTCATCTCCTCCATAGATATCTTTCAATTTGGTCTACATTGCATGAGTAGTTTTGCAATCCTTTACCTCATCAGCTTCAACATAACTGAGAGAAGATGCAATATCAATCATCATGATATTATGATTCTTCTTTTCAATAATATCTTAAACTAATAATGTTCTAATGAGAGTTTTGTATTCAACATCAAGATACTTGCAACCTAAATCACTGATAGTAGCTAGATTTAACCTCATAAGTCCTTGCCATGCTACAAAATTGTCTCTGTTCAACTTGGGAATCTCTCTTTTATAAGACATCTTGATCTTTAGCTTAGGTCCTTGAAACCTTCTCTACAAGCACCAAAAGCTCTAATACTAATTGTTAGAAATATAAAAGGAGTAACTAAGAGGGGAGGGTTGAATTAGTTACTACTAAAATAAATCCAAGATCCCTTAGATGTCAATACAAAAATGCAAATTGAAAATTGAATATTGCTAAAGCTTGGTAAATACATACAAAAAGCTATAACTCAATAAATGCTTGGCATATGAAATTTAGTTGTTATCGGTGATTACTAATACTTTAACTTAGTTACAAACACATAAAAGAAAATAACATAAACACATTTGACACTAGGATTTAATGTGGAAAATCAATTTGGGAAAAACCACAAATTATAACTAGTTATTATTTTTCACTCTTCTGAAGTGAGCCCTATTAGGAGCTAACTCTATTAAAGGTTGCAAAACACATTGTTAGGTGTGACCCTATTAAAAGATTTAATCACCTTGTTAGGAGTGGCCTTGTTTGAGATCTTTAGGTAATTTAGTAGAACTGCCACCTTGTTAGAGGATTTGCAAATAGCTGTTAAGCCAACTCTATTAGGAGATTCGAATCACTACTACAATAGTTAAAGAGTAACAATGAGATGACCTGATTTGAATGCAACTAATTTTTTGATTATAGATCTCTATCCTAGCTTGTACTTTATCCTTCTTAATTGAATATATCTTTGCTACTCCACAAGGATATCCTACTTATCCTTCAAATTCACTTCCTCTTCTCATCATTAAATTTTAAATAATATCTTCATGCTTCTCACTTTGAAATCACAACTTGACCTTATATTTATATCTTCCACTTTGTCAAGTCAGCTCAAATACAACTTAGAATAATTAATATTCATTATCTTGGTCAGTTAGAATCAATAGATAAATTAATGAAGCTTAATATTCCAAATTAAGAGAATATTTTGTTAGCCGACCTAGCTCGCTAGAAACTAACTCAGAAATAATTTCCTTTGTTAACCAATAGAAGCTCGGTTAACACTGCAAACTCGTGAAAATTCTTTGGCAACTAAGTGAGCTCACTTAACATTGGTTGCATCCAAATTTCCTTTAATAGCTGAGTGAGCTCAGTTAACACTCAATTTTTGCATTATTTCCTTTGACGCCGAAGTGAACTCGGTAGACACTTCCTTTTGAACTAGGCAAACACAAGAATGCTTGATTAACATAGAAAACTATCTTCACTATCTGAGTGAGCTCAACATAAACTAATTGATAATTATATGACATTTTTGTAACATCAAAGACAAAACACAATTAATCAATTTTATCCAATATCATGTTGATGATTTTTTCATTGGTGGAAGACATTGCAAGTTCGACAACATTTAAGTAACATGCAAGAGCATAGTCATTCTGGAATGTAGGGACTTTACTAGATGTATTGGAATTCTAGTGTATGAGATTGGGATAGGTGAGTGAAAGAGATTTGGTAGGTTTGATAGTGTTCATAGTATAATCATCAAATGCATGGACAAGCAATTCGAGACCTAGAGTGACTTCATCTACAAGTGTGTTCGAATACCTTTGAGCTCTATTGCCATTAATTGAAGACTTGATGAAACTAGTTGAATAAGATTCATCTAACCTAGCCCTAGATGATTCACCTACTTCAAGAAGATTTTGATATACATGAACTTGATCTATGTCTTTGTCTTTAGTTGCTTCTAAGAGAGAGTCAAATTCATACTCTTCAGAACCTATGCTAGATGGGGACAGACTGTAGAATTCCCAAATAGTGATAGCGATAGTTTCTCCTTCATCATCTAAATTTTTACATATTTTCTTAATGACTTAAGAATAACTAGAGTCTCCTTGTTCTTGTTGATTATGGGGAGAATCAACAATGTTTTCAGAAGAACCACTATCATGATCTAAAATGCTATCACATGGTACAAAGTTGTCTAGTTTCATGAATAATTTAGCAAGATCTTCAAGAATTGGATAAGGATATAGATCCTCATCATCAATGCTATCCTCATAGTTAGTTGACTTAGCTTGTCACTCATGGTTAGATGAACTTTTAGGTTATGTTATAAACTTGTTAATCCCTAGATGAAGGGAATCTTCTTGAAGCCTAGACTAGATGTATCTTGAGACCTTCTAGCTATCACTTTGATAGGATGGATCAAACCATTTTTGTTGCATCTAATTGAACCATTCCCTTATAGCCAAAGAATTTTAGGAGTTTAAGACCTGGACCATACTTTTCAAGAGTAATTTCACAAGACTATTCTGTGAGGTCAACTAGAGTTTCCTCTTTATATATCCATACAACAACGGCTTTATTTTCATCTTCCTCCTCAAGAGGTACAATAGCTTTGACAAAGGTACCATTGTACTTAGTTTGAGATGTTAGCAAAAAAGGTCTTTTTGCTTTAGATGGTCTCCCATAATGATGGGGAGATTTAGGAAGAGACATCAATGATAGAATTGGTTCTATGTGATATTCACCCATCCCAATTTTATTTAGCTTGAATGACTGCTCAATTTATTTTAGCTTATTATCATGTGGTCTATAGATTCCCTATTTTTAGGTACAAATCTTTTAGTAGATTTTAGTATATTTCAAGTATAGCTAGTATTTGTAGGCATTGTGACTTCAGAGTTATGAAATGGAAACTTTACGTATTGATGGTAAGTTTAGGGCACAACTTGCATTTCATGTATCCATAGTCTTCCTAGCAAGATGTTGTATGCTAATGGAATGTTGAGGACTTGACAAGTGACATTCCTTTCCACAGGGCCAACTCAGAGAGTCAAGATAAAAAAAACCCAAAGATTTATGCTCAACTTCATCATATGCCTTGATAGTTTTCTTGTGACAGGGGTCAATGGACTCTTTAGAATAGCCCAATTGTCTAATTAGAGTAGTAGAGACAATGTTTAAACTAGCTCCATTATCAATGAGCACATGGTGGACACATTTTTGGTGTATCATGACTTCAATATGTAGTGGTTAGTTATGCAGATGACTAGTGAATTTTCCTCCTCCTTAGAAGACATATAGTAAGGTGTGGTCAAATGACCTACCATAGATCTTGAGGTACATTTGCCTTAGTGAGGGCTTTGTCAAGAAGTTTCCTATGAGCAGGAAAGATTTTGAGAAATTTAAAGATGATGATTTGAGCATTTGTTCATTGTAATTGATCAAGGATACTATAGCTGGTAGCTATAGATGATGTTGTAACTTTTTTTCCTTTGCTGGATGGACTAGAAAGAGGTTTATCTTTATGTTGTTCTAAATTAGGAGTAGAAGAGGCAAGGCCTTTGAGTACTAACCTGACATAGGAATGCATAACAACTTTGGCATAAGATTGTGATGGTTTTTTGTTAGATGTATTGGATGTAGGACCCCTTAAGTAAAATGGTGTCTTAGGTTTAGGTTTGTCTTGTTTGCCCTTGCTGATGATAATTTCATAATACTCAATATCCATTGGTTCAACCATGTGGACTATCTCATCATCATCATTGGAGTATGTATAGTTGATCTAATTATGATATTTTTGTTTTTAGTTTTCTCCTTTTTCATAAGATAAGAATGGCTCCTTGAAAGCGTTATGATCTGAGTTCTTTTTATGTCCATCCACAGAAATGTCACCATCATCAATTAAGTCTTGAACTTTGTGACCTTTTCTTTGGTGCTACTCACAAAATGAAGTTTCATTCCACCATGAAGTTTACGATTGTGGATCATAAGGATGAGATTTATCCAATGGAGAAATAAGCTTGTTTTGTAGCAAGGTCTTGTAGACCACATCCAAAGGTTCACCAAGAGTTGTATATTCTTATTTTTGGCATGTAACCCAAGATGAGTTCTTTGGTTTGTTTCCAAATGTCTTGTTGTCAGAAGGAATTTTATCAACATTCTTAGATGCTTTGAGATTGTTTGTAAGATTGAAAGTTTCCTTAGCAGGTTTAGGAGTAATGTTGTCAATGACTCCATCATATACCTCCTCTTGGTTCTTATTCACATACTTAGATTTTCCCCTATTAGAGGTTGATCCTTGTTTGGTGTCCTTTTGAAGGGTTATTCCACCCTTTTTGACCATGAATTCATCTATCTGGATAGCTTGTGTGACCATGTCTTCAAAGGTGTGTAGACCTTGAAGTTGAACTTTATACCCAAAGTTAGGTAAAAGATTATCAGTGAAGATGTCAAGTATTTCCATTTCATAAATCTTTCATGAGTATTTGGTGTAAAGTTGTCTCCATCTTTGAAGCAATGTGAGGAATGGTTACCCAAATTTTTGTTCAAGGTTACACAAGTCTCACATGTTAACTGGATGTTGTATGTTGTGGGAATACTATTGAAAAAATGGGTTAGAAATCTCATAAAATGTTTTGATACTAGCAGGCAACCATGAAAACCATTCCATGGCCTAACCACCTAGACTTCACAGGAATAGATGCATGAGATATGTCTAATTATGCATAAATTCCATAGACAAGGCACCAAATTCCCACAAATGATCTTGGGGATTGGAAGTACTGAAGTATTTATTTTACTTGGGTAACTACCCTCCTCTTGGAAAATGAGGCATGTCTATACTCTTGTCAAAAGGAAATGGAAAAAGAGTGTCTAAGGTGTATGTTTTTTTAGGTTTGTCCTTGTCAGGAATCATTTGGGCTAATTGTTCTTGCATGATCTTCAGTTCCTTTTGCAAATTAGAGGTTTCAGTTTCCTCTTTAGGTGTAATGATTATTTCAACATTGAAGTGATGAGGTAGCTTGGCTCCCTCTTGAGCAAGTTTTAGAAAGTATTACTCTTTCTCTTTGTTAAGAAAGATTTCCATGACTTTGTGGAAGTTTTTTTCTTTATGAAATATTTTGATATCTTCAGAATGTATCTCTTTGTTTTCCTCATTCTCATTAGTAAAAGGTTCTTTATGTCTTTCATTCCTTAAGTGATCTTGTTCTCCACTATGTTCTCCATTTTTTGGGTCTTGATCAACCATTTTAGGAATGTGATAAGTTTTAGTGTATGTTGGTTGAAAAGGTCACCTAAATAAGAATTTAGCTATGTTGTTTAGAGATATATGAACTTTTCTAGTTTCAAAATCCTCTTGATACAACGTATTCCTAGTTTTTTGTAAGTTTATGGAAAATGTTCTTTGAACTTGAGGTGATATAATGGGTGAAGGAGATCATGAAGACTCCTCACTAGATGTACTAGACACAGACTATGTATAAGCTAAGAAGCAACCTCTACCATGATTACAACCCCTAACTCTACCTTGTCTAAGTCTATGGGGATAAAACATGTTTCCACTTCTTGTTGCCATAGTCATAGAAAATGACAAAAAGTAAAAAGCCTAGACAAGAACCACACTAGAATGTAGCCTCAAAGTGAGATAAGATTGTTGTATACTTAGGCATGAGTCATCTAAGTAATGGCTAGAATAGCCAAGAGTCATGACTATTGTGACACAAAGTATGACAAACACAAAAGGATAGAAAAAGATAACTGAATGAGGAGACTAGTTTATGTGTATATCATAAGTTGTTGATTAAGCAAGAAATCACCATTTGACACTATTTGTAGATAGAGAAGTGATAAAATGTTGTAGACACATATTAGACTTGGGGCACAAATAATGCTAACATAAAAGTTTGACACTTTTAGGACAAGATCTTATACAAGGATTCATAGAGAACTTTGTGAGAAAGTACAATAAACCAGGCAAAGATTTAGAACAAAAAATTTTGACCAATATTCTCACATGAGAACTTGCACACAGCCATGTGAGGATGTGATAGTTTGACTAAAAAGGTAGAATTCTAGAATAAAAAGATAGTATTTTTGCAAAATCTCATGTGGAGATTCATAGATAGTCGCATGAGGAACTACAAAGAACCACATGAGGAAGTGCTAACAGGTGTTTTATTGCAAAATAATTCATAGAACTATGTGCGAGAAAAATATAGACAAATAGTTTTTTACTAAACTTGAAGAGATTTTCAATAGTTTCGATAGTTCTAGATAGAAGACTGATTGTGTTTACAAGTTTCAGATGAATAGCAATATAGTTTTCAAGTTTTGGACAACATTTTAGTTTTCAAAAAGACAATTATTTTTAGACATGGGTTAAAAGCAGTAGTCACAAAAAATCCAACCAAGGACAAAGAAACTTAGAGGGATGGGGGAATCTTGACCTTTTATTTGTTTGATAGATTTGGACAAGTTTAAAGACTTGAAAAAGATACACTTTATTCCTAAAACCAAAAATGGTAGAGGAAGAAAAACCTTTGTCTCACAACTTATGTACATGTGTTCACCTCACACAGTGATGTCACCCCACTAGAGGGCACCCATGTTTTTGGTGTATTTCAAGGACTCAATAACATATATGTTGAATGGACACCCTTTTGGTAGGGGTCAAGAGTGTATACCACCTTCCAATGTCTAGGTACATGCCTATGGTGAGTATCTACAAGAGATATTCTTCCCCCTCCTTGCACAAAGATTATTCCCCTTTCCAAATGTGAATTGGGTAGCAACTAAACAAGAGGTTTTTACTTGTCTTATGTTCATACTAACCCCCAATGGCTTCACAAAAAAAGTTGAGGCCAATAACCCACACTAGTATTTGAAAGTGCACACACTTGACTAGCAAGACAAGGGTCGATGCCGGCCAGTGCAATAGACAAAGCCTCTTCTTAATATGCAATATCAAAATGAAGAAGAAGAAATTAATATGGCTTTGGAGTCTTTCACTCAAAAAAGTTTCTTTATTATAGTGAGTTGGAATCTCCAGCGAAAGGAGTGTGCTCACTTGGGTTATTCCCAAAGCTTGGATCACTCTGGCAGACCCTCTAAAAGGTTTACTTAGACTGGTGGTTTTGATCTAAGGGTCCAAGTTTTTGATTTCCTGTAAGGGTAAGAGCATACTCCTTTACCTCATCATCTTACCCAAACACGCAAGACATATTCATCACCGAGTTAGCTTATCAATTCTAACTTGTCCTTTCTCAAGATTTTGATTTCTTAAAAGGAAGTCATTACCCCTATTGGAAATATAACCAATCAATAAAAAATGGTAAGTTATATGGTTGTCATTTATGGAAACATATTTGTTTTGTAGATTAGTTATGATTATTTGTGAAGGAAAATTGTCTAAGTATTAGACAGTGTTACAACAACATGATAGATTTGATGATAGTAGAATATTCCCTTGGAATATTTTCTTTGTAGTTAACTAGAGATGCATAATGTCATAATGATGATGTATACAAGTTCTCATGTTTGTATGACCAACCAAGTTCAAGTTATGAAGGAAATAGTGATGATACAATGTAGAACAGAGCATGTTAGTAGAATGTGTTAAATGACTTGAATAATTGTTTAATTATTAATTTTTGATGAGCCAACTCTAAGAATGATATGTGAGCCAACTAAGGAAGAATTTAACAATATGTTTGGTATAAGTAAAGAACTTCATTTGAAAAGTTAGTGTGAAATGTGATGTTGTGAAATACATGGGTAACCAGTAATTGCAAAGTAATGTGAATTTTGTGAAATATATGTGAGAAGTGAATGTGATGTCATGAATTATGATGCAAAGCAAGGTTATGCAAGATATGATGCAGAATGATATGTGCACAGTCACTCTTTGTATGAATAATTGAAAATTAGAAGATTTGCAAAGTACAACAAGTGATCCAATATTGTATATATACTCATTCTCTTGAAGAACTTATTGTATAATTGCATGTTAGGGCAGTGGGCTCTTCTTGCACACATTTTTATATGATCTACCAACTCCTAATAGGGTTGCGGCTTCTAACAAGGCCTAGTCTCCTAAAAGGGACTCAAGACACAATAAATTCTTTATAGACTCCTAGCAGGGTCAATATCCTTAACCAGATTCTTTATATAGTGAATCATTTTGTGGGTTCCATCCCCACCAAGGTTTTCCATTGGCCAGGGTTTCCCTAGTTAACAAAATATGGTGTTATGAGTTCTTTTCTTGTATGGTTGTTTATTTTTTTTAGCACTATTGGTTCTCTTTCTTATGCATGTGGAAAAGTAATTAATAAAATTTAGTTGTGGATAAAAAGATTGAAAATGTTGATTCACACCCCCCTAGTATTATCTATTTCTAATAACCCCTTCATATAAAAGACTCATATATGATAACCACTAACTTTCTTACCTCCCTTGGGTATCATCTTTCAAAGGTGTCTAGGTTCTTGATTTACTCTCGGGCATCACTTCCAAGTAGTAAAGAGCATACTCCAATATTCCTTTGTCTTGCACCCTACAAAGTTCACAAGCCCTATTAAACTATGTGTACGAAAGTAGTAAAGAAAACACAATTTTTAATGGGTTTGAATTGATTCTTTGACATGTGTATCTTTGACAGACATCCTATAATCAAATGGTCAGTATTGTTTCTAGGGTTTGTAATAAATTTTCTTTGGTGTGCATCATACAAACCACTATTAAGCTATTGAAAATTAGAAATTAGAAATGAAATTGCTTTAGAAATAACTGTAGTTAAATCATCATAATCAATAGAATCTAAAAACTACACTTTACATTTGCCGATGCCAAATTTCACTTGAAATCCTACATAGGCTCGTGCAAGAAAATGGTGTGTACCACACAAAAAACTACCCATTTATACACTTATTCATGTAAGGAAATGCAGTATAGGGAGCAAAATCTCAGTTTCTTCATGAGAAAATGAGATTTCTCACGTGAGAAACTAGAGTACTGTATAGACGACAGTGATAGAACATTAAAATATGCATAAAAGGAATAAATGATGCCAAAAACTTGATTTCTCAGCCCCACGGTGGGCACCAGAAATGTGGGCCTTGCTCTTCACAAACACTTCAACATGATCATTATATGTGAAATCATTCTAGAATGAACATTGAGTTGTTCATCCAAAAATATTTGGCAAACCAATTTGTTGCCTCCTAACTAGATTGATTATATGCTATTGCTCTTAGACTAAGAAGCTAGCATGCAAACCTCTAGTATGAAGGATTTAATTAGGCTATATGAGAATGCTGATTAATCTAAATGAGATATGCAAATTAATCTATATGAAATGCATGTATTAAACTAATGAATAAAAAGAGCATATTACTCTAAATGAATGCATTTTAACACTAGAATGATATTTTAAAGCTAGAAAATGTAAAGCTATAAATGTATGAGAAAATGTGTATTTTAGCATAAATTTGATAGTCTCAATTTGGAACATCTGTAATGAGGAATTGAAGGCTTCTTAAATATAATTTTAGAAATCAATCAATGGTCAAGATCAAGTAGAACAGATGATTGAGATTGGAAATGAGATTCAGTTGGAATGGAAACTTCCTTGTGCATATAGAGTTAACTGATTTAAATCTGAGTGTTATGGATAGTTAATTGATTCTCTTTTGAGTGTGAGAAAGAGTTTACTGAATAAATTCTATTTCCAATTCTAGTTCTGTCAAAGTTTCCATTTTTTAGCAAAAGAAAGAATTTGGAGAGTATATTTAATTTAACAAAATATAATATGACCTCATAAATGCATAATCTTAATTAATTGAATAATTAAATTCAATAAATTAAAATGAGGATATATCTTATTATGTCAAATACATTTAATTCCTTTGTAGATTAGCTAAAAAGGTAATTTTAATTTAATTAAAGTATGAAACTTATAATTAAATTAAACTTAATTAATAGGTTTAATGTAGCTAATTTGAGTCAATACTTAGGAATTAAATAAAGAGTGTAATTAATATAGATTAGGATTTTCTACATTTGACACTTGGGTCAAGTAGTGATTATTAGAATCAAAATATCCTAGTAATTAGGACTTATGAATATTGATAAGATAGACTAGAATTGATTTAGCACGGCAATGTTGCAATTTTGGGGCATAATAGGATGGTACTCCAAAAGATGATGTTTCAACAATTCCTTGTTAGAAATAGGGATTATTGGGGGGCGGGCGGTTTGAATCAGTAATATACAAACTTTAGTTGCCAATTGGATATTATTTCTTACTTTAAACCATGCATAACAAAGTAATAAAGTAATTTTGAACAATAATAGTAAGAATGGACAAAGATAACTCATAACACCATATTTTGTTAACTAGGGAAACCCTGGCCAAGGGAAAACACCAGTGGGGATGATACCCACTAGATAATATACTGATATATAAGTTCCTTGTTAGAGGATGGACCCTGTTAGGAGTCAATGAGAAAATTTAGGATAAGGAGTCCTTGTTAGGAGACTTTGAATCCCTATTAGGAGATTCCAACCCTATTAGGAGTTGTAGTACAATAGATGCAAGATGAGCCCACTGTCCAAACATGCACTTCTAATTACAAGAAGAGCTCACTGCCCAAACAAGTAATTAGTCTTCTAGAATATAGGCACTATAAATTCTTTCTTGATTGATCTCTAATCTTTAGCTTGATCTTGGATCACAAAATGGCTTTCACAAAACTTCACATATATCGCTCTTACAAAAGTTCACATATAATTGCTCAACATCACAATTAGAACACATAATCACCACTTCTCATTGCAAGTTGTCCTTTGCATAAATACCATGCCTTTATACAAATTGTTACTAGGTCAACTAAGATTATATTACATTTTTCCAACTTAGAGTAAACATCTAGGATGTCACCCCTAATTGGACAAGTAATATTTTAAAACAAAATAGTTGTTTCCTTCAATTCTATTGTCCTATTTCACTAAAACATGAATATCTCTTTTTTGTACAGTCTGTATTGACTTCCAAGGTTATACACTTCATCACCAACATGTATACTATCTCCATCTAGCTTTGCTAGTCATAATATGGCATCAATAATAAGTTATAAACAAAACAATACATTATTGTATACCAAATTTCGTACTTAGAAATTATTTGGATTACCAAATGCTAAGTATCTTTATGTACAAGGTTTCCTATAAGCATGTACATGTGTTGCCATAAATGATAATAATTACACATCTCCATTAGTCAATTATCAATTTTTCTCATGATTTGCTACAACCACAATAACAATACCACACACCCTAGTGAATGTTAGATGATCAACAAGGCTAAGTAGACCTTTAGAAAGTTTTTCTCCCTCATTGTACTCTATTTTACTAACAAATGCTAGTAAATCTGAATGTTATGATGAAGTTGTATGGGCAGATACTAAGATTCAGTGGGAGTCTACAATGAAAGAAGAAATGGACTCCTTGATGGGAAATAAGACTTTGGATTTATGTAAGTTTCCTACAGCTAAAAGGGTT
This sequence comes from Cupressus sempervirens, assembly GCA_028749045.1. Lineage (NCBI taxonomy): Eukaryota > Viridiplantae > Streptophyta > Pinopsida > Cupressales > Cupressaceae > Cupressus > Cupressus sempervirens. The sequence continues at coordinate 249,704,871 of CM053793.1, read as the reverse complement.
TTATAGAATAAATAGGTTTATAGGTTGAAAGAATAAGATGGAGGTAAGAAACTATTTAAATCCAAGTTAGTTGTAAAAGGATTTGCACACAAAAAGGGCATTGATTTTGATGAGATATTCTCTCCTGTTGTTAAAATGACTTCTATTTGCATAGTTTTAAGTATTATGACTACTGAAGATTCGCATTTGGAGTAGCATGATGTTAAAACAACCTTTCTTCATGGTGATTTGGATGAAGAGATATATACGGCACAACAATAGGGATTTAAGGTCAAAGTTAAGGAGAACTTATTGTGCAGATTGCAAAAAAGTTTACATGGCTTGAAGCAAACACATCGGCAATGGTATCTAAAATTTGACATTTTTATGCATGAGCATGGATATAGTAGGTTTCATTCAAATCGTTGTGTTTATTTTAAGAGGTTGGATGATGATACCTAAATTATTTTGTGTTTATATATTGATCATATGGTTGTTTTTAGGTCTAACATGGATCACATTAAGGGCCTAAAACACTAATTAGCACATTCATTTGCTATAAAGGATTTGTAGGGTAGAGATAGGAAGAACAAAAAAATGACATTATCTCAAGAAGGCATTGCAATGTTACTCTATAGAGAATGTTGGAGTTGTTTGCACACCTTAACCTAGTCATTTGAAGTTGACTAAGGAGATGTGTCCAAAGACATAAGAAGAGGAGGATACAATGTAAAAGGTACCTTATACTTTAGTTATAGGAAGCTTTATGTATGATATCATATGTACAAGGCTAGATATTATGCATACAGTGGTATTTGTTAGTAGGTATATGAGTCATCCAAGACTTGGGAATTGGAATGCGGTTAAATGGATTCTCAGATATTTGAGAGGAACATCTAGTAAGTGTTTACATTTTTGGGGCTCTACTATTGATTTAAAGGGTTGTGTTGACTTAGATTTGGTAGGGAATATTGATAATAGGAAGAGTACAACAATTTATATATTTAATATTGGTGGGGCAACAATGAGCTAGATTTCAAGGTTACAGAAGGTGAACACTTTATCCACTACATAGGCAGAGTATGTTGTTCCTAAAAAGGAAGCCAAGGAGATGACATGGCTTCATTACTTCTTGGAAGAATTGTGACACCCAAAGAAGGATAATTATTTTTTTATCGATAGTCAGAGTGCCATTCATCTTGTGAATAATTCTTCTCTACGTTCAAAGAAAAAACATATATAGTTATGATACTATCAACTAGTTTCAGATGATGGATAGTTAAAGGTGGAAAAGATGCATATAGATGAAAATCTAATAGATATATTTACAAAGGTAGTGACAAGGGAGAAGCTAAAATCCTGTTCATCTTCAATTGGTGTTCTTGACTAAACAAAATAAAAGAACAACTGACTCTAGGGTGGTTTGACATTCTAGTGGGAGCCTCATGTTGTAGAAACATTGCTACAAGACTAGTCTCCAAGTGGGAGATTATTGTCTAGTGTGGAGCCTGACCAGTCCCCAAGTAGGAGATTGTTAGTTTGTGGTGACTGAACAAGGAAGTACTATACATAAAAAGGGCTTAGGGTTAGGGATTTTATAAGGTGTGATGTGATAATTTCTCCTTGTAGTGGTATTAAGCTATAAGGGATAATCAATAGTAATCAGGTTGTAATCATTGGATAATAATAATATTGGACTCACTATTTGGTGGACATAACCCAAGGATTAGGTGAACCATGCTAAATCTGGGTTTCTTGTGTTCTCTTCAATGTAATTTATTATTTTATGATATAGGTTATATTTTTATGTAATTATAATTTCTTTCCATAGTTAAACCTAACACCTATAGCATTCAAATACCAAGAAGCTCCCAAAAATTCTAGATTCTAGGATGGGCATGCAAAGATTTGGGACACATAACTCAACCATATTGATTGGAACACCTTTTTAACACTCTACAAAAAACCAAATGAGAGATGAGAAATGATATCAAAATTTATTTGGAGTGAGTTGGTGAATGTCACTTCACACTCTACATCAGTTCAATCCTTTGAACTGATCATGACATTGACTGAACATTACATGCAAGATGAGAAGGTTGTGAAGAGCATGATAGGAGAGATAGTTTTTGATATTCAACCAAGAAATATTAAGAAGGTTTTCCACCTCCCAAGGGTAAACCAATACCTCCAAATATCCTATGATGGAGCAAATAGATGGTATAGAGAAAATGAGGAGGCCAAGAAATTGGTATAATCCACATTCTTGATTGATAGGACACCCTTGGGAAGGAGAGTAGGAAAGGTAGACATGACCCAAGGGTACATGAAAGAGGACATTTGGTATTCAATTGTTCTCCTCAGTAGAGCAATGGAACTCCCTGCTACAGGTCACATACAAACATGGATGAGTCACTTCATTAAGGCCATCAAGACCATAAAGATGCCTATTGATTGGGCCACCATCCTGAGTGACAACTTGGATGAAAAGTTGATCTCAGTTAAGACTAACACACACTTCTATGACATCTTATATGGTGTATTTATTAGAAGCTAGAACCATAGACTACCTAGGGCTATATGAGAAGGGAACCATGCAAGATGCAAATGCTTGGCCCTATGTGGTATGCCCATAATTGGTAAAGAAGAATCTCCCACTACAAAGTGTGGAATATAGGGTAGTGAATGATGGATTAATTTTTTCCATCATTAGATTCATAGAATTTGATTATGCCAAACAGATGTTAGTAGAGGCAATGATGAGAATAACTAAAGTAGGAGGCTACTACATCTAGTTTAAGACATTTACCTATCTCTAGGTAGTTGGTACTATTTTGTGCCCCAATAAGTTCCCAAGGTATCCTTCTCATAGACTCATACATTTTGAGAGAGCTCACCAACTCACTTCTACATATGATAGAGTGAGAAAACAATAGAAGAAGACCTAGGTTTGGCCAGTCACCATTGGGGAATTTGAGGTAAAGAAAAAATAAGACATTGATACCTTCAACTTAGAGTGAGATTAGTATCCCTTGGAAGATTATCAGGCTCCTCTCCCATATTTTGATAATATTGGGATGGTTTAACAATTAGTGGGAAAGTAGTTCATGCATTAAGAAGCCCTAGGATACCATTGGATGAATTTGATAGATAACTATGATGTACACATTAGGGACTATTGTAGGATGAGTCTACATCTAGTAGAAAAGGTGCTAAACATGACAACACTCTTGAAGGCCATAGAAAATGAGGTCCCATAAATAATGGATTCCTTGTTTAGTAGGGATAAAATTTATGATAGGCCAATTATGAATGTAGAAATAGGGCATGAAGAGAATGATGACATATATCATTAGGGTATATGTTTGGTATAACTAATGAGGGAATGGATCAAGAAGCCATTTAAAATGGATCCAGTTCAAGCCATACCTTTACAAGCTACTATTATAACTCAAAAAGGAAAAGGTACCAAGGTCACCATACCAACCTACCCTTCTAAATCACTAGTGAGGCCACAAATGGTACATCGATATGAGAAAGAGGATGAGTATTTTGAGGCTAAAAAGCGTAAGGGTAAAAGGAAAAGGGAAGCTAATAGGGCAAGGAAGCAAGTGACCAAGGCCCAAGCAATAGAAGCCTAGCCAGAGCTAGAGCCAATAGAGAAACTACAAGAGCAAGAATTAGAAAAGAAAGAGGTGGAAGTACCATAAGAGAAAGGAGTTCCAACACAAAGAACCTCAAAGGAAGAAGCCTCCGTGTCAGTGTTGAAGAGAGCCCAAATAGAAACAAAAGTGGTAGGTGTCAAGAGGAGAAAATTAAAGAAGAAGAGCACTCCCTCACCACAAGTACTAAAAACCATTCTAGAAGCAAAGGATAAGAAAGAAGGATAAAAAATTGAATTTTTCCCCTTAAATAAGAGAATCCACCCAACTAAGGTGGTAGAGGAGGAGAGGAGGAGAAGCTATGCTCAAACACCTTCATTTGCTCCAAGAGACCCTTACTAGGTAGAAACTTTAGAAGATGAACAACATAAGTGGATAGTTGAGATGGAGGGTAAAGGAGCTAATATTTTTGACCTCTTAGATTTTGATTTCATGCTAGTAGACATCAAGATGGTAGGAGAAAAGATAAGAGATGCTCCAATGAATGAGCCATTAGGAGAGGATTGAAATCAATTGCCTTGTCAACCTTAAGGACCTATTATCATTCCACTACCAACACCATAGGACAGGGCTACAATAATGGATAAAGGGTCAGTAAATCCACCTAATTTGATAATCTAAGAAAAAATAGAAAGTTAGGACACAAAGAAGCAAGAGTATCAATAGTTGCATGTTGATGAAGTATCTAAAGAAGGAAAAATAGCATAGGGAACTCAACAAGTTCTCCAAGATATAGAGGCTAGATCCTTGGTCCAACAAAGCACAAAAAATCCTTTTAAAGATCTTCCTTAACATGAGAAGACTCTAAAGAGGAGTGATAAGGGAAAGGAGCCTACTTTGGAACCAATGGGGACCAAACTATCATGGTTGAAGAAGGAGGTTATATTTTGACAAAAGAAGCAAACAGAACTAATAGAAGAGGAAGAAATGAGGGAATTGTTAAAAGCAATAAAGAAGATTGAGCCACCTAATGGTGATGCTAGAACACTTTCCTTCATCATGAAGAATCAAGATTGGGACCTTATAGCCCATATCACCATTCCTCCTCCTCACGCTAACACTAAAGAACTAAATCTTGATGATTACCAAATGGAGGAGGTCATTTTGGGAAAGCCCATAGTGGACATGGCAAAAGTGTTGTTCACTAAAGGCCTCAAGAAAATGTTCAAATACATGAATCAAGATGAGTTAGAGATGATAATGTTGCAAAATTAGAATGAGCTACTAAGAAGCTAACTAAATGAAGTGGTGGGACCTATCAACCTAGATAATCTTTAGATCATTCTTGGAGGTGCACTTGAAAGGAAACATGCATGGCCACAAATGGACTCATTTTTGGATACATGTCACCCATGGTGTAAGATTTTTGAAAGAGGAGTGAAAATAATACAGAGCAATTTGAACCTATTACATTGTATTCATACTAATGTTGATAAGTTGGTTTCCATTGTAAACCAAGATTCTAAGCTGATGGATGAAGTACATACCTGGGCTAATGATCTACAATAACTAAGATAAATATAGGGTCAAAGGTACCATATACTGATTAAAGTATACTCAATACATGAGCTAGATAAGCTAGATGATTGGATAGAGAAGATATCCTCAAGAAATAATCTTATGGAGGGATTACAAGACAAAATCCAAAATATAAAGGAATAAAGCTCAAGAGCAATTTTTGGAAGCAGAAAGGTACTATAATGTTGCTAGCCTTGAGGTTTTTGAAGATGAGTCAAAGACCAAGCTTTCCTTCATGCAATCAATAGTTCAAAAATTCAAGGACACATTTGAAAATGATTCATTATAAGATGATGTATGAAAAGAATTCAAAATTAAAGATGCATTATTGGAACTAGTCACCAAAATTGAGGATCTTGTAGAAACTAGGATAGAAATAAGTAAATACCGACAAGTAGCTAAGAATAAATATGATGCATTAGATTTATTGGAGGCTAGTGAAGTTATGGAAATAATAGATAAGTTAGAGGGAAAACTTCTAGACATCATTTCAGTATAAAGCGGAAGAAAACCTAGATGTTGGAAATTCAATTTTGACACTTCAAAGATTGTTTTTTGGATTTTTGGAACTTGTCATGAAGGTGTGCATGTGCATTTTTTGTTAGATTGTGGTGACTGATTAGGAAAGTACTGTACATACTTCATAATTAGTGGGGTTTGGGGCATCACCCCAAAAAAAAATTTTGGTACTATTCGCCATTCGTAGATTCACCACTAAAGTTATGGCTAATTATGGCTGACATGTTATAACCCTAAAGCGATTTAATACTTGTATAAAAGGGTTTAGGGTTGGGTATTTTTCATTATGTTGTGATGCAAAATTGGTTCTTGTGGTAGTATTGAGCTGTAAGGGGTTACAAATTGTAATCAGGTTGTAATCACTGGATTGTAATAAGATTGGACTTGCTATTTGGTGGATGTAGCCCAGGGATTAGGTGAAAAACATTAAATCTTGGTGCCTTGTGTTCATTTCTATGTGATCTATTATTTTTTGTTATTGGTTATATTTGCATGTAGTTTTTATTTCTGTCCATGGTTTATCCTAACATTTTTCTCAGAGTTGCACTGATAATTTGGAGAAAAATAAGTGCATTGATAGTTAATTGCTAGTTGCTATTATAGAGCACTCTATGCATCAAAAACACAATTTGATGCTAATTCCACTCTTAGAAACACCTAGAGAAGGATGAGCTTATAGTTTTAGAGCTCCTAGAGACTTCCACATCATCTCTTAGCTTCTATATTCTTATCTTCTCATTCTATTATTCATTTATTTAATGTAAAGGTTCATCCACCCATTAATTGATATAAACAAGGGTGGAGACCTATTTGATACTATTTAGAGAGTCAGTTTGTATATAATTAGATTTTTTTATTAGTTTTTAGCATAAATTTTCATTAAAGGATCTCTCACTCTTAACACAAGAGGAGGAGAGAATTTTTTTTAAATACATGGATGTAATATGTACTCCAAGCCATTATTTTGATGCAATAATATATGATATTGGTGCTCTCATTCTAAGTGAAGTTATTATTTCTAGAGTGTGTTTTTTTTATTTGTGAATGCATGTTAATGAATAATAATGGAGCTAATGGTTTTATTGTGTTGTTATGACTGTGCAATCTTTTAGTTTTGGTGTTTGCCTTGTATTAACAAATTCCACTATTGTGAGGAATTGGTGAAATGATCGTCTTTGTTCTTGCATAGAATCTTGTCTCTTGTGAGTGCACTTTCCATGGTCTCACAATTTAATGAAACATGAAACATCTTTCGATTATTATTGAAGTTCCCATTGACAATTGCATTAGTGGAGTTGAGGAAGCTTTGCTCCAAATTTCATTGGTTTCCTACCAAGATCCTCTTGATAATTTAATTCATAGTGTGTTGTTACTTTGGCTTATGTCCATTAGGAATTTTCTTTAATCTCTTGTTACTCTATCTTTGTTATTTACTTTTCAAATGTTTTGATAAAATAGGAATTCACATAGTTGCATTGATAAAACTACATTCATCATAAAACGTAATATACAAAAAAAAATCTCTTTAGTGGTTACATTTTAGCAATAGGACATGCAGATTGGTTGGAACTAGAAAATTCCTCCTTTGAAACATACACATTTATCTTAATTGAGTTACCCTAGAGGTTGAAAAATAACCATCCAAAACCTTGGAGTTCGTTATTGATCAAATTTTCAAGAGAGAGATCCAAAACAATTTCTTTCATTCAACATCATGAAAAATGACCGCTCAACACTTATCAATGCTAGTACCACATTCCAAAAGGTGATGGATAATTTTTTTTGAAGGATTGGTCAACAAATATATTATCATCTACATGGACAATTTGACAATCTTTTCTTAGGATAGGAATGACCACCCTACTCACCTTGCCAAGATTTGTGGGAGGTGCCAACAATTTGGTATCTCCTTTAACCCTAAGAAATGCATATTTGGTGTAATTAAAGGAAATTTACTATGACACAAAATTTATTAGAAGGGTATTACCATTGACCCTAAGAGAGTGGAGGCTATGTTAAGTGTATTGATTCTTAGTATAAAGAAATAAATGAGGTCTTTCTTTGGAAAGATAATTTTTTTCAGACATTTTATCACAAGATTTGATAAAGTAGTAAAACCCTTTAACAAAATGATGAAAAAAGATAGCAAAATTGAGTGGAGTATGGAGGAAAAAAACTTTTGAATAGATAAAATATAAAACAATCAAGGCCCTTTTCCTAGGGAGTCCTGATTACAGCCTCTAATTTTCTATTTACATCTTTGCATCCACACACTTTGTCACTGTATATTTAAAACAAAAGGTTGAGGGTGAGGAGAAACTCAATGCTTTCCTAAGCTCCCCCTTCAAGAATGGTAAAGTGTGGTACACCACCCTTGAAAGGTAGGCCTTCACCCTTGTTAGGGTTGTAAAGAAATATCAACATTATATAATTTGAAGAAAAGTGCATGTCGTCATTTTAAACCAAGTAGTTAAATCCTTTCTAATGCAGAGTGAACTTGGTGAGAGACATTGGAAGTTGATGGAAATTCTCCAAGAATATGACTTGGAAATGCAACCCATGAAATTTTTTCATGGAAAGATTTTTTCAAAAACTCTTGCCTCAACTGACCCCCAATTAGAATGCTTGACCTACAACATTGAGGCTCTAACCCAAGGCCCATTGTACATAGATTTGGTATATCTCTTGCTATAAAATATTCATCTACAAGGACTCCCAACTTATAAGTGTCATGAACTTTGGCTAAAGAATGTGTATTCCATGATTAAGGTGGAACTTTGTTGCAAGGAAATTTCAAAGGCAATATTGTTGGTACCTTAGCCAAGAGTAGGAAAAAAAATGATAGAAGAATTTGATGGCTAGTTTGGGAATGAACATGGCTTAGCTAATGCCACAGGACATTGGATTCTATGGCTTGGATACTATTGGCCTTTCTAGTTTCATGATGTCCATAACTACATGAGAAAATGTAATGCTTTCTAGATTGCTTCTTCTAGAGAGCAAAATCCCATAATGCCTCTTCAACCTTTTTTTGAGCCCACCAAGTGGGAATTTGATTTCATTGGGGAGATTAACACCAATTAATATGAGACATTCGTACGTGCTAATCATGACAAACTATTATACCAAATGCTCCAAATCCATCGCTTACAAAAAAAAAATAGAAGATATAGTAATTTAGTTTGTGGAGGAGAGAATCACTACAAGGTTTGGAATTACGTTCAACCTTGTGCATGATAATGGAACAAAATTTGCCTCTACCGATCTTTTAGAATGGGCCTATGATAGGAATATTCAATTAAAATACTTGAGTAATTATTATCCACAAGGTAACAGACTATCAAAATCCAGCAAAAAGAGCCTCTTGGAGATTATTAAGCATGTGTTATAGAGAAATCCCTAAGACTAGCATAACAAGCCTTGGTTCTCTCTTGGGTAGATCACATTCAAAATAAGGCTTCCTTGGGAACTTTTAAATTTCATTTGATCTACAGACAAAGTCCAATGTTCCCTATGAATTTGTAGATTCCAGTCCTATAATTCATGAGGGATTTTGACGAGTTGGATAATTTTGTGGAGGTCTACCTCCTTAATCTCATTTATCTCAAAGAACAAAGGGAATAATCCCCCAGATATTTTACCAAACACAAACTAGTTATCAAAAGATGGTTTGACTAAAGAGCTAGTTAAAAGTCTTTTGGATTTCAAACCTAATCCTCCTATGGGATAAGGCCCATGAGAAGAAGGGAAATCATATAAAATCTCAGTCACTTTAGCTTGGGCCTTACTATAGCACAGAGATTTGTGGAATAGATACTTATCATCTTAGGACCTTGACCAGAGAAATAGTTTCATTTCCCATCAATTGACAGTTCCTCAAGCACTACTTTGAGTAGGGAGATGATACAAGGGTGTCCATCTTTGCCTTTGGTTGTAATATATGTATAGTTCTTTGTATATACTTTTCCAGTGTTCCCCTAGGTATGCCTTATACATTCAAGTGTGTTTTTTCTAGTTTTCCTTTTCTTTTATCTTTTATCTTTATTTTTTGGTTTCTGGTTTTGTTGGCCTTCATAAAAAGGTTGGCTCGTATCTTGGTTTATGGGTCACTATGACTTTCATAGTCTTTTTGAGTTTTTTCATTGTTTATCATGATCAATGTGTATTTATAACATATAAAGAGATTAATTATCACTTTTTTCGATAATCACAATTGTATTCTAAAATTAAAGTTATTTCTTTGGCCATTACAAAGCCTAGAAGATGCTTTGTTGTTCAACATTCACAAAGTTTCCTTCTCAAGGCCGAGCTAGTTCTAGTTCACTTACGTATAAGGATGAGTTTTGGCATCATGATGCTCTTTGTTTTGGTAACCTAGGTTGGTATTTTTGTTTCTACCTTTGTTGTGTTTCATTGCATTTGCAAGTCATGCTCCCTAGTTCTTGTTTTGTAGGGTCCTCCTTTCTTTTTCTTGTTTTTCCTATTTTTTTTCTTTTTCGTTGCATCAACATGTTTTTTTGCAGGTGTGCAACTCTTCTTTTGGTTGAGTTCATGTGTGTATTCTTCCTTGTGGGGGTTGTTATTTGGGTGGAGCTACTTTGGCTCTAACCTTGGTGCGAGGTCCATTCCTCTTGGTTTTTCTAAACATTTTCTATAGTAGAGGTTGGTCTTCACCATCTAGGTACTCTTTGGTGGCCTATTTTGGTCCTAATTTATTTTTAGGAGTGAGGTAGGATCTTATTGGGAAAGTTTTTATCTACTCAGCCAAGGAAGTTTATGATAGGATTAACCTCAAATAGAAATAATAGTTACCTGCAAATATAATCAATATCAAAAAATAATAGATCACACAGAAGAGAACACAAGACACCAAGATTTAACATGGTTCACCCAATCTGTAGGTTATGTCCATGAACAACAAGTCCAATATTATTATTATCTAATGATTATAGTCCATAATTCTTTATAGCTCAATACAACCACAAGAAGCTACAATATCACTATTACATTATGAAATCCCTAACCCTAAGCCTTTTTATACAAGCTTTTGTATATATATATGTATGTATGTATGTGTAGAAATAGTTTGATATGTACAAGAGTACACATGTACACATACACACACATATATAAATAATGTTTATATATCTAAATACACATATGAACAACCGTACAAACATACATACATAATGTGAACAAGGGAGTGTGTGTGTGTGTGTGTGTGTGTGTGTGTGTGTGTGTGTGTGTGTGTGTGTGTGTGTGTGTGTGAAGGCACAAAACTAAAAACATGAAGCCAACAAAGAAAAAGTGAAAAATAAAAGATACCAAAATGAAAGGGATCGACAAGTGAAGAAACAAGGTTGAATGAAAAAGGAGGACAAAATAATACAATCAAAAAACACAAGAAGAACTAGAGTGAGAGAGTAGACGAGATCACAGTCGGAAGTAAAAGACAAACAAAACCCCAGGGTGCTAGCTTTTGTCTTCTCTTTGTGCTTTTCTTAGTTTAAATCCTATTCTTTAATGTTTTTATTTTATTTTATGATCTAGGGGTCTTCTTTTTATTGGTTTATTTCCTTGTTTCATGTTTATTTGTCCTCATCTCCCCCCACCCCACCTTTTTATTGGAAGTCTGGCCTATTATCTATCTCCTTTCTCCTTCTCTTCTTTTGCATGCATCCTGATGATGGATCATAGAGTTTGATCTGAAATGTTTTTTAACAAAATTTGATGTAAAAAAATGTTCACACAATCAAATCCAGGAAAAAAAATTACAACACTGATGGATTGTGGAAATTTGATAGCTCTAATTTATAGGTATGCCAATATAGGTACCTGAGTAGTTATTTTATGGCTTTGACAGAAGAAAATTATGAACAAGTTATCACTATTACATGTACACATACAACATAGACCTTGGTAGGATGAATGACAACTTTCTTGGCATCCCACCCAATGGTTTTGCACCATTTGGGTGGAATCCCATGATCTATTTGTTGGTATTTTGAATTTTAAATGGTTGTCACATCAAAAGTACTTAGCATTTAATAGTCCCATGTGTTATGCAAGTGGATGTTGAATAGTTTTCTTGTAAACCTTGTTTAAGAATAAATCAACATCATGAGCCACATTATCCGTAGTCTTGCTCAAACAATGTTTATTTTTGGATTTCTGGTATATGAGAAAATGATACAATTTTGGATTTTGAAACTATATACAAAATGTTTTGACATTCATAACATTGTAAGTTCTTAGGATTCATGGACTTCTTTGCCTCGTTACCAGTGAGATACAATTTCCATGTTTACCAAGGCTACCCTTTTTCTTTGCTATTTTTCAATTGCTATACTTGTACATAATTTTAGTTTCTTCTTTCATCTCCCATGTGGTATAGTTATTCTTTTAGAAGGATGGGAAACCAAAGAAACTCAGAAATACCATAGATCTTAAAATGTGACAAGTGAGTAAATTCCTAAAAGAGGATTAGAGTTTGTAAGATTAGTTTCCAAAGGATATGCACAAGAAGAAGGAATTGACTATGGAGAGATTTTCTCCTATTGCAAGGTTGGAAGGAGTAAGAACTTTACTTTCTTATTCTACATACAAAGGTCTCGAAGTTTATCAAATGGATGTTAAATCTATATTTTTGAATGACATATTAGAGGAAGAAGTTTACATAGAATAGCCAAAAGGTTTTGTTGATGGTAACAATAAGAAAATGGTATGTAGATTGCACAAAGCTCTATATGGTTTGAAACAAGCACTAGGAGCATGGTATGAAAGACTTCATAGTTATCTTGTGAAGATTGGATTTGAAATGACTGATGATAAAAATAATCTATACATGAAAATAGAAAAAGGCAAAGGTATTTTGTTATCTAAAATTTTTGTTGATGATATCATATTTGGAGGTCAAGATGCTTTATGTAAGGCTTTTGCAAATGAAATAAAGCAAGAATTTGAGATGTCTATGTTTGGAGAGATCAAGTTCTTTGTGGGTTTGCATTTATATTAGATGGAATATGGTATATACATTACTCAGTCAAAATATGTGAAAGAAGTATTGAAAATTTTTAAACTAGAGGATTCTAAACTAGTTAGTACACCTATGGTCATAGGACACAAGTTGTCAAAAAATGATGATTCAGCTGAGGTGAATCAAAAATTGTACAGGTCTATGATAGACAAATTACAATATGTAGTAAATAGTAGACCTAATATTGCATTACCTGTAGGGATAGTTGTAAGATTCTCTGCTAATCCCAGGGAGAATCATTTGATAGTTGTAAAGAGAATAATGAGATATCTAAAAGGAATAGAGGAGTATGGTCTATACTATAAGAAAAATAAAAAAATTGAATTAAGAGCCTATACTGATGTTGATTGGGTTGGAAATATTGATGACAGAAAGAGCACCAATGAAGGAGCATTTTTCTTAGGCAAGAGGTTGGTCACATGGACTAGCAAGAAACAAAGTTGCACCTCACAACTTACTGCTGAAGCTAAATATGTTGTTTCTACTATAAATTGTACAAACATTGTATGGATCAAATAGTTACTCAAAGGTATGAAGGAAGAGATCATAGAACCAGTGACATTTTGTTGTGATAAATCAAGTGCTATCAATATATCAAAGAATCTCGTTATGCACACAAAGACTAATCATATTGTAATCAAGTATCATTACTTGAGATAATTAATTCAAAATAAAGAGGTGAAGATGGAATATGTTAACACAAAAGAGACAATTGTTGATATCTTCACAAAAACATTACCTAAGGATCCTCATGAGTATCTAAGAGATAAACTAGGGGTGTTACCCTTATCAAAGGCTATCTAAGTAACAAATGGAGTGTCTTGCATTAAACAAGATGATTTTCATATGTTACAAATTGATGTAGTGGATCTTACTTTAGGAGTTGCCTAAAGTAGTCAATGAGGTAAAACTTCAAATTAGTCACAAGCAAGTTGACAAAGGAAGAAACTAAAGAAACAAAAGAAGTTCATATCTGCATTTTAAGATGAGAAGTCTTTGGCATTGTTGTCAAAGAGGGAGATAATTTCTGATCAAGGGAAATACAAGAAAGAGGGAGATAGTTACTGATCAAGAGAACAAAGAAAGAGAAAATCCTAACATTTACCTAGTAAGAGGGAGATATATGAAGTAATTCATAGGGAGTTATAAGGAAGAGTCTTGTAACCTATTTAGAAGATGGGAGTTACTAATAAAGGAGAAATTTCAATACAAAGAATTATTTCTTTTTTGGTATTGTTTTGGTCTTAATATTTTAACCTAGTCAGTTTGGTTTGCCATCAATGCCAAAGAGGGAGATTTTTTAGAATAGATTGAAGAATATTATTGAAGAAAGAGATGGTGGAGAACATATTGACATAAGTAGGATCAATATGTTTTAATCATTATTTTATCACTAATGTCAAACCTAGTATTTTCTAGTAAGACAACTACTTATATGATTTAAGAACTATTACTTATTTGATTGATGAAGAGGATTTGATCAAATGATGTAACAATAGCACCTAAAGGAAAGGTTGAGTTATGATATGTTAAGGAGCACAAGAATTAGTTGAGATAGTGATAACATGATATATTGATAATCTACTTAAGGTTACAAAGGTTGGTTACACTAAGCAAGTATAGAAGAACAAGTTACACAAAGTTTGTTTGCCAAGCTTGACTGAGTGGATAGTAGGAGCCAAGAAAAGTTAGTGTAAGCCAAGAAAAAAATTAGTTGGAACCAAGTAAAAGTCTATTCTATTGTATGTTGAGCAAAATAGTGGATGCCAAGTAAAGTTTAGTTGATGCTGAGCACCAGTAAACTTTAGTCCATGCCAAGTGATTTTATAGAGGATCTCGAGAAACTCAGTATGTGTCAAGCATTAGAATCAAGTTAATGTTGAGTGGCTTTATTATTTGAAAGATCATGAATTCAGTGGATTTGAGCCTACAAGTTTGTTTTCTTAGATTGTTTGAATGAGATGGAAGATAAGATTGATGAGCTGGTGACACACAATTCAAGGTAAACTATTTTGAGGCAAATTCAAAGAGGATTAAAGGAAAAGTTTCTAGAAGAGATATGAAATATGGGGTAGATTTATTATATCCTACCTAATATGTCCTAAACTTAAGTTGGATGATGGAGAATGAGTGAAAAAAGATCTTAATTTCCTATTTATAAGAATGGCTATTCAAAAGCAAGGGTTGTCATGTGTGGGAACTTAAGGAAGAGAAGGAATCAAGGGTTTTGCTTCATCAAGTGACCTCAGAGAAGAGTCTACATTGGCATGTTAAGCAAGAAGGCTTAAGGATATGAATTCTTGAAGGGTGAACAAGCTATTAGAGATGAAATGTATGGAGGCTAAGAAGAATGGAGCATTGGAATAGAGATCTATAATCTACAAATAGAGTTGTAAATTGTTATTAGATCAAGTCTTACTACTAGGGTAAATCCTTTGGATTAAGGTTGACCTAACAATTATTTGTAAATCCTTTAACTAGGCGACATTCCAAGTGAATGATCTAAAGTCTTCTAACAAGGCTCACTCCTAATAGAGTGATTGAAATACTTTAATAAGGTCACATTTAACAGTGTGTATTGTAATCTTTAATAGGGTTGGCCTTTCATAGGGCATCACTTTTGAAGAGTGAAAAAGAGTAGCATGTTATTGGTGGTTTTTCCCAAATTGGGTTTCCATGTAAATTATTTGTTAGAAATCTGATTGAAAAGATCATTGTTGAAGAAGGAAGATTATTTACAAAGAAGGAGATTGTTGATAAAGAATATTTTCAATCATTGTTTTGTCACTAATATCAAACCTACTATTTGTTGGAATGATAATTGCTTATAAGATCCAAGTACTATAGCTTAGTTGATTGATGAAAAGGATTTAATCAACAAGATGTAACAAAAGTACCTAAGAGAGAGGTTGAGTTATGGTTTTGTAATGAAGTGCAAGGATCATTTACAATAATGGTAAGATGATATTTTGATAATACACTTGAAGATACAAAGGTTGGTCACACTTAGAAACTTTGAAAGAATAAGTTGTAACAAGGTTATTTGCAAAGCTTGACTAAGTTCATTAGTGAGTGTTGAGCAAGCTAGTTCATACCGATCACATTTTTAGTTAGTGTCGAGCAAAAGAAAAATCTAGTGTGTGCCAAGTGATATAGAAGGAGCCAAGAAAGTAATGAGTGTCGAGCATAAAAAAACTTAGTGGATGCTAAATGAATCTATAGTAGGTGTCGAGCATCAATAAAAAATAGTTGGTGCCAAGTAACGTAGTATGTGTCGAGCACCAAAATTTCAATATTGTTAGCTAATGCACTATTTGAAAAGTCAAAGATTTGCCAAATCTGAGCCAACAAGTTTGTTACCTTGAATTTTGTGAACTAGATGGAGGATAAGGATGATGAGCTAGTCGCACATAATTTTAGGTAAACCATTTTTGGGAAAATTTAGGAGGATTCTTCATGATGCTTCTAGAAGGAACAAGATATGGGGTAGATTCATTGAATCCTACCTAATCCATTCAATCTAAAATTAAAAGTGGGAAGATTCAAGAGGGAAAAATATTCCAGACTTCTATTTAAGGAGTCATAGGCCAAGAAGCAAGAGCGGCTGGGGTGCCAAGTTTTGAAGTTGTTGAAGTATATCAAGGAGAAGGCATTGAGAAGGAAGAACATAGCACAGAGGCTTTGCTTCGATAAGTGGCTATATAGGAGATTGCACTGGTACATCAAGCATGGAGACTCAAGGAGAAAAAGCTTGAAAAGATAGAAATGTTGTGAGCTGAACAAAGATCTAAAATTTGCAAGTTATGTTGTGAGTTGTATTAGGTGAAAAGCCCTTTTTGTTACTCTATAACAACTGTATCAGTTAGGGTAAAATCCTATGGACTTAGGTTGGTTTAACAACCATTTGTAAATCCTTTAACAGAGTGGCATTCCAAGAGAATGTTCTAAAGTACTCTAACTAGGCCCACTTCTAATAGGGTGGTTAAATCCTTTAACCAAGTCACATTTAATAGTGTGTTGTAGCCTTTAACAGGGCAGGCCTTTCACAAGGCATCACTTTAGAAGAGTGAGAATTGAATAGCATGTTAATGGTGGTTTTTTCTAAATTGGGTTTCCACATAAATCATTGTGTTATGTGTTGATCTTTTATGTGATATTATTGCATGTTGATTTTTAGTAACTTGCTAAGTAGGAAAGTTTAAGCTTGGATGCATAAATAGTTTAATGGGCTCACTTTACTTGGTGAAAAAAAGTTTTATTAGGACATTTGGACATTGAATAATTGATTCACCCCCCCCCCCCCCCCAGTTATACTAAAATATTTCTAACAATTGGTATTAGAGCCATCTGCTGATTTAGTTTAAAGGTACTAGAAGGAGGAAGATCAAAGATGACCAAGAGAGAAATTACCAAGCTCAACAGAGATAACTTCACTATATGAAAAAAGTTGATGAAGCTGCATCTTGGATCAATAAGTGATCATGCACAAACCTCAATTGAAGTAGAACATGTTGATCCAGCTATACCCACTACATAAGTTATGAAGAAAAAGGAGCACAAGTAGGCAATGCTAGAGATTTCCTCTACCCTCTACTATGCTAAATTTGATGACATCAAGGGATGTGACTTTGCATTCAAGATGTAGAAAGCATTGACTGATATCTATGGAGGAGATTAGAATGTTCAAAGAGAAAAAAGAGAAAGCCTAATAGGAAATTTTGATGACATGAAAATGGAGAAAGGTGAAAACATTGCTCAATATGCCTCTAGAATGAAAGAAGTAGTAAGTGCAATAAGAATTTTGGGTGGTCATTTAGAAGATGAAACTATTAATATAAAATTCTTGAGAACCTTTCTCCCCATATATGCTATTAGAGTTTTAGCCATACAAGAATTAAGATGTGTACCAAGAAACACACTAACTTTTGAAGGTATAGTAGGAAGACTCACTGCATTTGAGTTGTCCAACTTTGAAAACTACAGACTTAAAAATCTTGAATCTACTTTCAAGGCCAAGATATTATTAAAAGACATTGAGGAGGTGAAACCAAAGAAGAAGAAGAAAAAGGTAAAATATACATCCAGTAACAGCAGTACAGATGAAGAAGATGTGGAACAATTGGAAGCATTGTTGGCCACAAGATATCATAGAGGGAAAGGTAAATTCAAAGGTAAGATTCTTATCATTCATTTTAATTACAATGAAGTAGGACATATTATAGTAAGATGCACACAGAAGAAGAATTATAGAGAAGGCAACAAGAACAAGAATAGAAGAGAAGATGATAGTAGAGATTACAAAGACAAAGGAAAAAGGCGTTACATTGTTGAAGAAGAGGATTCTAATGAAAATTATGATGATGTAGTCTATGTAGCCATGAAGGATGGGTCAGATGAAGATGAGGCAACAATACTGGTAACCTATGTGAACAAAAATGACAAATGGATCATAGACAGTGGATGCTCACATCACACATGACAAGAGACAAAAGTAAGTTTGTTACCTTTACTCAATATGATGGAAATAGTATTAGAATTGGAAATGATGCTCCATGACAAATCAAAGGAAAAGGTTCTATTAAACTTACAGAGAAAATTTCATGTGATAATGCATATTATGTTGAAGGATTGAACTACAATCTGCTGAGTGTGTCACAATTAGGCAATATAGGTTGCAAAGTGGAATTTGGAAACAAATCTGCCAAAATCTATAACATTGATGGAAATTTGATATCAAAAGGTGAATAATCTAGGAGTAATCTATTTTACCTAGATATGGAAATGCATCCTATTTTTTTGTTAGATTTGATGATGTGTGGTTATGACATAAAAGGCTATGTCATGTTAACTTTGATAATCTAATTAGTATTAGAAAAATGAAAAAATTCAAAGGTTTGCCTAAGCTGAAGAAGCCTAAAAATATAATGTGTAAACAATGTCAGTTAGGAAATATGACTAAGTCAAGTTTCAAAAGAAAAACCTATACTTCCAAGGAAGTACTAGAGTTAGTGCATACTAACTTATGTGGCCCAATAGAAGTGCAAAGCTACTAAGGAGACATATACATAATGTTGTTTGTGGATGACTACTCTAGGATGATGATTTCCATGTTCTTAAAGCAAAAATTTGATGCATTTCAAATGTTTAAGTGGTATTTGGCCAGGGTTAAGAAAGAAACAGGAAAGAGTCTCAAGTGCTTAATATCAAACAAAGGAGGAGAGTTCACGTCAAAAGAGTTTGAGACATTTTGCAATGACAAAGGAATTAAAAGAAAAACATTAGCAAGAACTCCACCTCAAAATGGAATTATAGAAAGAAGGAATGGATCAGTGATAGGCTATGCTAGAACATTAATGATGGAGAAAACGGTTGCTTTGAAGTACTAGAGAGAAGCTGTAAGTACAACTGTCTACACCTTGAGTCGAGAACAAGTCAAGAAAGGTACAAATATAACACCTTTTGAATTATGGTATGGTCACTTACCCAATTTAAAACATTTCAAAGTATTTGGTTGTAAATGCTATATTATTAAAGATTATAGAAATGGAAAGTTTGATGCAAAGGCTGATGAAGGCATAGTCCTTGGATATTCCACTAGAAGTAAAGCATATAAGTGTTTGAATACTAATACTAACAAAATTGTGGAGAGTGCAAATGTAAATTTTTATGAGCATCCAAAAGCTTAGGTTGATGAAATCAAGAAACTAGAAGAATACAAATCCTTTGTATACTTCTATGAAGGGATGTCTACTAAGGAAGAAGCTACCAATCAAGTTGGAAATCAACAACAAATTTTAGTATTAGCCAAATCACAGCCAGTGAATGCCAAGCTGCATTCAAAAGCTGAGTTGTAGAATGAAGATAATGCACATTCTGATTCTAAAATTAGTACACATAAAAGAGATGATAAAATATTTGAAAGAAATGTGCACAATAAATCTAAAACTGAAAGATCAAACATGGAGAGAAGGACATAACCAAGACTATCCAAGTATGTGAGAAGACATCACCTTGCAAAAAAAATCATTGGTGATGAGGAAGCTAGACCAATGAAAGGAACATACTAAGAAATGAATCGTGTCTGCTAAGAAAGATTGAGCCCAAAATAGTGAAAGATGCACTACAAGATGATAATTGGCATAAAGCTATGGAAGAAGAGATAGATCAGATAGAGAAGAAAAAAATCTGGACCTTAGTTCCAAGACCAGCTGATAAAAATGTGATTGGTACCAAATGGGTATTTAGAAACAAGCATGATGAAAATGGTGAGATTACAAGAAATAAGGCCAGACTAGTCTACAAAGTCTATTCATAAGAAGGACTAGACTATGGGGAAACATTTTCTCTTGTTGCAAGGATGGAAGGAGTGAGAACACTACTTGCATATGCTACCTACACAAGTTTCAAAGTCTACCAAATGAATGTAAAATCTACCTTTTTGAATGGTATACTGGAAGAGGAGGTCCACATAGAACAACCAGAGGGATTTTTTGATGAAAACAACAAGGATATAGTTTGCAAATTGCATAAAAAACTCTATGGTTTGAAGCAAGCACCTAGAGCATGGTATGAGAGACTGCACAAATATCTTGTGAAGATTAGATTTGAGAGAAAATATGACAACAACAACCTATATATCAAGGCAGAAAAAGGCAATGATATTCTGATATCTAAAATCTTTATTGATGACATAATATTTGGAGGAAAAGATGTCTTATGCAAAGATTTTTCTGATCAAATGCAACATGAGTTTGAGATGTCAATGTTTGGAGAAATCAAATTCTTTGTTGGATTGCAAGTACATAAACTAAAGCATGACATATTTGTGACCCAATCAAAATATATCAAGGAGATACTCAAGACATTTGGCTTAGAAGATTAAAAACCAATTAGTACACCAATGGTAATAGGACATAAGTTATCCAAGAATGATGAGTCAGCAGAAGTAAATCAAACAATGTATAGATCAACGATTGGAAAGTTATAGTATTTTATGCATAGTAGACTAGACATTGCATTAGCTATTGGAATAGTGGAAAGATTTTCTACAAATCCAAGAGAAAATCATTTGATGGAAATAAAAAGAATATTGAGGTAGCTAAAAGGAGCAGATGACTTTGGATTATACTACAAGAGGAGTGAAAAGTTTGAGTTAAAAACCTACACTGATGCAAAATGAGGAGGTAATATTGATGACAAAAAAAACACTAGTGGAGAAGAACTTTTCTTAGTTAAAAGATTGGTTCCTTCGACCAGAAAAAAGAAAAGTTGTACCTCATAGTCCACAACAAAAGTTGAATATGTTGCTGCTGCTATCAAATGCACCAATATTGTATGGATTAAACATCTGCTACAAGGTATAAAGGAAGAGGTAACTAAACCTATGATACTCTATTGTGATAACACAAGTGCCATCAACATATCAAAGAATCTTGTGATGCATGCCAAAACAAAGCATATTGCAATTAAGTATCACTATGTAAGAGAATTGGTGGAAGACAAGCAAGTAAGGATGGAATATCGTAGCTCAAAGGAACAAATTGCTGACATCTTCAAAAAAGAACTACATAAAGATGCATTTGATTATCTTAGAGGTAAGTTAGGGGTGATACCCCTATCCAAGGTTGTTTGAGCAACAAAAAAATTACCCTACATCAAGTGAGTTGTATGTTGAAATGTTACAAATTGATTCAGATGATACTTTAAGTTTTTTCCTAAAGTAACTAAAGTACTGAAGTTCCAAATTAGTCACAAGCAAGGTGATAGAGGGAGAAATTGAAGTTCTTGAAGATGCTATATTTACATGTTAAGATGCTAAAATAATATGTCTTTGGCATTGTTTTCAAAGAGGGAGAAATAACATAAATTGAACAATGTATACAAAGGAAGATATACTATGCAGAGGGAGAAATAGTGTGACACATTTAAAGAAACAAAATGTGAGAGGGAGAAATAGTAGTTAAGAAGAGAAAAGCTGATCAAAGTGGTAAGCTACAGAAAAGAGGGATTCATACAAGAACTAATCAGACATGCATAAGGAGAAGAAATAACAAAAAGGAAACAACAGCTAAGAGGGAGAAGTAGAAGCAAAGAAATTGCGATAGCAGATCAGAGAGGGAGATGTGAAAGCTGATGAAAATAGAAATGGTAACAAAATTTCTTTTTAGCATTTAATTTACTGTTTTAACCTAGTTAGCATTTCGATAACTTGGTTGATTAGTTTGGTTTTCCATCAATGCCAAAGAGGGAGATTGTTGAAAATCTGATTGAAAAGATCATTGTTGAAGAAGGAAGATTATTTGCAAAGAGGAAGATTGTTGATAAAGAATGTTTTCAATCATTGTTTTATCATTGATGTCAAACCTACTATTTGATGGAATGATAATTACTTATAAGATCCAAGTACTATCACTTAGTTGATTGATGAAGAGGATTTAATCAACAAGATGTAACAAAAGTACCTAAGGGAAAGGTTGAGTTATGATTTTGTAATGAAGTGCAAAGATTAGTTAAAACAATGGTAAAATGATGTATTGATAATACATTTGAAGATATAGAGGTTGGCCACACTTAGAAACCTTAGAAGAATAAGTTGTAACAAGGTTGTCTACAAAGCTTGACTAAGTTCATTAGTGAGTGCCGAGCAAGCTAGTTCATGTCAAGAGAATTTTTAGTTAGTGCTAAGCAAAAGAAAAATCTAGTGTGTGCCGAGTGATATAGAAGGAGCCGAGCAAGTAATTGGTGCCAAGCATCATAAAAACTTGGTGGATTCTAAATGAATCTATAGTAGGTGCTAAGCATCTATAAAATGTAGTTGGTACTAAGTAACACAATATGTGCCAAGCACCAAAATTTCAATACTGTCGAGATTCTATATTATTTGTAAAGTCAAAGATTCACCAAATCTGAGACGACAAGTTTGTTACCTTGAATTTTGTGAACTAGATGGAGGATAAGGATGATATGTTTATGGCACAGAATTTTAGGTAAACCATTTTTGAGTGAATTTAAGAGGATTCTTCATGATGTTTCTAGAAGGAACAAGATATGGGGTAGATTCATTGAATCTTACCTAATCCATTTGATCTAAAATTAAAAGTGAGAAGATTCAAGAGGGAGAAGTATTCCAAACTTCTTTTTAAGGAGTCATAGGCCAAGAAGCAAGAGTGGTTGGGGTGCCAAGTTTTGAAGTTGTTGGAGTATATCAAGGAGAAGGTATTGAGAAGGAAGACCAAAGCATAGAGGCTCCACTTTGATAAGTGGCCTTATAGGAGATTGCACTGGTACATTGAGCATGGAGACTCAAGGAGACAAAGCTTGAAAGGAAGGCAATGTTGTGAGTTGAACAGAGATCTAAAATCTGCAAGTTATGTTGTGAGTTGTATCAAGTCAAAAGCCCTTATTGTTACTCTTTAACACTTGTATCAGTTATTGTAAAATCTTATGGACTTAAGTTGGTTTAACAACCATTTGTAAATTCTTTAATAGGGTGACATTCCAAGAGAATGTTCTAAAGTCCTCTAACTAGGCTCACTTCTAATAAGGTGGTTAAATCCTTTAACTAGATCACATTTAAAAGTGTGTTGTAGCCTTTAATACGGTAGGCCTTTCACAGGGCATTAGTTCAGAAGAGTGAGAATTGAGTAGCATGTTACTAGTGGTTTTTATCAATTTGGGTTTCCACATAAATCACTATGTTATGTGTTGATCTTTCATGTGTTATTCTTGCATGTTGATTTTTAGTAACTTGCTAAGAAGGAAAGTTTAAGCTTGGATGCATAAATAGTTTAATGGGCTCACTTTACTTGGTGAAAAAAAGTTTTATTAGGACATTTGTGTTGGATACAATTGTTCAATTATGTGTTGTCTTTGATGTCACACAAATGTCATATTAGTCATTAGATAGAGTCCATTGAGCTCAGATGGTTAGTAAGGCAAAGAACAATGTCTACCAAGCTCAGAAGGTCAACAAGGTAAAGGACAGAGTCTACCAAGCTTAGATGGTCAGTGAGGAAAAGGAAATAATCTACCGAGCCTAGAAGGTTAGTAAAGAAAACTTGTAGTATCTATCAAGTAAATAGTTGTTACTGAGCTTTCAAGGTAATCAAAGAAATTTAGTTCTTACTGAGCTCACTCGGTTATCAAAGGAAATGTGGCAGAAGCAGTTCTTACCAAGCTCTCATGAAGGAATTTAGTTCTTACCGAGTAAACTTTGCAGCCAAAGGATTTTACAAATATTGTAATGTTAACCGAGTCAAGAAGGTTAACTCAAGAAATTTTTGGAAGCTGTATTTACTGAGCAGGGTCGGCCAGTAAAGGATTTCATTATTTTATGAAATAAAATTTATTTATTTAGAGTAATATTTGTAGCTGACTGATGTATGGTTTATTGGTAAATTTAACATGTAATTGGGCCAACTTGACAATTTGAATGGTATAATTAAGAGGTCAAGTTGCAAATTCTAAGTGTGAGTGAGATGGAAATGGAATTAATGTGATATGAGGACTAATTATTGTGGAAGCAAATTTGAAGGATGATCAAAGATCATTGAGGAGCAACAAAGCCATATTTGATCAAGGAGGATCTAATGATGCATAACAGAGACCTATAATCAAAAAATTAAGTTGTATCTTGTTCAGGTTAATTCATTGTTGCTTTCTAACAATTGTAGCAGTGATTTCAAATCTCTTAATAGAGTTGGTTTAACAGCTATTTTGTAAATCCTCTAACAAGGTGACAGTTTAGTTGAATTGTTCTAAAGACCTCTAGCAAGGCCACTCCTAATAGGGTGATCAAAATCCTCTAATAGGGTCACACCTAACAGTGTGTATTGTAACCTTTAATAGGGTTGGCTCCTAAAAGGGCTCACTTCAGAAGAGTGAAAAATTAGTAACTAGTTACTTGGTGGTTTTTCCCATATTGGGTTTCCACATTAAATCTGGTGTCTCTTGTGTTCATTTTGTTTTTAGTTACTTGCATGAATTCTTGAAGATAAGTAATAGTTTAATTTACTGAGTTACAACATTTGTTTACTGAGTATCAACCATAACTAGATCTTTAAAGACATCTAAGGGATTTGTGGATTAATTTTTGTTAGTAACTAATTCAGCCCCCCCCCCCCCCCCCCTCTCAATTACTCTATCTTTAATCCCAACAATTTGGACCTTGAATAACTGATTCAACCCCCCCCCCCAAATTATTCTAAAGAATTTCTAACATTATTGTGTCAAGTGTGTTGCTAAATCTATTATGTTTCATGTTTACATTTCTGCAAGTTGATTTAACAACCTACAATATTTAAGTGATTGCATAATCTAATGGATGCATGCATGATGATAAATATTTTATGACTTCACTAAGCTATGAAATTTTTTATTTATACATCTAGACCTTAGATAACTAATTCACGCCATCTAGATTATTCCAATAATTGGTATCAGAGCCATCTACTTAAGAGGACTAGTTGGAGGGTACTAGAAGCACAAAGATCAAGATGTCAAAAAGAGAAGTATCCAAGCTTAATACACATAACTTTCCTTCATGAAATTTTTTAATGAAGCTACACTTTGGAGGATTTGGAGTTCATGCACAATCTTCCATTACTACTAGACATGTTGATCTTTTTGGAGCCCTAACTACCAAGGGTATGAAAAAGAAGAAAGAACATAAATAGACAATGATGGAGATTGCTTCTGCCCTAAGTTATGCTAAGTTTGATGATATTAAAGGTCTTGATAGTGCAAAGAAAATGTAGGATGCCTTAACCACCATCTATGGATGAGACACTAATATACAAAGAGCCAAAGCTAAAAGTCTCAAAGGTAATTTTGATGATATGAGAATGGAAGAAGGTGAAAATATTGCTCAATATGTCACAAGGATAAAAGAAGTTGTTAATGCAATAAGAGGAGCCACTAGTAAAATAGATCTTGATATTGTACTAAAATTTTTTTTGAGAACATTATTTCCTATATATGATATTAGATTTTCTGTAATTCAAGAACTGAGATGCATACCAGGGAATAATCTATCACTTGAAGGTTTGGTAGGTAGAATCACTACTTTTGAGCTATCTAACTTTGATAACTACAAACCTAAGAATATTGAATTTTGTTTCAAAGCTAAGGTGTCATTGAAGGAACATAATGAGAAGAAAAAGAAGAAGAAAAATAAAGCATGTGTCTAATGACAGTGATACAGATGAGGAGGATGTAGAACAACTTGAAACACTACTAGCAAGAAAATTCCATAAGGTAAAGGTAAGTTCAATGGTAAATTAACTATAATTTGTTCCAACTACAATAAGGTTGGTCATATTGCTGCTAGATTTTGAAAGAAGAAGAACTATATAGGTGGTTACAAGTACCAAAGTAGGAGAGATGAAGACAACAAGGACTACAAAGACAAAGGCAAGAAGTCATGCTACATTGTTGAAGAGGAAACAAAAGATGAATATAATGAACATTATGATGAAGTGGTGTATGCTAGCCATAAAGGATGAATTTATTAAAATGAGGCAACTACACTTGTGACTTGTGTGAACAAGAATGACAGATGGATCATTGATAGTGAGTGTTCACATCACATGACTGGAGATAAAATTAAGTTCATTACCTTGAATTGTTATGATGGAAATAGTGTAATATTTGGTAATGATGCACCATGTTTGATAAAAGGAAAAGTTCTATCACACTCATAGATAATATTTTATGTGACAATGGTTACTATGTTGAAGGAATTAACTATAATATGTTGAGTGTGTTTGTGAGGCCTCACCTAATCTGTCATATTATAGATAACATATTTGCATTATAACACTTCTAATTTGATGTTTTGGTATACTTTTGAGACTATAGGGTTATGATATTTTAATATGTAAATTTTGATGATCTACATTTATGTCTGTAGCTTAAGACCTAAATGATATAATTAACGATTTCATTCATGTTCTAACCCTTTTCAATTGTAGAATTTCAGAAATGCTTCTAATATGAAATTGTAATTTTTAAGTGGGGTTATGTCACTTGCATTTTGTTATTCAAGATTTAGATATTTTGACATTATTCAAGATTTAGAAGGACAATGGCTTATTTTAACCTATTGATTTTAACATTTAGAGTAGTGTTCTGCATCTACAATATGTACTATGAACCTAATATTGTGAATAGAATGATCAAACACATATGGATGCAACTTTATGACATGATAAGATTAGATTATGATATGATGATTTTGATGATCTATGATTTAATTTGATATGCAGATAAATGATTATGATAGTTTATGAATTAAGGTGATATGCAGATAAATGTTAATTTGATAATGACAATTTATGATTTAATATGATATGTGGATAAATGTTAATTTGATTATGATGGTTATGATTTAATGTGATATTTAGATAAATGTTAATTTGATATGATGATTTATGATTTAATGTGATATGTAGACTAATGTTGATTTGATTATAATGGTTTATGATATGTAGACCCTGATATTTTAACATTTTGAATGATTATTTGAAATGATTAGGAAAGGAAATTTGATTGAATTGAGTTAATAAGATTAATAAAATTTGAAATTATACACATTTATGATATATCTATTTATATAACCTTGTTGGACTACTAATACTTGAGTTGAATGTGTAGGAAGTGGAACCACAAAAATTCTTGGGGGAAGCAAGTTCCAAACCTATGTGAACACAGTTTAACCAAGGAAAATCTTTGGAAGATTCAAAAGCCTCATTTTGATGTATTTTGTTTAGTACATGTAAGGTTTATTGTATGTGGAAATGTTTAATCATAAGGATGAATTAAGGGCTTGTCATGGTGATGTGGAATGTACTTGTATGTGTCACTTGACACTTGTGGAGTTTGTGTGCATTGGCATGTCATTTAGGGTTTTGATCAAGGTGGCAATTTACCCTAATATTAAGAACCTTTCTAATAAGTGAATAAATCCACTTGACAAGGGGTAGGATGAGTCACAATCAAAAGAAATTCGAATTTGAACTTGGCTAGGGTTTTGAGGGGTCATTATGTGCTCCCAAAGTGTATTTTAGGTGAAAATAAGTTATCCATAAGATAGTACATCATGTTAGAGACCTAATTTTGACCATGTGAGTGACTAGACAGCCTAGAGGGCCCCTTTACCCATGCATTCTTCCACCAATTCGAAATTTGAGTTGCCACATGTGTCCTCTTCCATGTTTCCACTAAGTCAAATATAGTAAATTTAGAGGGAGACAAGTTTGTAAGAGGGAGTGGTTTAGTGTGTTGGCTAAAAATAGATAGTGGGAAGGCCTTATTAGGGAGTCTTGGACAAACTAGTGGGGTGTTCACCCACTCTCTAAGTTTAGAGATGGTTAGGTTTTGGAGGGAGATTAAGGGATCTCTACTACAACTATCATTTCCTTTAGCTTGGACCAAGGTTAGTGTTTTCAAAATATGATCATTTCCTTCTTTGGTGTTGCACAATGAATCTGGAAGTATGGAGAAATTTGTTATGGTTTCATACAATGTATTGTGAATATTGTATTGTGGATTTGGACATTGTGAAGTGGTTTTTTTGAATCTTGTATTGTGGATTTGGACATTGTGTTGTGATGTTTTTGGGCATTGTGTTGTGTGGTTTTCTAAATGAGTATTGTGTTCATGTAGTTTCTTGATTTTCTTTCTTGATCTTGTTATTTGATTTGAATGTCAAGTGTTGATATGGGTGTGAGGGCTTCACTCACCCTTTGGGAAGGGAAGAGTAGTCCAGGGTGAAGGGCTTAGTTGGGCTTGAAATATAGTTGAGTACCTTGGAGTATGGGCTTCATTGTATGCCATATACATTCTTATCTTGCTTTGGGGGTGGTAAGGGAAAAGATGGTGTAGAAATGAAGATTATGGAGTATGGGGGATTCAAGGAAACTATGGTTATTGCTAGTATGTTGGAGGATTTTTGTGAAAGCCTCAAAAGGGCATGAAAATTACTTATTGCAGATATGTGATGATATGGAAAACCTCCTTTTTGAAGCACACCTTCACCCTATGTTCAAGGTTCCATTGGCGAACCATTGTGAAATACCTTGGGATGGGATTGTTTAGGCTTTTAATGTGGTGTTCATGCATTTGTAAGATTAGAATGAAACTTGGTTTGGATCTTGATTCTCCTACTCAATGAGTGGCCTCTTAGAAACCTAGGATGGAATCCTTGGAGATGCTAGGGTTTATTCTTGGCAATGTTGGAAACTAGGTGTGTGTGGAGATACAAATCTTCCATGTCATTATAAATGTGTCAGGATGTTAAGTCTCCATGTTCATTTCATTGTGATGTAAAGAGGGATATCCTCATTATTGTATCTTTTTGAAAATTTGTAAGGAAAGATTGAAAAATATTAGATAGTTACCTATAAGGAAACATTTATCGTCAGTTCTCACATTATGAAATTAGATGAAAAATAGAGAATTCATGTAAATAAAACATTTCTTCCTATAATTTAGTTAGTGAAAATACTTTATAGTAGTTACATCCTTTGATATAGTTGATTTAATTTCAATGCATAAATGGTTGTATCATAAATGTATATGTTTTGTATACAATTGATGGAATAAAGTTAACATATTTTGATAGTTCATAAGTATGAAGGATTAGGTCACTTGGAATTCAAGTTCTAATAAGAATTCTAGATGAGACCATCTAATCACAACTATATTCACTTCAATTCTATGGCAAGGTTAAAGAAAATTTGTTTGGAAAGATACATAGCCCAAAAGCATAAGAACAATCCTATAGGTGCTCATTATGCCTTTGTAAAATGAATGGGGAAAGAAAATAAATCCCTCCTCAAGAATATAGACAATAAAATACTCATAATATTAACTCGAGCACCATTTCCCATCAACTAAATGGATACATCAAATAGGGATTTAAATATAAGATTTGATGGAATGTTATAACAATGTCAGTCATGTGACTGCATGTCACAATCCTAACAAAATAATAATAATAAAAATAATAGTAATAATAATAAAATTAATTCTTAGGAAGAGATATATCTAATAACTATACTAATACATGGTATTGCCTAATTTAAATATCTATATATATATATATATATATATATATATATATATATATATATATATATATATATATATATATATATATATATATATATATATATATAATAATAAAATATAACCTAACCTAGGTGGGGAAGTACCCACATGTCCCATCCTTTTAAGAAAGCATGTATTCCCTTGGAAACCCATCCCAAGGCTGATTCCCCCTTGGAAATAGCCCCATAACATCTCCATCACCCACGTGGGAGAGAGTCCCCACTAAAATTAACCCAGGCACATCCACCTAGTGCATGGATTTGGGTAGAAAACAAGATAAAAAAAAAAGCCAAAAGAAAGACATAAAACTTAATTTCTAATACCACATCAAAAACTAGGGACCAATTTAAAAGGAAAAACAAAGTAATTGTTTAAGAAAATATTCATGGGAAAATGGTCCCCACAAGGTGCCTTTCCCTTGCAAGCATTTACTAGGTGCTATGTAAGTTGGCACATCAAAAAACACTTTTCATCTCCTTGTCATGTTAGGTGTGACATATTCCTAGGTGCACTCCTTCTCAAAAGTCCTTGGTTGAGTGCACGGAAGAATGGAAGGGTGTAATGTCATTACAAGGCCCTTTAACCTAGGTGCCTCCATATTTGAAGGTAGAAGATGTGTTTTTATAGGTAGTTAGGGGACATAGGAAGTGTAGTTTGTAGGGATTAGTGTTATAGATTGAGATTGGGAAATCTAACTTGCACTTTATATGTTAAGGGAAGGGTTTAGTTAAAAAGACAAAAAAGAATAAGCACCATAGAAAACAAAATGAGGTTAAGTATTTATGTATGGGAATGGGTAGTCTTAGATGGTCAAGGTATGTGTTGTGGTAGTGGGTCCCTTGGGATATTATAAATAAACATGCATAGAGTTAGAGTGCCCATCTAATGTAAGTTTATCCTATGAAAATTTATTTAAGTAGATGGTGGTTGACATGTGTAGTGTTAGGGAAGTGGGGTAGTCATGTATTGAACCTAAACCAAAAAGGGGGGTGTGGTCATATGTACTAGTAGATTTGTGATGTTGAGGATGATTATTATATTAGTCAAGGATTAGTGAAGGTATAAGCACCTTATGTATTATAGAACTAGGAGTAAAGTGCTAGTTAGCAAGTAGGTTAAGAGAGTATGATTGGTTGTTAGATAGGATAGGTTAATAAGGTATATTATGGGGTGTTTAGAGTAATTTAGCTAAAGCTAATTATTTCATGGTGTAACCATTATATTAATATTTAGTAACTATTGTGAGGTAATAGATTAGATAGAGGGTAGCATGAATGTATAGGAGATGTTAGTGCTTGGAAGATAGAATATCATTTTGAAACCATGTGCTAGTAAGCCATAGATTCGCTTTGAAGTTATAATTGTTTCTTTCAATAAGTAATTATATGCAATCACTAAGTAAAATAATAAAGAAAAAATCATGATAATAATAATAAATTAATTATGTATTGAGTTAAATAGAGGTGTTAGGAAGTGCTTTTAAATCACGAATGAATAGGGTTAGGGGTGTGCTAGGAAGTTAGGATTGAGTTGTATTTTAGAATAGTCTAATACACCAAGATATTTAATTTTGTGGGAATTAAGTAGTTAGTAGGCGATAAATTGAGATTTGATTAAATATCAGAATTATGTAAGTTGTGGTAACTATTTTCATCACTCTACCTTGGAAAGTAGAAAGGTGATTAATTAAGGGGTTAATGTTAAGATGATTATTAGTAACCCAATTGTATTAGGTAGGTTTAGTTTGAAAGCACCTTAGTATTTGTGATCCTATCAAAGTCAAGAAAACTAATAGTTCATAGGAGGAAAATTAAAACTAGAATTATGAAATGCGATGCATGCACCCATATTTTATTTAATTACTTTATTGTCTTAAATATGTAAATATGCTTAATTCTAAGAGGTACTGTGAAATATTTTTATATATACAAAAATATTAAATAATGTATATATTTATGTTAAGTAGCTCTACTTAATCTTCCCATAAAGCTTAAACCATGAATGTATCACTATAGAGAAATATGGGGAGTAAATAAAAAAAACTTAAAAAGATTAAAAATAAAAATGATATGTCTAGGCAAAAAGCATCGACATAAATGAGAACTAATAAAGGATAAAATGTAAGTATCCCATTGAAAAGCAACAAAAATACCCTAATATATGGAACATTGCACATAACGAGTAAGATTATATGACTTAAAGTCAATGTACCTAAGACAATTGTAAATATAGTCACATCTACAAAACTACTGAATTATTACATTTGCAAAGATATAAAAATGGTCCTTTGCATATATGTACAAAATGTCTTACTTCAGGGATAGGATGTAGATTCGAAATGATAGACCATCTAGCTCCTAATTTATGATTCAAAATTCTAATGAATGTTTAGAAAGCAATTGGTTTGCCATGGAAACTTGAGTGCAAAATAAATTTAAGAAAAAAATTTAAAAATAAAACAAATTGTTGGTTATGTTTTGACCTATTAAAATTATGGCATGACAATGTCACAACTAAATAATTCAAGATGTAAGGTTGAGTTTGAAAATAAGATTGCTAAGATATATGACATTGATGGGAAATTTATTGGAATGGGTGATTAGACTAGGAGTAATCTATTCTATCTTGATATAGAGGATCTACTTGTCTAATTGTAAATTTTGATGACGTGTGGCTATGGCACAAAAGGTTATGTCATGTTAATTTTGATAACTTGGTCAATATTAGTAACATGAGAAAAGTTAGAGGTTTTCCTAAGTTGAAGAAGCCTGATAATATAATGTGCAAATAATGTCAATTAGGAAAAATGACAAAGTCAAGTTTTAAGAGTAAAACTCATACCTCTAAAGGTAGAATATAGATTTTTCATACTAACATGTGTGGACCAATTGAAGTGAAAAATGAAAAAGAAGATAAGTACATTATGCTACTTGTTGATGACTATTCTAGAATGATGATAGTTATGTTTCTAAAATAGAAATATGATGCTTTCCAAATTTTTAAGTGGTACTTAGCAAGAGTTTAGAAGGAAATAGGTAAAAGTCTAAAATGTTTGAGATTTGACAGAGGGGGAGAATTTATATGAAATGAATTTGAGATGTTTTGTAATGATAGAGGAATCAAAAGATAGAAATCTACCCCTAGAACCCCTCCACAAAATGGAATAGCTGAAAGAAGGAACAAATCTATAATGGACTATGCTAGAACACTCATGATGGAGGAAAATGTTGATTTGAAATATTGGAGAGAAACTATAAGTGCAATTGTCTATGCCTTGAACCATATACAAGTCAAGAAAGGTACTCATACGACATCTTTTGAACTATGGTATGGATACTCACCCAATGTAAAATACTTGAAGGTATTTGGAAGCAAATGTTACATTTTTAAAGACTTCAAGAATGGTAAAAAAGATATAAAAAGTGAAGAAGGTATATTCTTAGGATATTCCACGAGAAGTAAAGCTTATAAGTCTTTAAATACTAACACTAACAAAGTTGTGGAAAGTGCAAATGTAAATTTTGATAGTTATATAGAAGTATATAAGGCTGAACCTATGAAAGAACCACAAGAATACAAATTATTTGTATACTATTATGAAGGTATGCTTGCTGAAGAAGATGTTGCAAATCAAGCTACAAACAATTAGAAAGTTATAGTGATTGTCAAGTCACATACTATGAATGCCAAGTTGCATTCAGGAACTAAGATACATTTTGATGCCCAGTTATAGAATGAAGTTGAAGTACATTTTTATTTTGAGATTAGTGTACATGAAAGAGATGTCGAGCTACCTAAAAAAGATTTACACAGTGACTTTGGAGTTGAAAGAAAAAATGAGGAAACTAGAGCTGAACCAAGATTGACCAAATATGTCAAGAAACATCATCCTGTTGCACAAATTATTGGAGATAAATAATTATACCAATGATAGGAAATAGATTGATAAATGATACATGTTTACTAATCATGAAAGAACCTAAATTAGTGAGAGATACATTAGAAGATGTGGACTAGAGTAAAGCCATGGAAGAAGATTGAAAAAATTGAGAAAAACAAAACATGGACTCTAGTTCCTTGGCCAAAGACAAAAAAGTGATTGGCACTAAGTGGGTATTTAGAAACAAGCTATATGAAAATGGTGAAGTCACAAGGAACAAGGCAAGATTAGTTTGCAAATGATATGCACAAGAAGAAGGAATTAACTATGGAGAGACATTTTCTCTTGTTGCTAGGTTGGAAGGAGTAAGAACTTTACTTGCTTATTCTACATACAAAGGTTTCAAAATTTTGTCAAATGGATGTTAAATCTGCATTTCTAAATGGCATAATAGAGGAAGACATTTACATAGAATATCTAGAAGGTTTTGTTGATGTTACAATAAGAACATGGTATGTAGATTATACAAAGCTCTATATGGTTTGAAGCAAGCACCAAGAGCATGGTATGAGAGACTTTATAATTATCTTGTGAAGATTAGATTTGAAAGGACTGATGATAATAGCAATCTGTACATGAAAATAGAAAAAGGAAAAGGTATTCTTTTATCTAAAATTTTTGTTGATGATATCATATTTGGAGGACAAGATTCTTTATGTAAGGATTTTGCAAATGAAATGAAGCAAGAATTTGAGATGTCTATGTTTGGAGAGATCAAGTTCTTTGTTGGTTTACATCACTTAATCAAAATATGTCAAAGAAATATTGATAATAGATTGCAAGATTCCAAACCAATAAGTACACCTATGGTGATAGGACACAAGTTGTCAAAGAATGATGATTTAGCTAAGCTTAATCAAACATTGTATAGGTCTATGATTGAGAAATTATAATATGTAGTACATAGTATACCTAAAATTCCAAGATTCTCTACTTATCCTAGGGACAATCATTTGATGGATGTAAATGTAATAATACTTGCTGCTATTTTAAATTGTACAAACATTTTATGGATCAAATAGTTACTCAAAGGTATGAAGTAAGAGATCATAGATCCAATGACACTTTATTGTGATAATAGAAGTGCTATCAATATATCAAAGAATCCTATTATGTACCAAAAGACTAATCACATTGCAATCAAGTATCATTACTTGAGATAATTAGTTCAAGATAAAGAGGTGAAGATGGAATATGTTAACACAAAAGAGAAAATTGTTGATATCTTCACAAAAGCATTACCCAAGGATGCTCATGAGTATCCAAGAGGTAAACTAGGGGTGATAAACCTATCAAGGGCTATTTAAGTAACAAAAGGGGTGCCTTGCATCAAACAAGATGATTTTGATATGTTACAAATTGATGTAGTGAATCTTACTTTAGGAGTTTCCTAAAGTAGTCAACGACCTAAAACTTCAAATTAATCACAAGCAAGGTGACAAAGGAAGAAATAGAAGAAGTTCATATTTTCATATTAAGATGACAAGTCTTTGGCATTGTTGTCAATGAGAGAGATAATTGTTGATCAAGGGAAATATAAGAAAGAGGGAGATAGTTACTGATTAGGAGAACAACAAAAGAGAAAATCCTAACATCTACCTAGTAAGAGGGACATATTAAAAGTAATTCAAAGGGAGTTATAAGAGTCTTGTAACCTATTGAGAAGATGGAAGTTGTTGATAGAGGGAGATATTTTAATACAAGGAATTATTTTCTTTTTTGGTATTTTTTTGGTCTTACTATTTTAACCCAGTCAGTTTGGTTGATTAGTTTAGTTTGCCATCAATGCCAAAGAGGGATATTGTTGAGAATAGATTGAAGAAGATTGTTGAAGAAAGAGACTATGGAGAACAGATTGATACAAGTATGATCAATATGTTTCAATCATTGTTTTTTCATTGATGTCAAATTTTCTATTTGTTGGCAAGACAACTACTTATATGATTTAAGTACTATCACTTATTTGATTGATGAAGATGATTTGATCAAAACATGTAACAATAGATCCTAAAGGAAAGGTTGAGTTATTATCTATAGAGGAGCATAAGAATCAATTAAGATAGTGATAACATGATGTATTAATAATCTACTTAAGGTTACAAAGGTTGGTTACACTAAACAAGTATAGAATAACAAGTTATAGAAAGTTTGTCTGCCAAGCTTGAATGAGTTGATAGTAGGAGTCAAGTAAAGTCACTGTGAGCTCAGTAAAAAATTATTTGGAACCAAGTAAAAGCCTATTCTAGTGTATGCCAAGAAAAATAGTGGATGTCGAGTGAAGTTTAGTTGGTGCCAAGCACTAGGAAACTTTAGTCCATGCCAAATTATAGAGGATGCCAAAAAACTTAGTATGTGTTGAGCATCAGAAGCAAGTTAATGATGAGTGGCTATATTATTTGAAAGATTGTGAATTTGATGGATCTAAGCTGACAAGTTTATTTTCTTTTATTGTGTGAACAAGGTGGAAGATAAGATTGATGAGATGGTGGCATGAAATTCAAGGTAAACCATTTTTAGGTAAATTCAAAGAGGATTAAAGGAGAAGTTTGTAGGAGAGATATGAAATATGGGGTAGATTAATTGTATCCTACGTAATCTATCCTAACCCTAAATTGGAGGATGGAGAATGAGCGACAAAAGATATTAATTTCCTATTTATAGGAATGGTTGGTCAGAAGCAAGGGTTGTCATATGTGAGAACCTAAGGAAGACAAGGAATCAAGGGTTTTTTTTTATCGAGTGACCCAAGAGAAGAGTATGCATTGGAATGTTAAGAAAGAAGGCTTAAGGGTATGAATTTTTGAAGGCTGAACAAGCTATCAGAGCTGAAATGTGTAGATGCCAAGCAAAATGGAGGACTAGAATAGAGATCTATAATCTACAAATGGAGTTGTAAGTTGTCATTAGACCAAGCCTTATTGTTACTCTGTAATAATTGTATCAGTCTAGGGTAAATCCTTTGGATTAAGCTTGACCTAATAGTCATTTGTAAATCCTTTAATTGGGTGACATTCCAAGTGAATGGTCTAAAGTCCTCTAACAAGGATTACTTCTAATAGGGTGTTTGAAATCTTTTAGTAGAGTCACATTTAACAGTGTGTATTGTAACCTTTAACAGGGTTGGCCTTTCACTAGGCATTACTTTAAAAGAGTGAAAAAGAGTAGGATGTTTTTGGTGGTTTTTCCCAAATTGGGTTTCCATGTAAATCATTTTTTTAAGTGTGTTGTTGAATTTTTTATGTTTCATGTTTACATTTCTGTAAGTTTATTTAATAGTAACCTACAAGATTTAAGTGATTGCACAATCTAATGGATACATGCATGATGATAAATATTTTATGTGTTGACTAAGATCTAAAAAGTTTTATTTATACATCTAGACCTTAGATAACTGATTCACACCCCCCCCCCACTGCCTCTCCCTTGCTCTTAGTTATTCTAAAGTATTCCAACATTATCTTCTTAGGTCGATGATGCTTCTCCTTCTACTTGTGACCATTATAGTATCATGAGGTGGGATGTTGCATAACAAGAACTCATCTATAAGTAATATTTTCAGCATGTAGTAATCCTTTTAGCTATCTTTAATAGCTACTTAGTAGTATTTTTGTTTTCTTATAGAGGAACCACAACTTGACAAAACATAAACCTAGATCTAGGGACTCCTTTTCCATGTGACTTGGTTAGGTGAGCTTGTATTACACGGTTGTTGGAAATCCATGTTCCATACTCAAAGGTCTTGGAACTTCAATCCTTTTGACGCATGGAAAGATGCACATGAATTCATTTTGAATCTTTCCTTCCACCACTAATTTGACCAACAAACTTATCGATTACCTAGCTATTGGTTAATGATGACAAATAAAGAATACCCTTTTGTCAATTGTATGTTTCCCCACATACCTAATTCATTTAAGGTTGTCAAAGAAGTTAAGTGCTCTTATCAATTAATGGGTGCCTTGAGGAGATAATTAACAAAGTTGTGATAGAAAAGGTGTTTAGAGATTGACATTTATGGACAAGATTTCTTTAGGAAATCCCTTCTCTCATTCCCCACTACTTTCTATCCTTTCATTGATTTTCAAGTGTAATTTCCTCTTCCAATTTTTTTTTATGAAGATGGAAATTGATTTAGTAAATCTCATAAATAAAGGTGCTAAATGAACTAGTTAGGGAAAGAAATTAGTTTCCCGCCTAAGCTTCATAGGTAGCAATCTATACATAAGAAGATCAACTACTATTCTTGGGTTGGTAAAATTGATAATTTTATCTTCAATTTTATTGTAGCACCATTATTATTAATGAAATAATACCACCCTTTTTCTTTTACAAGTTGGAGTCCTTGGAGCTTTGTTCAGCCAAGTTCTTGCTGGTAATTTAAGCTATTATTAGGACAAAGGAATCCTAGAGTTCTTTCTATGGGATTCATTTGTCTCTAAAAAAAGTATGATCTTTCTATTTTTTTATTGTTATCTTCCTTGGCTTG
The DNA here is from genome assembly GCA_028749045.1 of Cupressus sempervirens. Taxonomy (NCBI): domain Eukaryota; kingdom Viridiplantae; phylum Streptophyta; class Pinopsida; order Cupressales; family Cupressaceae; genus Cupressus; species Cupressus sempervirens. The sequence goes on along the minus strand of CM053793.1, from coordinate 249,666,622 downwards.
GATAAAACTAAATGATCTTGTTTACTTTGGTACTATTTCATTTGCAACACTTGGTAATGTTAGATTGATTGATCAAGCATTTATTTATGTTGTCCCACCATTCAAGCATGTATTGTTTGTAATAATGGTGAAAATTTAGACTATATGTAGATTAAATCTCTAACTTAGCAGGCTCTTTTTTTTTTTATTATTTTCTTTTAGTAACCCCCATTTGGTTCAATCCTATGATATTTTCCCAACCTAGTTTTCATGGTTCCTCACCAAAAATCATATGCACACAAAGACTTGTTGAAGACTCCACCCACCTTATTATAAATACAATCACTACCCTCATACAACTTTTCCTATTCCTTGCATAATCAAGAACGGATCTATAGGAGCTTTAGAGTCTATAGTTTTTCTCTCTTCTCTTTCAAGAAATATTAGCCAAACATTCCAATTGTATGATAATTTTTACTCTTTTGGTAGTACATGAAAGAAAATTGTATCAATAGGATCTTTACCCTATTAGGAGTAACCTAGTTTAGGGATTTCAAACCCTAATTAAAGATCCACCTAACTAAGGGATTTCAACTTCATACCTATTAGGATCTACCCACTTAAGATATTTTACTGGAGAAGCTTTTAGAATTCAATGAGTGGTAATCTTAGAGCAATACTTATCCTTTTCCAATATAGATCTAGTTAGGCTCAAACTTTTCTTCTCCTGTAGACTATCTACACCTTTCTGTCAATTGTACCTAACACTAATCATTCATTAAATTGTGCAACAATAAAAATTAAAATAAATGAAAAAAATCTAAACATGAAAAAAATTCCTATATTTCTATCATGGAAAACCTTAGTGAGAAGGAAAGACCATGGGGGGATTCATACCCACAATTATCTACATTGCTTTAAAGTACACCTAATTAAAGGCTTAGCCCTATTAGGATATTTGAAAATGCTATGTTTGGAGAAAGAACATATTAGGGTCACTTAGTTAAGGGATTTACCACTAACCATTTTAGTATCCTTACCCTATTAGGATAATCCTTATTAAGGTATTTCAAATGATATTTATAGATCCCCCAAGATTTCAACTTCAAAATTATTAGGATCTACCTTCTTAAGATATTTTCTTAGATAATCTATTTATATTAAAAAAGTGATAATATGATAACAAAACTTATTCTTTTCCAATACAGATCTAGTTAATCTAAAAGTTTAATTCTCCTGAATAATATCCATAAGTTTCCCTTGATTGCACCTAACATTAATGGTCTACAACTTCATAGTTTGTCAATCTGGGTATAAATGAGTTTTTCATTCACTAGGGGCTCATCTCTTTAAACAAAATGTATTAAATTTAAATTTCATCATTTAGATCTTTATGCTTCAACCTGGTCTTCTAAATAATATTACCAAACCCTAACCAATAATTTTCAAATTCATGCCAGCCTCCGAATTCATCTGCAAATTGATTTGATAAAGAACAAGATTGAACTTATAAGATCTTCTATCATGCTTTCATAAGCTTGATAAATAAAATCATCCCAATCTAGGGAAAACCAAATCATCATTATACATATGGTCTTCAATGTCACCATGACACATGGATCACAAAAATATTTATCACAACCAACTACATCATCACTGGTTAAGGATCTAACACTAGGTGTTTTAAATACTTTTCCAAACTATACAAAATGATCTTTTGTCTACTTAATCTATATATTTTGAGACTCCAATAATTATTCAATTGTAATAATGAGCCCATAGCCTAGTCAAGATAATTTAGACTAAATTGCAATATTTGAATCTACATAGAATTGATTGACTAATAAAATCATTTATCATCTATCAGTATTTGTTCTTCTAGTTTCTCTATCAACCTTCAATTGATCATAACTCTCTCCATTCATATTGTGAAACTTTGTAGATCAAAATCATCTAGATACATCTCTAAGTCTCCCAAAAGAATATAATATTCTTATTACACTCTAATTTATTTTGAAATACTTTGTTTAACTACTAACAAATTTAGCAACTCATCTTGAACACTTCACACAACACAAGATTAGCTTGGCATCAACAAAAAATGATAAATGATCTTCTAGGCATCAAACATATTTCTTAATACTCACAAAAATATCTCCATATTTCTACAATATCTTACATTAGTTATTCCAATAATGTCCCCCTTTTCCATTGATTGGAACACCATAATATAGTCATGGAAATAGCATAAAATTTCTATAATGCCCCAACCAATAACCCATGCAAATATAATATAAGTAGACATAAATTTGATATGACAAATTTTTTTTAAAATATTGGATTGCACATAATACAACACAACATGGACACAAGCTAGATTATGTAGAAATAATATTCTTGATAAATGATTGAACATTGAATAAAAGCACTTTAATCCATCTAACTTTCTCAATAGTTCCCAAGACATCGTTACTTTAATCAACCCTAATTAAACTACTAAGTTAGACCATATAAAAAATAAAAAATTAATAATGTACTACTAAATTTAATCAATACATTTGAATCATATTTTATTTTTATCATAGAAATTGATAGGTTAAATAGATTGTACTACTACTCATGTTGAATTTATTATTTATTATTGTTTCAAAACCAAATATAGCGCACTCATTGTTGCATAATTTCTATCATGTCAAGAACCTATAACTGCACACCTTTATAATAAACTAGGTGCAACACATTGTAATAATGATCGTAAATAAATACTTTATTAGTATCTTATCTATGTAAATCATTAATTAGGAAGTGGAATAATTTTATTGAAAACTTAAAGTAAAACCCTAAGAGAGTAGATCTAAGCCTTGTGGGCTCATCATTAATAGCCTTTCCTATGTTAATGCTCAAATAATTCATAGTTTTACCATTTAAAAATAAACCATATTGTACCAATTCACCCAAGAAAGGGAACAAAATTCATCACCATTTCATTATTGTAGGATTTTAAAAAGTACATAATAAGATACATGACCCTTTCTAGGGAAGAGTCCCCAAATAAAATCTTAGTCAAATTCCTTACACTTAGGTGAGACAAGCTATATATTAGGTCTAGATAATGAACTAACACCAATTCAACTCCATTTTAACACATTTATAAAAAATAAAAGAGAAGAAAAGAAAAGAAAGTTATATTAAAGGACTAAAAGAAATATTGGAGTTATCAAGAAGCATATTGATCAAAGACATTGATAATATAACTTAGCAAGATAAGAACACCAAAATCATGACATATGATATAGGGACATTACCTCTAAATTTAGAATAAGTAATTTAATAACATCATTTATGGAAAGTGGCATGCTTAAAGGATCAGATGGTCATTTTGAGTTATCAATAAATTATATATGATTGGAAATAAGAAATATTTATAAACACCATACTATCTATTAAAATATCACATTATAATAAGATAAAACCTTATATTTCAAAACATAAATGATTTAAAATCCAAAATTATATAGATAAAATAAATGTTATTGCTAATAAGAAAAATAACTCTCCCAATTCAACATTGATATAATGAATTCATATTAAATTTCCAAGTCTATGTTATTTATGCTAATAATACAAATACACTTATAGATATACCTTTACATTGCATGAGTTAGTTAGTACAATATTAAAAGTACTTATACTTATATGCCTTTATATAATTTTATTAGAATTAAACAAGTATTATATCTTATTTTATAGGGGGGAAATGAATCCAGTACCCTATGTAAAGATGAATGACAAAAACCAAGATTCACCTCCCAATGTAGGGTAGATTAACACAAGATAAAATGTTATAGCGTGACATATAGAAAAGGGTGAATTGCTTGGAATAACTTCTCCCTTTCCTCCACAAAAAGAGAGCAGTGTCTAGGAAGATATGCAATATAAATTTATATGAACCTAAAAGAATTAAAATGTGTATGGAAATAGAAGAGGGACGAATGTTGGACTTAAGTAGTCACAATGGCATGATAAATTGGAAAATATGGTGATGACTAAGGTGCATCATCACACATATCAAAGTATTTTACAAGAATTTGAGTGTTTTAATTGATTGACAATTGATTAATAAGAGTAAGAAGAGTTGCAAGGTAGTACAACCACTAGTAGACTGACATATAGGTCAAAATAGAAGGAATGATATAGTCAAGGTTGTGATTGAAAATATAGAGGTTAGTTGATCACAAATGATCTAAGATAAGTCATAAATGATGTGATAGGACCACAAGATAGCTTGATAATAATGTGGTAGGAATTCACTATGAAGTGGCTGAAGCAACTCAAGAAAGAAAGGGCACAAATCTGATGCAAACTTACATGGGGACATGAAGACCTTCCAGAATAGACACCTATGTATAAGTGGTCAAGATATTTTGTGACTATATCACTTATAGATTTCAAATTTTGAGTACATATTTTAGGTAGGATAATTTTAGGGTTTTGACCACTAGATAACATGAGTGTATTTAAGGACTCTTGAACTTTATTGTTTAAGTTTTTATTAATGAAGAGTTTATTTCTCAAAGATTGACACATATGTGTTAAAATGGGTTTCACACACTTAAATATAGTCATTACATGCAATATTTATTCACAAATGGATATAGAGAAATCTATCATGAATAATCGAGTAGTTTGACCTATTGCCTTATATCTAATAAGGGTTTAAATTATTTCTCTCTGAACCAAGAGCTTAGTGATGATAGACCCAACTAGAAGGAAGGATTTAAAAAGACTAAATGCATGATTAAGATATGTTTTTTTAGTTTTCCAATGCAACTAAGTATGAATTAATCTACAATTATATGAAACAAAATGGATTAGAAAATAGAATTCTAGTTTAACATGAATGCACATAAAAGCTAGAATGAGAGAAAATAAATTAACAATATGAGTAATCTGATACACAATACTCTAGCATGAATTTAGCAAAATCTGAGTACTCAAATTACACATCTCAAATGAGACAGAATGCCTCCTTTTATAGAAACCCAAATAAATTGACGATTTTGATGAAACTTGATGAATAGTGGAGATTAAATGGGAGTTGAGTTAGAATTGAAATTTTCTATTGAGAAAGGAACTTTTGAGTGTTTTGAGGAGTTAACTACCAAGTTGAGAATTAGTTAACTGGTTTGTTTCCTTTTCTTATTTTAGCTAACTAATTATTTCCACTTTTAATTCAAGTTAACCAATTCTTTCCCTTTTCAACTCAAGAGATGATTTTCTAAGGTTGGTTCATCAAATTTTGCAATTTTGTGAAAGGGTTGCCAAGAAGATCATAGAAGGATATATTAATAAAGTCTAGTAAGTGAATCAAAAAATTAGTTGAATGAAGATCTGAATTTGCAAAGTGAGTAATATCTTGATAAATCAAACCTAGTTGTTACCTTTCTACCCATTGTGGCAGTCAAAATCCTTTAATAAAGCTTTACCTAATAGTCATTTTTTAAATCCTTTAATCAAGGTGATATTATAATGGAATGATCTAAAGTTCTCTAACTAGACCATGCTCCTAACAGTTTGATTAAATCCTTTAATAGGGTCAAACCTAATAGTGTGTTTTGTAACCTTTAATAGGGTTGGCTCCTAACTGAGCGCACATTAGAAGAGTGAGAAATGCTAGCATGTTACTTGCTGGTTTTTAAAAATTAGGTTTCTGTGTTAAATCTTGATATCATATATGTGTGAATGTTATATGCGTGATGTATTCTATTTACTATTATTAGGAATATATTGAACATGGAGTTAAGTGATGAATGATTATTTTAAGTTATTGATGAGTTTCTATATGGACAAAGTGATTTAATGAGTTTGAATAAGTTGTCTAAAGTTAGTAAAATTTGAATTGGTACACTAGTAAATTTGAGCCCTTTTATCAATGGCTAATTGTCACAATTCCAACAAAAAATTGTTAGACTAGTTCAACACCACCTACCATCAAATTTTTGTCATTGAAAATACCAATGATGAGGATATCCATCATATTTGTGATGTCAAATGGCGTTTGAATCTTAAGGGAAAAAGGAAACACAAGTTATTTAGAGAGGTGACCAAGATGTCACTAAAACTTATTTTGGTGTCACAATTGTGATGCCCATGCAATGATATTTCTATACAACTAATAGTTATTTGTCAGATATTTTTGACAGTAATCTATCAGTTGCTATCAGAGGCATTCATTGTACCCATTGCTTTATTGTTAGTCATTCTTAGGTTGCCATCATAAGTTTGACATAATGCTATGTTTTTTAATTAAAAAATATTATCATGCATAGAGTGAGACATGCATAGCTAGAAGGAGGAGAATTTGTAGTAGTATGATGGAGTCATTCTTATTAACTTTCAAAAATTCTTAGTTGAAATGAGAAATGTGAATAATAAATTAAAAATTATTTTGTATGTACTTAAGAAGATAATTTTAGTCAATCTTGATATCTCTCTTTATAGAAAAATTGTTGGAAATAATCTAGACTAACAAGGTTACTGAGAGGGGAGGGGTGAATCAGTAACCCTAAAACTTTAATTAAATTTTGTATAATAACACATTCACCATTCATCCATCTAATCTACTGTACGCATGAAAACATTTATAACACATGAACACACTGATTTGGTGACCCAAAAACCTTCCAATTAGAAAGTAAAATTGGGGCAGGGATGATGCCCACAAAACTTCAATATTGCAGTATAAAGTTGGCCAGTCAAGGCTTACAATGATCACTTCTGATGATCTGCCCAGTTAGGAGCAAGTAGGATTGCTAGATCCACCTTGTTAGAGGATTTACAAACATACAATGAAGTATGCACTCTGCTAGGAGATTTAAAAAAGACTGTTAAGTCTACCCTGTTAAAGGATTTAAAAACTAGTTCACCTGTTAGGATGAAGCAGTGGATCTGGTTACAACTGATTACTGATAAGATCCCTTGTGCTCTGATCACCTGATGTGATGGATATAGCTTTTCTGCATCAATTGTTGACCTTCTTGTATTCCTCTATTTTGTTGGTGATTCACTTTTCCTCTTCAAAATATTGCAATATAACACCAATGATGATCAATATTTCATTATTTCAAATGATATATATCATTCCAATATTTACACTGGCAAGGTCGGCCAATCACAAGTGAACAAATATTACTAAGTCAGCTAGATAGTAGAAAACTCGAGTTCCTCAAACTGACTTGGTGACCTTCTGATACTCGACATCCACTACAATACACTACATTGTCATGCACTCGGTAAGAGTAGAGGAACGGTCCATACTAATCATTCTAAGTAGCTTGGAACTTGGTAACCATTGGTGACTCGGTGAATATTGTGTCACTTGGTAAAAACTGAATCCATTGATAACCTTCTTCACTTGGTAAACACTGATTCCTTCATTTACCTTTTTTACTTGGTAAACACTGATTCCTTCATTTACCTTGTTTATTCGATAAACACTGATTCCTTCATTTACCTTGTTTGCACAGTAAACACTGATTTCTTTGATTGCCTTGATCACTCAGTAAACACTAAGTTCTTTGTTTACCTTGATCACTAAGTAAACACTAAGTTTTTTTTTTTATCTTGATCACTCGGTAAACATTAAGTTCTACTAATGACTCGGTGAGCACTGATTGCTTGGTAAACACTGCAAAGCTTGGTAACCACTAATTGCTTGGAGAACACTATTTTGCTCAGTAACCATTATGAATTCAGTAAATATTGCCAAACTACCCATATGCTCGGTTTCCAAAGGAATGCTCAGTATCAACTATAGACTGAGTGATGAGCTTGGTAATCATTCAAAATCGAATAAGTGTTGTAACTAATGACAAATATATCATAATTCCAACAAAAATAGGTACCTTACATATTCATAATGGAGGTATCCTTAAAAATACACATGACCACTTTCAAGATACACAATCAACATGAGACTTCAGCCAAATAAACAATCAATGTCAATAATACTAAATGAGATTCACCATTCTAATACTGACTACTAAATAGAGTAGAATTCTTTTTAATAACCTAAAAAAATTTCAACCAACATAATAGAAGATGTATTAAAAAAATAGTAATATAAAATAAATTTGAACCATTAAAATAGAAACATTATTATAGCTATTTATTTAAAAAATTAATAGTTTACATATGAAATGGAGCTGATGCAAGAGAATTAGAACTTCCCGGAGGCCAATAAGGGCAAGCCATGCAAATATTTTAATAAGGCCAACAATGTACTCAATTGGCCTTTTAAATCCAATTGATCAAAGATGGGTCAAAGAGGTCAACTTGGTCAAATTAGGCTAATAAGGAATTTGGATAGTCTTGATAGTTTTTTTTACAATATTAGTTATATTTGATATAAAAGGGTCAAAGTTGTTCAAATATTGTAAAAGTTTTCAATAACAACTTTGAAATTTCTACATTAACAATTAGTTTGTTTACAACCAACATCTAAGATTGATTAGAATGATTTGAAACTATCTCAAAACTATATGACAAAGCAATTGCATTATGTTAACACTACTTCCAATGGATATAACTCTTTCTTTATCAATGGTTATTCATTAAAATTTTAACTGTTATGACCCAATGTGCTGGTTCCCATTCTCAATTATCTTTTTATTCCAATCCAAGCTCATTAAAATTTTAATTGTTATGAAGATATATTTTCATACTTAAAGGGATTGTCAAAGAACAAGAAGTTGTGTATGCTGGAAAATGATGCTACACATAACTTAATGTTCAGGATGAAGTACAATTTTTGTAATGAATATTTAACTAGACATGAAGAAAACATAATAGAAATATTGACATCTAGGATTTTACATATCAATAACCAAGAAGAATAGTAAACTTCAGAGGAGATCCATATAAAACTAACTATTTTGAAATTAATAAAGGAAAAACACTTCTTTTCAAAAAAATTCCAGACCTTAAAAGTGAAATTATTTTCCTATCTTCTGGTGCATGTCCTTTATGTCTTTGGCTTCTCTCCCTTGCATCCAAAATAACATTCTTTCACTTTGAATCGAGAATACATGAGCATCTGTGTTCCATATGAAGTGACAAAAGGTGGAATTTAAAAAGCACACCACATTTACATTTTTTTAATAGGTCTAGAAGTTTTTTAGTTTATAGACCATCATAAATGTTAGAACTCTAGTAGCTATGGCCAAGACAATATCCTCAACAAGCCAAAAAATAAAAGGTCTTATTTTTCTTGCATGCTGAGGATATTACCCTCACCTATAAGAGTAAAAATTACAATATATGTGATCATATATAGCTTAAAATACCAAATTAAATTCCTCTATCAAAAATTAAAACCTATTGTGATTTTCAGGTCCACCTAATGTCCTATGCATATGAATTGAGATTTCATATTGAACTAGGAACCTCCTTCTGCATTGCCTGAAACTATGAGATTGTTACAATTAATATCTAAAAATAGAACCTTATTTACTACTACATTTCTAATAAAATACAAATAAATAAAAAAACCCTTCAATTTACCCTACACCAAATATTTATCATTAAAAAAATGTAAAGTTGTCAATTTATTTACTACTACATGCCTATTGAAATCACATAGGCAAGACATGTGAATTATTTTATAGAATTCCTCAAAGAAATGTGGTCTTGTGGCAAGCCATGAGTGTGGGATATGCACAAAATTGATTTGTTGAAAACACACACATGTATATGCACATGCTTGCAAATATATATACATTTGAGATGTACATGCATGCAAATATAGGTGGATTTAGAAAGTTGTGATGCCTAAAATTAAGGTGTCAAGGTGTGAACAAACAAGTATTTGGTTGGAGGGTTAGGTGTTTTAGACAAGAGTCTCCTAGATGTATGGCCTAAAATAGTTATATTCCTAGGAGGAGTTGTAAAGTTTTCATGCAATCATAGGTTAATGTTGAGCTGCACTTGGATTTGAGAATAGTTTGGTGATGCCTAAAATGAAGGTGTCAAGGTGTGAACAAACAAGTATTTGGTTGGAGGGTTAGGTGTTTTAGACAAGAGCCTCCTTGATGTATGTCCTAAAACAATTAGATTCCTAGGTGGAGTTATAGAGTTGTTATGCAATCATAGGTTAATGTTGAGCTTTACTTGGATTTGAGAATAGCTTAATATTATCTACTAATCAAGACCAACCATGTGAAGGTGGAAGATCACCCCCTAAAATCACTCTAAATTCCCTGATAAAATCTAAAATTCTATTCATGTATCAATCAAACATAATATTCATGAACTATCACAACATTCATTAACACATAACATTAATTAGCATTCATTAACACACATTCATTAGCATTAATTAACAAACAAGATTCATTAGCATTGATTAACATAGAATATGCATCATTATTTATTAACAAATTACATAGTTCATGAACATTCAATAACACATAATTAAAACATTGAGACATAAACATCAATTATTATCAAATAATTTTCATAAATAAAAATCATTTCATTTTTGACTTTTTCTTTTATCTACTTCTCTAAATAATTGCAGAGGCATATCCATGTTGTCATCCTCATTTGTTCTCACCCATGCACATGATCTCACTATCCTTTGCAAAGGTTGGTCCTCTACAATAAAAAATAAAATAGTTAAATTAAAAATATATTATCATAATTGGGGTAAAACTAAAATATACTATCATAATTGTTATAAGCATTTCAGTACTTTAAAGAACATAGACATGACACTATTTACCTTGTCCAACCACATCATCTTGCCTTGCAACTTGAACCTTAACATGCTTATCAAGAACAACCTCTACATCTCCTACAACTACTATAAAAAATGTTTTATTAATCCAAAAACATAATAATTACATTTTTGTTACTATACCAAATTCAATTCAAAATATTTACTTGTATTAATAATTCATTAATCAAAATTTAAATAGAAAATATATACCTTGAGTACTACAATGCACATTTGATCGATGCCTCCATCATGCTTGAATGGTGTATAAGGATTTGTAAGCTACATTCAAATGCAAATAATTAGTGCATTTATTGATAATATATACGTATAAATACAAGAAAAATACTGAGGAATTTTAATCATTCAATTTAATACATATAAATATATTCATTTTAAAGTTTTAACCAAATATATAATCATTGTTTACTTAATTAAAACAAATATATTCACTTTATGTTGGAACATAAAATAAAATATAGTAATTATTAAAATATCCAATTTGAAATAAAAATTAATTGGCTTATTTACCTGATTGAAAAATCTACTAGAAGAACCTTGTGCACTGATTTCTTAGAATTGTTTAGCTACAACTATATAGCCTTGTTTGTAGGCTATTTTCTTGTCCTCTTCTAAAATCTTTTTTTTAAAATTTGAAGGCCTGTATTTTTGCTTGGTATCATGAATTTTCATTCTAGTGAATTTCATCAAAACCAAATTTATTATAATTTATAAATATTTACATACTAATTTTTTATTTTTTATTACTTACAATTAATGCAACAAGTTTTGAATATCCACCCAAGCCAAGCTTGTGTTGCATGTGCTTTTTTTTTCTTTCTTCTTTTTCCTTTGATGTATCAGGAAACCTATGTGATGTTTGAAATATGTTATATCACATTAGTACAAAGAGTAAAAAGTACATAATTTCATTCTTAAGATTATCACATACTTTCTTTTCTTGGGTTGTAGTATTTCTCCACTATGTCTTGCACTTCTCTCAATGACATCCCTTTTAATATTCTCTCACTCATTAATAGGAACATAGGGGGGCCACTTGTAATAAGGGTTGTGTTCTATTTGGGGCCTATAGTTGTCCCTAATATACTTCAAAGCTTGGCCCACTTTCTCAAGGAGCCAAAGTTTTTGAAAGACATTGGGTCCAAAAAGTGTTTTCATAGCCTCAATGAGTTTATCCTTTAAGTCTTTATCTAAATTCTACCTTAAAAAATAAAATTTGTTAGATTCATAAATGAATTGAAGCTACCTTTTAATATACTTGAAGAAATGGATCAAAGGAAATTTGATCTAGACATGAAATCAAAATATGCTACCATATGCATATGGTCTTCCCAAATATGTGCAAACATTCAACATTTAGTTTTTCATAAAATATATTATTCCCTATTAAATAATAATGAGATTATTAGTTATTGTAAGGGACTACATGAGGGGTTAGTACATTTGATTATGAGTATAGGATTATATAGTCAAAGAAAGGATCAATCTTTAATGTACCTAGAAGTTGGGCTACTCTCAGGGGAAGTCCATCTTCATTTCTCAAGAGAAATTATTCATAATTCTTTATTGTTCCCATATATATGACATAGGTACATCAAGGAATTTCCTCATCCCCTCTTGCATAAAATGAATCTAATATTAAAAAATAACTCATTAGAAAGAATAGTTCAAGTGAAATAAACACATGAAAAATGAGAGAGAAAAAGAGGAATCTACTTACCAATAGGCATTTTCATTGCATATGTGTCCATGCTACATATTGTTGAAATTGTAGTCAACATTACCTCTATAGTTCTATTTATCATACCAGGTGATATACTAAACATAGGATCAATGCTACGTGCTAAAAAATAAGATTGTTAGAACATAAAAAAAATGGACAACCATGCACAATATTGTTAGAGCTATTAAAACATATATTGTTTGAGAAAAACACAAGTGGAGTATAGAACATGCAATGTACTTGAACCACCTCAAGTATCCACATCTGTGGCATGACCCTTTAAAGTATTGTTCATCCTCCTTAAGAATAACAACATGTATTTTAGTTAATGTTATAAATAAAAGAGTAACTTTGGTGCAAGAGCACCTAGGCTAACTCCTAGTCCAAGCTCTACTTTTTATCTTTTTTGGCTTGTAGTGACCTTAGCCAAGTTATTTGGTTGAGTGTGGACATCAGAAGGTCTTGTGTGTTTCTCCTAGGTGGATTTGACTAGGCTGAATCCACTCTAATTATTTTGGTTTACCTTGTGTTTAGAAGTTTTTAGAAAGAAAAACTAGGGTTATAGGTCTTATACCCTAGAAGTCTAAGGAAGCATGATTTTGAACTTATTTGGTCCTCTATGATGTTTTTACATCCTTTTTCATATATTGGAGGTCATACTTTATCATTTGGCAAAAAGTTGAGAAAGATGTCAAAAAGATGTAAATTGTTGCAAAAGTTGTCCAATAGGTCAAAATGGTCAAGATCATGTGAATTGATGCTCTAAGATATAAATCATTCCTATACATCATAAATAGATCAAGTTGGACCTACTTTGAAAGTTCCAAGTGATAAATGTCCAAAACTTGTAAAAATGCAAAAGTTGTTAGCAACTTTGAAAAGTTGCATGACAATATTTAGGCAGGAATTGGACATGTCATGTATCTAAGGTTGATGGTTACTCTAATGGTCTAAAATGTCTTTGGAAACATATAAGGCCATGTAGTAAGACCATAGGAAGGGTTGGAGTTTTGTGAGAAGTGATGTTTTGCTAATAAAGCCATGAAATATAGTTATAGAGTAAAAGTTTTGTGTTTTCTTGATTGAAACAATGCATTGATGGATTGAAAGTCTTAGTTTTTCTTTTTATTCTTGTAATTATTTTTATTACAATAATTTTGATTTATATTTTAGGTTTTTTAAAGTTCTTTTGTTCATAGCTTTTAAATCTTTTGTTTTTATTCTATTCTCTAGTTCAATTTTTATAATTTTTGGAAGAATGGCTCCCCCATAAATCCTCACCATGGAATCATCATGGTTATTGGGGACATGGAAGAGAAGCCTCTGTAAAATGTACATATCAAGGGAGAGGCCTGGTAGAGCATGGATTCTATTTTTGATGTGATGCCCTAGGCAAGCCTTTGGTGTATGGCTAGGTGATCAAAGTGCTAGCAAGTTCATTTCAATGGATTGAATGTGTTGGATAGTTCAATCTGAGTGTTGGAGAAGGAGGAGGGATGTGTAATGAAGCCACATGTGAGAGGAGACATTCCCATGAATTTTTTTTCTAGGGTATTCATGAAACCCTTGTTGATGCTAACAAGAATGATTCAAAACCCTTATTTTTAGTCACCTATATAGGAAGGAGGTGTACACATAGGTTAAGAACCTAAGACCCAAAAAATATTGAATCTTTCCCAAAAAGGTATCCAAAATGTATGTTATTTTGACACCTAATTAAAATAAAAATAGAGTTGTGGCCCATAAACCAACTTTCAAGGCCTAATTCTACTAGGTCTAATTAGGATAGTTTTATCAACTTTGAGGGAATTGATAAGAAGACCTATGGATTTTGAGACCAAGAGGTTAGGGGAAGAATAAATACCATCAATTTACATCCTTCATTCTATGTTGAATGAAAAATTTCCATTTTTGGTAAAGTTGTGATCTTGACAAGTAGGTGGGAATGCCCTTACAATGAGTACTAGTTGTACAATCATTCGTATAACTAGATGGTGAAGTGTTGAGGGTAAGATAGATATCCTCTTAAGGGTAGGGTGATAAAGGGGAGATCTAATAGTCTAGAAGAAAGCCTAGGTGAGTCCTTAGAGAAGGAAAGGACTATTAAGAAGATCCATCATACATCATATTGATATTAGAGCCACCAAAGATTTGGATCTAGAGTGGCATATCTTTGTACACAGATGAGTTAGTAGGGAAGGAAGACATATAGACTACTGCAAAAATTTCCAAGGAGATCAAGGAGAAAAATGAGAGGAATAGGCTCCTAGAGGAAGCATTAGAGGATATAAAGATCAAATTGGAGGATGTTGCTAAGGAAACCAAGAAAACAAACCAAGAAGGAGAAACTAGTAAAAAAGGTAAGGAATAGGTTGATGAGGAAGACATCATACTTGAGCTAGACCCTCCATTATCTAAATAACCTTTCCTTAAAGACATTAAGGCATTGGCTGGAAAGGCCCTATAAGGAGTTCTTTTATTTAGTGGGAAGATGGACCCTAAAATTTTGATGGAATAGGTTGAAGGGATGGAAACCCACTTTGAGTGTGAGGGGGTCAATGAAGTACAAAAGGTCAAGGTAGCCAAATCTAGGCTAAGAGGATCAACACTAACCTGGTGGAAGTACCTCCAAGAAGAAAGGGAGAAGATGGGAAAGAAACCAATTACAAATTGGAAGGTCATGGTGACTAATGTAAAGGAAGAATACCTACATGAAGACTATGAAATTCAAATATACAAGAAGAGACAAAGCTTAAAGAAAAAAGATATAAATGTAGTAACATATGATGAGGAATTTTAGAAGTTATGTTTGAGATTAGGGACTCAAGAAGAAAAACATATTAAGTTGGCTAGGTATCTAGGTGGGTTTAAGTAGAACATACAAGAATAAATCAACTGATGGACACCTGCAATAGTCCATAGATGTTTACAATTAGCATTGAAAGTGGAAGAAAATAAAAAGAAGAAATATGACACCAACTTTAGAGGAAGAAGTAGAGTCAAAGATGGTAGGAATCAAATAGGTTATGGTGATAGAGATTCATACTCAAGAAGCCAAGGGGAAACTAAGTGGATTGAAAAATAAGAAGAGAATTCCAATAGAGAGAGTTTTAGTAGGGGAATAAGTTCTAACAATGGTGGAAGAGGAAGAAGCAACAATCAAGGTAGAGGATCCTACTTTACAATCATGAAGTTCTATAATTACAACTATATGGGATACCCTACATATAGATTCCTTGAGAAAGGTTCTACTTCTCAAGGGAGTGTGAAAAGATTCAATTATGTGCAAGAAGAGTCTAGTAGTAGTAATAAACCATCTAAAGTACCCTTAGAATCATAAGAAGGGGAAAACCTAATGATAACAAGGATATTGATTAAAGAACCCATAAAGAAATAACCAATCCAAAGGAGATAATTATTTAGGGTGAAGTGAAAGATGATGGGAAAAGTGGGTAAGGTCATCTTAGACTCAAGTTCTAAAAATAACAACATATCAAAGGAGGAAGCTAGAAAACTAAATATGAAAAGAATTCCACATAACAATCCCTATAAGGTTACATGGCTCAACAAGGGGTAACATGTTCTTATACATGAACAATCATGGGTTGAATTATCAATAGGAACATACAAGGACAAGGTAATGTGTGACATTCTACCTATGGATACATGTCACCTTCTACTAGGGATCCCATGTCAGTTTGATAGACAAGCAATGCATGATGGAGCCAAAAATGCATGCTCCTTCAAGAAAGATGGTGTGGCTTTCAAGATCCAATCCTTAGTAGAAGAAGGAGAGGTGAAATATACAAGTCCTAATGTACTCATGGTAGATGAAAATGAGTTATTGTAGACCTTGGAGGAAGGAGAAGGAATAGGGTTTTACCTAGTGTTGAAGTCTAAACAAGAAGTTGTTGATAAGGCATGAAAGAAAAAAGGCCTACCCAAAGAAGTGCAAGAAATGCTTGAAGAATACAAGGATATTGTTACTAATGGAAAACATGCTACCCTATCTCCCAAGAGACCTATCAACCATCAAATTGACTTTTTTCCAAGAGCCACCCTTCCTAACAAAGTTGCCAATAAAATGACCCCTCAACAAAATGAGGAAATTAACAAGAAAATCTAGGAACTCTTAGATCAAGGCTTAAGTAGGAAAAGTATAAGCCCTTATATTGTGACCATTATTTTAAGACCTAAAAAGTGGTAAACTTGGATAATTTGCACTAATTCAAGATCCATTAATAGGATCACCATTAGGTATAGGTTTCCAATACCTAGGATTGAAGACCTAATGGATTGTTTATGGGAAGCAAGGTACTTTACCAATATAGATCTAAAAAGTGGCTATCATCAAATAATGATTAGAGAAAGGGATTAATGGAAAAAAACCTTCAAGACCACAAAAGGTTTGTATGAATGGCTTGTAAAGCCATTTGGCTTATCAAATGCTCCATCTATCTTTATGAGGCTTATGAATGAGGTATTGAAGAATTGCATTGCTAAGTTTTTTGTTGTCTATTTAGATGACATTTTGATTTTCAATAAAATCAAGGTGGAGAATATTAAACATTTAAAAATTATTTTCAAGAAATTGCGTGAAGAAAAGATGTTGATCAATTTGGAGAAGTGTGACTTAATGAAGTAGGAGCTAGCGTACCTTGGGTTTGTTTTGTTTCAATGGAATCTCAAGATGGATCAAAATAAGCTAGATGCCATCCTAAACTAGCCTACTCCAAAATTTACAATGGAGGTGAGAAGTTTTTATGGTTTGGCCCAATATTATAGAAAATTTATTAAACATTTCAATGCTATTTGTGCTCCTATGTTAGACACTATCAAAGGTAGAATGAAGAAAATGTTTCATTGGACTCCTTAAGAAAATGATGTGTTTGAGACACTCAAGAAGAAGATATAAATTCAGATCACTCTTGTTCTACCTAGTTTTGACAAACTCTTCACAATTGAGTGTGATGTTAGCAATGTGGAAATTGGAGCAATCTTAAGCCAAGAAGGGAGGTTAGTGGCTTTTCATAGTGAGAAGCTAAATGATGCAAAGAGGAAGTTCTCTTCCTATGACCTAAAGTTGTATGCTCTAGTCCAAGATTTAAGGAACTAGAAGCATTACCTTTTTCCAAAGGAGTTTGTGGTGCATTTTGATAATCAAGCCCTTAGTTTCCTCAACTCCCAAGACAAACTCAATAGCAAGCACATGAAATGGGTAGAATATCTACAAGCTTACACTTTTAATATCAAGCACAAGAAATGAGTGCAAAATAAGTTAGTTGATACACTAAGTAGGAGACTCCTAATAGTGCAAGAGGTTCACTTGTAGAGCATTGGAATTTATAGCTTTAAGGACCTATATGCCGATGTTGAAGATTTTGTAGACATTTACAAGGTATGCACAAAGTATAAGAACAATTTCTATGGTGACTTTTTTGAATAAAATTTGGAAAATGCTTTGTAAATTAAGGGTAGTCAACTATGTTTTCTTAGGGGATCAACGAGGGATAATTTGATTCAATAAAAAGAATAATGGGGCACTTAGTGGTCACTTTGGAGTCAATAAGACACAAGAATTAGTTACTGTTGTTACAAATGTTTGCACCCTTGTCCAAAGTTTTTACCTAAGGACAACCTTGTGAAACATGGAAACAACCTCCAAGCTATGGGACTTGAATTGTGAGGTTGAGTCTTTGGAGAAGGCCAGCTTCCTTTACTATCAGGGTGCACCTAACTACTCTTGGAGAGGAAAAGGGAGAAGAAATGCATGAAAGCAAATCTACCTACTCTAATCTAAGGGGGTGATGCAATGAAATAGAGTGTTCAAACCAATCTCTACCCATACATGCACTATTGAACCATCATGACATCAAGAGATATACAAATTCATCCTTGCTTTAATCTAACAATCACATGTAGATCAGAAAACCCAAATGAATGACATAAGGAAATAGAGGATTCACTTATATACCATTCATAGGCCAAAAGAGATACAGTCATGCAAGATTGCAAAT
Source organism: Cupressus sempervirens (assembly GCA_028749045.1). Taxonomy (NCBI): domain Eukaryota; kingdom Viridiplantae; phylum Streptophyta; class Pinopsida; order Cupressales; family Cupressaceae; genus Cupressus; species Cupressus sempervirens. The sequence goes on along the minus strand of CM053793.1, from coordinate 249,648,108 downwards.
ATCTACAATACACCAATGAGAGGAAAATAGTTCTTACACTTCACATCAATGGCTGAAGGAGATAAGAATGTCATATAGAGGCAAAAGGGGATTTACACTAAAATTGTAGAGCAATATCAGAGAAGTTAGAGAAGAGTTGACCTGAAAATAATCCTCAAAAATTGCCTTTATAGCTCAGGCATAACTAAGATATTTTCTAACTAAAGTTACTCCACAACCACTGTCATTAAGTCTTCATAAAGATCTAGAGAAAATTTGATCTGGGTACAGATTCAGATACAATGAAACTTGATAATTTTTTGAAAAAGGGCTCTAACAAAAATGGCACCATTAAACCATCCTGACCAAAACGATGGATGAACTAAGGTGGTTTAGTGTTCTCTTGCTATTTACTGGGCTTAGCATTCACTCTGGAGTGGTTGGAATTGATCATAAAGATCAGATTGTGCAAGAAAACTTGATTCCCCTTATTTTTGGCTCATCAGTCAACAAAGTAAGCAAGTCAACTAAGTTCTACCACCAGATGAGCCACGTGGACCCATGATCTTTTATTTTTCTACCACCCTGTAAAGGTCTCCATATGGTTTACTAACTAACTAAGCCACCTTGCAACTCTAACCATGATAGTCTCATAACTGTTGACCCTTACTACCAATGTCCTAGCTATAATGTATCTCCTCGGATCTGCAAGGACACATGTCCTTCAGGTGCTTCTCTACATTTCTTAATTACCTCACATTTCCATATTGTGGGAAAGCACCAATTGTTGATCTCCATAAGATCAATTATTGTGAAGATCCTCATTACATTATGCATGCCCCACTAAAATTTTTGGGCCCACAAACACTCAGCACAACCTAGCATCCAACTCAACAACCTGGTACCACCTTGGCATCACCTTGTGGCATATGGAACAAAGCCAACCTCACAAGGACACATGATAGTGAGGTTCTTGCCCACATTCCTTAAAACTCATGCAACTTCTTATTACGGGTATGTGCCAGCTATTGATCTTGGGACATATGATGGAAAAAGGTACAACTGAGAACATGCGATGTCATTGTAGCCTTTATTCCTTTGGGTCCATGGGGACACATGGCGATCTAGCACTTGCTTGCATTTTTAGGAAGTCTGACAAAACACAGGATGTGAGAAAGTGGGCGCCAACCAAAATGCCAATTGGACTGAGACCTCTTCCCTTTGTGACCCACAAAATAAGATGGACCCACCTGCCATGCATTACGAAAGGGCTTCCCCACAATGTTTAATGGTCATTTGCTTTTAAAATGTGGGAAAGCACCCACTATAGATCGACAAAGATTTGACGGCATGAAAAGTTGTGAGAAAACAAAAAGTTTAATCGTTTTATTTTTTTGTATTTCTCGGGCATTAAAATAATAAAAAAAAGGTGGGGAGAGACTGTTGGGTGGGCTTGCATTTGAAATTCAAATTTTTTGGTGGGAGGCAAAAATAGGTAACATTTTTGGTGACTCAGAGGAGACACAAGCCAGCTATGCATATGACCAGTGGCCTTATGCATCCATTGGGGCATATAGTTGTAAAAACTATGGACCAGTGCACGGTGAAACCCTAACCCTACCTCTATGATAGAAAAACACAGAAAAATTTGTCTCTACAACTTTGCAACCTCAGAAAAACACATGTGCTCATGCACTTCTTGGAAAACTAGAAAATAATAGGAAGAAAACTAAGCTACCTATGTACACGAAACCTCAACCCCTGTTAGAAACATGGTTTGAGATAGATCCCATTGACTAGGATAGGCAAAACTTCACCACCAGGCTTGCTTAATTGAAAAGCATTAGCCTACTTGCAACTGACAATCATATAGGGGCCACTCCATAGTGCATCAAATTTTGAGTGTCTCCCAGGTTTGCCTTATCTACATCCCATTTCAAAACTAAATCACCTTCTCTGAAGGTTCTGACCCTAGCCTTCTTATCAAAGCTCCCTTTCACCTACTGCTGATGTGTTTCTAGGGTCTACATGGCCTTACTTCTTTTCTCTTCTAGCTCCATCAGCTCTTCCATTCTCACTGTCATGGCATCATCTTCAATTAGCTCCAACTGATGAGCTAGTTCTAGGGATGGGAATTCTAATGAAATTGAAAGCCTTCCTTCTCTACCATATACCAACATAAATGATGAATTTCATATTGACCTCTTAGGTGTTATTCTGTTAGCCCACAGTGTAGTCCTCAACTTTTGATGCCAACACCTTTGGTTATGCTCTATAGTTATTTTCATAATCCTAATCGGGTTTTTGTTGGATGACTCAGCCAAACCATTGCCTTGAGGCTAGTTGTTTGAGGATGTGCTCAAGTGGATATTATGGTCAACTGCCCATGCAAAAATTTGAGCTCCTACAAAAGATTTTGCATTATCTAAAATAATGGTTGAGGGGGCACCAAACCTGGTCACAATTCCATCAAGGAACTCAACAACTAAAGATTCTGTGGCATTCTTCAATGCAACTGCCTCTGTCCATCTAGTGAAGTAATCTATAGTAGCTAAAATCCATTTGTGACTAGAACTAGAAGAAGGATTGATAGGGCCTATGAAATCTAATCCCCATTGAGCAAAAGGCTGGTCCACCTTAATGGGGTGAAGAGGAAGAGCTGCAAGCTTCTTCTTACTAGAGAAGAAGGCACATTTTTCACACTTCCTCACATACTTATGACAATCATAGAATAGGGATGGCCAGTAGTAACTAGCCCTCATGATCTTCATTGCATTTTTCCTTACTGAGAAGTGACCACCATCAAGACCATCATGAAGCTCTTTGATCATTCTTTTGGCTTGGTCCATGTCAATGCATCTTAATAGGGCTCCATTAAAATATTTCTTGAAAAGGATACCATCAACTATGACATAAGGAATTGACTGTAATCTATATTGTCTCCTTTTAGTGCTATCTAATCCTTGAGGATATCCATTGCCTAATAAGAAATCCTTCATATCATCCATCCAATTCCTTGGGTCATCATTTCTCATCTCTTGTTGTTCTGTTAGCATCGTAGTGACTTCCTCATCCGATTCTTGATATGATATCATCTATTTACACAACCCCTTTCCTCTTACCAACTTGGTGATCTGGATGTCTACATTATATTGCATTACTTTAGTAATCCAACTAGCTCTCTTCTCACTAATATCTTTTCTCAAAAGGAAATCCTTCACACTCGCATGCAGTACTAACAGATGAATTTTATTATGAGATAGGAGGTGTCTAAATTTCTTTAAATTTTTGATAACTGTAAGGGCTTGCTTTTCTACATAGCTATATTTCTCTTCATACCCTTTAAACCCTTCACTAAAGAAGGCTATGGGCTGCTATTCATATTTATCATTTGTTTGAGTCAAGATAGTGAAAATGCTTGACTCACCACCAAGGGTATAAAGGATAAAATCCTTTTCAAAATTTGGATTAATGAGAGTAGGGGCTAAGGGTATGGCTACCGTAATCTATTTAAAACTTTCCTTCCCTTCCTTGGTCCATGCAAATACCATACTTTTCTTGAGCATAGCAATAAGAGGTTTTACCATGGTAGCAAGATTAGGGATAAATCTTCTCACAAAATTTATCCTACCAAGGAAACTTTGTAACCCTTTCTTATGTTTAGGAAGAGGGAGATCAAGTATTGCTTTTGTTCTTTTTGGATCAATGGTTAAACCATCCTTAGATATAATGTGTCCTAATAATTTTCCTTGATTGGTAGCAAAGACACACTTTCTTGGGTCAAGGGATACCCCAAACTCTCTACACCTTAAGAACACCTATCTTAAATGATCAAAATGATCTTCTACATTCTTTGAATATATTGTGATATCATCCAGGTAAACTAATACAAACTTTCCACACATTTTTGAAGGCCATCTCCATTGCCTTTTGAAATGTAGCACCTGCATTGGTTAGCCCAAATGGAATCTTAGAATAAGCATAGGTACCCCATTTGGTGGTAAATGCACTCTTGTACCTATCAGACTCTTTGACTAGCACTTGATTGTAGCCAAAAAATCCATGAAGAAATGAAAACATCTTTGAACCACTGACCTTGGACAAAATCTACTCCATGGAAGGGAGAGGATGATGATCTTTAAGGGAATCTTGGTTAAGGTCCCTAAAGTCCACACACAATCTAATTTCTCCATTCTTCTTCCTAATAGGGACAAGGTTTTCTACCCATGATGAGTGCTTGATGGGGAAAATTATATTGGCCTCAATCAATTTGGATAGCTCCTTTCTTATTAAGGGTTCAATTTTGGGATTCAATGGCCTCTATTTTTGTCTTACTGGTTTGACATTATCAATTAAATTTATGGTATGCTGAAACAACTTTGGGTCAAAACCCTTTAAATCATCATATGTCCAAGAAAATAAATCATTAAATTCTTGACATAGATGAATAAAACTTTCTTGCTCAATCTCAGAACATACCTTCCCCATGTTTAAGAATTTTTCATTAGCAACCATGACTGGGGTGTGATCATCTTTGTCAGTAGCTAGGTTCATGACTCTGCCTCTTGCTTGGTCATCAGGATTGAAAAAACTCTCTAAGGTAATGAGACCCTTAGGAAATTTTTTGGAACTAAGATTAATTATTTGATCACCATATTCATCCTGCAATCTTGACTGGTTTCTATCTGAAAATTTTGCTTCATTTTGCAAGAAGCTTACAATTTGTTCATTAGATTCAAACACTTGCCAATGGATGTTGTTGTTAGGGATGGTAGGCCTTACTACCATTTTGATTTTTTGCTTCTTCTTCTCCTCAAGATTCCCTGGCACATCATGAGATGCACCTATTACTGCAAGTCTATCAGCATATCTATTTTATTTTCTAGGGATGCTTTGAATATTAAATGCAGTGAAACCCTCAAGCAGATCCCATACCCTATGTTTATAAGACTTGATCAAACTGTTCTTGGTGATATTCTAATTTCTCACTTGATTAACCACCAACTCACTATCTCCATATACACTTAAGGCTTGAATTCCTCTTTTTTGAGCAAGTAGGGGACCCTGAATCAAGGAGTTTTACGTGGCCACATTATTAGTGCAACCAAACTAGAGCCTAAAGAAGAAGTAGTACCTTACTTGTGTAGAAGAAATCAATGTCACACCAGCCCCTGATTCATTCTTATTCCCTTATCCATCAAAGTACATACTCCATACCCCACTCACATCTTCTTTAGTCTCCACAAGATTGGGATCTAGAGCATCCTTCTTTAATATACAATATGTACTAAGGTCTGTCTCAAGGGTTTATGGCATAGGATCAAATTGATATGCATTATCCCATTCATCTAAGAGAAAATTAGGTATCTCTGCAAGGGAAGTGGTAGGCTCATTCATTATGTCATTCTCATCCATTTCTAGGATAGTGCAATTCATTTTGATGAGATTAGGGGTGTAGGGTTCCATATGATGGAGGGCTAGAGGCTCTAATTTGATTGAAGCTTTGGTCCCATATCTTGTTCTAAAAGACATATATGACCAATCAAAAGATATGTAACCACCTATTTGGGTAGTGAAGTCTCTTGACAAGTAGATGGCAAAATGTGGTTTGACTTCAGCAATAGATATATCTTGAATTATAGTACAACCAAGGCATGCATGTAGGGCCATCTCCACATTCCTGAGGATCCATACAGTCTTCACAATAATACCATCCAACTATAATACATCCTTAATAATGAGCTCATATTTCATTTCCAAAGCATCAACAACACACCTAGGCATCACTGAACTACTAGCCCCTGAATCAATCATGCAATTGCAGACTAATTTACCCCCTATAATTAGAGAAACATAAAATGGAGGGGGTCTAACCTTTTTACTTGTTTCTTCCTCCCTTGATGGTTGTACTAGGCTTGTGGCACTTTCCATGTTGGGTGGCTGACCCTTTGGTTCAATACTTTCCAATTCTTGTTGTAGCAACCTCTTTTCCATGGGTATAGTAGCAACAACATCCCATATGGAAATATTCACATTTTTATTCTTCATTTGTTCTACCACACTAAATGGCACAATAGGTACCTTATTAGAAGCCTTGGGAGCTACATTTGTAGGAGGTTGAGATGGAACAACCTAAGGGTCACTTACATCCTTTCTACCATTATTTTGCCTTTGCTTCTGAAGGGTATTTGATTGATCATTTACTACTTTCTCATGAGGTATTACATTTGAAGTTGAGGCATGATTGGGAGGAGGAGAGGTAGCATCTTAAATAGCTCTTCTTTTGCTCCTAGTGTTATGAGCAATGGAATCCTAGTTTACATTACAATGCTGCTCTGCCTAGTGATGCATAAAGGAGAAATCACCTTGCCCTTGCATATATGAGGCATCTTTAAAATGGTCCTCCCTGTATGATTTTCCTATTGTAGGCTTTTGGATGGTCAAAGCCAAATAAGATTTAGCCTTCTAACACATGCAATGGGCATAAGAGTAGTTACAGGAGGGGAAAAAATCTTGATCTTGGGCCATGTTGTTTTGAGGGGCTATGGCCCTACTTTGGTTTACATTTGAGGTTGAAGCATGACTATTCTACCTATTTTGATCAAAAGAAATGTTCCCATGATTTTTATTTGGAGTCCTACCACTTTTTAGAGTTTGATATTGCAATTGATGAGCCTTACTACCTTGAGCCTGATGTCTCTCTAGAGTCACCACCTTGTTGCTCACTTTCTGCATCACAGAGAAGTTGTCCTCCATCTTCTTCTCTTGGCCCTACAATATTTTATCTATGTTCTCTATGTTTATCATCATAGATTGCATCATCTCCTTGATTTAATCTATTCCATTTGAATATGTGGAATCTTAAGTGACTAGAGCAAGGGATTGTGATGTGGAAGTTGTGGGAAGAGGAGCCATTGCTGGTTGGTGATTTGGAACATCAAGAAAGAAAGGCATAGGAGGCCTTGGAGCTAGCTTACATCCTTGTATTAGAATGTTTTCTAGCTTTATTGCTATGTAATAAGCATTAGGCAAGGTATCTCCTCCCATAGTTTGGATTATAGTGGCAATGCCACTATTAAAAGCTCTGAGGTAATGCAAGAAGGCATTACTAGGGGTAGCTTTTACTAAAGTAGGTATTCTATCCCATGTCTTTTGAAATCTATAGTTGAAATTATTCATATATTCATGGGGGGCTCTTTTGATAGTATTCAACTGCTCTAAAAGTGACAAATGGTCACTTTTTTCCTCAAAGTGTTTGCACAGTCCTACTCCTAATCCATCCCAATCTGTTATAGAACCATGAGCCAAACCTCTATACGATTGTAGTTCTTTTCCTTTCAAGGATGAGGGTAAAAGCCTAACTGTAACATCATCCTTTGTAATACCATGGATATTATAGACATTTGCAACTTCTTGAATGTATTCTGAGGGAGAGATAGAAGTTTCACCAGTAAATTTTGGTATACTTTTGAGTGCAGCTATTGGCATGTCATGTCTTTGGGCCAAAAAAAGAGGACTTCCACCATTAAAGGGGGCAAAATCATGAGCTCTAGGCTATGCCATATAGACAAGTGATCTCTTGATATGTGTTGATGGCAATCTAGGCTAAGATCTAATAGCAGAAGGAGTAGAGATGGATCTTGCAGGTTTATTTGCTACTATTGTACTCCTAATTGGTGATAAAGATACTCTAGTCTTCCTTCTTCTAGGATTTGAAAATGAAAGCTCTTGGTACTAAAATTTACCTCTAGAAGATGCCCTTGTTTCAGCTTTGGGCATGAATTACTGCAACTTTGGTCTAGAACTAGATGTATTTGAATCTCAAAGTTACAAAGTACTTGAAGAATGAGCCTCTTGAAGGCTTGAACACCAAATCTAGTTCTATCTCCTCAGTATTAATCTTGAAATCTTCCTTTTGACACCAGTAGACTTGAATTTTTTTTAATAGAGTCCCACCAAGCATGCCAAAAATTGTTGTCATAAAGGTTTGCACCCTTTTCCAAAGTTTTTACCTAAGGACAACCTTGTGAAACATGGAAACAACCTCCAAGCTATGGGACTTGAATTATGAGGTTGAGTCTCCAGAGAAGGCCGACTTCCTTTACTATGAGGGTGTACCTAACTACTCTTGGAGAGGAAAAGGGAGAAGGAATGTGTGAAAGAAAATGTACCTACTCTAATTTAAGGGGGTGATGCACCAAAATAGAGTGTTCAAACCAATCTCTACCCATACATGCACTATTGAACCATCATGACATCGAGAGATATACACATTCAAACTTGCTTTAATCTAACAATCACATACAGATCAGAAAACCCAAATGAATGACACAAGGAAATAAAGGATTCACTTATATACCATTCATAGGCCAAAAGAGATATAGTCATGCAAGATTGCAGATATCTACAATACACCAATGAGAGGCAAATAGTTCTTGCACTTCACATCAATGGTTGAAGGAGATAAGAATGTCATACAATTCAGAACCAAAAGGGTATTTATAGTGAAATTGTAGAGCAATATCAGAGAAGTCAGAGAAGAGTTGACCTAAACAAAATCCTCAAAAATTGCCTTTATTGCTCAGGCATAACTAAGATATTTTCTAACTGAAGTTACTCCACAACCACTGTCATTAAGTCTTGATAAAGATCTGGAGAAAATTTGATCTAGGTATAGATTGAGATACAATGAAACCTGATATTTTGTTGAAAAAGGGCTCTGATAGAAATGGTGTGATTAAACCATCTTGACAAAAGAGATGGATGAACTGAGGTGGTGTAGTGTTCTCTTGCTATTTACTAGGCTCAACATTCACTTAGGAGTGGTTGGAATCGATCACGAAGATTGGATTGTGCAAGAAAATCTGATTCCCCTTGTTTCTTGCTCATCAGTCAGCAAAGTCAGCAAGTCAATTGAGTTTTTCCACCAGGACGAGCCACATGGACCCATTATCTTTTATTTTTCTGCCACCCTGCAAAGGTCTCCACATGGTTGACTAGCTAACTAAGCGAACTTGCAACTCTGACTGTGATGCTCTCATAACTTTCGGTCACTACCAATGCCCTAGCTATAATGTATCTCCTCGAGTTTGCAAAGACATGTGTCCTTCAGGCACTTCCCCACATTTCTTAATTACCTCACATCTCCATATTGTGGGAAAGCACCAACCATTGATCTTTGTAAGATCAATGATCATGAAGATCCTCATTACATTATGCCTGCCCCACTAAACTTTTTGGGCCCACGAACACTTAGCACAACCTGGCATCCAACTCAACAACCCAGCACCACCTTCGTATCACCCTATGGCATATGGAACAAACTTGACCTCACAAGGACACACAATAGTGAAGTGCTTTCCCACATTCCTTAAAACTCATGAAACTTCTTATTATGGGTATGTGCTAGCCATTGATCTTGGGAGATCTGATAGTGGAAGGTACAACTGAGAACATGTGACATCATTGTAGCCTTTATTCCTTTGGGCCCGCTAGGACATGTGGCAATCTAGCACTTTCCCGCATTGTCAAGAAGTCTGAAAAAATACAAGATGTGAGGAAGTAGGCACCAACCAAAATTCCAACTAGAATAAGACCTCTTCCCCCTACAACACACAAAAGAAGACAAACCCAGCTGCCACACATTGTGAAGGGGCTTTCCCGCAATGTTTAATGGTCATTTGTTTTGAAAATGCGGGAAAGCGCCCATCGTAGATCACCAAAGATCTAACGGTGTGAAAAGTTGTGAGAAACTAGAAAGTATAATAATTTTCTTTTTTTTTATTTCATGGGCGTTAAAATAATAATAAAAAATGGGGAGAGACCGTTGGGTGGGCTTGCATTTGCAATTCAAATCTTTCGGCGAGAGGCAAAAATAGGTAACAGTTACTAGGTTCTACTTTTCGCCTAAAATGAATATAGATATTTGATAATATGTGGAGTGTTGTATGGTATGTCCAAAATAAAATAGAAAATCTTCCAATGAAAGTATTTATCAACCCCTTCCAATTCTTGCCAGGCCATGTGAGTGCTTAAGTATGGACTTTGTGGTAGGATTGTCAAGGATTTAGCAAGGGTTTGACAATGTTTATGTTGTAGTGGATAGATTCAGAAAAATCACACATTTTATCCCTTGTAAGATAATCCATGATGCTTTTTAGATTTCTCATTTGTTCTTCAAGGAGGTGGTAAGGATCCATGGCTTACCCTTAAGTATTGTTTCATACAGGGACACAAAGTTCATGAGTCATTTTTGGAAAACCATGTGGTACAAATTAGGTACAAATCTGTCTTTGGATTTTCTAACCATCCTTAGATAGATGGTAAAACTAAGGTCATCAATAGGAGTCTTGGCAACTTGATGAGTTGTCTTACTAAGGAATATGGATAGATTTTGGATCAACTCATTGGGTAGGCTAAATATGTATATAATGATACTATCAACAGATCAACTAGTAAGAGCCCTTTTGAAATTGTTTATGTGTTGCATCTAGAGGGGTGTTTGAACTAAGAGAGTTGAAGGATAGTGCCAAAGAAAGTGGATATGTTGAGGAATTTTTCTACTCCATGAGGGAAATCCATGAATCAGTAGGAAAAATCTTAACTGATAATACTGAGAAACTCAAGCAAAAGGTGGATGACAGTAAAAGGGATGTGCAATTCCAAGTTGGGGACTTATGATGGTCCACCTAAATAGAGAAATATTGTAGAAGGGATTTTCTCACAAGCTTTAGATGAGAAGGTTGGGACCTTGCCAAATACTAGCCAAGTATGGAAAGATTGCTTATAAGGTGGAGCTTCTTGAAGACATAGGGTTGTCACTAATTTTCAATGTTGTTGATCTAGTTAGGTACAAAGGCCCTACTTTAGATATTGATAAGATAATTAAGGAGGTCATTCAAGATGTAGAAGAGTTAAACTTAACTCCTCTTCCACCTAAGGAAGCTGATAAGGTACTTGACTCTAGGGATTACAAGAAGACTAGGGTAAGAACTTATTGGGAATATCTTGTCAAGTTCCATGGCCAAGAAGATGCATAGGCTAATTGTATCAAAGAAGAATACTTCAAGAAGTTGGGCATAGACTCTAGCTTGCTCATTCCAAGGGTTGATTTAACTTTTTGTTTTCTGGGGAGCATGGTGTAGGAGAACCTAGGATAACTCCTAGTCCTAGCTCTAGTTTTTTATTTTTTATTTTTATTTTTTTGTCTTGTACTGAACTTAGCCATGTCATTTAGTTAATTGTGAACCTTAGAAGGTCATGTGTGTTGCTCCTAGGTGGATTTGACTAGGCTCAATCCACTCTAGTTGTTTTGGTTTACCTTGTGTTTAGAAGTTCTTAGGAAGAAAAGAAAGGGTTATGGGTCTTATACCCTAGAATCATGATGAAGGTATGGTTTTAAACTTATTTTTTCATCTATGATGTTTTTACATCCTTTTGCATATATTGGAGGTTATACTCTATCATTTGGAAAAAAAGTTGTGAAAGATGTCAAAAAGATATAAATTATTGCAAAAGTTGTTCAATAGGTCAAAATGGTCAAGATCATGTGAATTGATGCTCTAAGGGATAAATCATGACTAGATATCATAAATATGTCATGTTGGACCTACTTGGAAAGTTCCAAGTGATAAATGTCCAAAAGTTGAAAAAACGCAAAAGTTGTTAACAACTTTGAAAAATTGCATGACAACATTTATTTTGGAATTGGACATGTCATGAATCTGGGGCTGATGGTTACTTTAATTGTATAAAACTTCTTGGGAAACATATAAGAGCACTAAGTAAACCCATAGGAAGTGTTCAAGTTTTTTGGGAAGTGAAGTTTTCGTAATAAAGCCACAAAACATAGTTATAAAATGACAATTTTGTGTTTTCTTGATTGTAAGAACATATTGATGAATGAAAGTCTCAGTTTTTCTTTGGATTCTTGTAATTATTGTTACTATAGTAATTTTTTATTTAGATTTTAGGTTTTTTAGATTTTTTTTTTTCATAGTTTTTAAATCTTTTATTTTTCATCTGTTTATTGGTTCATTTTTGACAACTTTTGGAAGAATTGATCCTCCATAACTCCTTAGTATGGAATCATCATGGTTCTTGGGGATGTGGAAGATGAGCCTTTGTATAGTGTACAGAGCAAGGGATAGGTCTAGAAAATCATGGCTTCTATTTTTGATGTGATGTCATAGGCAAGCCTTTGGTAAATGGCTAGGTGATCATAGTGCTAGGAAGTTAGTTTGGATGGATTGAATGTGTTGGGTAGTTCAATTTGAGTGATCAAGAAGGAGAAGGCATGTTTAAGGAAGATACATGTGATAGGATACATTCCCATGACAATATTTTATTGGGTATGAAACCCTTTTTGATGCTGACAAGAATGATTCAAAACCCTTGATTTTAGGCACCTATATAGGAAGGAGGTGTATAGATAGGTTGAGGAACCAAGATCCACAAAATATTGAAGATTCCCCAAAAGATTATCTACAATAGAGGTTAGTTTGACACCTTTCTAAGAGAAATTTGGAGTTGTGGCCCAAAAACCAACTTTGGAGGCCTAACTCTACTTGATCTAATTAGGACAAGTTTGTCAAGTTTGAGGGAATCTATAAGAAGAACTATGTATTTTGAGTCTAGAAGGTTAGGGGAAGACTAAAGACCATCAATTTTCATCCTTTACTCCATGTTGAAGGAAAAATTTCTAACTTTGATAAAGTTGTGATCTTGAGGAGTAGGTGGGAATGTCCTTAGGGTGAGTGCAAGTTGTAAAATCATTGGTGTAATTGGATGATGAAGCATAAAGAGTAGGATAGATATCCTCTTAAGGTTAGTATGAGAAAGGGGAGCCCTAGTAGGATAGAAGAGAGCCTAGGTGAGTCCTTAGAGAAGGAAATGACTATTAAGAAGATCCAAATTATACCATACTTACTGTATAAGTTTAAACCAAGTGCATCAACTCATCCTCACTCATATGTATTTGAGGAGTCTGAGGTTGAATTAATGCCAATTGAGTTAACTCTCTTGATAGTGTATGAAGGACATTTTATAGTGCAGCCACAAGATCAACAATGAATGGATCCTTCTCATCTTATGGCTACAACAACAATGAGTTTTGTACTTGTCAGGAAGATGAAGTCCCATAGAACCATAATTATTGTGCATGTCATGTGGCTATTGATGCACAATATAGCCTTGCATTTCAAAAAAAAATCATTGAGATATATTAAAACACATGTGTTCTTATTCTAAGTTATCTTGAATAATAGACAATTATCAAAATTCTTCAATTAAAATAAGAGATAGTTTTTTAAAATTTTAATCAATTTTAAAACATGTACAAGTTCATTTTACCATTTAATATCATAATACTATTTTAATGGTGAGTTGGAGTCATTGATTGGAGTTAATTTAAATGGTGCATATTATGTACCGCCTCATCTATAATAATGACATTTTTTATATTAGTGCAATTCAAATTGTAATCGATAATTAGCTTTTCACCACTATGTGTTGATTTTATTGCACATACAAATACATGAATTCCCTTGCACACCTCAAATATGCAATTGGGTTGTTTCTTAGTTGACATAGGTTGTGTACTTCTTATAAAACCTACAATATTTCTGATGTTTTTGGCCTTCTATCATTGTATATAGATATTATTTTACATTGTTCACTGAATTTTTGTTGTATATTATTTTCCATGAGTGCATACCTACATATAATTTTTTTATATCTAACAATTTGCATCCAACTACTATGATCATAACATGGTTTGGCATATTCCATAAATTCAACAACTTTTTTTGTAAGAGACCTTTATGTCATCCATGGAAAATAGGCCCAAACCATGTAATGAGGATGGTGTTATGTGATATATCCTCTCTCTAAAAAAAAAATGAATTTTTATTGGAGGAAGTTCATCAGGGACACATTGTTTCTCTACATGTGTGTACCTAAAGTGCATGTCAAAGTCATCTTTTCAATCATCATCATAAGAACAAGACTCCCTTGAGCAAGGACAAATTTCATGCATTTATTGAATTTTTTTTTGACCTTTTGACTTGAAGTTTATCTCCTTGATTTAGATCATACTAAATGTCAGAATTTCTTCTTAAATTCCTACATTTTTATCGCTCGAGGAAGAAAAATATGACAAAATACCTATTCATTGGTACCCACCCTTCATAAAATGAGAGAGATAGGTGGAAACATGTAATGAGAGAGATATGTGGCAATAAGAGATATATTTTACAAATGGTAAAAGACATTAATCTTTATGGGGGTGTATTGAGTTATACCTAATGATCCATGAGACTGTGTGGGATGCTCATGAAAGGGGTTTGAGTTTATGCATATTTAAATCAATTTTTTTATTTTAGCTAAAAAATCATGATATAAACACTCAAAATTATATAGTAGACAATATGAACATTATGCAACCATCATAATCATTATATATATTGTATTCCTTACTTTTACTTAATGTTTTCAACTAAGAAGTTGGGTTGATGATGTCTATTGTCAAATGCTTATTTCTACCAAGGGTGGTAGCATCAGACAAAAAACAAATTTTAAATTATCATCAATATTGAAAATTTACTTATCACATTGAACATTAGCATTGCATATGATTAATCATTGATCTATCAAGAACTCAATATTGAATAGCACATGCATTGAATACATAATTGTACATTTCATTCATGTCATTGATATTCTTCTTAATCTATCTCATCATCAAGATTATCATCATCTTCAACATCACCACCACCACTATCATCATTTTCTTCATCATCAACATCATCATTATCATTGTCATTATCATCATCATTATCCTCATCATCATCATCACCATGATCAGTAACAACATCATCATCATCATCTTCTTCTTCTACATCATGAACATCATTGACTAACTCTCAATCATGATGATCATCTACATCATCTTCCACTTCTTCTTCTTCCTTAGTATCTTCTTCTTTCATTTCATTATACTTTACTAGTCATTCTATTGGGTCATGTCTAACAAAAAATGACCAACCTAGTTTATGTAGAATCTCTTAATAAAATGCCTTCTCACATTGGCTTGGAAGAACATAGGGCTCTTTCCCAACTATCTTAAACAACCTTGATTTAATCATAGGAAATGCATTGTCATGTTCAATAATAGTTCTATTAGGGACATTTAGATTGAGTCATAGTTTATACTATTTCATGACAAAGAGAACTAATTTAAAGGCATTAAAGTCATAGTCAAGTATATCAACCAAAATGCTATAGTATCAATTTTGAGACTCTTGAGGATATAAGTTGTTTCTAGATGAGATATTAGTCACCTAGAAGATTGTACTTATCCAATAATCACAAGTTCTCTTTGTGTCATCCAACTTTTTGATGCTAAATTTATAACCATTACATAATATAGCATTGTGGTGTTTCACTTATAATAATATCAAACATGTGTAAATTATTGCATCATGAGTTGAAAAACATACGATTGATTAACAAATTTATAAGTACTTGAATATCCCTTAAATCATATGCTAAATCTATTTCCTTATGTGTAACAATGGGATCTTCATTACAATGAGCTTGTATAACCAATGAAGACATGGATTCCTATTTTAATCTATGACCAAAATGTTGACATCATTCAATCCATACTGTCATCAATTTTGATTGTTTGCAATATGAAAATGTATTGCATCTCACTCTTTAGAAACTATAGAAAAGTAAATAGATGACTTACAATAGATTTATTTTGAATATTAAGAATTAATTAACTACAATAAAATCTCATAATTCATTACCTTTCACTTACCTAAATCTATCATTACCCATTAAGTACTCCTCTTCTAACTCTTAAAAGATTCAAAATACCAAATGTAATCTATATGGGTCTTTTATACAAGATTAGGAATATATTGAGTAATGCACACCATAATATGGTATACCATATATCCCTCAAACATAGAGCCCTTAGGATGTTCTCTTTATCAAACTAAAACCTTCAAAAATATCAAGTGCCTCTCAACCATCCACATTGATCTAGTCTATACAAGTCCACACAAATCAATATCCTCAACTTAGTGTATGAGGTTGTGCTCTTGAAAATTGGAAAAATTTGAAGGTAAACACTTTTTCATTTCATATATTAGTCAATGAATTATTTTCTTCCAATATTTTATATCTTCTTTATGGATTTCTTTAGATGACAACCACCTACAAGCGATTCAAGCCACAAAAATATATAAATACGAGACTTTATAATATATTACTCGTTTGATATTATTGTTTGATATATTTAACAAATATCATTTCTTACCTCATGTATTTTCCAA
Source organism: Cupressus sempervirens (assembly GCA_028749045.1). Lineage (NCBI taxonomy): Eukaryota > Viridiplantae > Streptophyta > Pinopsida > Cupressales > Cupressaceae > Cupressus > Cupressus sempervirens. The sequence goes on along the minus strand of CM053793.1, from coordinate 249,631,786 downwards.
TATCATATATCACTTGTTTGATATTATTGTCTAAGTTCTCTGAGAGCAATAGGGACAACACATACTTTAACAATTATCATCTAATCATTTCATGCAATGAAAATTAAATGTAGCTAAGAAAATATATTGTAAATACAAAAGATCATGACTTACCTTGATGAAGGTATACCAATCATGCATTTTCATCCCTAGCCCAAAATCACTTTTCTTTGATATGAGATTACTTATATTTACAGAAAATATGTAGGAAATCAATTTTTTTGTATGACTTCTTTTGTGGAATTATTTTACTACTCCATTAATAACCAAGGAAAGACACTTGCATTAATCCGCTCTGCATTTCTATTTGATTCAATAATATTTTTCATTGCATGATTGGAATCATGAATGTTAGTACAATTTTTTCCAAATTTTTCTTTGTTACGCCTTTCATCCAATGTTTTTCACAATGTCACTATGACATTCTTTCCAATATGCATAGTATCAAATAAATGCACAATTTGTAGCTTCTCATAGTAGGGAATCTTGCTAAATTCTTTAGGATAACATTTCAGTCACTTTGGAAGGTGGTCAATGATTCCTTGACAAACTTCACGATCATCAATTACATAATTAGTCAAGAAAACACAATCAACACACACACACACACTCTCTCTCTCTCTCTCTCTCTCTCTCTCTCTATATATATATATATATATATATATATATATATATATATATGTATATATATATACACATATGTATATATATATGTATACATATGTGTATATATGTATACATATGTATATATATACATATGTATATAGATATGTATATGTATAGATATGTATGTATGTATGTATATATACATACATACATACATATCTATACATATACATATCTATACATATATATATATATATATATATATATATATATATATATATATATATATAACCTCAAATTCTATTATATTCCAAATTCCATAGGTGAGGTGCCATTCTTTGTGTCTTTGATGTAGTCTCTTCTTTCCCATTAAAATATGTTTTTTGACACTTCAATACTTATGATTTCTATGAAGTGCCTATACTCATCAAACACCTACTTTCTTAAATTTTTGTGGTTTCATATTTGGACTAGACTTTGGACATGCAAATTTTCAATTTGTTTTAAGACCTACAAGATTATGATAGAATTGGATTAAATATCTTAATTTCTAGCATTAGAAATATTGCATACAACTAGAATTCACCATAACATACTACATATATGTGTCAACCCTAGGGCATCATGAATTATCCACACAAGATTTGTATGGAAATCAAATTGTCTTTGTCCAAATGGTCTAGCAATGTCATGCATAGTAAAACCATTCTACAACACCAACAAGTAGTCAATAAGAGTTGTAGGGTGATCCCACATTAGTGGGTGACACTTTTTGACCAATTTTGACATTGAAATCAATATTTTTGAAAAAAATGTCACATTCGAGTGACTATATATCTAAAACTATGAATAATTTGAAGATGATGCAAACTAGTGATTTCTAGTACTTTTTTCCTACTTTGTAACCATATTTTGTTATTAAATTTTTTTTATCAATTCAAATTTTTCTTCTCCCCATAAAAGTGGTACATATGAAATTTTTTTATTTAAAAAAAGTGATAGTTTGCTTGACAAGCATAACTTTTTTATTACAAATGATAATGAGGTAATTCTTTTGATGTTGGATTTGTGATATCAACATCTAGAGGATCCATTTGGTTTGATTTAATTTGGTTGAATATTGTATGGTTTATGAAGTTTTGAAGTGACATCAATTATAATTCAGACATACATTCATTTTGACAAGCATAAGTTGAACTCAATATATCATAAATCAAATCTTCTTTTTTCAATAGAATGCTAACTCACTAACCTATTTCCTAGAGATTTTTCAAAAAAAATTGACCTAAATTACAATTTTTCTTGAAGTTTCAAAGTTAGATGATTTTTAATCGTTAATCAACCTATAATGAGTTAAAATCATATTTGAAAGTCTTAAAGAATATAATACCAATTACAATTATAGTCATTGGAAAGCTTTCTTCGAGCAACACAATTTGAAACTTTTAGATTTATAGCAGGAGGTGATTTGATCCTAGTTTTGAGTATAGAAAAGCTATTTAATATTTTTTCTTGAAAAAAGAATATATATATATATTAAAGAAACTCATGTTTGTGTGAACACAATGTTTGCATGAACATATATTATATGTCTGCATGAACATATGTTTACGCAAACATATTGTGAAAAATATTGTATAAAGTTGTGAATATTTCATCATTAAAGGTTCATGTGAAAACATAAATTATGTTCACAGGAACACATAATAAAATAGGGTTTGCATGAATATAATTTATGTGTTCACATGAACATATAGAGCTCATGCAAACAATCTTAATTCAAATTTTTTTTTTAACAATGCTAATTTTTTTCATGCCACAAAAGTGGTGCCCAATATTTGGGTTCATCCTATTATATATATATATATATATATATATATATATATATATATATGTATGTATCTTTCACTTGGTACTTACCTAGTTGATTAAACAACAACATCAGGTAATTATTGTGGCCATTTCACTCCAACACTTATAATTACATGAGATAACTATAAAATAACAATATACCTAGAACTATATGTTCCATCATAATGTGCTCCCTCTTTATTGACATCTATGGAGGAAGGTTTTTGTTGAAAACAAAAATAGGCCACATCGAGTAAATAGATCTCATCACTCCAAATAGATTGACATCGTCTATTGCCAAAGAAAGCCTAAAATTTTAAGGTTCTTATTTATGGTGTGGTCACTTTTCCTCTATGTCCATAAATTTTGAACCATCTATAGGAATTCTAATAATGTCACCTAGACTCCTATTGCATACAAAGTAATCCATAAATTATACCAAGCTACTACATGTGAATAATCACTTAAGACATGGAATAATAAGGATGTAATGAAGAACATTGCAAGGAAACTTTTTTGTCATTTGATTATCTTCATATCCACTCATATGACATTTGGAGAATTCTATTGCATATTCATGTTCTTTATGATAAATAGCACGATCTTTGGAAAAATAATCTATTGCTTGATACTGCATTCCAATATCTTTCATAGTGGCACATATTTCTCAATATGAGTGATAGAGGAAATTTGATGGTGGTAACAAAAACTCACATATCAATCTACAAAAAAAATATAAGTCATTACTATAAATAATCTTAATGTTGCATGATTCACCTTTTATAGAATATAGTGATGTATATGACAAACCATAGCATATATGACATAGTTGTTAGAATATATATATAGTCCACTGATATAATTGAGGGGTGAATTAGTTATATGAATAATATCACCAATAACAACTCTAAACAATCTTAACCATATGAGAAATGTAAATTGAAAACATAACAAGATACTCATACACAATAACACCAGCTATGTTAACTAGGGAAAACCTTGATCATTGGGAAAATCCTGGTGGGGATGGTACCCAAAAAAAGATGTACTAATATAAATATTCCATTTTAGTGGATAGACCTTGTTAGGAGTCTGTTACAAGATTCAATACATATGAGTCCCTATTAGGAGATTCCAACCTTGTTAAAAGTTGTGCCAACCTTGTTAAGAGTTGTGGAAGACAATTGGACCCATTGCCCAAACAAATTTGAGGGCAAGACCAATGAACCCACTATCCAAATGATCTCTGTATTACTCCTTGTAGGATAATAGAACTGAATTTTACTTCCTTCCTCTATCTTTGTCTCATCAACTAGACTTCTACTCCTTCTGATCTTGTAACTAGATCACGAACTTCACCTAATAATTCCTTGGATCAGTTACATACTTTCAATCAACACTCTACTCCTTTTCACAATTTACACTTCAACTATGATCTCAATAATTCAACACACATTACAATAAAGAAAAATATATTTCCTTTATACCGTATCTTCATAATAATTCCTTGACTCAGCCTTAAGGCTTTCCCAATTAACTAAATTAAGATATATAATTATTTACAATTGCAATAGCACTATTAGCTCATAGTCTATACAAAAATTTACACATGCGACTCCAAGTCTTGTATACTTGGCTAACATCATCACCTAACTTTCCTTTGTTACTAGTTGAATGCACATCACCTCATTATATCTTAACTAAAAGACATAATGTAAATATTAGAAATTGCCAAACAAATGCTCTATTTCTATGTTGCTCACAGTAAATCATACACAATTGTTGTACATATTTAATTTTGACTTCATCCTCTTAAGCATGTTATTAGGAAAATTTTAGGAACATGTCCATAACTACACATTACTTAACCCTTACCAAGTTACTGTGCAACATAAGATCTCTGATTGTTGTTCTCCTAGTCTCTACAGAAACACTACTATGTTGACATCAATGACAAACACTGTCATGAATGCATCATATCAATATTCTCTAATAGTTAGGATACTCCCCCAATGTAGTATCATTAGAATTCATGCTAAAAATCTCCCCCTTTTTCATTGATGGAAATATAGATGAAAAACTATCTAAGTTCCAAGAATACCAATTAAACTTCTGCTACTACATATTCCTACATCTTTACATGAATCTTTCTAAATCTCTCTAAAAAAGATATCTCTCCCCCATTTCTTAGGATTAATTCTCATGCACAATCTCCTCTATGCCTTAGAAGAGGTTTTTCATGCCTATCTCTCCCCCATTAACATCAATGTCAAAGATTTCAATCAAAATACCAATTGTTAGTCAACTTCTCAAACCATAAACTAGCTCGAGTGTCCAAAGACACTATTCAATACTATATAAAAAATACCAAGAGTCCTCCATGATTGAGTGCATACTAGATACTCCCCCATTTATGAAGCATCAACATATAGTCTAGTCACATAATAGTGCTCTATGCCACTAGACTGATCCACTCTTTGCATCTCGTACTCAGAAGTAGGCAAGGGCATAACCCAAAGAATACCTCTTAAGTACTCAAATGTATCTTTAGGTAAAGGTTTCATAAGATATCTGCAATCTAATCTTTAGTACTTACATACTCCAATCTGATCTCCTTTTTTGCTAGTTTCTCTCTCAACACATGATACTTAATTGATATATGTTTTGTCTTAGAATGTAATACATGATTCTTAGACATACTCACTATACTTGTGTTATTACAATAAATGATAAGAAGTTCTTCAATCTCAATTATGATATCATTCAAAATTTTCTTCATCCACATAACTTGATTACAATTATTTGTTGTTGCAACATAATCTACCTTAGTTGTACTTTTTGAAATACAATCTTTCTTCTTTCTTAACCAAGAAACCAATCTTCCTCCAAGAAAGAATGCTCCACCATTGGTGCTCTTTCTGGCATCCATACTACTTGCCCAATCAACATTATTATATGTACAAAGTGTGAAATCATTTGATCTATCATACCAAATTCCATAGTTAGATGTCCCTTTTAGATATATGAATATTCTCTTTACTTCTATAACATGATATTCTTTAGCATTAGCTTGAAATCTAGCTACTATCCCAACTACATTTTCTATATCTGGTCTTGTGTGAGTTAGACACTACAAACCTCCAATCATTGATCTATAGTTCTTTTGTTCTATTACAAGTGTCTCATCTTTGCTAGATAACTTATGACCAGTTCTCATGGGTGTGCCAACAAGTTTACAACTTTCCAATCTAAACCTTTTCAGCAAATATTTTAGGTACTTAGTTTGTGAGATGAATATTCCATCATTATTTTGCATTATCTACAATCTTAGGAAACACTCCATTTCTCTTATGATGCTCATTTTAAATTCATTCTTCATATCTTCAAAAAAATTGTCACTAGCTTCATCAGTTGCCTCCAAAAATGATTTTATCAACAAATATTACAATGATCAATAAACCATCTTTAATTTCTTTTTGATACAAGTTATTGTCAGCCATACCTTTAGCAAATCCAAGCTTTGCGAAATAACTGTCCAACCTCACATACCAAGTATATGGTGCTTGCTTCAGACCATAAGGAGATTTCTTCAATCTTAATACCATGTCTTTGTCTTCAGATAAAGGAAAACCTTTAGGCTACTTAATATAGACTTCTTCTCCTAGTTCTCCATTTAGAAATGTAGACTTGACATCCATCTGATAAATCTTAAATTTCTTGTTCACTACATAAGCTAGGAAAATTCTTACTACTTCCATTCTTGCTATAGGTGCATATGTTTCCTCATCATAAATGCCTTCTTGTTGTAAATAACCTTCACAAACAAGTCTAGCCTTGTTTCTCATAAATTCTCCTTGCTCATTCCTCTTATTCCTAAAAACCCATTTAGTTCTTATCAAATTCTCATCCTTTGGTCCAGGGACCGATTTCCATGTATCATTATTTATTATCTAATCTAATTCTTCCTTCATAGCTTGGATCCAATGATTATCCTTCACTACTTCATCTGCGCACTTTGGTTGAACTTGAGATATTAAACATATCTCATTTACTTCATTCCTTGTCATTACTCCTTTGTCCTTACTTCTAGTTATCTTCTTAGGAGGGTGATTCCTTGTTAGATATCTATTAGGGGTAGAAGTTGACATTTCAACTCTTATTTCTTCTCTAGGTTCAAATCTTTGCTCTTCTCCTTGTACAATAATTTGCACATCATTCTACAAGTCATTGTTAGTCTTGTTGGTGTTTTACAACTACTGAACAACAAAATTTCAATACCAAATAGATATTAGTCACATAACCTAAGGATTAGCCAAGTCCTATTAGCAATTACTTGTGTAAACCATTCAAACCCAACTTCAACAAAACCAAGGGTGGTTTTCTTCTCTTTAGGCTCTGCAAAACTAGGGTGGGTATACCCATGGATGATTCAAGATTGGAAGATACTGTATGAGAATTATTTTAGTTTCATTCTAATTTTCATCTCAAATCCTCAAATACATGCATGATTCTAACATTTTGAGTAAACACATCCCATATAAAAAATTTGGCCAAATTTCTTCTATAGATTTGCAAGTGTTCTCAGCAATAATGACTAACTAAGGCTAAAAATTCCATGAAAACAAGTGCTAACCATCATTTAAAATCTTCAAGAAATGTAAATTAAAGATGATTATGAGTTTAGAATTGATGCTTCTTCATAGTATATCTATTCTACATACTGAGTAAATTTCAATCAATGCCTATTCCATTGGGATTCAGAGTCTACTTCAATTTGTGGATCTAATCTGTTGCTTTAGAACAAGAATTATCAGCAATTCTTACTGAATTTCATTCTTACAAACATCCTTTCTATTACCATGACAATCCCCTCAAATTTATCAAAGCATTTTCTTAATTCATTAAATTAATAGCAGTAATGAATTGACATACAACCTAAATGAATTGCATTCAACTGAGCAAGCTTTACTCACACAATCTCAAAATAACTAGAAAACAAAAAAGAAGATAAAATTCAATAGGAACTAATATGGGGGCAGCTCAAAAATTGTATTAATTTTCCTTGAAAATTGGTATACAATTGTAGTAAACTCAGAATGACCTTAGAAAGAGACATAAAGATCATTCCATATTGATGAATCTTTAGAAAATTTGTAGAGAAAATACATTATAAATTTTTTCTCAAAGACTAGACTGAAAACATTCTAAGTGTAATACTAAAATGCATTTGAAATTAGACCCTTCTCTAGCCTTAGAATCTCACTTATATAATGTGAGATGCAACAAGCTTTAGGTGTAGAGAACTAATAGGTGTCCTTAAAAGATATTTACATACATCGTGTCACAAAAAGAAAAAAATTCAAGTAATAGGAAAGTAACATCATATTATTCTTGGTAGGCAACCCTTTTTTGTTACATCCTCACATGCTAGGAATCTCGTGATTGGTCTTTTATTGATTCTAAATTCTCAGCATATGCGGCTACTAGGCTTGCCAATGATGTGTCTAACTTTGATTCATGTAACTTAACCTCCACTCTAGCATTTTCACTCATATAATCATGTGTTATCAAGGTGACAATTACTCTTGATTCTGTGTATGATGAGTCATCTAACTGATCCATTATATCCTTTGCATGAGATGAATGCCCTTCTTCTTTTATAGGTACTGATAGAGGTGGATCAATTATTTGTAATTCATCTTCGTGCGCTTCATCATCATCACTTTCAACTTCTTCTAGTTGCTCACCAAAAGCAATATCCTCCATCCATTTTTCAAAAAGTGCATCATCCTTTTTTTTTTTTTTATAACATATTCTACCTCCCTGTTAATGTCAACAAATTCTTGTTTCAAAGAATAAAAAAAATTTGGGATTTCACTATTTCTTTAGTTGTGGTAGCCCACCATGCAAGCCCTATTTCATTGATAATTCAATTCATCCTTTTAAAAAAAAAATCAAGTTCTTTAGCCCATTCATCTTTGTTTTTCAAATTTTTTCTCCTATCTAGGGCACGAGGAAAAAAACTAAACTTTTGGCTCTTGTACTTGTTCAAGTAGCCCACTATTATTCTTTGGAGATGAATTCTCTTATTGCCAAAATTAGAAAGATCAGAAACAATATCAAAAGTTTTTTTCAATTTGATCATATGAGGTTTTTATGAAAGAATAACATAAAACTGTTATCTCTTTCCTCCTTCTTAACCACTTATTCATAATAGGCTTCAAAGCCTCATCACTTGCTTTTGGTTCCTCCTAGATACTGATCACTCTAGCCAACTGATCATAAACTAGTGGCCATTCAATTTTTTTCCCCAAATATGTAAGAGCCTTTCTCAATTTATCCTCATATTTTGCATTCAATTCTACATGTAGTGCCCATAGCTTTCTTTTTTCTTCTTCAAAATATTCTACTGTGTAATATTCTAGCCTTTGGGGTGTATCTGGTATTTCTACGAGGGGGGTGAATTTGAAAGGTTCAACTGGGGGGCAAGGGTATGTTATTCACAGCTTTGTGGACCTCCCCATTAGCTTTTTCTCAAGCTCAAATCTCTTTTTTACCTCCTTATTGTAGGCCTCAAGAATTGTTTCATATTTACTTTGTAGTTCAAACATGGCTTGTTCTTCCTTCTTAGCAGTGGCCAAAAGGAATTGGGATGAATCTACATTCCAATGTATTGCCTGCACATGAGAGGTATCATCCACCCTCCTTAAAATGATGTTTCCTATTAATCCTAATTCATCTGGCTATGATGAAACAACCCTAATCCCCTTCTTAGTGACCACATGACCAAAGTAACTTGATCTTCACTGAATGAAGTCCCTACAAACTCCTTTTTACTGGGGTCTTGTAATTCCAATTTATTTGAAATAGAATTGAAAATCAATGCATCTGCAATATCCCAATTGGGTAACAATATTATATTGGAAGCCTTTACCATTTGCCTTCCCTTTTTAGGGGTTATGCTCTAGAACTCTTGCATCATTTTTTCCTTTATTTGGTTTTGGATAGAGGCTTCATCCATTTCTAGATGATCTACTTTCAATTTTTTGCATCTTTCCTCAAAATTACTCATATTTTCCCTCGATGCAAATTGATGGAAAGCCCTTGACTTTACAAAACTATCATCAGACAAAAATTGATGACTTTCCTATTCCAACATAGGGTCAAATTCCCTTCCTCTATGATCTGCAACAGTTAATTCAAAACTTGGTACTGGAGGCTCCTGGGGATCTCCTTCATTTTTTTCTAATTATGTAACCAAAATTTCCCCTTGTGATCCCAACTATTCAATTTTCTCTTTAGTGAGATGCTTCTCTTCAATTCTCAAAGGGGTCTTTAAGGGTGAGTATTCCTCAACATGAGGATCCTCTTCCCTTATTATCTTTCTCCTTTTTAGGGAGGGTTTAGAAGGCCTTTCTTCCATGACATCACTAGTGGACTCAACTATTTGCTTGCCTTTGTCCACAGTGGTCCTTTTATTTTGAATAAGAGTATACCCTGGCCTTTTCTAGATAGTTAATTGACCTACCCCTATATTAGGAGTAAAAAACAATCTTCTCATTACTTCCCTGGCCTTATCCGGGTAAAATCTAATAAAGAATTATTTCTTTTCATTCATTGCCTCTATTATTTTAGGAAAAGTTTTTATAATTTTATTTATCTTATCTACATTTGTAACTACATCATCCAAAGGACTATAATTTGGATCAAAATAATGAATGAAATCCAAAATTTTAGAGAAGACTCTCCACTTTTCTTTTCTAGTCTCTTGTTCTTGCAAGGAGTACTCATTCCTTATTATATCTTTTAGAAAATAGAATTCATGCTCAATTTTTTCAAGCTTAATTCTATGCATCAGAGCCAAATTATAAAATCCCTCAGAATCACAAAAATGAGGGTGAGAAATAGCCATCTTGTAGGGATCCAAAATTTTGTTCAAAGAGAGCCAACCCCCTTTTGTGATTACAAAATGATGGGCTACTATGCAAGTGGGTAAAATTGACCCTGTTGATCTTTTCAACAAAAATGTTTCCTCTACTCCTCCCAACTACCACAAAAACTTAGCTAATCCTACCTTCAAGGGCACTTGGTAAGGTAATACATGAGGACTGCCCTTAAAACCATAAATTCTAAAAATAGTAGAAACAGAGTATGGGATGATATCCCCTCAATTATGTGAAACTTTCAAACCACTGGGGTTATCAATAGGCCTAATAAGACCCATTAGTGCCTTGGGAATTTTGGGATTGTCACTCAATAAGAGGCATCTTAGCTTGGAAGAAAAATACCTATCAAATCTAATAAAACTAGCATTCCCTGCATCCCAAGTCATATATGCACTCCATAATTAGATTGGTAGTGCTTCCCCATTTTCCTCTCTATTTAACTTCATTTCTTTACCAAATTATATAGCTCCTTTAAACAAAACATATGCATCAACAAAGAATAATGACCAAAAAAATTTTCCACCTTGCTCTTGGCAATCCCAATTAATCCACTATGAATTTCCTTAGCTAAATAAGAAGCAAAATAAAAAATGATGTCTACACCAAAAGATGAAATTTGAATAACCATATACATGAAATCCATAGGCATAAACTCTTCTTCATCTCTCCCAAAAACTTTGCACAGGGTCCTATATATCTCTACAACCCTAGAATTGAAATATGCCCTTTTGAAAGGTTCATTGGAGGTTGTTGTTATTGCTGGTAGGGTTTCAATTTCACCTATATGTTCCTTCAATGCACCTTGCCTAATGGTATCTTTCTTGGATTTGTATTCTTTTTCTAATCCTTCCAAATCAATGGGCACATGGTAATCAGTGAGAAGCCCAAGACCAAAAACTTCTCTAATTTCATCTAGGCTGACTGTAATTAGGACCTAACCATCAGTTCTTCTTACTACTCTAATGGCTTCATCATAGTTCTTTGCCACAGCTTCAAGAAGATTTTAGTCCATGAAAACACTAGGAACTACCAGTTTCCCTAGATCAAAATTCCAGATATTGGCATGTGGGGCAAAAAGGTTCCTCTCTAAAAACCATTTTTTAAACAAATCGAGACCAGTTTGAGAGGTACTAGCATCCCTAACCCAATTAGCCTTGTCATACAATCCATCAACTATCTTAAACCTAGTGTTTAATGTAGTAAGCTTTTTAACTTGTGCAGTTTCAATAGTGGAATTGGGAAGTGGCTCAAGTAAGTCATCATGAACATTCCTATCCAAGTAATTCTCTTGACCAAAACATCCCTTCTTTGGAGGTATTTTGAATTGAAATTTTTAGAACTGAGACATTCCAAAGATTATAATTACTTACTTGATTCTTTGCTTATTTCTCGATATAAATCTGCAATGTCTTCATGAACAATGGAAATTTTCTTGACAATCTTGTCAAGCTCAACACAACCTATTCAAAAATGGTTTCTGCTCAGGAAAAGCTTGAAATATTTTGTTCATGTGAGATGGAACTAAGAAAATCTTATGTATTATACACTATTTTTCTTTTGCATGCAAAGCTTTCATTCCTCATAAATGCATAGAGTGGCACCACCTTCTACATTCAAACTTACACTATTGATTTTTGAAAAATCCTACGACCCAGGGATGCATGCAAAAATGACTCATGTTCCACTTGACATGCTAGTAGTCAACCTAATGAGATTTTTCCATGTGTGTAATTCCTTCATTGTTGGCATTTCAGACTAGACCCACTGATGATTGGGGACACGTGTCATCAAGTCACTACCTTGCTATACATAACTTTCAAGCATCTTGCTATAGTGAAGTAGCAAAAATCATTGATTCTACTTTGATCATGTGGAAGACATTTGATACAAATCTTAAGAGAAATATGGTGGGTCTCTCATTCGCTATCTCACTATATATAAACTTCATGCAACCCTTCATAGTGAGATAATGATGGCCATAGATTTGAAGTTGGTCTGAGGGCATGGAAACTACATGAATCTTTGAAGATGTGGTGGGTCCTATATTTGCTACCTTGGTATACATAGAAAGTGCACATCTTTCCATAGCTAGATAGTGAGAGTCATTGATACGATCTTGATCTGATGATCAGAATCCCTTATATGTTTTATGAATGGAATGTGGGTCCAAGATATTGGGGATGTAAGAAAATCCTACATAGTTGGCATATAAAATCATATTCTAATCCTAGTCTTATTGCCACATAGCTCGGGCCCCATCATGTGTTCATTTCAAGGTAGCTCACTATGTTGCTAATGGCTAAATGCCTAATTTGTTTGATAGCAAAGTAGCGAGCTTTGGTGGCTATTCAAAACTCAGTGCTAGAAGAATAAAGACAAGTAAGTCTCAATCACCTTCATTAATGCTTTTGACATAACAATCATTACTCACCATTGCAACTTGGAAATCTTTATGGTCACCAAGAAGTTTGGAGGCCATCATGTCATATATTTTCCAGCTATTTTCTATGTCACTAAAAATGAGATGCTTAGTTTTTTCGATAGAGAAGTAGTGAATAATCAAAGAAACCCCTATTTTGGCAACTTCTTTTTCCCACTTTTTGCTAGGTTTCCTTTTTGACTTTGGAAATTCTGAAAAAGTGCAAGTGATTGAATATTTTGTTTGCAACACAATTTTTGATCACCTCATCTCCATTTTATGGCCCTATCTCTTAATTTTGTGATATTTGCTATGTCACTATACATAAAAAGTGCACATCTTTCCATAGTGAGATAGTGATTGCCGTAGATCTTACTAGAATCAGACAATGAGGAACATGAGAGAAAATACCACTTTAGGGGTGCAGAAAAATTTAAATGAATACAAAATATTTTCAAAAAATTTAAAAGGATTTCGCACTCAAAAGTTTTAAAAGGAATGAGACATAGGGTTTAACAAATGTTTTCAAAGGCTAACAAATCTGGATGACCGAAGACTAGAAACCCTATCACCACTAATGGATACAATTCTAATTTTTTTTACCTAGGTTAGGGAAATTTTATTTTTAAACTTGTGGTGAGAATTTGAGGTTGATTAAATTGAATAAATATGCCCAACTCTTATAACTTCATTGACCATCTCAAATTTAAGATAAAGATAAAGATAAAAGATAAAAGATAAAGATGATAATGATTAGAGCCCTTCCATATGTAGTCTAGCCTTTGCTGATGTATGGGATAAGACTTGTGCTTGGGACCCTAGAGCTGACATTGCTTATTCCATCCCCATTTCCTGGGTTGCTATGGGGTAAACTTCTATTTCAAAAGAGAATATCAAATGACTTCTTATTGAAATCAACTATATTGACACCAAAATTGACACTCTAAGAGTTGTTTACTACAGTGATTGACCAAAGATTATTTGAAGTTTTGGAAATTTTCTATATGTGGTCTAGCCTTTGCTAATGTATGGGATAAGCCTTGTGCTTGGGACCCTAGAGCTGGCATTGCTTATTCCATCCCCTTTTCCTATGCTGCTATGGGGTAAACTTCTATTTCAAAAGAGAATATTAAATGACTTCTTATTGAAATCAACTATATTGACACCAAAATTGACACTCTAATAGTTGTGTACTGCAGTGATTGACTAAAGATTATTTGAAGTTTTGGAAATTTTCTTCATGACACTTTTGATCCTTGATAAAACAAATAAGGGGAGGTGTAATTTGGATCAAATTGCACGAACAAAATTGAAAAATAACAAAGTTAGGTAAAAATCTTTTGATTTCTCTTTAAAAAATGCTACCCACATCATTCTAGTAAAATCACCAACAAAAAATCATAAAATACCTTTCACAATAGAATCCTTTGGTTCTTGCAGAACCACTTAGATCTGTGTGAACAATCTTCAACTTCTTTGTGGTAGTGAACTTCTTTCTAGAAGACAATTTCCAATATATCTATTTTAAATGTCTTGTGAACTTATGCTAAATTTAGTTAGAACCTATTAAACCTATGGATAGTGGATATGACATACCTTTCTTAATATTATATATAAAGTGCAACATTTCATATAAATATTTAAGCTATGTTCTAATATTTGAATGAGAGTAGAAATGTTGTTGTGCATATGTGTTCGAATGTTTCTAATTTTTAGGAAATGGAGAAGTGGTGCAAAGAGTGGTGGGAACCATATTAAATGAGTAATGAAAACCAGTAATAGCATGAGAAGTGCATGTCAGTTTTGGGTGATAAGCCACGTCTGCAAGAGTTATTCTAGGAGACATGACTTGTTACATTATTTACAGACTATTATTTTGTTGCTCAATCAATGTTCTAAAGTCATGGTTGACATCCCACCTTTTTATTCTAATAATGTTTGCTCATGGTTTTTATGTTATGTTTGTAATAAGTTGCAATCCTTTATATATATAGAAGGAAAAGGGAAAAGTTGGAGTAGTTGGAAGGATTCCGAAGTTGTTTTTCTATTCTCTATGAATTATTTAGTCATGTAACAAAAGAAGAATTCTAATGAGAGTGATTTTGGACTACCTATTGTGTTCTTAGTTAGTTGAAGCCAACCAAGGGGGTCCACTTGGGAGGTGGAATAGATTTAGGTAGAGTATATCCATTTCTTGCAATTCCCTATTTAAGATAGATATACTATATTAGTCCTACAACATAGTTACTATGAAAGTTCCTGAAGCACTTGTTGAAAATGATCATAGTGGATGTTTGAATTGTTAACTAGTTTATAATTCCCTTTTCTATAGTTTCTATAGTTCTCTATTGATAGTCCAAGTGTGTTCACTATTCTATGTCAGTAGTATAGAATCCTTTCATGAATTTTACTTTCCTACAACATAGGTGTTGAAAACTCCTAAAGGAACTTAGTACACATACGTTGCTGATCCATTTCAAGTCCTACATCCTTAGGTTGATAATTCAAATGTATTTTCATAATGGAATAGATAGTTCTTAAAATGGATATAGTATCCTTGATAGAGGAATAGTGGTGTGATTATCTTGACCTATCATGGAAGCTTGCATTTTTGGTGCCATTACTAGGGATGGTGTCAAACTAGGAACCTTAATGAGTCCTCTACTTTTAGATTAGTGTGTTAGTTAGAAACCACAATATTGAGTGCTTGATTCCTAAGTCACCAATTCAATTGCATGCATTGAAGAGGTAGACAATGAGATGAATATGGGAGATTTCTTCCACAGGAACCCATTAATTTGAATGAAGAAATTGAAGAAATTGAGTTGCCTTTTTTGGATGAAATCACTATTTTTTCTACAGAGTCATCATCAAGAGCATAACCTTTGGATACAAGTGGTCTTCAACCTTTTGCTGCAATTTTGGCCAATTTTATTGATAGTATTGCTCCAAATCCACAAGTTGTTAACAATCTAGTACCCAATGTTCCTTTCTAGTAGCAACCTCATAATCAAATACCTCTAGTAATGGCACAACCTAATTTTCCATTTCCTCTCCCAAGCCTTTTAACCAATGCTAATCTCAAAAATATACCTCCAAAAGCTCTTCCAAAGTTTTATGGCCTTGCAACTAAAGATCCTGATACTTTCTTAATTGAGGTTGATATACTCTATCATAGCTTTGACTACAACACTGATGCCCATAAGTTAAAATTATTTCTAGCAACACTGAAAGAGTTAGCTCTATGATGGTTCATGGTTTTAGGAGCCAACACAACAGGTACTTGGGATGAAATGCAAACTCTATTTTTGGACAAATACAAAGAGTATTGCAAAGAAAATGATTCACAAGGAGATGATATCTTTAGAATATCACAAAAGGAGGAAGAAACATTGGAAGACTATGTTTCACATTTCTTGTATACACTGTAGAAGAACCCCCAGCATGTGTTGTCCAAGGATTCACAAAAGATAGTCTTTTTGAGAGGCATGAATGATAGTTATTTAGAAGCATTAGACTTGATGGTTGGAGGAGATATATATCAATCTTCTTGGGATTACATCAAGAGAATTTATCTTAATTACTCAAGGTCAACAATGAAGAAAGGAAAAGGACATCAGACTACAGCTACTAAAGGAATTAGTTAGGGCATTTCAAAGCTCAAGATATCTAATCTACTCTCAGATTTCAAGTAGGACACTATAAATGATGTTTCTACACACCTTGACACAATGAATGTAAAGAAGAAGCATGCAAAAGCTGAGGTACAATTAGCTAAGTACTACCCACATTGCTAGAAGAAGAAGAAATATTGCTAATACAAATTGGTCACTAGCATGGAAAATCGACATCTTCCAATAGAGTACATCAAGATAGATGGAGATGATGAGCAAGTATTCTTTGTTGCTCAATTTTGGCCATGGGCCCAAAAACAAGGTACACCTCAAGACCCTTTGTAAAATTCAAATCTATATGGTAATCAATGGAAAAACCATAATACCCAAGGTCCTCCACAATCTAGTCAACATAATTGGAATAATGCTTGGCAAAATAATCCACAACAACCTCAATGCCCTCAGAATTCCTAGCCTTCCTAGCCAAACCAATAGAATAATCAATGGCAAAATCACTAGAACAAATGGCAACCACCCCAGGGGAATTGGCAATCTACAAATCAATGGAAAGGACCTCAATAATGGCCTAACCAAACTACTAGTAATCCAATATTACCACCTTCAATAATACAACCTACACTAATGCCACGACCTACAAGTCTTAGACCTCAAAGGTAGACCAGGCTACCTACACAACCTCAGCCAAATCCAAATAACTAGAAATCACAATAACCCATGTACTCTGTTTATGCTTGGTCATATCCTACTTATGCTTTGAATGTTGCAAATATACACTTGAGATCTAGTACAACCCTTCTAGCACCTAAACTACCTCTTATAACTGAAATACTAGATACTCCTGTAGTATCAGAACTCATAGTTTTTAAAGAGGTTGACCCAACTAATGTTACAAGCTCAACTCAAGCCCAGCCAGTAGTTGGACCTCCTTTTCCAGAGAGGCTCATATTAAATAAACTTGTACAAATAGAGGAACAATCTTTTGATATTATTGATTAGCTAAAGAACATGCATATCTAAATACCCCTATTCCAAGCTATTAAATACATTCCTATGTATGGCAAAGCCATCAGAGAAGCCTGCCTAAAAAATCTTAGGAGGAAGAAAAAGGACCCAATTATAGTCCATGTTGTAGGGCAATTAGATAACATTATGTTAGGAAAATTGATCATTCCTAAATATTTCGATCCAGAAAGTCTAGTTGTGAATATGATTATAAATGGTTAGTTTGTTAAAAATGCTTTAATTGATCTTGGTGCTACTATAATATCATGACTAAGGATACTATGAAGAAGTTGAAAATAGAAGAATTGAGGGCTACCCCAACAATTCTACAACTTTTAGATAGTTCTACTATCACTTCTAATGGGATAATAGAAGACATAGTTGTAACCCTAGATTCTCTAGAGTACCTTGTAGATTTCATGATATTGTCTCCCAAAGTCAATTTATCTGGTTACCCTGTCATTCTAGGATGACCATGGTTAGCTACAACTGATGCAAGTATAAGTTGTAGGTTAGGGAATATGACCATATCTAATGATCAAGCAACAAAGAAATTTGATTTATATCCTCCAACACAACCACAACTAGATTTAAGCACATATATGTGGCTACATTTAGGGGATGGAGAAGAAGAGTTAAACTCTATAGCACAACTTATGGTGTTACATAGACAATCTTTTTTAAAGTTGTAGGAAGAGGATTTAGTAATTCAAAAAATTGTTATTAACACTTGTGTGGTAGAAAAAGATGTATCTGACAGTTCTATGTTATAATTAATCACATATGAGGAATGTAATGAGAGTTGTATTCTATTCAAGGAGTCAAATATTATTCATCAACTCTTACCATGTGAATTAGATACAAGTACAATATCTAAAGATGCTATAATTGAGTCTACAACTACTGTTGAACTATCAGGGTCATAATCACTATGTCAATCCCAAATTATCTTCCATACAAATGAAACAGTTAACACAACTTCTTCAAAAACATGAAAATGCTTTTGCATGGTACTATGGGGATATGAAAGGGTTGAGTCCTATATTAGGTACTCACAAAATATACATTAATGAAGGGTGCCTACCACTCTGTCAACCCTAGAGAAGGATTAATCTAGCCCTTAGAGAAATAGTTAAGACTGAATTACAAGAATTGCTTGATGCTAGTTTTATCTATCATATATTTGATAGTAGATGGGTGTCACCCTTGGTCATATTGCCTAAAAAGGGAGGGAAATGGTGGGATTTTTTAGATTATAGAGAATTTAATAAGGTAACCAAAAAGGATCACTTTCCTTTACCATTGATTAATCAAGTTCTAGACACTCTAGTTAGAAAGAAGCATTTCTCTTTTCTAGATGGGTACAGAGGTTATAATTAAATAATTATTGCTCCTGAAGATCAAGAAAAAACCAAATTTACATGCCCATGGGGTACTTTTGTACATTCTATTTTTCCATTTGGCTTGTGTAATGCCCTTGCAACATTCCAACAAGCTATGATAAACATTTTTGATGATATATCACATTATTGTATGGAAATATATATGGACCATTTCACAACATTTGGAGTCACCTTTGAAGAAACCATGATGAATCTTGAAATTGTTCTTATCTATTGTATAGAGCATAATCTAGCACTTAATAGTGAAAATTGTTTCATGCTCATGCAGGAAGGAATGGTAATTGGTCATTTCATATCAAATGCAAGAATACAACTGGATCTAGCTAAGATAAAAGTAATTCAAATACTACCCATAACTACAAAACCAAAAGATGTAAGATCTCTTTTAGGTCATGCTGGATATTATAGGTGATCCATAAAAGACTTCAACAAAATAGCTAGTTCTTTGTACACATTTCTGACTAAGGAAGTTGAATTTATTTGGACACTTGAATGTAATGAAGCCTTCCTATAGCTTAAGAAACTCCTCACCATGGCACCATTTTTAAAGGGACCAAATTGGTTAATTCCATTTCATATTCATACTGATGCATCAAACTATGCCATGGGAGCTATATTAGGAAAAAAGCCTATTAATCTTGAGAATTCCATCTCCTATATTAGTAAAAGACTTCATCGACCTGAGTTGAATTACACAGTAACTAAAGAAGAACTTTTAGCTATAGTCTATGAATTGAAAAAATTCATACATTATGTGCCTAGATATCCTATTTTTGTTCATACTAATCACTCAGCTATAAGATACTTAATGAACAAATCATCTATTACTAGTAGGCTAGCAAGATGGCTCTTGCTATTACAAGAGTTTGATATTACTATTATTGATAAGCTAGGAAAATCCAACATAGTTGTAAATCATTTGTCTAGATTGACCATTTCTGATGAAGATCCAACTCCAATTGAAGACACCTTTCTAGATGAGCACTTGTTCCATATAGAAACTCATATACCATGGTAGGTAGACATCAAAAATTATCTTGTTGCAAATAGACTACCCCACACTTCTCTCATAAAGAAAGGAGAAAGCTAGTAGAGAAAAGTTTTCAATATTCTTGGATAGATAACAATCTCTTCTATGAAGGACCAGATCAAGTCATGAGGAGATGTGTCAAGGAGGATACGATATATGCTTTATTGCATGCTTTTCATGATGAACCATGTGGAGGCCATTTTGCAGGGAAAATAACAGCACTGAAGATACTTACAACTGGATATTATTGGCCAACCTTACATAAGGATGTAGTGACTTATACAACTAATTGTGAAAAGTTCTAGAGGATGGGCTAACCAACCAAAATTGATGAGATGCCACTCACTCCATAGATTGTAGTCACACCTTTTGATAAGTGGGGCATGGACTTTATAGGTCCATTTGATCCACCATCAAGTGGAAAATCCTACATCATGGTATGTACAAATTATGTAACTAAATGGGTGGAAGTTAAAGAAATGAAAAATGCAAGAGATGAGAAAGTAGCTAAGTTCCTGTATGAAGAAATATTCTTCCATTATGGAGTTCCCAGAGAACCTATCATAGATCAAGGAGCTTAGTTTACATCAAACTTGATCACTGAGGTTATGAAAGAGTACAAAATAAAGCACTGTAAATCTAGTCCTTATCACCCTCAAGAAAATGGGTAAGCAGAGGTTACCAATAGAGAACTTGAAGCCATTCTGGCTAAAATAGTGCACATACACAAGAAAGATTGGACCAACAGATTAACTAAAGTTGTTTGGGCATACCAGACCACATGGAAGATTGGACCAATAGATTAACTAAAGTTGTTTGGGCATACCAGACCACATGGAAGACAATGACTAGATTCACTCCATTCAAGCTTGTATATGGTAAAGAAACAATGTTTCCCATTGAATTTGAAGATAAAACATTGTGCACTACTTTAGAGTTGAACATTAGTCTTCCTATAGCACAACAAGAGACTCCCCCACTTGAATTTGCTAGATGAAATATGAAAGAGAGCTTTAGAAAGAACAAAGATTATTCAACAATAGTGAAAGTAGTGGCATGATGCACACATCAGAAATAAACAATTCCAAGTAGGAGACTAGGCTCTCCTCTATGATTCTCACTTCAAAGAGAATCTAGGGAAATTGTAGACTCGACAGTTAGGGCCTTATGAAATTCAACATGTATTTGGAAATGGCATAGTACAATTGATAAATGTTGATTTTGTTTAGTTTAAGTTACTTGTAAATGGCTATAGGCTACATCTCTATCATAAGCCACAGACTAAAGAATAGTTCCTCCAGCAATTCCAACCAACCAGTTCACTAGCTTGTATGAACATAGTGGAAGGTGAAAACCTTCTTCCTGCAACCATACCATGATAGAATTTTAAGAGCATTCATAATAAAACCTCATTTAATATGAGGTCCATTCTTCCATTCACTTTTCTTTTTCATTATATCAACCCTTCTTATTTCTCTATCTACCATCCACCCACACTCCATGTCACCAAGACATTCTATTTTTCCTACTTTCAATAAACAAATCCATCAACACCTTTTCTATGGTCATTAGAATTTGTGACCTCATCAACTTGCATGTAGATGTACACTCTCAAATTTTTAGGTATAACAATTTGTTTTACTCTTTATTGATTTTTAGAATATAAGTTTTTATATTTATATCTAATACTGCATTATATATTTCATATAATACTCAAGCCAATTTCTCCTTCCCATGCTAAATTTTTTAAAGCGAGGACACTTGTAAAATTTTAGTTGGGGGCCGAGAAAGTGTAGTAATTTCCAAATTTCATCTCCATGTTATCCTAGTCATATCTATATTAAAGGATTTACTTTGGTGACAGTCTCATAGTTTTCATTTCATTAATTTTTAAAATCTTTTTGTATCTGTTGTACCTTTTTATTTTGATTTTTGGGAAAAGATCTCCTATACTTGGTATTATTGAAAGGACTAAGAGTTATTATGAGAACACCTCTAGTTAAAGCCTCAATTCCCTTCATCATTAATATATCATTATTATACATGTCAAAATCAAAGAATTCTTGATTATAAGAAGTGGTAATGGCATATGACATTTTTAATTTTTCATAAAGGTTATTTTGAAGATCAAAGAAAGAGGGAATTTGTAGAGGTAAGAGGGGAAAAAATTTATCACAGTAGCAAGAGTGGAAGCTAGATATTTTAAATATGGGGGGACAACCAAAGAGGTATGAGCTAGTTGTTCATAATGTTTTACTCACAGACATTGAAGCAGTTTGGTGATTTCATGCTTGTGGATGGCTCGGTTACTTCTAACAATTAGTAGAATTCAATGAAGAAGTGGCAATGGATTTTATTACAACATTTGATGAAGGGGAAGCCTCATTTTGGGGATTAAGAGTGGTTTCTACCGAGGAAAGGATAGTAGAGTTCACAGGATTACTGACAATTGGAGAACATTATCCAAATGAACATGATGCCAAGTCTTTAAGGGCACAGTTCACTTAACAAGGTGACCCTCAACTGGACATTACAAAATAAGGATGTAAGAGACTTTCTCTTCCACCTCCATATCTAGAGTTAGCAACCCATATTATTAGGTATTTAACCTATGAAAGTAGGTTTTCAAACTTGCATGCTTATCATTATAAATTTCTTAGTTGCATAAGGCATAACATGCAAGTTAATGTCCCCAACTTTCTCTATAATATGTTTTCTATAAGTGCTAAGGAAAATCAAAAAGGAAAGGCAAATTTTATTTCCCATCATGCCCTTACTAAGCTTCTAGCTAAAACATCTCTTACAGATTCCTCCCTTATTTCATGGGCATAATTTGTTGAATCCAATACCTTATAGCCACAAGCCAACCTTGTTCCTCAAAACTTCAGAATTGAGGAAGAACCCATAGAGCCAATTCAAAATCTACCTGAGATCGAAAAAGAACCCTCTCCTGATAAGTCTTCTAAGCCTAATTTAGAGGATGATATGCCGAGCTCTTCTAGGGGTAAAGGAAAGTGTAAGGTTAGCCCTAACTTTGAAAAGGAAGTATAAAATCCCTCTATTAGGGTAGAAAATAGAAAGAGGTTTGTTCCTATAGCAACTAATCTTGCAGCATCTACTCCAATCATGCCTAAACCAAAATGGACCTACAAAGTGGTTGAAGTTGAAGAGGTTATTGTGCATAGAAGCCCTCATATGTGAGTCAAGTATCTCCAACTTCTATTGAAAAACTGAATGCCCCAATTTCAAAGTCTCATATAGAGTCATTAGTTGAAAATGTCCTAGATGATTATCCTATGCAATTAGAGCCCCAAAATGTAGAAACACTTGAAAATGAGTTTTTCAAGGAGACAACCCAAGAGAATTAGGAAATGTACAAATCAAATCCTAGTACTATTCTAGAAAAAGTACCTAGCAATGATCAACTTGCTATGCCATTAGTCCTTGAATATTCCAATGTTTCTCTTATACCTTATAAATCTTCCTGGTACACCCAGTATTTCCAACAAGTTGCTAGAGAGAAAAAGATGAAATCTAAAACTCAAGAATTTTCATCATCAACAATTTAGTCAATATTATTTAGTCTATACAATCATTTTATTTTTCAAGAAGCCTTGTGGAAGCAAGAAAGAGACCAGATGCAAAAGGAAATATTTTACAAAGACAAGGAAATTGAATCATTAAAGGAGAAACTAGAAAAATAGAAGCAACAAATGAATAAAGCTTTGAATCTAGCTGATCAGGCTATGGCCTGTAGACCACCCCCAAGGGTGTATGCTATGTGTTTGAAAGAAAAATTTCTATTATTCTAGTTGGTGATGACAATGAGAAATGTTGATTGTGAATTTAAGAATGCTTGAGATTTTTATAATGTGTATCAAACTTTTCCCTCATGGAAAAAGAACTTTTTGTGTGAGCTCTATTTGAATAACTTCATAATTCCACAAGAAATAGAATGGAATCCCTTGCTTTACATAGGGGATGTTCACTTAAGAGCTCTAATGTCATGGATGCACAATAAAACAATTTATGATAGACAATTGGATACCTATAGAGACATTGAAAATTCTGAACAACTGCCACTCTGGGCCAAATCCCATAAGCCTTATGACCTCTTCAGAGACTGGTTTAGATTAACTTGTGGAAGGCCAAAACTAGAAATCAAAGAGAAAGTGTTTGAAGAAAGGAAAAAATTTTACAGAGAGTATTAGACACTTCCTAATTTCACACAACAAAGAGCAATTGTAGGGATTAGAAATAGATGGAGTTGAATGCTAGAAGCTTTCAAGAAGGTTGAGCCACATGGCCCTATTAATTTTGAGGTAGCAGTGAATAGAGTGGCTAAATATATGCAATTGGGAAGACAAATTAGGAAAGACTTATGGATGCCACTAATTTCCAACCTCCTACCCTTCTCTAGCCCTTGTATGAAAGAAATTCTATCGGGTTAGACCCATTAGTTGAAGAACATTTGGGTGGGAATTGGAGATGAACTAGAGGATATTTCTACACCTTCAAAAGTGGGAAACAAGGGAAGACAATAGTGGGATATTTTAGAGAAATGGCAAAGAATTACAATGCTTGAGGAAAAACATTTGCATAGTAGGGGGCAGATGATGAGGAATATTAATGCTCAAATTTGTTATAGTTTGAACTTACTCTTTGAGCCTTGCAAAAAACATTTCCAATATATCTGTTATAAATGCCATGTGAACTTATGCTGAATGTAGCTAGAACCTATTAAATCTATGGATAATGCATATGAAATACCTTGCTTAATATTATATATAAAGTGTAGTATTTCATATAAATATTTTAAGCTATGTTCTAATATTTGAATGAAAGTAAAAATGTTGTTATGCATATGTTTTTGAATGTTTTTAATTTTTAGGAAATGGAGAAGTGGTGCAAAGAGTGGTGAGCACCATATTAAAGGAGTGATGAAGATCAATCATAGCATGAGAAACACAGGTCAGTTCCAAGTGATATGCTACATCTATGAGAGGAGAGATCCAACTTGTTATATTATCTATGGACCATTATTCTATTGCTCAATCAATGTTCTAAAGTCATGATTGACATTCCACCTTTTTCTTCTGACTATGTTTGCTCATGCTTTTTATGTTATGTTTGTAATAAGTTCCAATCCTCTATGTTGGTGTTTACCAAAACTACCAAGCAACAAAATGCTCAATAACAAAATGATATCACTCATACATTCTAAGGACTAGCCAATTCCTATCAACAATTATAAGTGCAAACCATTTGGACCCAACTTCAACAAAACCAAGGGTGGTTTTCTACTCTCTAGGCTCTACAAAATGAGGGTGGGTATACCCAGGGATGATTAAAGATTGGGAAAAATTGTATGAGGATTATTTTAGTTTCATTCTAATTCTCATCTCAAATCCTCAAATAAATGCATAATTCGTGACAATTTGATAAACACATCCCATATAATATATCTAGCCAAAATTCTTCTATAGGTCTGCACATGTTCTCAGCAATAGTGGCTAACTAAAGCTAAAACATTCCATGCAAACAAGTACATGCCAACTTTGAAAATCTTTAGGAAATAAAAGTAAAATTGATTATAATTCTACATTTGAAAACCATTCATGACACATTTCTCTTCTAATTGAATCAATTTGACCAGTGCCAAATCCATTAAGGCTCAGAGTCTACTACAAATCATTAGATCTAATTTGTTGCCTTATAAAAATTTTTATCAGCAATTCTTATCAGAATTCATCACTCAAAAATCCTTTCCACTACTACAAAAACCTTATCAAACTCATCAAGGCTTTTACTTAATACATTGAACTAATAGCAATGATGAAAAAATATACAACCTAACTGGATTGCATTCAATTGCATTCATAATTTGTATTTATTTTCTTTGAAAATTATATACATTTATAGTAAACTCATAATGACCTTAGGAAGAAACACATAAATCATTCTATTATTCATGTATTCTTAGGAACTAACAGAGAAAATACATCATAAACTTTCTCCAAACATTGGACCAAAAACATACTAAGTATATTACTAAAAAAAAAAAGAATTCAGACCCTTTCTCTAGCCCTAGAATCTCAATTATATAGTGTTAGATGCAACAAGCTTCAGGCTAAGAGAAATTGACAAGTGTCCTTTATAATAAATATTTACATACACCTATCACAAAATGACAAAAATGTGGGTAACAAAAGACATCCAAATCAAAACATTCTTTTTGGTGTGTTAGCTTTTGTCACATCTTCTAATGTTGCTGAGTTGGCTATTATTCTGATCTCTCTTTGTATGCAATTACCAAATTAGCCGATGATGAAGCTTGTTCTAATGATGGCACACTAATCTCCAGTTGTGGGCTTTCACTGTCTTTACTCTATATGGTGGGAGTAACTTCTACCTTTGTCTTTTCTTTGGTTGTATCAGCATCCTATGGGCTCGCGCCTGCAACTGAAGTTGACTAATTATTGTTGTCTTCTTCTTCTAGTTGGGCTTGTGTAGTGATATTGTCAATGATTTGGATCTCTTCATCTCGCACCTCATCATTGTCAATTTCATCATCATCAAACTATTCACCAAGAGCTATTTTTGCCCTCCACTTATCAAAAAGTGTGTCATTTGGCCAATTGAATAGAAAATATCCCTCTACCTTTTAGCACATACTCAACTTCATTATTAATAGAAAAAAATTCTTTTTTTAAAGAACCAAAGAATATTTGGGCTTTCACCATTTCTTCTGTTGTGGTAGCCCACCATGCATGCCCAGTTTCATTTATGACTTGATTCATTCTTAAACAGAATAAATCATCAAGTTCCTTTGCCCATTCATCTTTGTTTTTAAAAGTATTTTTCTTATCTAGGGAACAAGGAAACAAACTAAATCTTTGGCTCTTGTACTTGTTCAAGTAGCCTATTATTATTTTCTATAAATGAATCCTTTTATTGTCAAAATCAGCAAGATCAGAAACAATGTCAAAGGTTTTTTCAGTTTGATCATAAGAACCGCTTATGAAAAAGAAACACAAAAATGTCATTGCTTTCTCCCTCCTTACCCATTTATTCACAATAGGCTTTAGAGCCTCATCATTGGCTTTCAAATCCTCCCAAATACTAATCGCCTTGGCCAACTAATCATGAATTAGTGGCCATTCAAATTTTTCCCCCAAATATGTGAGAGCCTTTCTTAGTTTATCTTAATATTTGGGCTCCAATTCTAGATGTAAGGCCCACAGTTTACCTTTTTCTTCTTCAAAATCCTTAGCAGTGTAGTACTGTGGCCTTTGGGGTGTATCTAGTATTTCTATGAGGGGGGTGGATTTGAAGGGTTCAACTAGGGGGCGAGGGTATGTTATTCTTGGCCTAGCAGATTTTCCCAATAGCTTGTTCTCAAGCTCAATTCTCTTTTTTACCTCTTTATTGTAGGCATCCACCACTATTTCATACTTTCTCTGTAACTCAATGATCTCCTTTTCTTCCCTTTCTATAGTAGCCAAGGAAAATTGAGAATAATCCACATTCATGAAGGTTACATGTACATGTGAGGTATTAGCAACTCTCCTCACAATGATACTCCCTATTAGTCTTGAATCATCAGGCTGTGATGGAGTAGCCCTGGATCCTCTTCTTAATGACCACATAACAAGAGTAGCTTGGTCATTACTGAATGTAGTTCCTAAGAACTCCTTTTTATCTAGATCTTTTAATCCCAAATTATTTAACACAAAATTAAAATTCAAGGCATCAACAATGTCCCAATTGGGCAATAATAAAATATTTGCAGCCTTTACCATCTATCTCCCCATTTCAAGGGTTATATTTTAGAACTCTTATATCATTTGTTCCTTTATTTGATTTTGAATGGAGGCTTCATCCATTTTTGGATGCTCTACTTTCATATTTTTACATCTTTCCTCAAAAATGTGCATGTTTGCCCTCCAAGAAAACTGATGGAAAGCCCTAGATTTTACAAAACTGTCATTAGACAAAAATTACTGAATGGCTTGTTCCAAAATAGGGTCTAATTCCCTTCCCTTGAAATATGCTATAGTTAACTCAAAACTTGGTACAGGAGGCTCTTGGGGTTCCCTTCATCAACCTCTTCCTGGGTAACAAAAACTCCCCCTTGTGATCCAATTTGTTCAGTTTTCTCATCAGTGAGCTGCTCCTCCTCAATTCTCACAGGGGTTTTGGAAGGTGAATAACTTTCATCATGTGATTCCTCTTCCCTTATTATCTTTCTTCTCTTAGGAGAAGGTTCAGGTGGCCTTTCTTCAAAAGCAACACTAGTAGATTCAACTATCCATTTTCCTTTATTCACAATGGGCCTTTGATCCTGAATGATAGTATATCCTGACCTCCTTTGCACAACTAGTGGGTTTGCCCCTATATTGGGAGTGAAGCCCAATCTTCTCATTATTTCACTGGCTCTATTTGGAAAAGAATCAATGAAATGTTGCTTCTTCTCATTCATTACCTTCATTATTTTGGGGAATGTACTCATAAGCTTATTTATTCTATCTGCAATAGTTAAAACATTACTAAGAGAGTTGTAATCTTTGTTTAAACAATTAATAAAATCCAAAACTTTTGAATAGACTCTCCATTTTTCTTTCTTTGTTTCTTGCTCTTGCAGAGCGTACTCATTCCTTATTACATCTTTAGGGAAATAAATTCATGCTCAACTGGATGAAGCTTGATCCTATTCCTAAGGGCCAAATTAAAGAAACCTTTTGCATCACTAAAATGAGAGTGAGTTACTACCATTTTATACTACTCCAAAAATTTGTAGAGGAAGACCCACCCTTCCTTGGTTATTAAACTGGTGGGCTACTGTGCAAGTGGGAAAAATTGATCCTGTTCCCCTTTTGTGCAAAAAAGCTTCTTCTACCCCTCCCAACTACCACAAGAATTCAGCTACTCCTACCTTTAAGGGAACTTGGTAAGGTAGTACATGGGGTGTTCCCTTGAATCCATAAATTTTGATAATAGTAGAAACTAAATATGGGATAATATCTCCCCATTATGTGAAACTTTTAGATTATGGGGTTTGTCCATAGGCCTAATGAGGTGCATTATTGCCTTAGGAATTTTGGGATCGTCACTCAATATGAGGCATCTCAGTTTGGAGGCAAAGTGCCTGTCAAATCTACAAAATTAGCATTTTCTACTTCCCTAGTCATATCTGCACTCCATAATTGAACTGGCAGTGCTTCCCCCTCGTGTTCTCTGTTCAAAACCATTTCTTTACCAAAGTATGTAGCCCCTTTAAATAGAAACATGTGCATCAACAAAGAGTATTGACCCCAAACCTTCTCCACCTTGCCCTTAGCAATCCCCACCAATCCATTGTGAATCTCATCAGCTAGTTAAGAAGAAAAATAAAAAATTATTTCCACACTAAATGAGGAGATTTGAGTGATCATATACATGAAGCTCATAGGGATAAAATCTTCTTCACCCTCTCCAAAAACTCTACATAGGGTCCTGTATATCTCTACTACCCTGGCATTGAAGCATGCTTTCTTGAAAGGTTCTTTAGAGGATGATGTTATTGTTGGTAGGTTTCAAATTCTTCCAATGTGGTCCTTTTGTGCACCTTTTCTAAGTACATCCTTCTTTGACATATATTCTTTTTCTAAATCTATCAAATCAATGGGCACATGATACCTAGTGAGAGGTCCTAAACAAAAAACTTCCCTAATCTCTTCTAGATTGATGGTGATTAGAATTTCACCATCTACTCTTCTCACTACTCTAGTGGCTTGATCATAACTTTTCACCATGGCCTCAAGGAGGTCATAATCCATAAACACACTAGGAACAACTAGCTTTCGCAAGTCAAAATTCCATATATTGGCATGTGGGGCATACAATTTCCTTTTTGCAAACCATTTCTTGAACAAATTTAAATCAGTTTGTGAGGTTTGAGCATCCTGGACCCAATTACCCTTATCATATAATCCATCAGCTATCCTCAACCAAGGGTTTAATGAGGCCAACTTTTTAACTTGCACTATCTCTATAGTAGACTCAAGCAACAACTCAAGCAAGTCATCATGTACATTTCTATCCAAGTTATTTACTTGACCTAAAAATCCCTTCTTCGGAGGCATCTTTGATTATGCTTTATAGAACTAAAAAACCTACAGAAATTATAGTAGGATTACTTACTTGAAATTTGTCCTCATTTTCCTCTGTATTCCTACAAATTTTTTTGCAAACAAACTGCTTCACAAACTTGCCAAACTCCAGCAAGATTTTCTTCAGTAATTGCTTCTGCTCAGGAATAGCTCAAAATCTTTGTTTGTGTAAGGTGAAACTGATATAATATTCTATATTATACTCCATTTTTCCTCACATGCGAAGCTTTCATGTGTAATTGATACATAGAGTGGCACCACCTTCTGTGTTTAAATCTACACCATCGATCTTTAAAAATCCTATGATCACGAAATATGGAGAAAAACAACTTGGTGTCGCACTTGACAAGTTGGCCAGTTGATCCAATGAAAATTGCCCACATACATAGCTCCTTCCTTGATGGCACTTTTTTCTGGAGCCACTGGCAACTAAGGACATGTGTCAATAGGTTTCTACTTTGCTATACATAAAGAATGAGCACCTTGCCATAGCGAAGTAGCGACAACCATCAATTTGGTCTTGATCTTGTGGATGATATATTACTGTACTACTTGAGCAACTCTTCATGGTGAAATAATGATGGTCATTGATTTAAGATTAAATCAAAGGTCTAGAAATTACACCAATTATCCTAGAGAGTGGTGGGTCCCATACTCGCTATGTCACATGGATTAAACAACTTGCAACATTTCATAGCGAGGTAGCGAGGACCATTGATTCTAGTTTGATCTGACGATTAGGATCCCTTATGTGATTTTTGAATGGGGTGTGGGTTTGGGGCACTAGTGACATAGGAAAATTTGCACAACTCGCACAAACCAAACCTTCCTTTTAATCTTAGTCACCCTTACACATCACTTGAGGTGCCACTAGATGTTCTTTTCATGGCACCTCACTACTTCACTAATGGTGAGATGTCAAATTTTTCTGATATCAAGGTAGCGAGCTCTGGTGACTTTAATAAAACTTAGCACCATGAAATATAATGACCCATAAAATCACCATCACTCTAACTAACTATTTTTTACAATAGTAGTTATTGCTAGTCATGCCACCTGGACAAACCATGGTTACCAAGAATTTTTGAGGTCACCGTGTCTTTGATTTCATGGAACCTCGCTATTTTTCTAATGGAAAGATGCTTAGCTTTTTTGATAGCAAGGTAACGAGGCATCAAAAAGACCCTCATTTTGGTGCTAACTTCTAACTGCTTCCACTGGGTCCCTTTTCCTATTCTGACAATACTTGCAAGGTGTACGTGATTGAAAAGTCAGCCTAAAGACAAATCTCTGACCATCATATCTTCATTTTGTGGTCCCATTTTATAAATTTTTGGCACTCAGTACCTTGCTATACATAAAAAGTGCTCAAGTTCTTATAGCGAGGAAATGACAACGGTAGATTTATTCAGATCAGACGGTGAGGAATCTAAGAGGAAAGGTAACTCGGGGGTGTGAAAAATAAAAAGAAAATAGAATATTCACTCAAATTGATTTTTCAAATATTTTTGCACCCAAAAATTTATGAATGCAATGAAACGTAGGGATTTCACAAAAATTTTCAAAGGCTAACAAAAGGATGACTTAGCTAGAAACCCTACTCACCATTAATGGATACAATCTGAATTTTCTATACTTGGACAAAGGAATTTTATCATGAGAAAATTCAGACCAACAGTGGCTCTGTCTGGGGACATTGAATCCTCTAGATTCAAATGAGGGTTCAAAATTTTTGGGAGAAGTAGACCACATGCCTAAGCTTTAAAATGATAACTTAGAGAGAGCAAGAATGCAAAACAAAAGAATATGCAAGGACTGTATAGAAGAGACAAAGATTACACAAAAATGTACAAGGAAATCTAGACTACTGTTCATGGAGAAAAATAAGTATTTTTCAAGAAAAATACCTCTTCAAGAACTATCCATGAACTGGCAGTTCAAGAATATTGTCTAATAGATTTTTGAGTACATAAGAATCCTCACCCCAAGTATTTTCAGTTAGATAAGGGCCTAACTAGATAGAATCAAAATTTCCATGTTTTCCTTTATCTTCTATCTTGGCATTCCACATAAGGACCAAATCTCCACTTTCAAATTTCTTGCTCACTATCCTCTTATCATAGAGTGCTTTAACCTATAGTTTCAACTTTTGGTTTTTGATTGATGCTTCTTTCTTGGTCTCAGTTAGCCCAACAAGTTCATCCAATCTTTCTTGCATATCATCAATGATATCTTCATCATACATTTGAATGTAGTTATACAAACCTACCAAGTTGTTTTGGGGCATTCTTGCTTGAATTCCATACACCATATCAAATGGAGCTACACCAATGGCTTTCTTCATAGTTACCCTATCAGCCCATATTGCTAAATATAACTTGGAATCCCATGCTTTCTCGTTATCATCCAAGGTTCTCTTAATAACCTTTAACAGGCTCTTATTTGTGGATTCAACTTGTCCATTTCCTTGTGGATGATAAGGAGAAGATGATTATCTTGTTATTCCATATTTATCACAAAATTTGATGAATTCTTTAGACCTAAAGCACATTGCATTGTCTGTTACAATTTTCTGAGGGCAACCAAAATTGGAAATAATATTATTCAATAGGAAATTGTTGACAACTTTACTTGTTTCATTTCTTGTGGGGATAGCCTCTACCCACTTTGTAAAGTAGTCAGTAGCCACTAGAATCCAAGAATAGCTAGTGCTAGACTTGGGGGAAATCTCTCCTATGAAATCCATACACCATTGTTGAAAGGGTGCTTGGACCTCTACTGACTTCAATGGAGTATTACCTAAGAACTTTAGTTTTCCAACAAACCTTTGACAAGGGTCACATTTCCTAATCATAATTTGAGCATCCTTGAAAAGAGAGGGCCACCAAAATCTAGCCCTCATGACTTTACGTGTAGTATTCTTGGCCATGTAGTGTCCTCCACACACTCCAGCATGCATTTCATTTAAGACCTCTTTTGCCTTTTCTTGATCAATACACTTCAACAACACTCCCTCAAAATTTCTCCACCACAAACTGCCTTGGATGATTATGTATCTGATGCCTTGTAATTTAGTACTCCTCTTTTCATTTTTAGGCAAATGGGGAGGAACTTCCATGGGTTGCAGGTAATATATAACATTAGTGTACCAATCACAATGATCCATGTCACATAAGTTAGATCTGAGGTCATCAACTACCACATTTATCCAATTGGCATCCAAATTAGATTTAGCCATGTGTTTAGCCAAACCTTGACCTCTTACCAACTTAGTTATCTGTATTTCAATATTGAATTCTTGGATCCTATTGATCCATCTACACCTTCTGCCTGATACTTCCTATTGAGAAAATATGTCCTTCAGAACTGCACTAGGTACAAAGGCAATGACAATAGCACCTACTAGGTAGCATCTAAAAGCTTTTACAACCTTTACTAGAGCATATGATTATTTTTCATTTATCTCATATTTTAGTACAACAAGTTGCAGTGACTTATTGAAAAAAGCAATGGGTTGTTCAAATCCTTCTTCATTTTTCTGCAACAAGACTATGGCTATAGTGTGAAAGGATGCAAAAGAAAAAATATGCATAGGATTTTTGTAATCTAGAGTTCTCAGTACTGGGGCATTTTTTATTGCAATTTTAATATCCTAGAATGCTTGTAAAGGCTTGCCGTTCCAATCTATAGTAGCTCCCTTCTTGAGCATCTTTGAGATAGGTCTACTAATTTCAAAAAAATTGGTAATAAACCTTCTAATAAAATTAACTTGGCCAAAGAAGGATTGAATTCCTTTTACATTCTTTGGCTTGGGGACTTTATCAATAGCTACTACTCTCTCAGAATCTATTTTTGCCCCATCTTTAGACACTATATGTCCTAGTAATCTTCCTTTTGTCACCCCAAATGTACATTTCTTGGGGTTCAAGGATACTCCATATTCCAGAGCTTTGATAAAAAAAAATTCCAAATGCCTGCAGTGATCCTTAGCCTTCTTAGAATATGTTGTAAGATCATCCTGGTATACAACCATAAATTTGTCAATATAATCATGAAATTCCACATCCATAGCTTTGTGGAAAGTAGCTTCTACATTAATCAATCCAAATGGCATCCTTACATATACATATGTTCCCCATGGGGTTGTGAAGGTTGTCTTAAATTGTTCATTTTCCTTTACTAGAACTTGATTGCACCCTGAGAAACCATCCATCATGGACATTAATTCAAAACCAGTTACTTGTTGCAACATGGCTTCCATATTTGGTAATCCATAATTATCCTTCAAGGATGCAATGTTCAAATTTCTGATATCCACACATAATCTTATGTCTCCATTTTTCTTTCTGACAGCTACCAAATTTGAAACCTAGGTGGAATGTCTAATTGGTTTGATTATCCCCCCATCTCTTAGTTTCGTCAACTCTTCTTGCATTTTGGGAGCTAGGGTAGGGTTTATTGGTCTTTGTTTCTGTCTGAAAGGTTTTACATTATCTTTTAGTGGTATGACATGTTGGAATAAATCTTCTCTATAAGCCTTAAGGTCATCATATGACCATGCAAAAACATGTCTATACTTCCTAAGAAAGTCAATTAATGGTTTTCTGATTTCAGCAGGTAGATTTTGGCCAATATAAGCCTGTTTTGGAGCTTCATCAATACCCAAGTTTATCTCTTCTAATTCCTGAGGCTTAGGATCCTTAACTCCTAGTTTGACTCTATCTTGGTTAGCAAAAATACTTTCCAAAATCACTAACCCCTTTGGCATCTTGTTGGTTTTTAACTACATAATCTCCTAGCCAAAAATGGTTTCCTTACCATCTATGATTTCAATTAAATCACTTCAATCCATTTCTTGACCATGGTACTTGTCTTCATTTAACAAAAATTTTATAATGTCTTTATCATATTCAAAGGCTTGCTAATTTTCAATGTTATCAAGTATAGAAGGTCTATTTTGTACCTTAATTGGAGAGATTCCTACAAATGATTACTCCTTAGGTTTGATTGCTACATTTTCTATTAAATTTGCCATTTTATTTTGAGTCCTATCTCTGAATGAGATACCAAATGCATCAAAAGATTCTTTCTAGTCCCAAACAACATTTCTATATTGCTTTAACCTCTTGTTCTTGGATGCATAGGTTCCTTTTATTTGGGAGATAACTAGTTCAAAATCATCTATGACATGCAATTTTTTGATTCCATGATGTGTAGCAACTTTCAATCCTAGAAACAAGGCTTCACACTCTGCTATATTATTTGTGCAAGAAAACTTTAAAGTGAATGAGCATTTGAAAGTATTTTTCTCAGGGGAAACAAAAACTACCCCTACCCTTGCACCCTCTTTAGAACTTGCCCCATCAAAAAAATTGTCCATAATACTGGTGAGTTCATACAACACTCAAATTCATGTTCAATTATGGTAGGAAAATTTGCAACTTTTTGAATAATCAATTCAGCTCTGAAAGCATTGACACCAATGTCCAGGAAACAAGTGGAGTCTTTGTCAATTTCTTCCCCTAAAATGTGACTGACCCTAGGATCTCTATTTACCTTGACAACTCTATCTCCAATACGAAAAGTTTCATAAGTCAAATCACGTTGCAGGCTTCCCCCCATAGCAACACTCCATTTTCTAGAGAGTAACATTCCATAGTGTGGAGGTATATCCACTACAAGGATAAAAATGGTTAACTCTACTTTAGGATATGCAGCTAATTTGAATGGTAAAGCATTTATGGTGCCTATGACTAGGACTTCCCTAGCATCCATTCCTCTGCATCTACCCTATTTGGTGTCCACTTTCAATCCTAAGGCTTCCATTACTTTGAAAGGCATTATGGTGTTAGAAGCTCCTGAGTCTATCATGCAATTTTTTAGGGTCTTCCCTTTTATGATCAAACTGATGAAAAATGAGTCAATATCTTCTATAAAGGCCACTGAGGAATCATCTAAAAATATTTGGGGAATTTGGGATATGATACCACTATCCTCTAATACTAATGGGGTTTGTGGGATAATAGTTTGTTCTACAATAGTACTATTGTTTCCTATCCCTCCCGACCATGATAAAGCCTTACTTTTATGTTCTTCAATTCTAAGAAGTTTAGAAAAAGGTACTTTTATAGTTATTTGGGACAACATGGATATCATATCAACAGGTTCAACAATAGTTGGTTTTACAAGAATACCTAGAGTTGAAGTCTTTTTAATAGCAGGCACCACTGTTTGCTTGATAGTATCAAGTCTTGACTTCTTCCCTTACACAACTAGTTTTGTTGTTTCACTTGTTTGAAATTGAACCTTCTTTTTTGGTTCCCACTTCCTAACCTTGTTGTCTTTGAT
Source organism: Cupressus sempervirens (assembly GCA_028749045.1). Classification (NCBI taxonomy): domain Eukaryota; kingdom Viridiplantae; phylum Streptophyta; class Pinopsida; order Cupressales; family Cupressaceae; genus Cupressus; species Cupressus sempervirens. Next base: position 249,595,356 of record CM053793.1, on the reverse strand, counting down.
CTTAGGCACATCTATATTGATCTTTTTACTTTCATCATTCATCTTATGGGTAATGTCTTTGATTAATACACTGGATGAATTTCCTGCATCATTATTTACTATTCTATTTCTTAAATTGTAGTTACTATGGACTTGGGAAATCATTTCTGCTATGATTCTGTCAATCTCCTCTTTGGAGGGCATTCTTAAGCTTGTGTGATGTACACCAGAAGATGTAACACATATGTTATTTTCATCATAACTTTCATCATCTGATAGCACTTTCTCATGATGTAAATGATAAGTAATTCTTTGACTGGTAATATCATTTTTAGGTTCCTCAAAATTGGAATCTATAAATTCATCACACATACTCACCATATTGCAACTTATATCATCATGGCTTTTCTCTTCACTTTCTTCTTCAAGTTGCACACCTTGATCTTGAGCAAATGATTGAACAAAAAAAAAAAATTAGAAGAATGAGGTGATTGACATACAATGCACCATGGTACATCATCATTCATATTTACGGTGTTCCTTTGCAGGGGATTTGGGGTACCCTTATCCTTCACATTTTTTGTCTAGTTAGGAACTAGCTTACCATCTTTCCATTGAGTGGGGTAAGGGTAATTTTGCATTCTAGGTTGCCTATTGAAACTGTTGTTATTCACAAGGGTTTTCTTAGCAACATTTGGATTATTGAAATTGGCAGGATTCATCTTCTTCAGCAATTCCAACACCTGGCCTATTGTAGGTTCTTCTAGATTTTTTCCTATAGGAGTTTTATCACCCTCCCTTTTGTTATTGTTCTTGAGATTAAAAAGCTTTGGATCATCCCTCCTACCTAGTTTGCCAAATGCCTTCCTATTATTCTCTATATTTATTGCAACTTTATAGGCATCCCTTCAAGTTTTCGGATCTTTATCCCTCAATTGATAAGCCATTTTGCTATCAAAAGCATTGAAATATGTTGTGAGATAGACATCCTCATTTAACCTCATAACTTGAAATAGTTTGTACATACCTTTCTAGAATCTTACATTGAAGTCAAATGTGGACTGATTTGGGTTTTTCTTGATGTTATTGAATTCATTCAACATGAATCCTACATTAGTGTTGTCTCCATATTGCTCCTTAAATAATTTCTCCAAGTCACTCCATGAGGTAATACTATCATTAGGTAGCCTCCTAAACCAATCCCTTGCATCCTCAGTTAGTGAATGCACAAATAATTTCATTACCATATCTCCATGTTCAACTTCATAATCATTCAACATATCAATAAAAATTCTCAAATGTTCTTCACTAGTAACAACACTATTCCCAGAAAACTTAACCACTTTGTCTCTTAAATCAAACGATATGGGATGTGGAGCACCAGAGATAGCAAATGATATTTGTCTATAATTTTCTAGGTATACAAGTTTCTTCTGGAAACTAGGAACACTTGAGGTACTTTCTATGTTAGCTTGGTTTAGAGGAGTAGCTTGGGATTGTCGAGGTTGGACAGAAGGAACTTGGGTGCTAATAGTGGATGATGAGGCAGGGGAAGATTGGGATATTCCCTGAGTTGAGATTATTGGACCATTGGCTAGTGTAGGAGTTGCAGATGGGATAGACAAATTTGGCCATGAAGCCAAGGCAGAATTAGATTTTATGAATTGGATTTTTCTCCTAGTTTTTGTGGCTTGAGCTTCATTCTTAGCCTTCTCAAGTTCTTTTGCAAGATCTTCCTTCTCTTTTCTAGCCTTCTCTAGATCTAGATCTAATTTTGACATGGAGGGTTGTATGGGTTTTCTTGGTAGAGCTTGAGGTTCATTTATTTGGATTCCTATAGCTTTTCCTTTCCCTTTATCTATAGCTTTTGTAGTGGGTTCTATAGGGTCCACTTGAATAGGTTTATAGGCTTGGACTTGAGCAATAACTGGTTCTTGCCTTTGATTTAGGCATTTTTCTTGTTCTTGAACTTTAGCTCTCGGATTGTCTACATCTCCAAATACATCAGTATGGAGAGTTTTGGTATTTTCTTCTAACTTTTTATTCTTCTCCTTCAAGGCAGCCATCCTTCTCAGTAGAGCATCTCTTTCTATTATGGCATCCAAGGTGGCTTGCTCCTCTTTTTCAAGATGAATGTGTTTAGCTTCTTCCTTAGCAACCCATTTCTTCAGAACTCCTATCTCATATTGCACTTTTTTAGGGTCTACAGAAGTAGCCTCTAAATCAGTAGGATCGTCTAAATCTATAAGATTGGGTTCCACATATGGGGCTGCTCTAAGATTAAAAGGATCATCAAATGAACACCTAAATCCTAGCTTATGGTTCATATATGCTATGAGATCTGGCCTTGATGAAGAAATTCCTACCATGGACACATCTTTGTCCTTACAAACTCTCTCATTTGGTAATGGGGTACTGAAAATGCCTCTTAAGAGTCTTGTAGTTTCAGATTTAGAACTTAGTGAAGAAGACTCTCTCCCTAATATTGGTTGATACACGAAATTGATGGATACGTTACCTCTGGGTTTCCAAGTGGGATTTGGATCTATTCTTTTCTTATTTTGGTTCTTCCTACCACCTTGGGATAAATTAGTATACATTGTTACATCAGGATTAGCTCTCATGTAAGGTCTTGTGTTTTTTCTCTTGTCAGCCATATTCACCTTTTGTTAAAATAAGCACTAGCTTCAAAACCTTAACCGAGTCACCACACAATTCTTGGGAAAATACACAATGAGAATTATTCCTTACTTGAAGGAAAAAAAACACAAATAGAAATATCTGAGATAGATAGACCAATCACTGAGATCATAAGACTATAACTCTTGCTTGTTAGATAAGACACTTGGATATGTTGGATATGTTAGTGTGTCACTGTGGTACTTGGGCTACTCTCTCTTTAAATTCTCAAGGTTTTTCACTAAAATATCCCTTATAACCATGGGAAAAACTTAGATAACCTGACACACACATACACAATAGGACCAACGAAACTGTAGTACTTTTCATAGATGTGTTGGACAACTCCCCAGTAGAGTCGCCATTTTGTTGGTGTTTACAAAAACTACCAAGCAACAAAATGCTCAATACCAAAATGATATCACTCATGGAATCTAAGGACTAGCCAATTCCTATCAACAATTATAAGTGCAAACCATTTGGACCCAACTTCAACAAAACCAAGGGTGATTTTCTACTCTCTAGGCTCTACAAAATGAGGGTGGGTATACCCAAGGATGATTCAAGACTTGGAAACATTGTATGAGGATTATTTTAGTTTCATTCTGATTCTCATCTCAAATCCTCAAATACATGCATAATTCATGACAATTTGATAAAAACATCCCATATAATAGATCTAGCCAAAATTCTTCTATAGGTCTGCATGTGTTCTCAACAATAGTGGCTAACTAAAGCTAAAACATTCCATGCAAACAAGTACAAGCCAACTTTGAAAATCTTCAGGAAATAAAAGTAAAATTGATTATAATTCTGCATTTGAAAACCATTTATGACACATTTCTTTTCTAGCTGAATCAATTTGACTAGTACCTAATCCATTAAGGCTTAGAGTCTACTACAAATCATTAGATCAAATTTGTTGCCTTACAAATTTTTTTATTAGCAATTCTTATCAGAATTCATCACTCAAAAATCCTTTCCACTACTACTAAAACCTTATCAAATTCATCAAAACTTTTACTTAATCCATTGAACGAATAGCAGTGATGAATAGATATACAACCTAACTAGATTGCATTCAATTACAAAAGCCTTTACTTATACAATATCAAGATAACCAAGTAATCAAAAGGAGACAAAAATTAGAAAGAACTAATATGGGGATGACTCATAATTTGTATTCATTTTCTTTGAAAATTGTATACATTTATAGAAGACTCATAATGACCTTAGAAAGAAACACAGAAATCATTCTATTATTCATGTATTCTCAAGAACTAACAGAGAAAATACATCATAAACTTTCTCCAAACATTGGACAAAAATAGACTAAGTATATTACTAAAAAAAAATAGAATTTGGACCCTTTCTCTAGCCCTAGAATATCACTTATATAGTGTGAGATGCAACAAGCTTTAGGCTAAGAGAAATCGACATGTGTCCTTTACAAGAAATATTTGCATAAACCTATCACAAGATGACAAAAACGTGGGTAACAGAAGATATCCAAATAAAAACATTCTTTTTGGTAGGTCAACTTCTATCACATCTTCTAATGTTACTAAGTTGGCTATTATTTTGATCACTCTTCGTATGCAACTACCAAATTAGCCAATGATGAAGCTTGTTCTGATGATGGCAACTAATCTCCACTTGTGGGCTTTCATCATCTTTACCCTGTATGGTGGGAGTAACTTCTACTTTTTTATTTTCTTTAGTTGTATCAGCATCCTATGGGCTCGGGCCTACAATTGAAGGTGACTAATTATTCTTGTCTTCTTCTTCTAGTTGGGCTTGTGTAGTGATGGTGTCAATGCTTTGGATCTCTTCATCCTGCACCTCATCATTGTCAGTTTCATCTTCATCAAATTGTTCACTAGCAGCTATTTCTGCCATCCGCTTGTCAAAAAATATGTCATCTGGACAATTGAATAGCAAAATATCCCTCTACCTTTTTAGCACATACTCAGCTTCATTATTAATAGCAACAAATTGTTGCTTTAAAGAATTAAAGCATATTTGGGCCTTCACCATTTCTTCTACTATGGTAGCCCACCATGCATGCCCTATTTCATTTATGACTTGATTCATTCTTAAATAGAATAAATCATCAAGTTCCTTTGCCCATTCATCTTTGTTTTTAAAATTATTTTTCTTATCTAGGGCACAAGGAAACAAACTAAATTTCTGGCTCGTGTACTTGTTCAAGTAGCCTATTAGTATTCTGTATAAATGAATCCTTTTATTGTCAAAATCAGCAAGATCAGAAACAATGTCAAAAGTTTTTTCAATTTGATCATAAGAACCCCTTATGAAAGAGAAACACAAAAATGTCATTTCTTTCTCCCTCCTTACCCATTTATTCACAATAGGCTTTAGAGCCTCATCATTGGCTTTCAAATCCTCCCAAATATTGATCACTCTAGCCAACTAATCATGAATTAGTGGCCATTCAACTTTATCCCCCAAATATGTGAGAGCCTTTCTTAGTTTATCTTCATATTTGGACTCCAATTCTACATGTAAGGCCCACAGTTTACCTTTTTCTTCTTCAAAATCCTCAATAGTGTAGTACTATGGCCTTTGGGGTGTATCTAGTATTTCTATGAGGGGGGTGGATTTGAAAGGTTGAATTGGGGGGTGAGGGTATGTTATTCTTTGCCTAGTGGATTTTCCCAATAGTTTGTTCTCAAGCTTAATTCTCTTTTTTACCTCTTTATTGTAGGCATCCACCACTATTTCATACTTTCTCTAAAGCTTAGTCATCTCCTTTTCTTCCCTTTGTGCAGTAGCCAAGGGAAAATTGAGAATAATCCACATTCCTGTGGGCTACTTGTACATGTGAGGTATCAGTAACTCTCCTCACAATGATACTCCCTCTGAGTCCTGAATCATTAGGATGTGGAGTAGCCCTAGATCCTCTTCTTAATGACCACATAACAAGAGCATCTTGGTCATTATTGAATGCAGTTCCCAAGAACTCCTTTTTATTTGGATCTTGCAATCCCAAATTATTTGACACAAAATAAAAAATAAAGGCATTAGCAATGTCCCAATTGGGCAAAAATAAAAGATTTGTAGCCTTTACCATTTTTCTCCCCTCTTCAAGGGCTATATTCTGGAACTCTTGTATCATTTGTTCCTTTATTTGATTCTAAATGGAGGTTTCATCCATTTTTGGATGCTCTTCTTTCATATTTTTACATCTTTCCTCAAAAATGTACATGTTTTCCCTCCAAGCAAACTGATGGAAAGCCCTAGATTTTACAAAACTATCATAAGACAAAAATTGCTAACTGGCTTGTTCCAAAATAGGGTCTAATTCCCTTCCCCTAAAATCTGCTATAGTTAAATCAAAACTTGGCACAAGAGGCTCCTAGGGGTTCCCTTCATCAATTTCTGCTTGGGTAACAAAAACTCCCCCTTGTGATCCAATTTGGTCAATTTTCTCATCGGTTAGCTGCTCCTCCTCAATTCTCATAGGGGTTTGGGAAGGTCAATAACTTTCATCATGTGATTCCTCTTCCCTTATTATCTTTCTTCTCTTAGGAGAAGGTTAAGGTGGTCTTTCTTCAAAAGTAGCACTAGTAGATTCAACTATCTATTTTCCTTCATTCATAATGGGCCTTTGATCCTAAATGATAGTACATCCCAACCTCCTTTGCACAACTAGTGCACCTGCCCCTATATGGGGAGTGAAGCCCAATCTTCTCATTATTTCCCTAGCTTTATTTGGAAAAGAATCAATGAAATGTTGATTCTTCTCATTCATTACCTCCATTATTTTGGGGAATGTACTCATAATCTTATTTATTCTATCTGCAATAGTTACATCATTAGTAAGAGGGTTGTAGTCTTTGTTAAAACAATTAATAAAATCTAAAACTTTTAAATAGTCTCTCCATTTTTATTTTCTTTGTTTCTTGCTCCTGCAGAGTGTACTCATTCCTTATTACATCTTTAGGGAAATAAAATTCATGCTCAACTAGATAAAGCTTGATCCTATGCCCAAGGGCCGAATTAAAGAAACCTTCTACATCACAAAAATGAGAGTGAGATACTGAAATTTTATACTGCTCCAAAAATTTGTAGAGGAAGACCCACCCTTCCTTGGTTATTACAAACTAGTGGGCTACTGTGCAAGTGGGAAAAATTGATACTGTTCCCCTTTAGTGCAAAAAGGCTTCTTCTACCCCTCCCCATTGCCACAAGAATTCAGCTACTCCTACCTTTAAGGGCACTTGGTAAGGTAGTACATGGGGTGTTCCCTTGAATCCATAAATTTTGATAACAATTGAAACTGAATATGGGATAATATCTCCCCAATTATGTGAAACTTTTAGATTATGGGGCTTGTCCATTGGCCTAATGAGGTGCATTAGTGCCTTAGGAATTTTGGGATTGTCACTCTATAGGAGGCATCTTAGTTTGGAGGCAAAGTGCCTGTCAAATCTAACAAAACTAGCATTTTTTGCTTCCCTAGTCATATCTACACTCCATAATTGAATTGACAGTGCTTCCCCCTCTTGTTCTTTGTTTAGAACCATTTCTTTACCAAAGTATGTAGCCCCCTTAAAATGAAACATGTGCATCAATAGGGAGTATTGACCCCAAACCTTCTCCACCTTGCCCTTAGCAATCCCCACCAATCCACTGTGAATGTCATCAGCCAGGTAAGAAGAAAAATCAAAAATTATTTCCACACCAAATGAGGAGATTTGAGTGATCATACATGAAGCTCACAGGGATAAAATCTTCTTCACCCTCTCCAAAAACTCTGCACAGGGTCCTGTATATCTCTACTGCCCTGGCATTAAAAAGTGCTTTCTTGAAAGGTTCTTTAGAGGATGATGTTATTGTTGGTAGGTTTCCAGTTCTATCAATGTGGGCCTTTAGTGCAGCTTGTCTAACTACATCCTTCTTTGACATATATTCTTTTTCTAAATCTATCAAATCAATGGGCACATGATACCTAGTGAGAGGTCCTAAACGAAAAACTTCCCTGATCTCTTCTAGACTGATGATGATTAGACTTTCACCATCTACTCTTCGCACTAACCTAGTGGCTTGATCATAACTTTTCACCATGGCCTCAAGGAGGTCATAATCCATAAACACATTGGGAACATCTAGCTTTCCTAGGTCAAATTTCCATAGATTGGCATGTGGGGCTTACAATTTCCTTTCTGCAAACTATTTCTTGAACAAATTTAAACTAGTTTGGGAGGTTTGAGCGTTCTGGACCCAATTACCCTTATCATATAATCCATCAGCTATCCTCAACCTAGGGTTTGATGAGGTCAAATTTTTAACTTGCATTGTCTCTATAGTAGACTCAGGCAGCAACTCAAGCAAGTCATCATGTACTATCCAAGTAATTTACTTGACCTAAAAATCCCTTGATTATGCTTTACAGAACTGAAACACCTACAAAAATTATGGTAGGAATACTTACTTGAATTCTTTCCTTGTTTTCCTCTGTATTCCTGCAAATTTTTCCATGAACAAACTGCATCACAGACTTGCCAAACTCTAGCACGATTTTCTTCAGTAATTGCTTCTGCTCAAGAATAGCTCAAAATCTTTGTTTGTGTAAGGTGAAATTGATAAAATCTCCTATATTATACTCTATTTTTCCTCACATGTGAAGCTTTCATATCTAATTGATACATAGTGTGGCACCACCTTCTACGTTTAAATCTACGTCGTTGATCTTTAAAAATCCTACAATCACGGGATATGGAGAAAAAGAACTTGGCATCGCACTTGACAAGTTGGCTAGTCGATCCAATGAAAATTGCCCATGTACATAGCTCATTCCTTGATGGAACTTTTGTTTGGACCCACTGGTGATTGAGGACACATGTCAATAGGTCACTACTTTGCTATACATACAAAATGAGCACCTTGCCATAGTGAAGCAGCGAGAGCCATCAATTTGATCTTGATCTTGTGGATGATATATTATTGTACTACTTAGATGGATATTGGTTGGCCCTCATTCACTACCTCACTATACGTATCATCCAAGAAAATCTTCATGGCAAGACAATAATGGAAATTGATCTGAGATTAAATCAAAGGTGGAGAAATTGCACTAGGTATCCTGGAGAGTGGTGAGTCCCATACTTGCTATGTCACATGGATTAAACAACTTGCAACTTTCCATAGTGAGGTAGTGAGGACCATTTATTCTAGTTTGATCTAACGATCAGGATCCCTTATGTGATTTTTGAATGGGGCGTGGGTTTGGGGCATTGGTGATGTAGGAAAATTTGCACAACTGGCACAAACCAAACCTTTCTTTTAATCTTAGTCACCCTTACACGTCACTTGAGGTCCCAATGGAATTTCTTTTCATGATGCCTCCTACTTTGCTAATGACGAGATGTCAAATTTTTTTGATAGTGAGGTAGCAAGCTTTGACAACTTTAATAAAACTCAACACCGTGAAATATAATGACCCATCGAATCACCATCGCTCTCACTAACTACTTCTGACAATAGTAGTTATTGCTAGTCATGCCAATTGGATAGACCATGGTTACCAAGAATTTTTGAGGCCATTGTGTCTTTGATTTCACAACACCTCGCTATTTCACTAATGATAAGATGCTTTTTTTTTTTGATAGCAAGGTAGCGAGGCATCGAAAAGACCCTCATTCTGGTGCTGACTTCTAACTATTTCCACTGGGTCTCTTTTCCTATTTTGATAGTACTTGCAAGGTGTACATGATTGAAAAGTTGGCCTGAAGACAAATCTCTGACCACCATATCTTCATTTTTCGGTCCCATTTTATAAATTTTTCGCACTCGCTACCTCGCTATACATAAAAAGTGCTCAAGTTCTTATAGCGAGGAAATGACAATGGTAGATTTATTCAGATCAAATGGTGAGGAATTCGAGAGGAAAGGTAACTTAGGAGCTCAAAAAATAAAAATAAAACAGAATATTCGCTCAAATTGATTTTTCAAATATTTTTGGGCCTGAAAATTTATTAATGGAATGAAACGTAGGGTTTTCACAAAATTTCAAATGCTAACAAAATGATGACTTAGCTAGAAACCCTACTCACCATTAATGGATACAATATGAATTTTCTATACCTAGACAAAAGAATTTTATCATAAAAAAATTCAGACCAACACTCTATATATATATAAAAGGAAAAGGGAAAAGTTAGAGTAGTTGGAAGGATTCTAAAGTTGTTTTTCTATTCTCTATGAATTATTCAATCATGTAACAAAAGAAGAATTCTAATGATAGAATGATTTTGGACTACCTATTATGTTCTTAGTTAGTTGAAGCCAACCAAGGGGGCCCACTTGGGAGGTAGAATAGATTTAGGTAGAGTAGATTCATTTCTTGCATTAGTCTTGCAGCATAGTTACTATGAAAGTTCCTACAACACTTGTGGAAAATGATCATAGTGGATGTTTGAATTGTTATCTAGTTTAGAATTCCCTTTTCTATAGTTTTTGCAATTCTCTATTAATAGTGCAAGTGTTTTCATTGTTTTGTGTCAGTAGAATAGATTTATTTCATGCATTTTACTTTCTTGTAGCATAGGTGTCAAGACTCCTAAAGGAACTTAGTGCACATACTATGCTAACACATTTCAAGTCATGCATCCCTCAGTTGATAATTTAAATGTATTTTCATAATGTAATAGATAGTTCTTAAAATGTATATAGTATCCTTGATAGAGGAATAGTGGTGTGATTATCTTGACCTATTATGGAAGCTTGCAGTACATTCCTTGCATAAAACATTAGTAGGCTTAATAATCTTAGACATATCTCTCATTGCAAATGTACTACTAACCTTCACAATATAATCAAAGTTTATATGAAAAATCTTCTATGCCTTAATTGACTATTATCAACTTTTTCTACCAAACATGTCATCTTAGTAGGATTCAATTGAAATATATTACCTATGGATATAGTGCCAATTCCAATCATCTTACCATATCTATCTTTGATAGTTGATAAACTTTGTCCACCAACTATCCAACACTCAGCAAATTATGCTTCACTCTATCAATGAAATAGACATCATCAGTGTTAGTTTTACCATCAAGAATAATGGATCCAATTCCTATAATATGATAGGCTACATTATTATCAACTATAAAAATTCCTCCATCATGATTCTTGAACTTAGAAAACTTATTCATATCAGCAAACATGTGATGTGAACAACCACTATCAAATATCCAATCAGATTTATTTTTGACTTAGGTAACTAGACCTCTTTCTTCTCTAACTTCTCTATCAAGATCATCTTTTTTGATAGCTACAGATCCTAATTCATCATCATTTTTTCTTTAACCTTTTTCATTAGATTCTTCATCCTCATTTTCATATAAATAATATCTATCTTTGTGTATTCTAGGATTAAAATTTCCTATGTACTTTTTATCTCTCTTAGGACATTTAGATGCACAATGACCAAATTGATTACAAGTCAAACATTTAAAGATTTTCTTACCATTTTTTTCTCTTCTCACCAGAAGGGTTATTCCTTCCTATATCTTCTTGTCCTCATTAGCTCTTGCTACTACTAGCAAAAACTTCATGGGTGCTTGTACTCCTTGTCAAATTAGGTCAAATGTTTAGGGCATCAAAGGTTGTTTAGACTCTTGCAAGTTCACTAGACTATCTCAAATCTACTTTTTTTGATTCCAATCTACCAAGAAAGGTTTCCTTGGTGACATCCTTAGTGCAAGACATCATGAGCTATATCATTTGTGCAATTGGCTTGAAAGTGGTGAAAAACTTTTCAAAATCTTCCATATGACTTCATCATAATCTTTGGTTCCACTATGAGGTCGAATACCTCCAACCATTTTTGATATTCTTCCAATATAAATTCTTACAAATTCATCTTCCATCATCTTAGCATCTTGATATGCACATATCCAACTTTGTAACCTCATTCTTTTAGCATGATGATCACCTTCAAAAGTACATTCTAATGCTTTTCAAATTTTATGAGATGTTTCAAGTGATTTTACCTGATTGTATTCAGTCTCTAGAAGAGATGATAATAGAGCTTCTCTTGCTCTCATGTTACACATGAACAAATCTCTTTCTTCCTCACTAAAATCTTCTAGCTTTGATTCTTCAATGATTTTCTTCTTTCCCTTTGTCAAGATCCAATATCTTGGACCCATGCACAATAGATGAGTCTTCATCTTCTCCTTCCAACTATCATAGTTGGACCCATAAAATCTAAGACTATCTTTTTTGAAAATATTCACCATCGATCTCCCAAAGCTGTTAAGCTTAACCTTTAAAGACCTGATGCTCTGATACAAATTGCTAGGATATATAATCCACTAATATAATTGGGGAGGGGTGGGGGGGGGGGGGGGGGGGGGGGCGCATGAATTAGTTATACAAATAATATCAACAATAATAACTTTAAACAATCTTAACCATATGAGTAATGTAAGCTAAAATCACAACATGATACTCATATAAAATAACACCAAATATGTTAACTAGGGAAAACCTTGATCATAGGGAAAAACCTAGTGGGGATGGTACCCACAATAAGATTTACAAATATAAATATTCCTTGTTAGAGGATTAGACCTTGTTAAGAGTCTGTTACAAAATTCAATACATATGAGTCCCTATTAGGAGACTCTAAATCCCTATTAGGAGTTGTGGAAGATAGTTGGATCCATGTCCCAAATAGCTTTGAGGGCAAGACCAATGAACCCACTATCCAAATGATCTATGTATTATTCCTTATAGAATAATAGAAGTGAATTGTACTTCCTTCCTCTATCTTTGTCCTATCAACCAAACTTATTCTCCTTCTAATCTTGTAACTAGATCATGAACTATGCATCCAATAATCCTTGGATTGCTTACATGCACTCAATCAACACTCTGCTCCTTTTCACAATTCACACTTCAACTATGATCTCAATACTTGAACACACATTAAAATCAAGGAAAACATTTTTCCTTTATATTGTATCTTCATAATAATTCCTTGAGTCAGCCTTAAGGCTTTCCTAAGTTATTAAAATAAGATATATAATTAATTACAATTATAATAGCATTGTCAGCTCATAGTCTATATAAAAATTTACACATGCAACTCTAGGTCTTGCGTAATTTTTGATATCGTCACCTAAATATCATCTATCACTAGCTAACTACACATCATGTCATTATATCTTAGCTAAAAGCTATAATGCACACATCAAAAACTACCAAATAGATGCTATATTTTTTGCACTACTTATAGTAAATCATACACAACTACTGTACATCTTCGATTCTAACTTCATCCTCTTAACCACATCATCAATACACTCTCATGAATATTTTCATAACTATGCATCACTTACCCCTTAGTTATTGTGCAATATAAGATCTCTAATTGCTATTCTTCCAATCTCTATAGAGATACTACTATGTTGACATTAATGACAAACACGGTCATGAGTGCAACATATCATTATTCTCCAATTCTTAGGATAATCCTCCAATATAGTATGATCAACCTTCATGCTAAAAATATCTATGTTAGTTAAAGCATTCATAACCTCTAAATTCACCAACAATATAAAAGAGAGAAGAGTAAATTGGGATTCTTTGCAAAGGGCCATGTTTTCCTTCTCAAGTAGAGGTATATCATGGATGACCTCAATGTTGTTAGTGTAGTTTTTTATTTTTTCCTATTTTGCTAGGTTTTTCCTACACTTTTAATAATCTCGCTTAGGTTAATAAAGCATGTCTTATTAGGTGAATGGTTGTGAGGTGTCACCTTCCTACATGTGAGCATCCATTAGCTATCTTGGGAAGATACTTTGCTATCTTTAGTCCGATAGATGGTTGCTCCTCATTGGTTGGTGTTGCCACCTCCTCTCTCTTCCTAGCCTATATAAGCATGCTACCTGGCTTGTATTTGTATCTCTTGTTTTTGCATCCTCTTAATGCTATTTTGCTTCCAGCATTTGCATTACTCTCTTGGAGACTAACTCTATGATGTTATTTTGATTTTGTATCATTTGCATTCATAGTTTAGATATTTACTCTTTGCACTAGTTTTCTGGGTTATTAATCTTTTCAGATTCTAACAAATGTCATCCTTATTATAACCATCATCATCATTAGTAGAAAGAAAAACTGCACCAATACCAAATGTGTCAAGGATCAATGCATTTGTACCATCATCTTCAAAAAAAAATTTGGTGTATGATCATCATCTTCCATGGGACCATGATCTTCAGCTTCAGTACTCACACCTCCATGTTCCTCCATATTCAAACCTCTACATTCCTTAGATATGTGGTGGTCCATATCAAATACTACCCTAGGGATATTTACCTATATAAAAATGATAATAATCAAACCCCCCTTCAATGTGATAATCAAACCTCCTTCCATGGGTCATATGTATATCAATTGTGAAAACAACTTGCTAATTGATTTTAATGAAACTCCCCTTCAATGATACCATTCTCCCTAAAATATATCTTATCTATTTTGATTGTGATTCTCCTTGTATTTAAGTTGTTACAACTCTTTCAAGGACAATAACATTTTATAGCACCTTCTTTTTGAAAGTTAAACAACAATCTAGTAGTTGTCTCCCTATTTTGATCAAATTCCCTTGTATTATCTGACATTATCCTTCTTCATAGGAATAACTTATGCTTGTACTCTTATTAAAATTGTGTTACTTGCTATATCTATCATTGATAACTATTTAACTATACACATTAACATTATAGAGAACATTTTGAAAAAATTTGGACATGGTGTACTTAATATTTATATCTGCACACATGGTTTTGAAAGAAAAAATTTGGTGTACTTAATGTGTATATCTACAAGAAAATTGGACAAGTTTTACTTAATGTTTATATCTTTACATATGATTTTTAAAGAAAAAAATTGCTGTATTTAATGATGTATATCTACAAAAAAATGGACATGTTGTACTTATTGTTTATCTAAGGAGATCCATAATAGAGCACATGACACTAGAGATCAATCTCAAAATTGACAATTTACAACACATTCATATGGAGGGAAGAAATTTCATTGGAACTGGAACCATGTACATGCATTATGATCTTAGATGCCCTCTCCCTATTAATATTATTAGAACTAGAAACAAAGGCCACCATGGTATCATCAGACTACCAAGCCGAAGCAGTGGTAGAAACAAGGTCCTAGAAGAGATCCATTACCATAGGTTTCAACTATAGCTCCAACACACATATAAGGTCAACAAGAATGGTCTTAGTTGATCTAGAAGGAGAGGTGGTCAATAGTACTTGAGACCACAAGGAAAATAGTTTGAGACATGAGGTCCATCATATACATGTGGTGTAATGAGGTATCTAGCTAAAGACTTTCCAATGAGATACAATATGAGTAGTCACCATATGGAAGCATCTAATTCTATAGTAGGTGAAATGTGGAGATCTCATAGAGCCTCTATAGTGGTTGATAATCATTGGCTTAAGAACCATGCCATGATCATAGAGGTGACATGTATGATTTCAAGTAGTGTTGTTAAGTTATTATTTTTTATTTCAGAACTGATAGCCCTTATTTTCACTATGCTAAATTTTCAAAATTCATTGAGAAAATATTTTTAAAACTATGTTAACTTGTTAGGGTTTGTGATTTATTTTTATTAGTTTCTAGAAAAAACCATAACCTAGTTATTTTTCCCTAGCCCAATGTTGAAAATATTTCCCTTGTGGAATAATGTGATATCCGAAGGTTCTATTTTCACCATTGTTAGAATTTTTTTATTAAATTCTACAATAATTTTTACCCCTACCCTAGGTTTTCTTTCAAGTGAGAGATTTTATGTCATTCAAATTATATGTTATGATCTTACAATCAAGGTTTAGTTGTCTATCTATAAGCTTAAAATCTACCTCTCCCAATGTTACGATGTAAGCATTCATGGAGGATTGTAGGGATGAAGTGTTGGATCTCCCGATATTAAGATATGTTATATGGTCATAGCATCACAAGTGTTCAAAATGATTTCTTCAATCTTAAAACTCCCCTTAAGTTGTGTAATATTAAGTGATTAATGGAAGGGTCTTAAAATCAAGGTGTGTGATTTTACAAAACCTAGGTGATCATGGGATCATAAAGGTAGAAATGGAAGCTTTTGACTATATGATAAAGTGGTGATCATAAGATTGCAAGGTCATAAAAGTGAAAATGATTGTGGAGAGTTCTGATCTTGCAAAAAATAGGAGATGAAGACATTGCAAAGGCTTTCAAGGAGATCTCTGAAGATATGAAAAGATTATGATCGCAAGATCATAAGAGAAAAATGTGAGGTGTACGATGACACGATAAGGAAGCGATTGTAAGATCAAAATGATAAAACAAGGTGGGGCTAGGCACATTTTCATAAAGTTTTGAGATACATGACAATTCATATCTTCTAATGCTATGAGAGGTAGTAGATCATAAGATCTCAAGGGAAATTTAGTAGCTTTATGAAGCTATGAAGTAGTGTTAGATCATAAGATTGTGTGGATGAGAATTGATGTTTCTAAGGCTACAATAAAGAAAGGATAATAATTGTCGTGTGGTCATTGGTCAATGATGATGTTAAAAAATTAGTTTAGTGACTATGATCAAGAGGTTGTATAGAAATAAATGTGGAGACATGATGTAATGCCAAATCAATTCTCATTACATCATAAGGGTGTGAAAGGTAACTATTGAAGTTACAGAGTGGGCTAGTTAACCATGGTCATAAGATCGTAAGGCAAGTGAAGGTGAGATAAGATGTTGAGATAAGGTTTACTATGTCTCATGAGATCATAAGAGATGTAAGGGTAAGATCTAAAGATGTGATGAATGGTTTATGATATGATTGTGAAAGGCATTTTCAAGACTTACGATAATGCAATAAAGGTTTAAATTCAAAGGTTTGTATTGATTATAGAGCCAAATTTCCCTAACTAAGATGATACAAAGAGATCTTCTTTCATAGTGTATTGTAAGATCATAAACCCTAGTTTGACATGAAAAAGTGAACTTTACTTTTTAAAGATGGAATAATGATAGAATGCCCATGACCAATAAAATTTGAGTGAAGTGCAAAAAATTTGGAGTTAGATAGTTATGTGGACACTGCTGAGGTGATAGACATCAATGAATTTAAAGCTTGAGCATGCATAGTATCAATGTGCAAAGAAGGTTTATGGAAGTATGCACAACATAAACCATTCCATAATTGAGTACTCCATTACCATTTGTAGAGAAAAGAGGTTTCAAAGTAGTTGTAGAATTTTTAGTGTGAAAAGGTTTTTGTTTTCATGGCTAGTTCCAGAGTATTCTAGTCTTCCAGTCTACTTTCAAGATGTTTAATAATGAGGTTGAAGAGATACAAGCTAAAGACATGGAATTTGTAGAAACTTCAACTTCCAAGGGAGGGAAAACTAGGCAGAAGAAACCTAATAGGTTTGTTGAAGAATGGATTAGGTTGCTCCCAAAATCCTTTAATGCCATCAATGCAAATGATCATGCTTTTAGAGACCCCTATTTATTTTTTAGAGATGTTATACACCTTAGAGTCACTCTTTATGAATTGGTTAGATATTTCTACTATAAATGAGCTGAGAAGATCCCTATTTGCAATCCCTAGAAGAAGAACTTGGCAAAACTAATATTTCTAGAAGTATTTATGGATATTGATTTGGTAAAGGCCCTAATAAAATCATACAACCCATCTAATAAATCATTCCACAAGTGGTATGGAACTATTTTATGCACATTGGACCATGCCTCTTTTATTGAAGCATTTGGATTGGACAGAGCTATGAGTGAACTAGTAGACCTAGTAGACCTGCAAGATAAATCTAAAACAAACTCCAAAGCTTACGCATGGAAGTCTATGCTATAGAATATTACTATGGACCTAAAGAAAGTGGGTGATTACCCTATAAAGGTGGAAAAGAAGATGCCTTTGGACAAATTCAAGAACTGCTTTGTGAAAATAGTGTATTGTGTGCATAAGGTAGTTGGCATAGATGGAACTAACATGGTTTATGGAGCCTGATTTATCATTGCCATAGATGTGAAAGTCTCATACCATGGTGAAGAATATGACTATGTTGAGTATATTATAGAGCTAATGAAGGATAATATTGGATTGGCACAGAGTGGAGATATGAGAAACTTCAAGTTCCATTATTACTCATTGCTGACGCACCTGATCCTATATAAGAATGTGAGGTCTATGAGCCTAGATTTCATTGACCACACATTTGATGCCAATGGACATTTAATAGTTCAACTATGGATATAGATATGGGATGGTTCCTATCACTACTCTAATTTTATTTCATTTTTCAATAATTTTAGTATAGCTATAATGAAAATGTTAGACCCAATCTATTTTAGGGCCCCTAAATTTTTGAAGAATCTTTTAAGACCAACCCTACTCCCAAAAAAAAATAGATTAGATCACAATTGGGGAGATATATTTCTTTTTCTTATTTTCTCCCTAATGAGAGTTTATGGTTGTCTACAACCAACCCATATATTGAAAAAATTCGTTCCCCCTAGACTAGCCATTGTTGAATTCATGTGGCAGTTATTCATGCTAAACATGAAGTATCTAGGACCAAAGGTGAAAAGAAGCACATTATTTTGTAGATGATTTATGGTAGGGGATTTCTCAATTGGAAAGGAATCCCTAGATTAGATTCATTCTTTCCTCCACCATTATAATCTAGCAATTGCTCATATAGGATGTATGAACCTGATAACTCCATGAGGAACACCCTCAATGAAATCAAAGTACTACCAAGTACCAAAGAGATGCCCCATGAAGGCTTCGTTCCCAATAGTATTGCAATCTCCCTTATCCATAGAGGATAAGGAAGATGGTTACCAACCATGGTAAGATTATGGCACAAATGCCAAAGGGGCCACTTGGAGAAGAAGAGAGGGTGAACATTGATAGCCTTGAACTTGATGTAACCCTAGAGATTAAAGAATATGAGCCTACTAAGGCATCATGAGTCACCAAAGGAAATAAAAGAAAGAAGGTTGTACATATCCCAGAGAAAGGAAAACAAAGAACCTTGCAGATCTTGCTTGGTAAAAGTTAGTATTTTGCTAACTCAAGATAGTTACATCCAAGATAGGGTCACTACAATAGAAATGTATTAACTGACTTGGAACTAGTAGTAGCAAGATTAGATGACAAGATCATCCAAGCCCAACAATTCATACAAGATGATGAATTCATCAAACCTACTAAATTTAAGAGCTTCTTGTATAAAATCAAATAGAGTAAATTAGTGTTAAAGATGAAACTAGGAGAGTTAGATGGAAAGAAGTAGGAGTTAATTGAGAAACTACATGTTTCTGATCTTGAAAGTGAAGTAATGACTCTTGAGGAGGAAAGGGATCTAGTTTAGAGGAGTGAGATTATATCAATGCCTAGTTGGGATTTGGAACAAGAATTTATGCTTGACCAAATTAGAAGATAAGTGTCATCTCATATGAGGCATATGGTGCTCATGGAATACAAAGAGGATCTAGGTTTAACATTGACACAAAAGCCCTAGCACTGTGGAGCATGACTCCTAAATCAAACAAGCCCAAGCTGATGGATGTGTAGAGAACAAAATAGGGAAACATGATTGTATGAACCTTACAAGGTATATTTGTTACAGATATCTCTAAAGCCTTAAAACATTAATCATTTATGAATGAGGCAAAGGTGGAGGAGATAGAGAAAAGGTTAGCCAAATCCTTCTATGACTACATTGATATAAGAAAGCTCTATGAGGATGAGCTCAAAAAGAGCTATGTTTACAAGTAGAATATAGAGGAACTTGAGGCTAAGGTTCAAGGATTTGAAATTGAAGTTGCACATCTCAGAGAGAAACTATAAATCGTAGAAGAAATGGCCATTGTAAAATAGAGTAGGGTACATGATATTAAAGCACAACCATCCAAGGTCATAATAGGGGAAAATAGATAGACACATGAGCTAGAGTTAGAGGATACAAAACCTAGAAGAATGAACATTTATTCTCCACCAATATAGTAAGGTGATGAGGTAAGGAAATTGTCCTTAGAAGTATGATAGGCCACATTGTTGAAACTCTAAAGAATATGTCTCAATAGGCCCATGCATTCTATGTTTCTTTACAAGATGCTAAGTGGGTTTGCAATGAAGTTCTTGCATGGTTGTAACCCACATTCATTCTTTCAGGGCCATATATTCAATTCTTAGTGATGCTTATTATGTTAATGGCTAAAAAGATAGACTTTCCTAAAAAGTTTATTATATAAAAGGAGAGCCTAGAGATGGTAAAACAATTAATTGGCTTCTTTACTAGAAAAATACAAATAATACAAGGAAATTGAAATTTTTATCTTAGGGAATTGAGCCCTGTATTCTACCAATTTTGGATGCTAATAACAAGTTGAGAGAATGGTAGGAGTGTTTTGATTCATTTAGTGTAGTGTTGACTTAGGAGGCTATAACAATAATTTTTGAAGATAATAGTGATATCCCATTCAAAAATTTGATTGACTCCTTATTTAGAATTGAAATAGATTTAAATAAGTTTTCACTAGAGTTAGAAGCTATAATATATGCTATGTGGATTAAAGCTACAAAGGACTTAGAAAAAGTTAAATCAACTGAGTGGCCCCCCAAAAGAGAGAATTATGTTTGGGAAGTAGTGGGAGAAATAAAAGCTCTACTAGTGGGAGGTAGTTAAAGTTTTACTTATTGAAGAAAGTAAAAGACAAAGAATTAAAGTTAAAGCTCCAGCAACAAATAGTCACTTGCTAGCTTTACAACAACTTCCTGCTATTTGTTCAAGTGTAGAGGAATGTTGTAATTATAACTTTTTGTACATGTTCTACCACCTTTCTCTTCCATTAGGGTTTTGACATGTGTCCTCCTTCCATCTACAGCTTGTTGCAATCCTTTATATGGAATTCCAAGATGTGGAGTAGAGGTTAGAAGTCTATAGAAATTTTAGCTTTTATGTCATTTATAGTCCATCCATTTTTTAAAATTATATGAATGCATCTAGTCTTGTAAACTTGAAGATATAGTGAATATGAATGATCAAGTTGTCAAGTTCTAAGTTATATTTCAAGTCTATATCAGTATTGTGTTCATTTTCAAATAAAATTAATGTAAAAGGAAGTTATGCATATCTATGTATCTAAGTTTTGTCTCCTTTCTTATATATATGTAATCTTGGGATTGAAGTGAACAATGCTCTTTGAGTTTAATGCAATTTGTATGAATTGTATGTCTCTTATCAATTTATTTTAATTCAAATAATTTTAAGAAATTGCTTTCAATAATTGATAGGGTTTTGGGTATATGAGAGGGATATGATAAGAATGAAATTTAGAGTTCACTATTGACAAATTTAATTGCAAGTCAATTAAATAGGTCTAAAGTTGTTGGTTTTGACTCTATAAAACAATGGACAAGGCATTGATCAACTAATTTCAATTGCAAGTTAATGGTTCATATCGTTGTTGAATACATATATCAATCAAAAATCAATTTTCCATTATTGTAATGAAGAACTAAAATTGTTGGTCAACCCTTATTTGTAATAGCTTTCCTTTTTGTTATAACTAGCTATTGTAACAAGAGAGTTCATTGCAAATCTAAGAAGAAATTCTGACCATTATCT
Organism: Cupressus sempervirens; assembly: GCA_028749045.1. NCBI lineage: Eukaryota > Viridiplantae > Streptophyta > Pinopsida > Cupressales > Cupressaceae > Cupressus > Cupressus sempervirens. The sequence goes on along the minus strand of CM053793.1, from coordinate 249,573,991 downwards.
TCTATAAAGGCTAGGTTTAAAAGAAGAAATATTACTGAGAAAGTGTCTAAAGAGAAAATCAAAATAACCTATCACATTCATATCCTTGAGGTGCACCCTCCTTGGCCTTGTAGAGCCTAAAGTGTAGATAGTCTAGTGTACTTTTTTGAAGTTGATTAAGAGATTAGATTAATCTTGCTAAGTATAGGACCTAGCTAGTCCTTAGGCTTTTTTTCATCTTGTGCATTCTGATATTTGGTTTAGAGCAACCTGGTAATCCAAAAAACACCAACAAAATAGAAACTCTACTAGGGAGTTGTGAAAGAGTATTTTTATATGAGCTATAATCTTTACTATTGTTTATCCATTGCCTTTTCTATAGAGTAAAGTTGTGCTACCTAGTGTTGATAGTTTCTTGGTTAGCCCTTATGTCAAAAAAATTTCATTGATATTTTTCAACCTAAAAGGTCATTTTAAATACTTTCCCTTCATCAGATGATGACTTAAGTCAAAATGCTTTGTAGCTAGTGCTATATATTTCAAAATCATCTAGCCAATGGCTAATAAGATGAATAATACCAAGGCATTTGCAAAGGCTAATCCAAAAATATCATTATATGTAGAATTACCTCCTGGAGGTAGGAAGAACCAAAATAAAAAGAAAATAGATTCTAATCCTACTTGGAAGCCTATGAATAGTGTGTCTACCCATTCACAATACCAACCTATGGTAGAAAAGGAGTCATCTTCATTGAGCTCTAAATTTGAAACTAATATACTATTGGGAGAGACATTCACCACCCCATTTAAAGAAAAGAGAGTTTAACATGATAAGAATATATCTTCTATAGGGGACATTCCTTGTAGACTAGATATGGTGAATGAAATGAATCATAGGTGGGGATATAGGGGTAATATGGACACTAAATTTAGTCCTAGAAAAGGTCCTTATTGTTGGAAATGTAGATGGAGTTACTGAGAGGGTGGGGGGGAGTGAATCAGTTACCACAAAAACAAATCCACAAATCCCTTAGATGTGAAACAAGTTACTTACTGTTGTCACTTGGTAAACATCCACAAAAATGTTGTAACTTAGTAGATTAACTTGTCACTGATCTTTTAAGCATTCATAATTATTAACATGCATGCAAAAGTAAATAACATGAACACATGAGACACCAGATTTAACATGGAAACCAAATATGGGAAAAACCACCAAGTAACTAGCTACCAATTTTCACTCTTCTGAAATTAGCCCTGTTAGGAGCCAACCCTGTTAAAGGTTACAAAAAAAATTGTTAGGTGTGACCTTGTTAGAGGATTTACTCACCTTGCTAGGAGTGGCCTTGCTAGAGGTCTTTAGAATAGTTCAACTCAACTATCCACCTTGTTAGAGGATTTGCAAAATGGCTATTAAACCAACTCTGTCAAGAGATTTTGGAATCACTACTACAATGGATAGAAAGTAACAATGAAATGACCTAAATAAGATGCAACTAAATTTTTTGATTATAGATTTCTATTATGCACCATTAGATCCTCCATGATCAAATATAGCTTTGCTACTCCTTAATGATCTCTGGTCATTCTTCAAACTTCACTCTTGCAATAATTAGTCCTCCTCCACATTCATATCACATCAAATTCACCACACTTAAAATTTGCAACTTGACCTCTCATATATACCATTCAAATTATCAAGTTGGCTCAATTACAAGTTACAATCACCTATAATCATTACCATAGTCGGCTGGAAATAATACTTAAAAAAATTAAGCATTAATTAACAAATTCCTTTACTAGCTGACCCTGCTTTATAAAAACTACTTTAGAAAAAATTTCAACCATCTCAACTTGGTTAATGCTATAAATTCTATGAAATCCTTTGGCTGCCAAGTGAACTCGGTAAGAACTGAATTTCCTTTGCTAACTGTGAGAGCTCGGTAAGAATTGTTCGTTGCCATATTTTCCTTTGATGACCGAGTAAGCTTGGTAGATACTAAATTTCCTTTGCTAACCTTGAAAGCTTGGTAACAACTATTTGGACAAGGTAAAGTCTGAGAATGCTCGGAAGATATTGTAAATATTTTTTGGTAACCTTCTGAGCTCGGTAGACTCTATCTTTTGCCTTGCTGACCAATTAAGCTTGGTAGACTCTGATTGATAATTGATATGACATTTGTGCAATATCAAAGATAACACACAATTGAACAATTGTATCCAACAATCTCCCTCTTTGGCATTGATGGAAACACATGTCATAGCAGAATGAAATTTGAAAAAAATTCTTTTCTAACAGAATGCTTCTCCCTCTTATATTTCATTCCACAAAACTCCTCAAATACAATAATCTCCCTCTTTCGTAGTAATCTCTCCCTCTTTCATACACTCCCTTTTTCTTTCAAATTTCAAAAAGATATGACAGTAAACTCTCCCTCTTTGACAACACATGCCAAAGACAACACAACTCAAAATGAATTTCAATGTACTTTAAGTACTAATTCATATGCAATGTCTTCATTACTTTGCAGCATCTACTGATAGATCTTCAATTCTATTCCTATTGATGCATCACTAAAGTTGTATTTTAGTGAGCTTCAGATAGGGGAATGATCCCTAACTTACCTCTTAGATATAAGAATGCATCCTTAGGTAAAGGCTTTGTGAATATGTCAGCAATTTGTTCCTTGGTATGGACATATTCCAATCTTATTTCCTTATCCTACACCAATTCTTTGACAAAGTGATACTTTATAGTAGTATGCTTGTTTTGGAATACATCACTGGATTCTTTGAAATGTTAATTTCACTTGTATTATTAAAAAACATAACAATAGGTTCTTTGATTTCTTCCTTCATACCTTCCAATAACTATTTGAACCAAAGAATATTAGAATAGTTTACTGCTGCTGCAACATACTCTGCTTTTGCTATGGACTGGGATGTACAATTTTTTTTTTTACTTGTCCAAGAAACCAACCTCTTTCCAAGAAAGAAAGCTCCTCCACTTGTACTTTTTCTATCATCAATGTTTCCTGCCCAATTTGTATCAGTAAACACTTTTAATTCCAAATTTTCTCCAAGTTTATACCATAATCCATAATCTTTAGTGCCTTTCAAATATCTCATGATCCTTTTGATTGCCATTAGATGATTTTCTCTTGGTTTTGCTGAAAATATTGCTAAAATGCCAATGGCAAGGACAATATCAGGTTTTGTATGCACTACATACTATAACTTTCCAATCATAGATCTATGCAATGTCTGATTCACTTCCTTTGATTCATCCTCCTTGGTAAGTTTCAATCTAGTACACATAGGAGTCCCAACTAGTTTGCAGTCTTCCATACCAAACTTTTTCAGTACCTCCTTGATGTATTTTGATTGAGGGATGTAAATACCATTCTTATTCTACTAAATTTGAAGACCAACAAAGAATTTGATCTCACCAAAAATTGACATTTCAAATTCTTTGTTCATTTGCTCTAAGAATTCTTTACACTGATCATCATTTCCTATAAAAAAGTATCATACACAAATATTTCTGCCAAAACAATCTTATTATCTGGTCCTTCCTTGATATACAAGCTACTTTTATCATTAGTTCTTTGAAAACCAATCTAAATAAGATAGTTATGCAATCTCTCATACCATGATCTAGGGGCTTGTTTCAGAACATACAAAGCTTTATGTAATTTGTAGAGCATGTCTTTCTTGTTCAGATCAACAAAACCTTTAGGTTGTTCAATGTAAACCTCTTTATCTAATATACCATAGAGAAATTCTGACTTGACATCCATCTAATAAACTTTGAATCCTTTGTATGAAACATATGCAAGTAAGGGTCTGACACCTTCCAATCTTGCAATAGGAGCAAAAGTTTCTCCATAGTCTATTCCTTCTTCTTGAGAGTATCCTTTGCATACCAATCTAGCTTTGTTTCTTAATACCTTATCATCTTCACTTAACTTGTTTTTGAATACCCACTTAGTTCCAATCACATTTTTGTCTTTAGGCCTAGGTACAAGAGTTCATGTTTTGTTTTTCTCTATTTGCTCTATCTCTTCAGTCATAGCCTCAATCCAAATTTCATTATCTAATGCATCTTTGACACTTCTAAGTTCAAAATCAGCAAGTAAACAAGTACCTTTCAACTTACTTCTTGTCATAGTTCCTTCAAATTTATCTCCAATGATCTGTTCTGGTGCATAATGCTTCCTAACATATTTGCCTAGATAAGGCTCCTTGCCTTTTGAATGACTTGCATTGTTATCTTCTTGTGGTTCAACTTTTGGTTTTGGTTGCTCAGGCTTGGTAGCTATTGATTCAGTAGCTTTTATTTGTAAATTGAGTCCTTGCAACTCGGTAGGCACTAGCTCAATTTGAACTTCCTATGACTCAGTTACTAAAGACTCTGGAGTAGAAGAATTTTGATTCACAGCTGTACTTGGCACTATATCAAGTTCAATGAAAACAAATCTTCTATAGTCTTTTGGTTCCATTTTTCTTTCTTCTTCAGTTCTTTCTAGAAACTCATCGACTTTCACATGTGCACTTTCTATGATTTTGTGAGTAGAAAACTTCAAACATCTATATGCTTTACTCTTGCAAGAATATCCCAAAAATATTCCTTCATCACCCTTCACATCAAATTTCCCTTCTCTAGATTCTTTCAAAATGTAACATTTTCTTCCAAATACTTTTAGGTAACTTACATTGGGTTTGTAGCCATACCATAACTCATAGGGGGTTTTGAATGAGTCCTTCTTCAGTTGTAGTTAGTTCAAGGTATGAGCTACAATGTTAATAGCTTCCTTCCAGTATTTGATAGAAATGCTCTTTTCAATCATTAAGGTTCTTGCACAGTCCATGATAGATCTATTCCTTTTTTCAGCTATTCCATTTTGCTCAAGAGTTCTAGGTGTTGAAACTTGTCTTTTGATTCCCCTTTCAATGCAAAAGTTATTGAACTCATGTGAAATGAATTCACCATCTCTGTTTGACCTCAAGCATTTTAGTCTTTTTCCTGTTTCCTTCTCTACTCTATCCAAATACCATTTGAACTTCTCAAATGCTTCTGATTTCTCTCTTAGGTACATGATAGTCATCATTCTTGAGTAATCATCAACAAAAAGAATGAAGAATTTTTCACCAATATAACTTTCAATTCCAATAGGTCCACACAAGTTCGTATGCACAATTTCTAAAACCTTTTTAGACTAATAGTTCTTACTTTTAAAACTAGTCTTTCCTATCTTGCCAATTTGACAATTCTTGCATACACCAACCTCAAGTTTCTTTTTGTTAGGAATACCTCTTACTTTTCTAAATTTACTTATTTTCACCAAGTTATCAAAGTTCACATGACACAACCTCCTATGCCATAACCAACTTTCTTCTACTTGAGCAATAAAGAATAAACATTCACCAAGTTCAAGATAAAACAAGTTACCTTTTGTTTGAGTGCTTAATCCAATCAGCTTTCCTTTTCCATCCAGCAGTCTTGCTTTTCCATACATGAATTCCACTTTGAATCTATTATTGAGTAGTTGTGCCACACTCAACAGATTGTGTTTAAGTCCTTCTACCCAATATGCATTATCACATACAAGTTCTTTGGTTAGTGATATTCTTCCTTTCCCTTTTATGCAACAAGGTTCATTATTACCAAACCTCACACTGCCACCGTCATAGTCTTCAAATTGTTCAAACTTAGTTTTATCACAAGTCATGTGATGAGAACAACCACTATTTATAATCCATGTATCATTTTTGCTCACATTGGAAATAAGTTCCATTTCCTCATCATTATTAGACTCATCCTTTACAACAATGTAAACAATTTCATCTTCTTCATCATCATTAGAATTATTAGAATTCTTAGCCATGAAACATGTTTTTTTACCCTTTTCCTTGAATGATTTGAAGTCTTTCTTGCCATTGTACTTGTGACCTTTCTTCTCATCCTTGTTCTGCTTATTTGGGTATCTAGCTACAATATGTCCAATTTCTTCATAAGAAAAATAGATTAGAGGAACCTTACCTTTATATTTCCCTTTACCTCTTGAATATTTCCTTGCTAGCAGAGCTTCAACTACCTCAAGATCATTGTCTAAACTTTGTTTTGATTCTTCTTCACTATCTGATTGAGAATCCTTTATCTTCTTATCTTTCTCCTTGAGTGAAAGCTTGTCTTCAAATGTTGATTCAATGTTCTTAGAAGCTAGAACATAATTATCATAGTTATCTAGTTTGAATGTAGTCAATCTTCCAACTATGGCCTCTAAATTTATCTTATGATTTTCTTCACATCTTCTTTCTTGAATTGCAGAAACTCTGATTGCATAAATGGGAAGTAGTGTTCTAAGAACTTTACTTGTAACTATTTCATCTTTAATATCTCCTCTAGAAGCTTTGATTGCACTAACACTTGCTTTGACTCTTTCAACATATTTTGCAATGTTTTCATCCTCTTTCACCCTCATCAGATCAAATTGACCTCTTAAACTTTCTGCTTTGTCTCTTCTTACATTATCATCACCTCCATAGATTTCCTTTAGCTTGTTCCACATTTCAAAAGTAGTTTTACAATCCTTGATATCATCAAATTCTTCATAACTTAGGGAAGATGCAATATCTATCATCATGTTGTTATGAGTCTTCTTTTCAGCAATATCATTGATAGATAATGTGCCAGTAGGTTCTACATATGCTTCATCCAGATATTTCAGTCATGTATCTCCAATGGAAGATAGATGAAGTCTCATCAATCCCTGCCATGCTGAGAAGTTGTCCCCATTGAGTCTTGGAATTTCCCTCTTGTAAGACATGCTGATCTTTAGCTTAGATCCTTGAAATCTTTTCCTACAAGAACCAAAAGCTTTGATACCAATTGTTGGAAATGTAGATGGAGCAACTGAGAGGGGTGGGGGGGTGAATCAATTACCACAAAAATAATTCCACAAATCCCTTAGATGTCAAACAAGTTACTTGCTGCTGTCACTCAGTAAACATTCACAAAAATGCTATAACTCAATAGATTAATATGTCACTGATATTTTAAGCATTCATAATTATTAACATGCATGCAAAAGTAAATAACATGAAAACATGAGACACTAGATTTAATGTGGAAACCCAACATGGGAAAAACCACCAAGTAACTAGCTACCAACTTTCACTCTTATGAAGTGAGCCCTGTTAGGAGCCAAACCTATTAAAGGTTACAATACAACTATGTTAGGTGTGACCTTGTTAGAGGATTTAATCACCCTGCTAAGAGTGGCCTTGCTAGAGGTCTTTAGAACAATTCAACTGAACTATCCACCTTGTTAGAAGATTTACAAAATGGCTGTTAAACCAACTCTATCAAGAGATTTTGGAATCACTACTATGATGGATAGAAAGTAACAATGAAATGACCTAAATAAGATGCAACTAAATTTGTTGATTACAGATTTCTATTCTACACCATTAGATCCCCCTTGATCAAATATAGCTTTGCTACTCCTTAATGATCTCTGGTCATTCTTCAAACTTTATTCTCATAATAATTAGTCCTCCTCCACATTCATATCACATCAAATTCACCACACTTGAAATTTTCAACTTGACCTCTCATATATACCATTCAAATTATCAAGTTGGCCTAATTACAAGTTATAATCACCTATAATCATTACCATAGTCGGCTGAAAATAATACTTAAAAAATTAAGCATTAATTAACAAATTCCTTTACTGGCTAACCCTGCTCGGTAAACACTACTTCATAAAAAATTTCTTGAGTTAACCATCTCAACTCAGTTAACACTGTAAATTCTGTGAAATCCTTTGGCTGCCAAGTGAACTCAGTAAGAACTGAATTTCCTTTGCTGACCATGAGAGCTCAATAAGAACTGTTCTCCTCCATATTTTCCTTTGATGAATGAGTAAGCTTGGTAGATAATAAATTTCCTTTACTATTCTTGAAAGCTTGGTAACAACTATTTGCATAAGGTAAAGTCTGAGAATGCTCGGTAGATGTTGTAAATATTTTTTACTAACCTTTTGAGCTTGGTAGACTTTATCTTTTGCCTTGCTAACCAACTGAGCTCAGTAGAATCTGATTGATAATTGATATGATATTTGTTCAATATCAAAGAAAACACACAATTGAACAATTGTATCCAACACTTATGAGGAACAAAATCAGATAGATCTAGATGACCAATAGATTTAGAAGCCACTTTTGTAGATCCTGAAGATTTATTTTTAGAACTGGAAGTTCTTAGGAAAAGGGTTGCAGAAGAAGAGGCCAAATGAATAATTTTGGAGAGAGAAAAGGAACAAATTACGTCAAATAAATTCATTGAGAGAGACAAATTGCTTAGGAGGATGGCATCCTTGCAAGTGAAAAATAGAAGATTAGAAGAGAAATCTTCTAAGCTACACTTAGATTTTTTTGGAGATGATGTTTTAAAATCCAAAGTCCAAGAGAAAGAAAACATTCTTAAAGAGAAGGAGGGAACTATTATCTAACAAGTCTAGCCCTATAGGCCTATTGAACCTAAGGTTGTAGACTTGATTGTATAACATTTTGATAAGGGGAAGCAAAAGGTGGTAGGGGTAAAAATAAATGAGCCCCAAGTTATACCTAGTAAATCTATAAAGATTGTCATGTCTAAGCTTGACTTGATTTAGAAAAGGCTAGAAAGGAAAGAGAAGACTTAGCTAAAGAGCTAGAAGGTTGAGAATGAAGCCCAAGTTGCTGAAACTAGAAAATAAATTTAGTTTATCAAGACTAACTCTATCTTAGTATCTAGCCAAATTGAACCTCACAAGTTGTCCCATATATTCCTACTCATGGACCTCTATTAACTAGTCAACACATATCACGAACAACCCCTATCTCATCCCTACTATAGGTAATCAGATACCTATGACTCAACCAATCCAACAACCTCAGATTCCTATCCAAAACTAGGTTGTTGGAGAAAGTACTTAAAATTCTTTGAGATTTCAGAGAAGACCCATTTATATGGAGAAATATAAGAAAATACCTTTTCTATACATTCGCAAGTTTCCACATCCTATCTTTAATGGTTTGAGGAACAATGCTACCAAGCTTTCATGTAATAAATTTGTGATTGGTGAAGAGAACCTAAGAAAGTTTGTGGACATGCTTAATGAATATTAGGTAGAGCATGAGGATGTATTCATGAAGTTATTTGTACACTCATTGAATGAATATGCTAGGGACTAGTGTAAAAGATTTCTAGATGGTAGAAAAACTTTTCAAATAGCAATATGGTGACAACACCAATGCTAGTTTCATATTGAATGAGTTTAACAATATAAAGAAGATCCCAAATGAGTCTACATTTGATTTTAATGTGAGATTTCAAAAAGGGATGTATAAGTTTTTCCAGGTAATGAGACTTGGTGAAGATGTATGCCTCACAACTTACTTTAATGTATTTGATAGTAAGATGGAATATACTTTAAGGGATAAAGATCCTAGAACACAAAGAGAGGCTTATAAGATGGCTATAAACATTGAGAATACCAGAAAAGCCTTTGGTAAATTAGGAAGAAGGGATGACCCAAAATTGTTTAATCCTAGAAACAAGAAAGAGGGTGAAAAGCCTGGTACAAGTAAGAAGCCTGAAGAGGATACAATGGGTCAAATTTTGAATCTTCTTAAGAATTTGAGTCCATTAGCAAACCAAGCTAATAAGAAAAATATTGGTGATAAAACTTAGTTCAATACCCCTTACAATAGGAAGCCTAGAATGTGAAAACTATCCTTATACCACTCAATGGAAGGATGAAAAATCAATCTCCAATCCCTCTCAAGGAAATAAAAATAAAGGTACACTAGATCATTTACACAAATAAATTCTATAAATATGATAGATGATGTACCTTGGTGTATTGTATGCCAATCCCCTCATTCCCCTAACTATTGTGCATTGGCCTAGTCTTTCTCTCCAAATCAACAAGCACAAAATTAGGATAGAGAGGACGAAGAGAATCATGAGGATATAGCTTGTAATATGGTAAACCTATGTGATGATGGTGTGGAATTTGATCAAGAAGAATTTGAATATGATGTTGTAGACTAGAGAAATGCCTATCAATTACACCATCAGTAGGCATTTTTAGATGATTAAGACCATGATGAAGACAAGGTATGCAGTACATTGTCAAGTATGGATCACACAAACTTGAGGAAACTATCCAAAGAAGAGATTGACAAGATCACTATTGAAATGATAGCTCAAGTTCATAACACCTACAATCTAAGAAATAGAATTACCAACAATGTTGTTGGTAAGCCATTTGGTATCTTCATTAAGGATACTCTTCATTAAGTAAATGATGAGAATAAGAAAGAAGATCCAGTGATCATAAAAATCAAGGACAGTAAAACCAAGAAATGTGAACCAAAAAGGAAAGTGCAACTTTAAGGAGTTGAAATAGTCAAAGCTAATGTACAAGAAAAGAAGTCCTAATGTCATCAAGAAAGTGAAGGAACCTGCTACTCATGAGAAAACAATCAAAGGTAATTTTCCCAAAATTTCTATGTAAGACCCTATTAATATGACTTATATGTTGTCTTAGATTACTATCAAGGTTCCCTTATCTGAAATGATTAAAATAAAAGAAGAAAAGAATAAGGCTTTGTTTTGGTTGGGTGGGATAGGAAGTAGTAGTGTTGTTGAAAAAAAATCATCAATAATGCAACATATACCACTTGTAATGAAGGATAAATAGGACAAATGATTTGTGTCTCAAATATGCCAAATATATTTAGACAATTCATCTGTAGCCTACCTAAAAGACATTGGTTTTATTTCTCCATCTAATCATAAATGATAGAACTATAAAAAATTATATGATTGACTTAGGGGCACCAAACACTAGTATGCCTTTCAAAGTTATGGAAGCCCTTAGCTTAGTAGTAGATACCAAGTAGGGTAGGTGTAGAGAAATGGATGCAAGAAAAGCTCCTATCGTAGGTACAATTAATATCTTACCTTTTAAACTAGTTGCTTACCCTGATGTTGAAAAGACTATAATGGTCCTTGTAGTTGATATTCCTCCTCATTATAGGATGCTATTCTATAAAATAGAGTCCTACAATGGGAGGTGGCCTATAGTGTGACTTGTCATAGGCTACTTTTCGTATAGGAGAAAATTCTATCAAAATTGATAGAGAACCAAGGGTCACTTATATATTTGTAGATATTATTTATAAGGATGCTACTTGTTTCCTAGATATTGAGGTCAATGCATTTAGAGTCAAACTTAACATTTAAGAAGTTGAGAGACAACCCCCACTGATTGTACAAGAGGCAACCCATTTTCTAGGTTGATAGAACTTATGGACTATGTGTTAGAAACAATAGTAGACCAAGATAACTAGGGGGGGGGAATTAGTTATCCAAAAATTATAAAATTTATTATCCTTAAATAATCTTATCCATTCAAGAAAAGTAAACAAAAACCATAACAAGATGCACATAGATAATTACACCAATATGTTAATTAGGGAAACCCTTGAGCAAAGGGAAAACCCTAGTGGGAATGATGCCCACAAGATGATGTACTAATATAAATATTCCTTGTTAGAGGATGGACCCTCTTGGGATTCTATTAAAACATTTAGTGCATAGAGTCCCTACTAGGAGACTTTGATTCCTTGTTAGGAGTTGTGCCAACCCTACTAGGAGTTGTAGTATAATATATAAAAGAAGACCCCACTGCCCAAACATGAAATCTAAATTACAAGAAGAGCTCACTACCCAAACAAGTAATCTTCTATTAAGTTCCTATTTCTCTTGTTTTTTGAACTGAACCAACCATTTCCAGACCTTGTAGACTAGGTCACCAACCTTGGATCCAAATACCAAATCTTGGAACACACAATAAAACCTTGACAATGAAGTTTCCATCACTTTTGCTCAACTTTGCATTCCATTCTTGTGTTACTTACAATCACTATTGGTAATATGTCCAATCAATCAGATAAGGTAAGTTATGGTTGGCATTTATGGCAACATATTTATTTTGTAGCTTAGTCATGTTCACTTGTGAAGGAAAAATTGTCTAAGTATTAAACAGTGTTATAGCAACATGACAGTTTTGATGATAAAAAAAATTCCCTTGGAATATTCTCTTGTGTAGTTGACCAAAAATGCATGGTGTAATAATGGTGACATATACCAATGTGCATGTATATACGGTAAATCGAGTTTGAGTTATGAAGGAATTAGTGATGTAGTAATGACATAGTGCAAAACATAGGATATTAGCAGAATGTGTTTAACAATTTGATTTATTTTTTTAAGTTAGAATTTCTTGTTGAGCCAACTCTAATGATGTTATATGAGTCAAATAAGAAAGAATTTACTAAAAAAAAATTTATAAGTAAATAACTTTATTTGTGAAGTTAATGTGTGGAAATGAAAAGTGGATGGTGATTCAGTGATTAGTAATTGCGAAGTTGTTATGATCTTGTAAAATGCGAGTGACAAGTGAATGCGATAATTTTCTATATGATGTGAAGATATGTTGTAGATTAATATGTGCACAATCACTCTTGTGTGAAGAATCATTAGTTAGAATATTTTTGAAGTACAACAAATAACTCAGTATTGTATGTATACTTATTTCTTGAAGAACTTATTGTATAGTTGCATGTTAGGGCAGTGGGCTCTTCTTGCACACATTTTTATATGATCCACCAACTCCTAACAGGGTTGAAGCAACTCCTAATAGGTTTGAGGCTTCTAACAAGGCCTAGTCTCCTAATAGGGACTCAAGACACTATACATGCTTCATAGACACCTAACAAGGTCAATATCCTTAACCAGATTCTTTATATAGTGAATCGTATAGTGGGCTTCATCCCCACTAGGGTTTTCTCTTGGCCAAAGTTTCCTAGTTAATAAAATATGGTGTTATGATCTCTCTTTATGCATGGTTGTTCATACTATTTAGAATTGTTGGTTTATTTTCTTATGCACATGAAAAAGTAATTAATAATATTTAGTTGTGGGAAAAAATATTGAAAATATTGATTCCCCCCCCCTACCCCCTCTTAGTATTATCTATTTCTAACAATTGGTATCAAAGCCTAGTTATTTAGAAGAGGCTTAACAACTTGAATAAGATCCCTATGGATATGGAACAACTGAAGAAAAATCTTGAAGAAGCACTTTAACAAATTGATCTTCTTATTGATGAAAGAGATGGCCTCAAAGACAAATACAAGGATGAAAAAGCCTACATTGGTGAATTGAAGGAAAAAATTGATGACCTAAAATAGAAAGGACCTATTAATTAGACCAGTAATGATGAAATTGAAGATCTAAAGAAAGAAAATGAGATCCTTAAACATGAGTTAAAGATAGTTGAACTTAAGATGAGTCTTAAGAAAAATAGAGGAAAGATTGACTCTGAAGTGAAAGCTGAAAATGCAGATCTAATATCCTAGTTAAGCAAGGTAACATCTAAATTGGAATCTATTAAGTCAGAATATGCAGAATTAGAAAAATACAACACCATTGTGAAAGATGAGTTGGTACAAACCAAGCAGCAACTTGAAAAATTGTATACCAATAGTGATAAGATTGAAGAACAAACATGTGCACAAAGACCCAGTTATGATAAGACTAGACTTGGATTCTTTCTTGGACAATCTACCAAGAAATTTGTTGAGAGAAAAGAACCTGATTCTCCTAAAAGCAATAAGGGTCTAAGAAAGACAAACAATACACCCAAGGACAAAGAGATTCTCACTTATTCTAAGAAAAATAAAGAATTTGATCAAGATATGGACAAGAAAAGAAAGGAATCTTTTGCCTGGTGTGATGAACCTGAAGACACTAAAGCTAATTGTGAAGGTAAGTCTTTCAAACCTATTTTGAAATTTTATTGTCATAATTTTCATGGATATGTTCATTATGTAGTAGATTGTAAGAAACCTAAAATTGATATTGATAATGCAAATAGTAGGATGCACAGGAACACTAACCATGCAAGAAATAAATGAAGATCTCATAGTAATGAAAGTGGAGAAAGAAGACAAATTGTTTTCTACAGATGCAACAATCTTGGACACATTGGAAGGAATTACAAAACACTTGATGACAAGTTGAATTTACAAAAAGGAGATGTACTTGTATGTTAGTTATGTAATAACTTTAGACACACAATGAGGTTTTTTAGAATGGATAGAAGAGACCTAAATAGGAATTAGAATTATAGAAGAAACAATAGAAGAAATGAAGTAAAATGGCAGACAAATAAATTAAAGGAATCATTTGTAGAGGCAAAAGAACTAGAAAGTTCTCATACAGTTCTAAAAGATGTACCTAACAAGACAATGAAGTCACTTATTGTTTGTGACTCTTCTCACTAGAATTAAGCATTCTCAATGGAATAGAGTATTAGTTGTTGATAACTAATGCTAGAGGAAGTATCAAAGGTTGCACAGTTGAAAATATGTAGTAGACATTGTGAGAAATCTATAGTGAAGTGTGCATTACCTGATAAGGTTAGGATGAGGATATTTAAGAAGATTAAACTCTCTATTGCACAAAGACAATATATTGAACTAGTGGAAGATATGCATTAATTGTGCAGCACAAATTGTAAAAGATTTAAAGGACACAAACTAACTTGCATACATCATTTTCTTGTGTAAAGTTTGTGTGCAATATTGAAGCAAGATTTGGAGAATTTAAGAAGCCTGCAATCATGCAAAGTCGGTAGAAACCCTAGGATGCAAAATTAAGGTATTTTTTGAATTATTGAGCATAATATTTCAAGAATGGAAAAACAAGAAGTTTATAATGTAAGCAATAGGCCTAGGTACAATTTCAAGAAACACCCATTTGTTTCTTTACTCAATGAACCCATTAGAGAATTTTTGTGAGTTCCAAAAAATGTTCTTCACATAGAAGATATCAAAGGATACATTCACTATAAGATTGAAAGCATAGGTGACTCAGAGATTCATAAGGATTTGGAGAAGATGTGCAACAATGATTTTTCATTGAAACCTGAACATAAATTTCTAGAATGTCTTAACCTAGTTAAGCATATGTTCTACATGGATTTTGACAATAAAAAATGGACAAGGATTATTCTTAGCTAAGTAAATGATGATTTTCTATGGCTGGGAGATTCTATCATTTGTATTGACAATTGCCTAATTCACAAGGTCATAGATTTGAACAATCAAGGCAATAATCTAGTAAACATTAAGAATGTGTGCAAACTTGTTGAGGAAGATCTCAACACATATTTCGATGGGAGAAACATGAAAGTCAACTCAATTCAAGTTGATGGAGTGAGATTCATTTGCAAGATTTTGGGATATAAGTATAATCATCGATCTTGGATAGATTCCATCCCTGCAAGATTTCTTCATGCAACTTACTTGGTAGTAAGAGGTGAAGAAGTTAACATGTGCGATATTATTAGAACATAATTGTTGGATAACATATCAAGAATCAAGAAATCAAGGAGTGTAGTTTTCAGAATTGAATCCTTATTAACACACATATTTTTCTATGATACTAAGAAGTTTCCTGGTATCACAGTTTGGAATGAAAATGAGTGCACAATGTAGCAAATCACTCAAGCTTTTAGGTCAAGGCTTGAAGCAGTCAAGAATAGTGACATTGATAGAATAATGAAGTCTTTTCAAATAGAAATGAAGAAAAGGTATAGGATACCTCCAGTGCTAGTAGAAAAGTATAAGGATGAATTATGTTTTATGGTTGAGATAGATTTCACATGTATGGAGGCATTAGTTCCTTGGGTGAAATTCATTGAACCTATGGGATGTGAGATGAGCGAGGATTTGATTGAAGGGTATGCATAGATAATCCTTCATTCTAAAGTTGATTCTAATTGTCCTAGATAGGGAATATATACTGAGAAAATGAGAGAAGTTAAAAATAGTCGAGTAATGAATGACTCCAAGAAAAAGGTGGAGAAAGTTATTGATTATATTTTGTGTTGGCATTACGTTATTATTTCCATTAGTTACAACACTTATCTATATTAGTATAGCTATCGAGCTTAGCACTCAGTTTCCTACACTCACCGAGCTTTACATTTTACATTGAGCATCTATAGTGTATATCGAGCATTCAGTGGTTACCTTATAGGTTCATCAGTTAGTAGTTCATACCGAGCTTTGTAGTTCACACCAAGCATTCTAGTATTTATCGAGTAATGTAAGTGCAGTGTTTACTGAGTGATGGAAGCGTAGTGTTGATCGAGTAATGAAAGTGCAGAGTTTACCGAGTGATGAAAGTGCAGTGTTTACTGAGTGATGGAAGCACAATGTTTATCGAGTAATGAAAGTGTAGTGTTTACCAAGTGAAAGCAAGGTAAACAAAGGATTCAATTTTTACTGAGTGATACTATATCTACCAAGTCTCCAATGGTTACCAAGTTCAAAACTATGTCAAGTGATTAGTATGGACCAAGCCATCACTTCTACCGAGTGCATGATGATGTTGAGTAATGCAATGGATGTCAAGTATCAAAAGGTGACCAAGTCAGTTTAGTGAACCCGAGTTATTTACTATTTCGCTGACTCAGTAATATTTTGTTCACTTGTGTTTTGGCCGACCTTGCAATTGTAATTATTAGACTGGTATATATGTAATGTATTATATCATTTACAATAAATGGATAAGAGTACTAAGAGATCCATGTAATGTTTTGAAGTGAAAATGTGAATCAGAAAAAGAGCAGAATATTCAGCAAGGTCTATAAGGAGTATTAAAGATTCATCAGTCACAAGAGGTGATATATACTTCAAGGATCTAATCAGAAAATCAAGTTTTAACATATCATATCTTGAATATTTCCAACAATTGGTATCAGAGCTATTTGGTTCTCAGGACAAAGCTTGATAGCTTGAGCAAAGATCAAGGACAATGGAGATATTCAGAATTGGCAAAGCTATTGAAAATGAATAACTAGATCTGGAAATGGCCATGGCTCAACTCAAAGAAGCAAAATAGCATCTTTCTCAATCCTTGAAGAGAAGGAAGGAACTTGTAAGACAAATGAATGACCATCAGTATGTTGAAGAAAAGATTGAAGACCTTTTACCATCAAGCAGTTTAGATGAAGCTAATGAGGCAATTAAGGAACTCCTAGCAAAGAATGGTTCTCTATAGGAAGAAGTAAGAAAGCTTAAAAGAGAACAAGAAATCCAATCAATCAGGCTATGTGAAGTTTTTGAATAGAGAAACAAGGAAAATGAAGACTTAGAGGCAAGAAATAATCAATTCCTTTAGCACGGAGATCTTGTGGATCAACTATCTAATGAAAATGAAGAAATTATGAATTTGAGATCTGAAAATGAAAGGTTGAGGAATGATTTAATCACTGAAAGACAAATCAATGAAAGCTTTAAAAAGTGACTTGAGATTTGAATGAAAAATAAATGAAAATTTGGAGAATGATAAAATCTCAAGTAGACATGACTCAATTAAATCAACAAAGTGAGCAGAATCTTTATAGACAAAAAGGTAAAGCTAGACCTAGTTATAAGGAAGAAGGTGAAACCTCCAAACAAGGTGCCCAAAGGAATCAAAGACCTAATTGCAATCACTGTGGTAAGTTAGGTCATACATCAAACAAATGTTGGACTAATAAAAAAGCTAAATTCAATGGTAAATGCTACAATTGTATTCAGTATGGTCACAAAGCCAATGAATGCAAGGAGAAACCAAAATTTGAAGGCAATTGTCACAAATGTAAGAAGCATGGTCACAAGGCATTCCAATGTAGATCCAAATCATTCAATCCAGCTGAACAACTTGTTAAAGAAATATTTGGATGGGACTACAATACCTGGTGCAGATGTCATTATTGTTGAGAATATGGACATATTGGTGTAAACTATGCAAGACATCACCTAAGGAAGAAGGACACTATTGTAAGGTGTGATACATGCACTAAACTTGGTCATATAGCTAAAAACTACATGAACATAGGAAGAGTCAAAGATGAAAAGAAAACTAAACCTGATAACATTCGAAAGTAGATGAGGCAACAATGGATTCCAAAATCTATTGAGCAAGATAGTTCAAATGATGGCAATGTCACTCAAGAAGTGAGTGACTCCATCAATTCCAATTAGATCCATAAATAAGGATATGGAACTGAATCTTCTAGTAATATCTCAAGCAATTCAAAAATAAAAGAAATAAAAAATGATCAAATCTGTATTCTAGATACACAAAGATCAAAGAAAGCGTATCTTTTGCCGAGTTGCATCTACCGAGGAAAGTCAGTTAAAGACCTTATCGAGCTAGGTCAAGAGTAACTAAAAGTTTTGTTCAATCACCGAGTTGCAAGTTTCTATCGAGCAAGTGAATGAAAACTTGTCAAGCACTATGTCATCTTAGCTACCTTTGTATGAAGCATTAATGACAAAATTTTCATCAATAGGGCAGAATTTGATTTCATTCTTCATCGTGATTTTAGAGCTAAGAAATTTTTAGGTGCAATTCAAGCAATTTCGAGTGATTCCAAGAAATTTTCTGCGAAAGATTTGTTCGAAAAAATTTCTATCTTTTACTAAGCATCAATGGCATCTAGGAGCAACAGTGGCACCAAGACAAAGAAGGGTTCAAAAATGCTGGTAAAGGGTACAAAATGGAAAGTGCCCAACTTCAAAATTGTTTTGGCCATTGTAGAATCACTTGACCCTAATGGTGGTCAATCTCAAATTCTACCAAAGGTACTCCTTATAAATGATATTTGTACACATTTTAAATGTGTATTGAAAACCTAGAGATGGACAATGCCCTAGGAGAAATGAGTTGATGTAACACCCCAACCTTGCTTCCAAACCCTAAGCTCTCTCTCAGGGCTACCTTAGGTCATTCACTAGACCCACTAGGGCTTCTTCACACCCTATAATTACTAGGACCTTGCTCAAGAGATCCTAATCTTTCAGTTGGGGGTACACCAACAAAGTAACATCAAATTTCTTACTAGCCGGCTCCAGTCCACTATTAACCCTCAAGTCCATCTATAGCTCCAAGGGTACCAGTTCTTCATCTAGGTTTTTTTTTAGACTCCTTCTAACATCCATGACCCTAAACATTGCTGATTTCATAGGCGCATTCAATCTACTAGGGAAGATACACCAAATTGCTCCAAAAAGGCTACTAGGAATTAGCCCTCCTAAATAGATGGAAACAAGATTTCTTGAAAAAATTCTTAACAACCCTACAAAAAAATTATATTTTTGGATACCCTTTTTAGAGTACTTCAAGATTCTGTAATTTTCTAGCCTCCAAACTTTTTGTACAATGAAAGTACAGTTTTAGGCCAAAAATGAGGATTTCAAGTGCTTTATCGCTGTTGTGATGGAAAACCACCTTAGACACCTTTCCAAGACCTCTCCTTTGGACTGGAGCAAGGTTAGACCTTCTCATTACTCGCTGTGCAGCCAGATTAAGGTATTTGTACACTCAATCCTCTCCATAACTCATTTTCCAACTGTGATTCCTAGCCAAGTTGCATTTGGCTTGCCTAGGGCATCGCCTTAAAAATGCTTGCTGATGCTTTCAAGGGCCCTCCTTATTGATACATAATGTACATGGATCCTAGTTCCAAATCCCAAAATACCAGAGGTTTCCAATGGTGGGAAGTGGCCCTAAGATCCCATTTTCTAAGTGCAGCCCTGTTCAGATCAGCAACTTGCCAAGAACAAAAAGATTTTTCTACACTAATGCAAACGAATTAAAATGATCAAACCAACACTACAAAAATATTAAAAACAATATTTCAGAACTTTTCCAACACAAAAATCAGGCCATTCAATCCTCCTCTATTAAAAATGCCTTCAAATGCATAAAACCGGCAACAAAATACTTGCTCAATTCGTACAAAATGCAAAACCAACTTGTCCAACCCCCTAAAAATGGATGTCCTCACATTTTTAAAGGCTCCTCCATCAGTTCCATAACTTTTCTAAATAGTTAGGACGTTCTAAACACACAAATTCCAAAAAGTTGCTTTTTGCAAGAAAATGTTGTCATGACAACATGACAACATTTCAACAACTTTTGTTCTACATGGAGTTAGACCTCCAAATTTGGCACAAAAACAAAGTAGACATATAATATGCATAAAATGACTTCAAATAAACAATTCAAAGCCATTGGAACCTTTCTAGACCATTTTAGCCTTTTTCGGACCTAAGTCACCTAGTTGACAATAGTCGGCAACTTCTAGCAACTTGGTCACTTTGGGTCTTGCCAAGTCTCCTAAACACACCTAAGGACCACATAGGACCTATTATTAGAATAGTGATGTGGCTAGAATCACTACAAGCCAAAAATAAAGAAATACCTAGGTTTCACACTTAGCCTACCTAGGTGCTCCTGCACCATACTCCCCCCTCCAACAAAGAACTCAAGGTGGATCAGTTTGCAACAAATCTAGAGGTATGTCAACCTTCTTGAACTCTGTCTCAGCAACCCATGTAGCCTTTGAAATTGGTTTCTCCTTCCATTTGATGAGGTGTTCCATGTAAACCTTGTGCCTTGTAGTCTTCTTTACCCTTGAATCTAACACCTTTTCTACCTCCAACTTGTTGTTTGTAGGTGTTGAAGCAAGTTCAAGATCTTCATGAACATCGGGACTGAGCTGAGATGGGTCACCTTTGTATGCCACCAAGTCTTGCACATTAAAAATAGGGGATATGCCCAAATCGGAAGGTAAATCTACCTTATAGGCATTTGCTCCATATTTAGCCAATATTTTGCAAGGCCCTACCCTCTTCATCTGTAACTTAGTAGGAATGCCTTTTTGAAGCCTTGCTTTGTTCAAATGGACCATCACATAGTCCCCAATAGCAAACTGAACATCCTTCTTCTTTTCATCCACCTTGGCTTTGAGTTTTAGAGTGTTGTCTTGAATAGTCTTCTTGACTTGCTCCTGAATCTCCTTCATGGTTTGTACAAAGTCTTTAGCTTGACCACTAATCTAATCCATGTTTCCAAGACACCTTAGTTCACACACACCTCTTGGGTGCATGCCATAAACAATTTCAAAAGGACTCTTTCCGGTAGTCCTATTCTTGCTATCATTGTAGGCATATTCTGCTTGTGAGATGATAACATCCCAAGTCTGACCATACTCCTTAGTTAGGAACCTAAGAAGGTTACCTAAAGTTCTATTAACCACCTCTATTTGACCATCAGTTTGAGGATGGTAAGCTGAACCAAAAGACATGTTAGTGCCAAGCTTCTTCCATAAAGTCTTCCAAAAGTGACTCATGAATTTCACATCTCGATCCGACACAATGCTTAATGGAAGTCCATGAATCCTTACAACCTCTTTGAAAAACAAATGAGCTATATGACTTGCATCATTAGTTGTCTTACATGGAATGAAATGTCCCATTCTACTGAATCTATCAACAACAACATAAATGCTATCATACCCTTGCTTAGTTTTAGGCAAACCAACAATGAAATCCATACTTACACAATCCCATGGTCTGCTAGGAATTGGTAAGGGCTGGTAAAGACCTGCATTGTTCATTCCTCCTTTTGCCTTCATACACACCATACATTGCTCCACATACTTGGTTACATCTTTGACCAATTTAGGCCAATAATAGAACCTTTGCACTAGTTCTATTGTCTTGCTGATACCAAAATGCCCACTCAAGCTGCCATTATGCTTCTCTTGTATTAGGTTCTCTCTCATGGAACCTCTTGGTACACACAACTGGGTACCCTTAAATAGCAACCCATTTTGCAAAGTGTATTCTGAAAATCTGCTATGAAAGTGGTTTCCAAAATCCATGCATACCTTATAGGCTTCAGCAAAGTCCTCATCATTCTTGTAAAGATTCTGAAAACTCTCCACTCCAATGCTATGGAGCTGAATCTCTTGGACTGTTAAAACCCTTCTACTTAATGCATCAGCAACCTTGTTCATTTGTCCTTTCTTATGCTTGATTGTAAAGGTGAAGGCCTGCAAATATTCCATCCACTTCAAGTGCCTGTTGCTCAACTTCTCCTGTGTGTTGATGTATCTAAGAGCTTGATTATCTGTAAACACAACAAATTCTTTTGGCAACAAATAGTGTCTCCACTTCCTAAGACACTGGACTAAGGCATACAATTCTAGATCATAGGATGAGTATTTCTTCTTGGCCTCATTTAGCTTTTCACTATAGAAGGCTACTGGTCTACCTTCTTGACTCAACACCCCACCCACTACTAGGCCACTTGCATCACATTCTAAGGTGAACAACTTTTCAAAGCTAGGCAATTTTAGGATGGGTTGAGTAGCTACTTGTTTTTTTTAACATATCAAATGACTTTTTAGCCTCTAAAGTCCACCTAAACTTGGACTTGACTCCCCCCTTTATGGTATCAAGAAATGGTGCACAAATACCACTAAAGCTCCAAATGAACTTCCTATAAAATTGAGACAAACTGTGGAAACTTCTTACCTCACTAGATGTGGTAGGTGTAGGCCAACTTAGGATAGCAGCAACTTTCTCCTTGTCCATCTTCAAAGTTCCTTTAGACACCACAAAGCCTAGATACACCAACTCTTGCTTGAAGAAGTCACACTTCTCAAGGTTCATAGATAGCTTCTCCTCATGAAGCCTCTTCAAAACTACTTCTACATGCTTGACATGTTCCTCTTTGGTCTTGCTGTAGATGAGGATATCATCCAAATACACCACCACAAATCTGCCTGTGAAGTCTTTGAGAACTTCATTCATGAGCCTCATGAAGGTGCTAGGGGCATTGGAAAGACCAAATGGCATCACAAGCCATTCATAAAGACCATCAGTAGTCTTAAATGCTGTCTTCCATTCATCTCCCTTCTTTATTCTAATTTGGTGATACCCACTTTTCAAGTCCAGCTTAGTGAAATACATAGCACCTCTTAGACAATCCATAAGGTCTTCAATTCTTGGAATAGGAAACCTATACCTGATTGTAATGCGGTTAATGGCCCTTGAGTCAGTACACAACCTCCATTTTCCTCCCTTCTTGGATGCCAAAACCACCGGGACTGCACAAGGGCTTATGCTCTTTTGGATCAAACCTTGGTCCATCAACTCTTGGACTTGTCTTGCCACTTCAAGGTTCTGATCTGGGGTTAACTTGTAGGCTGCCTTATTAGGTAGTGAGGCACCTGGAACAAAGTCAATTTGATGGCTGATAACTCTTCTTGGTGGTAGGGTAGCTGGTGTACCATCACTAACAATCTCCTTATACTTTACAAGCAACTCTTGTACCTCTGCTGGTAAAGGTTCTTGGACTGGCTTTTCTTCACTTGCAGCCTTTAGTATGACTGCAAATCCTTGGCTCTCCTCATGCTTGAGGTCTCTAATAAACTCTTTCTCTCCACATAGCAGCACATTAGGCACCTTGGACTGTGGTTCATCCCCTTCTAACAATGACTAAATTTTGAAGGTCTTGCTTCCTTTCTTAAATGTTATGGTATTTTCCTTGCCATCATAGACCACTTCCCTATCAAATTGCCAAGGTCTCCCTAGCAAAAGATGACAAGCATCCATTGGCAAAATATCACATAATAAGTGGTCTTTATATCCTGCAATTGAGAAGTCCACCCATGCTTGTTCATTCACTAGGATGCTTTGCCCTTTGTTAAGCCATGTGACCTTGTAAGGGTTTTCATGAGGTATCTTCTTCAATTTGAGCTTTGTAACAGCCTCCTCTAATATTACATTATCAGTTGATCCAGAATCAACCACCACCTTGCATACTTTTCCTAGGATCTTGCACTTGATCCTAAACAATGCCCTTCTATGTCTAGGCTCATTAGAAGTTGGTTGCTTGATCAACACCCTCCTAAACATAAGATTCTCACCTTTTTCAGACTCAATATGGTCTATGTCAACATCCTTGCAACTTCTATTATCTTCTTGTGCATATGCTAGCCTTTTATCTTGGCTTGAGGAAGAGGGTTTGTCCGGGCACCTATAGGCAGGATGGCCTAGTTGACCACAATTGTAACACTTCATTGTTGCAAACTAAGAGCTGCTCCTACCTCCTCTACCCCTACTTGATCCTCCTTGATTGCCTCTCCCTCTATTATAACCACCTCTTGAAGAGTGGTCAATAGTTTGCTCCATGGATTTGCTTTCACTTTGGCTCTTTTGATCACTACCTTTGCCTTGGTAGCCTCCTCTTTGATTTTTCTGATTTCTGCCTTTGCCTCTATCTTTGAAGTTAGAATCTCCTTTCCTCTTGTTCTTTTCTGCTACCTTCAAAGCTAGCTGATGACATCTTTGGATAGTGGTAGGGGCCCATAAGATAAGCTCCTCTTGAATGTTCCACTTCAAGCCACCAAGATACCTTGCCACCTTGAGTGACTCCTCTTCTTGCTTCTTGGATCTCAAACACAACCTCTGAAATTCTTCAGTGTAGGAGGTCACATCAAGATCTTTTTGCTTCAGTCCTTGCCTCTTTTTATGGAGTTGGATCTCAAAGTCTTCAGGTAGGAAGTTCTCCTTGATTTTGTTTGCCATAGCACTCCAATTTGCAATTGGATTCTTGACCATGCTGACTCTTTCATCTTGTACATACTTCCACCATGTTAAGGCTGAGCCTCTAAGCCTTGACTTAGCAACCTTAACCTTCTGTGCCTCTGAGATACCCTCACACTCAAAGTGGTTCTCCATACCCTCTAACCAATCCATAACTGCATCAATATCCATCTTACCACTGAAAATGTCACTCCTTCCAAAGCTTTACCTCCTAAGGCTTTGATTGCCTTCAAGAAGGGCTCTTCTTGCAAGATAGGATCAGGTTCAGGTACAATATCTTCCTCTGCTACCTTTTTACCATTCCCATCTTCTTCTTCATCTCTTTTCTTGGCTACCTCTACAACTGCATCTAGTTTTTGCTTCACCTCTTCTAGTGCTTCTTCAAGAAGCTGATTTCTTTGCCTTTTCTCATCAACTTCTTTAGCTAACTCCACATTTGTCACCATCATGGATTCTCCTACTGATTCTTCAGTGGCTTCCAACATTAACTACCTTTCCCAAATCTTTAACTAGCTCTGATACCACTCTGATGTAACACCCCAACTTTGCTTCCAAACCCCAAGCTCTCTCTCAGGGCTACCTTAGGTCATTCACTAGACCCACTAGGGCTTCTTCACACCCTATAATTACTAGGACCTTGCTCAAGAGATCCTAATCCTTCAGTTGGGGGTACACCAACAAAGTAACATCAAATTTCTTACTAGCCGGCTCCAGTCCGCTATTAACCCTCAAGTCCATCTATAGCTCCAAGGGTACCAGTTCTTCATCTAGGTTTTTTTTTAGACTCCTTCTAACATCCATGACCCTAAACATTGCTGATTTCATAGGCGCATTCAATCTACTAGGGAAGATACACCAAATTGCTCCAAAAAGGCTACTAGGAATTAGCCCTCCTAAATAGCTGGAAACAAGATTTCTTGAAAAACTTCTTAACAACCCTACAAAAAAATTATATTTTTGGATACCCTTTTTAGAGTACTTCAAGATTCTATAATTTTCTAGCCTCCAAACTTTCCGTACAATGAAAGTATAATTTTAGGCCAAAAATGAGGATTTCAAGTGCTTTATCGCTGTTGTGATGGAAAACCACCTTAGACACCTTTCCAAGACCTCTCCTTTGGACTGGAGCAAGGTTAGACCTTCTCATTACTCATTGTGCAGCTGGATTAAGGTATTTGTACACTCAATCCTCTCCATAACTCATTTTCCAACTGTGATTCCTAGCCAAGTTGCATTTGGCTTGCCTAGGGCATCACCTTAAAAATTCTTGATGATGCTTTCAAGGGCCCTCCTTATTGATACATAATGTACATGGATCCTAGTTCCAAATCCCAAAATACCAGAGGTTTCCAATGGTGGGAAGTGGCCCTAAGATCCCATTTTCTAAGTGCAGCCCTGTTCAGATCAGCAACTTGCCAAGAACAAAAAGATTTTTCTACACTAATGCAAACGAATTAAAATGATCAAACCAACACTACAAAAAGATTAAAAACAATATTTCAGAACTTTTCCAACACAAAAATCAGGCCATTCAATCCTCCTCTATTAAAAATGCCTTCAAATGCATAAAACCGGCAACAAAATACTTGCTCAATTCGTACAAAATGCAAAACCAACTTGTCCAACCCCCTAAAAATGGCTGTCCTCACATTTTTAAAGGCTCCTCCATCAGTTCCATTACTTTTCTAAATAGTTAGGACATTATAAACACAAAAATGCCAAAAAGTTGCTTTTTGCAAGAAAATGTTGTCATGACAACATGACAACATTTCAGCAACTTTTGTTCTACATGGAGTTAGACCTCCAAATTTGGCACAAAAACAAAGTAGACATATAATATGCATAAAATGAATTCAAATAAACAATTCAAAGCCATTGGAACCTTTCTAGACCATTTTAGCCTTTCCTGGACCTAAGTCACCTAGTTGACAATAGTCGGCAACTTCTAGCAACTTGGTCACTTTGGGTCTTGCCAAGTCTCCTAAACACACCTAAGGACCACATAGGACCTATTATTAGAATAGTGATGTTGCTAGCATCACTACAAGCCAAAAATAAAGAAATACCTAGGTTTCACACTTAGCCTACCTAGGTGCTCCTGCACCATGAGTATTGATGGCTCTTTGAAACCTGAGCATAAGCATCTTGAAACCAAAGGCTTGACTCATATCTCACATATGCCAAGAAGCTTTTGAACCAAGTGGATTAGGTATATTTTAAGTCAAGTGCATAATGGGAAACTATGGTTAGAGTAGCCAGTGTTAATCACAAAGAAGATGATTCACAAAATCACGGGTCTCCCTATGCTCAACAAAGTAAAGGTTACCAAAACCCTAGGATAGGATGAGTTACAAAAGAAAACCCTACCTAAATGGGATGGTAGAGGTTTGAAGGTTAGCACTATATTTGATGTTGAACTAAGATTTGGAACTCATGTCATTTCCCTCAAAATCTATAGCTCTAGTCGACTGAACAGTGTACCTTGTAAGATTGTGGATTTGGCCTTCAAAATTGTAAAAAGGAACCTTGAATTTGACCTGTCAGAATTACTATTGAAATAATTAAACAAGAACATGGATAGTATAAGGACTTCAAAGAACAATCCCTATAAATTTGGTTCTCTGTTGACTTATTTATTCTTCTATATTCAAAAATTATTTCCATCTAAAGGAACTGTAGTATTGAGAAAAGATATACCCAATCTTTATTAGATAAATGAGTTTATAGCAAAAATGGGTGAAAATTTTGATAGCATCATGGATAATTATTTGAAGATTTCAAGGAAAGGATGAATAATAGGTTCTGAATTCCACCAAAATTGGTTGAAGACTACAAAGATGATGTATGCGTCATTGTTGACTATTATAAAGTGTACATTCAGGCAGTTAGACCTCGAATTGCATGGGTGAAACCTCTTCCTTATGAGGTTAATATTGATGAGGCCAGGTACATTATTGAAGCACTGGTGAATGAGTTAGTAGACCCAAAGAAACCAATTTTTGGAACATATGATGAGGCAAAGGCCAGAATTGAGCTTGAAATCAAGCTACCCAAGGCTATAAGCAAAGGTAAGAGGAAGATAGCTAAGTTGAAAACTACTACTAGCCCTCTTATGCTAACAAAAGGAAAAGGTGAGGATGAAGAAGATGATGAAGAAGAAGGAGGCAAAGAAAAAGAAGAACATGAATTTGAAGAGGAACCACCAAAGAAGAAAGGTAAGGAAATTATTACCAAACCTAAGAAGAAGCCTACTGCAGTATTTTCTAGAAGAACTAGAAAATGCAAGCAAGAACCTATACTTGTCAGGCCTCCACTCACATTTGAGGAAAGGCTTAAACAATTGGAAGAGGGAGCCAGCATCACAAGTTTCAAGGCATTGAAATTTGAAACAAGAACTGATGCAGAGAAAATGCAAATTGAGGAACTTGTACTCAATAAGATGGAACAATGGAAATACTCCCCAGACTAGCTTGCCCCTCAAATCTCCAAAGAACTATTGGAGAGATTGCAACCAAGATGGGAGTCAGCCACCAAAATAGCCAAAGACATATATGAGCAATCCCTGAGGAATCTTCTACTAAGTCTTACTAAAGTGGAAATAAAGACAGCAATGAAGAACCATGAAGGTAAAATGATGATTAGATTTCATACTTGTTTGGTTTTAATTAAGGACACTGAGAATGTTGTAAATGATGCAAAAAACATGTGGAAGAACATCTGTCATCTGCCAAAGCCTAGTGAAGATCTAGTTGAAATTAAGGATGATGATAGCAGTGACAGTGATAATTTTAATATCACTCCATCTATCATAGTTACTTAAAGAGAGCTACATGCACTAATGGAAGAAAAAGAGGAAGAAGACAACGAGGAAGAAGCACATGAGGAAGATAATGATGAAGAAGATCCAGTAAAAATTTTAGCAAAATTTATTGCATCCCTTCCTCACTCTCCACAAAAGATAGTTATATCTACCTTGGAGATAGCTTCTACAAGTGATATTGTGAGCACAATAGTCACATTAATTGCTCAATCTTCACCAACCTCCTCCCACATCTAGGTATCTAAAATAGATGTGCCAAGCACTTCATCTACTGAGTTGTCTATCACTTCTTTAGCTACCAAGCCAGCCTCCTTAGTTCCTTCACCATCAGTGAGTGTATTAGTAAGTTCTACAATTTTTTTTTCATTAGTTCTAGTAAGTTCAACAATCTTGTTTTCGTTAGCATCATCTGTATCCACTTCCACTCCAATCAGCTCAGATTCTACTATGGGTACTTTACCAAGTATGATACCATTTTTGGGAAGTGTTTTTGATCTAGTTAATACTTCTATTAGCATTCAATCCTCAAGTCCTATCCCAGTTTTCACTACTAGCCCTTCTATCTCCACTATTGTGTCTATTCCTAAGGTCAAACCAATCATCACAGAACTCAAACAAAAGCATCCATTGAAACTTATGATCATTGGAAAGAAAATTGGAGAAGACATTGACTTACACATAGAAATAGTGATTCCTAAGATTGACTATGACAATGCTACCGTTGAAGAGATGAGGTTAGCTAGTCAACTCATAGAGATGAAAGCTATGCAGAAATAGTTAAGATCAGAAAGGGATAAGGAATATAGAATAATTGAAAATGTCAAAAATATAATTATAGATGCCATTGGTGTTGAAGTAGATTCTACTTAACACATTTTGATTCAGTTAGAAGAGGTTGTACATAAATTTAATGAGGATTCTTCCGGTCAAGAGAAACTTATTGAGAAAGCTGAAAAGAAATTTGATAATAAGGTACTAGAGCATATTGCTCAAAAGATAGCAATAAATTTTGAAAATTCTTTTAATAATGCATCATCACTTTTTGCTAAAGTTTGTGATGTTTCTAGTTTAAACAAAGAAATAAAGGATAAGTTAAATAAGATCGACATTGATATGAAATCAAGTGCATCCAAGTTGAAGGTGGACTCCTCCTCCACAACCTCCCATCACACCAAGATCAGATATTTGGTAGATATACAGGTAGAACTATTGAGAGAGGAAGCTAGGATCTAGTCTACACTCATAGATATCTAGAACATGATCCTTCCTATCATGGACACAATGTAGAAACATCTTGTTTATTGCAAAACATTGGTCCAAGATTAGAACTTCTCAGTGGCTGATCACTTGATCCAATTATCAGCAAAAGTTCAAATTTCTCTCTCCACCTATCAAATTTTGTAGTAGACTTGGGATAGTACTTTTGCAACCATCCTTAAGGTACATCAAGAATTTCTATCTCACTTTGGTGTAGCCATATAAATTTTATATATGCATTCCTTCGACATTATTGTCAAAAAGGGGGAGAGATTCAGAGATTCAGCATAATAAGTGAGGAGAGTTATCACTATAAGTGATAGGGGGAGTTAGCACTCATTAGAGTTAGCATGTGTACATAAGTATCATTGTATATGCATTATTAGTCATCAAGAAGGTATATAGAAATGTATATGCAGTAGTTCTCCAAAGATCAATTTTGAAAAACCAAAATTCATTGAGTTAGGTAATTTACATATGTTTTGGCTTATAAGTGTTTTGTCACTAATGCCAAAGGGGGAGATTGTTGGAATTGAGTTATTATTGCCATTAGTGACAACACTTATCTATATCAGTATAGCTACCAAGCTCAACACTCAGTTTCCTACACTCACTGAGCTTCACAGTTTACACCTAGCATCTTCAATGTATACCGAGCATTCAGTGGTTACCTTATAGGTTCATCACTTAAGTAGTTCATACCGAGCTAAGTAGTTCACACTGAGTATTCAAGTATTTATCGAGTAATGTAAATGCAGTGTTTAGCAAGTGATGGAAGTGTAGTGTTTACTGAGTAATAAAAGTGTACTGTTTACTAAGTGATGGAAGCATAGTGTTTAGCGAGTAATGAAAGTGTAGTGTTTACCGAGTGAAAGCAAGGTAAACAAAGGATTTAGTTTTTACCGAGTGATACTATATCTGTTGAGTCTCCAATGGTTATCGAGTTCAAAACTATGTCAAGTGATTAGTATGGACCAAGCCTTCACTTCTACCGAGTTCATGATGATGCCAAGTAATGCAGTGGACGCCGAGTATCAGAAGGTCATCGAGTCAGTTCAGTGAACCCGAGTTATTTATTGTTTGTCTGACTCAGTAATATTTTGTTCACTTGTGTTTTGGCTGACCTTGCAATTGTAATTATTGGAATGATATATATGTAATGTATTATATCATTTACAATCAATGGATAAGAGTACTAAGAGAGGCATGTAATGTTTTGAAGTGAAAATGTGAATCAACAAAAGAGAAAAATATTCAGCAAGGTCTACAAGGAGCAGTCAAGATTCATCAATCACAAGAGGTGATCTATACTTCAAGGATCTAATCAATAAATCAAATTTTAACATATCATATCTTGAATATTTCCAACAATTTTGAAAGAATCTAGGATGACTAGGAAAGAATTTGATGAGGTAAAGGGAATAGCTATGGAAATGAAGGCTAGTGGCCAAACTAAGATTTTAACCCCTATACCATTGTAGTGGTAGGACCTACTAAAGAGGTCATAGTTGTCCAAATAAGTGTGTAGACTCCTATTGTGCCTTATGCAACAGCTGCAAAACAACAACCTCCAAGAAAACCAATAAAGACAAAAGAAGTATTTTTTACAAGAAAGTCTACAAGGATCATAACCCCTCCTAAAAGGAAAGTGAAGTAGACTACTAGTGGCCCAAGAAAAAGGAGAAAAAAATTATAGATTAGCTCATTTGAATCTGAGGAGGAGACTGGTGATAGACCAGTTGTAGTAGTTGATCAAGAAACTAAGACATTAGTAGGGGACAAAGCATGGAAGCCTAAGGTAGAAAATCTAAACATGCAAATCATTAATGATAACAATTTTGTATAGTTGAATCAATACTATGATTTGTATAATAACATGGATAGGAGACAACTAGAAAATGTTGTAGTTAGAAACATGATTATGAAAGATAAGAGATTTGATAGTATAAAAGGATAGATACCCAAATATTTGTACAATAGATTGCTAAATAGGAAGATCAAAGTTTTAGAAGAAGATAAACAAATAAGAATGAATATGGTGAGAAAGTTATGTTATGTAAATAATGAGGAAGATATAAATTTTTTTGTGAAAGGTATAGCACCATTGCTAAGACATAAGAAGAGATCCATTCTCCTCATGGGAGGAAATTATGAGGAAGTTAATAAGAAAACTCAAGAGGCTATAGTTTCATTCATGTCTATTATGCTGAAGGTAAGTGCATAGGAAAAGGAGGCAATTCAAATGCCTAGAGATAGTGTGCAAAAAAAGGAAGCAAGCCAGATGCCTAAAGTAAGTACCCAACCAAAAGAAGCCAAACAGACACCTAAAGAGAGTGCATAGTCAAAGGAAGATAGTCCTACAACTTGCAGTCCTCCTCATAGTTTTGAACTAGTAGTGACATCAATCTCTTCACCACACATCACTATTGGTAGTGAATCTATGCAAATAGATAACACCAAAGTGACATTTGAAAAAATAGAGGATCCATTCAAGGATTTTGGTGCTAGCATTGTTGGCAATATTGTAGATTATATTAGCTCTGATGAAGAAAAGGATCAGGAGCCTACTAGAGAAGTTGCACAAAAGATGGAGACCAGCACTAAAGTAGCTACCCCAAGTGTGCTTTAGACAATAGTAGTAGCAGTAGGAATTTCCACTCCTCCTACCCAAACAATAGCAGCAACAACTCAATTTGATGAAGAAGATGAAGCAAAGAATCTTATATATTCTCTAAGAAAATTTATTGAGAAAAGAAATTAGTCAAGTTAATTGAGAAGACTTTGACTAGAGTTTTGGACAAGATGGAGAAGGTAGTAAGCCCTGTTGACACCCCAGTAGATATTCAATAGTGTGCAACAATTTTGTTCAAAGCTTTTGATGATGAGTTCACTACACTCATGAATATGGCTACCATTCAAGCATAGACTAAGAATGATGATAAACTTCTAAACACCATGTGCACTAATATGAGAAATGATATAGAAAATTTGAATATATGTATTAAAGCACTAAGGCAATGTATAGAGGAAGGAAAATAGGCTTATGCTAAGTGTAGCATAGCATACATTCATCTAAAAGAATTTGAT
This sequence comes from Cupressus sempervirens, assembly GCA_028749045.1. Classification (NCBI taxonomy): domain Eukaryota; kingdom Viridiplantae; phylum Streptophyta; class Pinopsida; order Cupressales; family Cupressaceae; genus Cupressus; species Cupressus sempervirens. The sequence goes on along the minus strand of CM053793.1, from coordinate 249,541,266 downwards.
GATCATATCAAGGATAAAGTGACTAAGCTTCAAATAGTCACTGACAACTTTTTGAAGCATAATTAGAAAGTAGACATGATTGAGCACACAATACAACTACTTCATGACAATACAAGGGAAATACAAGCAGAAAAGGAGAAAATTCTAAAGAGGTTCACTCTTTTGAGAGCACACTTATTCCCTCAGATAACATTGTTGGAAAATCAATTGGAAGAATGAATTGGAAGAATGCTTGTCAGCAAAATCTTCATATGAAAAGTTTGTGGCTATAGACTTGAATGCAGTAGAATTGGCACCATATGCTTTATGTGCACTTATCAATGTATCTGATGCACTAAAGGATAGTTGGAAGAAACACTTTGAGCAATTCAAGACCAATTTCAGTGACTATTTTTCCAAGTTTTGATGTGCAGCTACTAGATTTTTTGACAGTCTCTTTTTGGTATCTTTGTCATTCATGTCAAAGGGGGAGATATATGGAAAATTGTATTGCAAGTAATTGTAATATGTAAGGGGGATCGATAATTCTAAATAGGAATTTATAAGGGATGTAAACCTCTTTCATAACATGAATACAAATTTTTTTAACTATGTTATGACTATTTTTTTTGATTGGTATGTTAGCATGTTTAGGACTTAGCCAATTTTCCCAAAATGTTTCTATCAATGCCAAAGGGGCAGATTGTTGGCAATATGTCCAATCAATCAGATAAGGTAATTTATAGTTGTCATTTATGGAAACATATTTTTTTTGCAGATTAGTCATGTTCACTTGTGAAGGAAAAATTGTCTAAGTATCAAACAGTGTTACAATAGCAAGATGATTTTGATGATAATAGAATATTATCTTGCACAGTTGACCAAAGATGCATGAAATCATAATGGTGACATCTACCAATGCACATGTCTATATAGTAAATTGAGTTCAAGTTATAAAGGAATTAGTGATGTAGTAATGACATAGCACATAACAAAGCATATTAGTAGAATGTGTTTAACAATTTGATTTATTATTTTAAGTTATAATTTCTTGTTGAGCAGACTCTAATGATGTTATATGAGCTGACTAGGGAATAATTTACTAAAATGTTTTGTATAAGTAAAGAACTTTATTTGTGAAGTTAATGTGTGGAAGTGAAAAGTGGATGATGATTCGGTGATCAGTAATTGAAAAGTTGTTATGATCTTGTGAAATGTGAGTAACAAGTAAATGCAATGATTTTCTATATGATGCAAAGATATGTTGTAGATTAATATGTGCACAATCACTCTTGTGTGAAGAATCATCAGTTAGAAGATTTGTGAAGTACAAAAAAAACTTAGTATTGTATGTATACTTATTTCTTGAAGAACTTATTGTATAGTTGCATGTTAGGGTAGTGGGCTCTTCTTGCACACATTTTTTTACTATCCACCAACTCCTAACAAGGTTAAATAAACTCCTAATAGGGTTGAGGGTTCTAACAAGGCCTAGTCTCCTAACAGAGACTTGAGACACTATGCATGCTTCATAGATTCCTAACAAGCCCAATATCCTTAACTGAATTCCTTATATAGTGAATCATCTAGTGGGCTTCATCCCCAATGAGGTTTTCCCTTGGCTAGGGTTTCTCTAGTTAACAAAATATGGTGTTATGATCTCTCTTTGTGCATGGTTTTTCATACTATTCAGCATTATTGGTTTATTTTCTTATGTACATGATAAAATTATTAATAATATTCAGTTGTGGGTAAAAAGATTGAAAATATTGATTCACCCCCCCCCCCTCCCCTCTCTCAATATTATCTATTTCTAAAAATCACCTCTACCATACTCATAAGACAAAGGAAAATTTCCTTCCTTTATATCAAATCCATAAAACAATTCCCTAAGTCAGTTGTTATACCTTCTCAATTAATTATTATAGGACCACTTTAAGAATGCATTACACTTAGCGATAACATTAATATTTCACCTTGAAACTTGAATAAATTCTCATACACACAATATTATGATGAGCAATCTTGATCATTTGATCATCAAAATTTCTTCTACACATCCTCAACCTTAATTCTTAGAATAATAGTTCTGCTAAGAGATATAACAAGTCTACCAGAACATGCCTCTATAAACTTTGTCTCAGAATAAACATCACCAAAACTTACATAACTTCTTCTAGACTTTACATTTCTTCACCCAACATTAACTACATATACTAGATACTTAGAAGTATCTCCCATAACCTCAAATAATGAGAATACTCAACTAGTCATCGATACTAACTTGATCTTTCTATTGTTCTTCTGTTAGATACCACAAAAAACTATTGTGTTGATAACAATGACAAACTCAGTCATGAATGCAACATATAATCATAGTAACATATCTACAATAACCCCCATAGGAATATCATCAAAATTTATGATTCCAAAAATCCCCCCCTTTGGAATTGATGGCAACACAGATTAAAAACATCTAGCTCCAAGAATACCAACAGTTAAAGACTATTAACCTCTCTTTTCAAGTCCTCTTCATCAATCATTCTCCCAAATTTTTTTCCATGCTAATCTTCTCCCCAACTTGTTTCTCATGCTAATCTTCTCCCCCATTAACATCAATGTCAAAGGTTTCAACATCCATCAAACTCTACAACAACTGATTCTTACTAGCTCAAATGTCCAAAGATACTGTTCAAAAACAACATCCAACAAGAGTCCTTGATGATTCAGTCAATCATAGATAGTCCCCCATGTAGGAAGCATCAACATTCAGTTTAGACAAAAAATGGTGTTTTATTACACTAGACTGATGCACTCTTGCATCTTCTACTTTGATGTAGAAAGGGGCATAACCCCTAGCATACCTCACAAATACTCAAAAGTCTCTTTGGGTAGAGGCTTAGTGAATATATTTGCAATATTCTCTTTAGTGCTCACATACTCCAATCTAATTTCCTTTTCTACAACTTTCTCTTTCAACATGTGATACTTGATAGAATTTGCTTAGCCTTTGAATGCAACACTAAATTCTTAGACATATTTACTGTGCTTGTATTGTCACAATGTATGACAATAGGTTCATTAAATTCTATCCTTATATCCTTCAGCATCTACTTCATCCAAATAACTTGATTACAATTTTTTGCTGCCTCAACATATTCTACTTCTATTGTACTTTGTGAGGTATAATCTTGCTTCTTTCTCAGCAAAGAAACCAATCTTCCTCTAAGAAAGGAGGCTCCACCACTAGTGCTCTTTCTATCATCCATATTGCCTGCCCAATAAACATTAGTATAAGCACTTAGAGTGAAATTATTAGATCTATCATACCATAATCCAAACTCTAGTGTTCCTTTTAGATATCTAAATATCCTTTTGACTACTACATTATGTGCTTCTCTAGGATCATCTTTAAATCTTACAATACTTCCAACTGCATTTTCTATATCTGACCTTTTTTGAGTTAGATATTGCAAACCTTTGATCATAGGTTTGTACTTCTTCTGCTCAATAATAGGTGTCTCATCCTCTATAGATAGCTTATGTCTAGTTACCATAACTGTTCCAATAGGTTTACATGTTTCCAAACCAAAATATTTTCAAAAAATCCTTCAAGTTCTTAGTTTGAGAAATAAAGATTCCTTCCTTACTCTATACACTCTGCAATCCTAGAAAATATTTCATTTCTCCTATCATACTCATTTCAAATTCTTTCTTCATTTCTTCTGCAAACTTTTCACTTTCCTCATAATTTCCTCCAAATATTATATTATCAACAAATATTACCAAAATCATTAGTCCACCATCAATTTCTTTGCAATACAGATTAATATCTTCCATATCTTTGATATATTTGAGCTTTTTCAAATGTTTATGCAACCTCTCATACCCAGTTTTGGGTGCTTCCTTCAATCCATACAATGCTTTCTTCAAATTGCATACTATGTCCTTATCATCTATTAAAGGACAACCTTTAGGTTGTTCAATGTATACCTCTTCTTCAAGTTCTCCATTCAAAAATGCTAACTTGACATCCATCTAATATACTTTGAATTTCTTATATGTTGCATATGCTAAGAATAATCTTGTTATGGTTTCACAATGCACACCCCATTTCTCTTGGAAATGGGGACCCCCTACTTTTTTAGTTTTTCAAATCCCTAGTCTAGGATCTAAGTCTTTTTATGGGTTTTCCTAGTGTCTTTATCTAATTTGGGTCTTTTCCTAAAAACTCAAATTTTGAAAATCATGTCACTGAGACAGAAAGGTATTTTTGCATATAAAGATACACACTAGTAGACCTATCATACCTCACCAAGTGTGCTAGTACACTAAATTACATAAGGGAAGAGAACATCCCTTAGAAATGTGTAGCTATGTACCTACATAGTTGCACACCTCCAAGAGGTGTGCTAAGGCATAGGCCTGTAAAGCCCAAGATCCCACCTCATTTCTTCATCATTTTTTTCCTCGCTTCCTAGCTACCACACCCACTAAGTTTCTGAGGTGTGCCACTACACAACTCTATTCTTGTACCTACACAAAACACTACAAAAACAAATTAAAGCACATCTAAAATAAGGTGCACACCTATCGCATCTCATGAGGTGCACACCTTACCCCTTTTTTGCAATCACAAAATATTAAAAAACTTAAAAACTAAACTTACACCCTTCACATAGTGAAAGGTGTGCAACTATGCATCAATCCAACGTGTGTAGTTGCACATTTTCACTAAGGCCAAGCATGTTTGTGTAGACAAGGATGTGTACTTAGCACACCCCATGAGGTGTTTTAGGTGTGCACCTATAATTTTAAGAGTCTAAGTGTAGGAAAGCACACCTAAAACACCTCTGACCCATGTAAGGTGTGCTATTTTGTTTTCTAGAAGTTTTTTTTAATGAGTTTTAGGTATTTTTCAATAGTTTTATGAGATTTAAGGTTTCTGGGTTGTATTTTTGTCATCATTAGAATTTAGGTTAGTTAGTTTTTTCTACCTCTGGACTAATGGATGTTGATTTTGTGCAAATTCAATTTCTTCCTCATCATCCTCCCTCACTACAAAGATGGCTCTAAAACTAGTAGTTTTCAAGTTTCAAGGTGTTTCAGTAAAATCACACTTCTAAGATGAGTATTCAGAGATCGGGGACACTGAACTTGGCCATATCGATTGGAATGATTTCTTGGTTTTATGCAACAAACCTACTAAGAGGTACTTGGTGATATTTTCTCTTATCATATCAGGGTTAGTCAACATAGTGTCTCACCTGTATTAGTACAATCTTCAGAATTGATCATGACAATGATAGAGAACTATGTCTCAGAAGAAAGGGTTGTGAAAAGCATAACTGGAGAGATCATACTAGATATAAGACTTAAGAACATAGAGAAGGTATTCCATCTTCTAAGAGTAGATTAGTATATAAAATTAACATATCATTAGGTGGGAAGGTGGTATAGAGAGTATGTAGGGGAAGCATCTTAAATCATTCAATCTTCATATCTCATTGAGAAGACTCATCTTGGATGTAAAGAAGGTAATGTGAACATGACAAGGGGCTATATGAAAGATGATATTGGATATTCTATAGTAATTTTGAGTAGATTCATGGGGTTACCACCATCATGACATTTGAACATATGGATGGTGCATTTCATTAAGACCATTAGAAAAATGAAGATGCCAATTGATTGAGCTTCAATTCTTAGTGAGAATTTGGATGAGCAACTAGTGGTAGTCAAGAACAACCATAAGTTCTATATGACATCCTATTTGGTGTACCCATTAGTTGCAAGAGCAATAGACTATCTAGGATTGTTCAAAAGGGACAACATGCAAGATGCAAACACATGACCTTATATAGTATACCCTAGTTGGTGAAGAAAAAGCTTTTAGAGCATAGCAAAGAGTAAAAAATAGTGAATTATGCCTTCATTTTCACAATCATTTGGTTCATTGAAGGAGATTATACAAAAAGGATGTTTGATGAGGTAGTGGAAAAGATTATAGAAATTGACACCTATTACATCCAATTTAAAACATTCAATTATTTGAGGGTAGTGGGTACAACTTTCAATCCAAAGAAGATCCTTGGGAATCTATGTGATAGACTCATACTACTAGAGATTACATTACAACTCTTGTTTGCATACAAGAGGGTAAGGAAGGAACACAAGAAAACTTGGGTATGGTCCATTACTATAGGACCATTTAGTGTGGTCTAGAAATAAGATATTCTAACTTTTGAGTTTGAGAGGAATTAGTACCCCTTGGATGAATATAACTCTCCTCATCCCTTCTTTGATAACATTGGCCAAGTGTAGTACTTGGTAGGAAAAAAATTCTAGCATGAAGATTCCATTGAGGACCATTGGATGAACATAATGGATGATTGTAAAATTCAAATAAGGGATTCTTGTAGGATGCCTTTAAAGATAGTACAACAAGAATATACTAAAGATGTCCTAGATCCCTTGTATAATAGAGATAATATATTTGATTAAACTATCATGAATACAGAGATTGATAAAGAGGAAAATTCAAATATTAATCACAGGGAAAGGCACATCATCCAATTGACCATGGATTGGATCAAAAGACCATTCAAGATAGATCCAATTCCTAAAACTATAGTCTTTCAAGCCATAACTCATCTAGTGAAAGGTAGAGGAGCAAAAGTAATAGTGACCACATTCATGACTCAATTTTGAGTAAGGCCAGAAACAATGTACCAACTCGACAGAGAAGTTGGATACTATAGGGCTCAGAAGGGTAAGGGAAAGAGGAAAAGAAATTCTACCCAACAAGCCAAGCTAGAAGAAGGAACAACTCAAACACCACCACAACAAGGGGTAGAGAATCTATAAGGGTTAGATAATGTAGAAGTCATGCAAGCTTAGGATAATCCTCAAATGCCATTGCCAAAACTAGGGCAAGGAATTGAAATAGAAGTACAAGAAGTGTCTCCCCTTGAACAAGAGGTACAACCCTCCCCATCAGCCCCCAAGAGAAGAAAGACCAAAACTCCAATCAAGAAGAGACAAAAGGTAATTAGAAAGGTTATCACTTTTCCATCAGTTTTAGAAGTTATTCTAGAAGAAAAATAAGAGGATGATGAAAATGAAGAATATAACCTTCCCTTAAGTTAGAGGACTTGTATTGCTAGGGAAATAGAGTTAGAATGGAGAAGAAGCTCCATTGTTACACCACCATCCATTCTTACATAGCCTATTCATTCTACAACTTCTGAGGATGAATTGCAACAATAGATTGATGAACATGAGGATGAAGAGGTTGATGTATTTTAGATGTCATATTTTGATTTCATACCACTAGGAACTAAGTTGGTGGGTTATAAAATATGGAAAATCAAACAAATGAACCTCCACAAGAGGATTGGAGTCAATTTCCACCTTAGTCACTAGGACCTTCAAGTGTTCCACCATCATCAATTCAAGATTTATCTTGCTTGGATAAAGGTTTTGCTACTCCTCTTCCTCTAGGTAATGAATAATAGGTGCAACCTAAACAAGAAGAAGAGCCACAACATATACTTTTTGATGAAGTGTTGGAGGAAGGATAAACATGTGAGAAACCTCAGTAGACTTCTGAAGACATAGAGATGAGAACTGTGGACTCGACAGATACAAGGACTTCATATTTGGATTTCTCACAAAAGGAGAAGACTCTAGAGAGGAGTGATAAGGGAAAAGGCCTAGTAGAACAAATTCCTTCTTCTTCAAAAGGTAAATCTTTGACTAAACATTCTTTGAGATGGTTGAGGAAAGAGGTGATGACTAGAAACAAAAGGAAGCAATATTCTATTAAGGAAGAGGGAATGAGAGAATTAATTAAAGTTCTTAAGAAGCCTAAGTCACATGCAAAAGAGGCATGAACACTGACCTTTGTAATGAGTGATATGAATTAGGTCTTGTTTTCCCATGTTTTTATCCCTCCTCCACATGAAAATATTGAGTACTTGACTCCAAAGGATTATCAAATCCGTGAGATCATGCTTGGAAAACCCACCATGGATACTACCAACTTAATGGTGAAAACAAGAGTCAAAGAAGTTTTTAGGTACTAAAAGTAGGATGAGATAGAATTGATAACACTTTGAAAGTAAAATGAGATCCTAAGGGGATATTTGAATGAAGTAGTTGATCCACTAGATCTTGAGAATCTTGAAGAGACTTTAAATGTAGCTCTTGAGAAAAGGGATAAGGATAATGTGCAACTTGATCCATTTTTGAAATCTTGTCAGCAATGGCAAGAAAGTTTTGAAGAGAAAGGTGTGCAAACTATACAAGGAAATCTCAAACTGCTACACCATATGTAAAATAATGCAGATAAGCTAGTGGCTATTTTGAACCAATATTTTTGGTTAATGGACAAAGTGCATACCTGGGTAAAGACCTACAAGAGTTGCAGTCAATAAGAGGTCAAAGATATCGGATGTTAATGGATGTATATACAATGGATGAGTCAGATAAAATAGATAATTAGATTGAGAAGATTGTAGATGGAAATAAAGTAATGGAAACATTATATGTAGATATTCATAAGCTCAAGGATCAAACCCAAGAGAAAATTTTGGAGGTAGAGAGACATTACAATGATGCATGTTTAGACATTTTTGAAGATGATTAAAGGGATAAATTGATGATTGTAGAAGTTTTTTTTGAACAATTTTGGAAGAATTTTGAAGAAGCTTCCACTGATGATGATATTAGATAGGCATTTAGGACTGAAGAGGCATTATTAGATTTGGATGTAAAATTGGGAGATTTTGTAGAGACTCACATCAAGGTGCATAACTATAGGCAAAAAGTGAAGGAAAAATATGAAGCTTTATATTTTTTGGATGTAAACCAAGTTACCGAGATTATAGAGAAATTAAAGAGTAAATACCCAGACATAACTTTGGTATAAGGGGGAACAAAACCAATAAGCTAGAATTTCAGTTTTGACACTTGGTAAAATTTTGCATTTTTTCACACCACCTTCCTAGGTGCACTAGCTTTCGAGGTACGTAGGTGTGCCAGGTGTAGTAGGTGCACTCCTTTCAAGCTGTGCTTCTTCTAAGGTATACTGGAGGTTTTTGAGCAAGTTAGAGGTGCACTGATAGTTAACTGGTAGTTCCAAATTTAGAGCTTTCCATGCATAAAAAATGCATTCTGACGATAGTTTAACCCCTAGAAACACCTAGTAAAGATGGAGCTTATATTTTTGGCATCTTCAGAGACTCCTACATCATCTAATAACTTTATTCTTCTTATTTTTCTCATGTTTTCTTTATTTTAAGACATGTAAGGACTCATGCATCCATTAAATAATATAAATATGGATAGAGTCCTACTTAGCATCAATTAGAGAGTCAGTTTGCATATAGATAGATTTGTTTTATTATTTTAGAAACATATGTTTGCATAAAGAGATCTCTCACTCTCAACACAGACAGAGGAGAGAGTTTCTTATAAATTTAGGAATGTAATATGTATTCTAGGCCATTATTTTGATGCAATAATATATGTTTTCGGTGCTCTCATTTAGAGTGTAATTATTCTTTCCTAAGTGTGTTATATTTTTTGAATGTATGTTCATGGAATGTAATGGAGCCAACATTTTTATTGCATTATTTTCATTGATCGATCTTTTCATTCTGGAGTTTGCTATAATTTTATAAATTCCATTGATGTACTTAGTTGAAGAAGAGATCACCTATTGTTCTTGCATAGCTTTTTGTCTCACATAAGTGCACTATCTGTTGCCTTGCAATTTGATGAAAAGTGAAACATGTTATGGTTACTAAATTCCTATTTACAATTGCATTAGTGGAATTAAGGAAGCACCACTCCTATTTTCATTGGTTAGCTATTGATCTTTTCAGAGGCTTAATTTGCAAATGTGTTGTTTATGTAGCTTATGTTCAATAAGGATTTACTTTTCAAGTAATTTCCTTAAACTTCTTGTTACCCTATCTTCGTTATTTTCTTTACTAACTCTTGGTTAATTTAGGAATTCATATAGTTGCATTATTAGATTTCATTCATTAAAAAAAGAAAATACAAAAATATATTTCTTTTTGTGTGGTTTTTCTTTTGAGATAGAAAGAAGATCCAAATCTTATCCAAAATTAGTCACTAGTAAAGGCCTCCTTTTGAACAAATACATTTATCTCCAACTGAGTGGACTCTAGTAGGTTCTAAGATCACCTAAAACCTTGGAGTTGATCCTAGACTAGCTTTTCAAGAGAGAACTTTAAAAGGATTCTTACTATTAAGCATCATGAAAAATGACAACTCAAAAAATCTTACTACTTCTATTCTAGCCACAGGAGCATAGGTCTCATCATAGTCTATTCCTTCTTGTTGTGAGTAACCTTTACATACCAATATTGCTTTTTTTTTTTTACAACTTCTATTTTTTCATTCATTTTATTCCTGAATACGCATTTAGTTCCTATCACATTATTGTCTGCCGGTCTAGGAACCAATTCCCATGTCTCATTCTTTACTATCTGATCCAATTCTTCTCTCATAGCTTATTTCCAATGATCATCTTTACATGCTTCATCTACATTCTTAGGTTCAACTTGTTGGGTGATGCAATGCCCTCCCCTGCCCATAGGTGGTTAATTATGTGGTGTTCCATGTTCACTAATAGTCATGGCTTTTGGTGCAATGGCAAATGGGCCCTATAATTGGTATCAGAGCCTGGTTTTGGCTTGGTTATGGGTTCAAATCTCCCCGGTGCCTTCCCGACCCGCGTAAGCACCTAGTATGTGCGTCGAGGGGGAGATTGTTGGGTGATGCAACGCGCTCCCCTGCCCATAGGTGGTTAATTATGTAGTGTTCCATGTTCACTAATAGTCATGGCTTTTGGTGCAATGGCAAATGGGCCCTACACAACTTGAGATATCAAACATAGTTCTTATTTGACTCTACTTCTTGTCATCACACCTTTATCTTTGCCTCTAATGATCTGCTTGGATTGGTGATTCTTTATCATATTCTTTCTTGATGTAGGATTTGTTATCTCAACTCTTGGATTCATTAAAGTTTTTGTGCTTTGTTCCTACCTTTACTCTCATTTATTCTACAAATCATTGTTAGTCTCAAAGAATACTTCATCATTCCTTGGTTAAGAACAACATCATCATCTGAATTGTAATCAACTATTCTTTCTTGTATTCTAAATTTCTCATCAACTCTCACATTTTCACTTTGCATAATAGTCTTTGTTCTCTAATTGTAACATCTATAAGCCTTGATTTTTGATGAATAACCAAAAAACATACCTTCATCACTTCTAGCATCAAACTTTCTAATATCATCATTTCTTTTGATATAAAACTTACTACCAAAAATTATGAAATACTTAACTATAGGTGAGTGACCAAACCATTTTCATAAGGGGTCTTGTTTGTACCTTTCCTAATCTATAATATATTTAGAGTGTATAGTGTTGTATTCACATGTTCTCTCTATAACATCATGCTTCATTCTTAGCTAACATAACTCTTGTAGCTTCTATTACTAATATGTTTCTTCTCTCTCCTATACCATTTTATTCAGGGGTTCTTAGAACTAATAACTATCTTTTGATTCCATTTTCATCACAAAACATGTTAAACTCATTTGAAGTAAATTCTGTTCCTCTATCTGATCTCAAACATTTAATCTTCATGCCTGATTCATTCTCAACTCTATTCTTGAATGTCTTAAACTTATTAAATGCGTTAGATTTTTCTTTAAGAACTACAACCCACATCATTCTAGTAAAGTCATCAACTAAAATCATGAAATACCTTTCACTATAGAATCTTTTAGTCTTGGTAGGACTGTTGAGATTTGTGTGTACAACCTCCAATTTCTCTGTAGTAGTAAACTTCTTGTAGGAAAAAGTTCTATTATGCTTTTCCAAAACAGACTCCTCACAAATTGTGTTAGAAGGTTTTACAATCTTAGGCAAATCTCTAACTGCAAACATAATTCTAGTCTTCATAATGCTATCAAAGTTTATTTGACAAAATCTTTTATGCCATAACCAACTATCATCTACCTTTCCAACCATCCATGTCATTTTAGTAGGATTCAACTAAAATACATTATCTCTAGACTTGGTTCCTTCCAATTACCTTTCCATCTTTGTCTATGATCATGCATGTCTTTATTGTGAACTACAATTGATAAACTTTATCAACTAATTTTCCAAAACTTAGAAGATTGTGCTTCAAACCATCAACAAAATATACATCCTTAGTGTTAGGTTTACCATCAAGAGTTATAGATCCAATACCTTTGACTTGGCATGCTTCATTGTTTGCAACTCTAACAATGCCTCCATCTTGAATTTTGAAGTCAAAAAACTTGTTCATATCACCAGTCATATGATGTAAACAACCACTATCAATTATCCAATTAGATTTCTTTTCAATCTGAGATACCAAAGCTACTTTCTCTAGGCTTTGTTCTTCAATTTTTACAAATCCTATTTCATCCTCACTAATACTTACGGCTTGTTCATCAGATTTATCTTCCTCATTTGCATACAAAAACTCTCTATCTCTTCTAGGTTTGTAATATCCTTTATAAATTTTTTCTCTTTTAGGATGCTTAGATGCATAATGACCAAATTCATTACAAGTCCAACATTTAAAGATTTTCTTACCATCTTTTTCTCTTCTTACTAGAAAGGAGACTCCTTCTTCAATCTTTTTGTCCTCATCAAATCTGATACTACTAGCAAATCTCCTCTAGAACTTGTGTTCCTTGACAAGCTAGGTCAAATATTCAAGGCATTAAAAGCTATTTCTATTTTGGTCAATTCTCCATAATGTCTAAGCTCATTCTTAACTGGTTCAAGTCTTCCAAGTAATGTCTCCTTTGTGAAATCTTTGGTACAAGATATCAACAACTATATCATTTGAAATGCTGACTTAAATGGTGGTGTTAAAGTCTTCAATATCTTCCATATGATCTCATGTGATTTCTAATATTTTTCCTACATATGATCTTATAGGTTCATCTTCCATCATTTTAGCATTTTGAAATGCACAAATCCAATTCTATATTCTTGATTTCTTAGAATGTTCATTAGCTTCAAAACTAGTTTCTAAAGCTTTCCAAATAAAATTTGAAGTAACAAGTGGCTTTACCTAATTGTATTCAATTTTAGGAAGTACAATAAATAGTGCTTCTCTAGCTCTCATGTCATACATAAAAGTATCTCTTTCATCCTATGTACAAAATTCCAAATCCTTTTCAACAATGATTGTCTTTGATGTTTTTGGTAACATCCAATATCCTGGACCCATACATAGAAGATGTGTTGTCATCTTATCCTTCCAGCTGTCATAATTTCTTCCACCAAACTTTGGACTATCTTTCCTGAACATGCTCACCATGGATCTCCCAAAATTGTTAAACTTTATCTTCAAGGACCTGATGTTCTGATACCAATTGTTGGAAACAATAGTCCACCAAGATAACTAAGAGGAAGGTGAATTAGTTATCCAAAAATTAAAACATTTATTTATCCTTAAATAATCTTATCCATTCAACCAAAGTAAACAACAACCATAACAAGATACATATAGATAATTACACTAGATATGTGGACTAGGGAAACCCTTGATCAAAGGGAAAACCCCAATGGGAATGATCCCCACAAGATGATGTACTAATATAAATATTCCTTATTAGAGGATGGATCATGTTAGGGTTATATTACAACATTTAGTACATAGAGTCGATATTAGGAGACTTTGAATCCCTTTTAGGAGATTCCAACCTTGTTAGGATTTATAGTATAATATATGCAAGAGGAGCCCACTACCAAAACATGCAATTTCAATTACAAGACGAGCTCATTGCCCAAAAAATTAATCTACTATTAAGTTCCTCTTTCCTCTATTCTATCAATCAAACCAATATCTATTAGAGCTTACAAACTAGGTCACAAACCTTGGATCCAAATACCAAACTTTGGATTACACAATAAGACCTTGGAAATGAAGTTTCCTTCACTTCCACTCTACTCTTCTCAACTTCACATTCCACTCTTGTGCTACTTACAATCAGCTCTACCATACTCATAAGACAAAGGAAATTTTCCTTCCTTTATACCAAATCCATAAAACAATTCCCTGAGTTAGCTATTACACCTTCTCAATTAATTATTATAGCACCACTTTAAGAACATGTTACACTTAGTGATAACATTAATCTTCTACCTTGCAACTTGAATAACTTTCTATACATACAATATTATGACAAGAAATCTTGACCACATCATCATCAACATGTCATCTACACATCCTCAATCTTGATTCTGAAAATAAAAATTTTGCTAAGAGATATAACAAGTTTACCAGAACATGCCTCTGTAAACTCTATCTTAGAACAAACATCACCAAAACTTACATAACTTCTTTCAGACATAAAATTTCTTCACCTAATGTTAACTGCATATGCTAGATACTTAGAATAATCTCCCATAACCTCGGATAGTAAGAATACTCAATTGGTCATTTGTACTAACTTGATCTTTCCATTAGTCTTTTGTCAAATACCATAGAAAACTACTGTGTTGACATCAATGACAAACTTAGTCATGAATGTAACATATCATCATAGTAACATATCTACAATACTACCCCATTGGAATATCATCAACATTCATGCTTCCAAAACTATGTATTTTGATGGGATAAGTCCTAAGGAAGGATCAGGAGCTAGGGTAGTATTCATATCTCCAAAGAAAAGTACTTTTAGGTATTCATTTACCTTGAACTTTACATGTACCAATAGTGTTGTAGATTATGAAGCACTTTTAATAGGATTAAAAGTCACAAATAGTCATCAAATTAAGAAGTTATACATTATTAGTGACTCTAAATTAGTTGTGTTTCAAGTTAGGGAGACATATGCCTCTAAGAAAAAAAGGTTCAAACAATACAGGAATTTTGTTTGGAACTAGATAGAAGCATTTGATTCCTTTGGAATTTCTTGGATGGATAGAAGTAATAACTAGATGGATAACTTTCTAGTGAATGTAGTAATCAAGCCTGATGATGTGTCATTTGCTAGTGTATCTATGATTAAAATAAAAAATAGGCCTTCCATCCCTGCTAATGTAGAGAATTGGGAAGTTTTCAAAGATGATAAATATATCTCAAACTTTCTTCTTAATGAGGACAAAATAACACGGTCAAGAATTGGACTGAGTGCTTTGATAGCAATAGAAGATGGAAAGTAAGTTATCTTTGGTCAAGAAATTTTGCAATTAAAATTAGACAAGGTAACTAAAGGTTTAGTAGTGCTTGATAGCACTTTTGATAATCAAGATAGAGTTCATTCTAACACCAAAGACAAGAAGCCATAGGAACTTGAAGAGGTCAATTTGGGAACTGTTGAATCTCCCAAAAGGGTATACATTGGTAAAACCTTATCCTTTGGAATTAGAAAGTCTTTGATAAATTTTTTGAGGAATTTCAAACATATTTTTTCATGGTCATATGATGACCTTAAGGCTTATAAAGAATATATTTTTCAATATATAATACCTCTAAAAGAAGGAGTCAAACTATTTATACAAAAAAGGCTTGTTAATCCTACTCTAGCCCCTAGAATGAAAGAGGAACTTATGAAACTTAGGGATGGGTGGATTATCAAACCAATCATAAATTCCCATGGGTGCCTAATCTAGTGCCAACTAGGAAAAAGAATGGGGATATTAGGCTATGTGTTGATTTTAGAAACCTAAATATTGCATCTTTAAAGGATACCTATGGGTTGCCTATTATGGAGGCCATATTGTAGCAAGTTACGAGTTCAGAACTAATGTCTATAATGGATGGTTTCTCAAGATATAACTAGGTTCTTGTTGATGCAAAAGAAAAATTTAAAATAACTTTCATTATTCCTTAGGGAACATATGTATATGTAAGGATGTCTTTCGAGCTAATCAATGTAGGGGCAACATTTCAAAGGGCCATGGATGTAGCATTCAAGGAATATAATGAAAAATTCATGGTTGTATATTAGGTTGACTTAACTAAATACTCAAAAAATGTTTAAGATTATTTTAAACATTAGAAAAAAATTCTATCAAAGCCTTAGTGTATGGTGTCTCTTTAAACCTAAAGCAATGTAATTTTGGAGCGACAAAAGGGAAGCTATTGGGTCACATAGTATCAAAGAAAGGGATTAAGATTGACCTTGAAAGAGTAGCAATAATTGATAAGATGCCAAATCCCAAGAATGTTAAAGGCATATAGTCTTTCTTTGGGCAAGTTAATTTTTTAAGGAGATTTGTAACCAACTTTAGTGAAATAAAAAAACCAATCTCAAAAATGCTCAAGAAGGGAGAAACTATCAACTATGAAGATGAACCTAGTATGGCCCTCCAAGAAATTAAAAATTCCATCAAGAATGCACCAGTCCTTAGGACACCTAAATATGGAAATCTCATGCATACCTTTTCTTTTTCATCTTTTCACACCATAGGGGTTGTTCTACTTCAGAAGAATGAAGATGGTCATGAACAACCAATTAAATTCTTTATTAAATCTCTTTATCCTACAGAACTTAAGTATGAAAACAATGAGAAGTAGGAATATACACTTGTCAAAGTTGTGAAGGCCTTTAGATGCTACTTAGTGGGTAATGATGTCATTACTTTTGTGCCTAGTGCAACAGTTAAAGATATTTTCTCTTAGTAGGAGGTATCTTGTAGAAGGCGTAGATGGATAAATATAATCCAAGAGTTTAATATTGATATCCATATCACCAAATTAGTAAGAGGTCAATGATTAGCCAAGCTCATGGCTCAATCAAATGTTGATGCTAATCAAATAGATTTTTTATGTGAAGACATAAAACCAAATACATGTGACATGGATCAATGTGACTAGTGCAAACATGTAATATACTATTTACAACATATGCAAGCCCCACCCCATCTGATAGATAATGAAAAGAGGACTATAAAATTGCAATTAGTTAGATACATTATTGTCAATGGAAGTTTTTGGTGGAGGAATTTTGATGGAATACTTTTGAAGTGCATTGATCACAATGAATCAGAAACAATATTGAATGAGATAAATTCAAGGGTATGTGGTGGGCATTACATGGCAAAGACTACTGCCCACAAGATTATGAGAGAAGGCTTTTGGTGGCCTAGCCTATTCAAAGATACATAAATCCTAGTTAGAAAATGTGACCCTTGCCAAAGATTTGCTCAAAAATTAAAGTTCTTTGGAAATTTTCCCTTGAAATATGTTGAAGCCTAGGTACCTTTTTAGCCATGGATGATGAATTTCATAGGTGAAATATCAACCAAATCAAGTACTAGATACTCATAGATACTAATTGCAACTAATTACTTTACAAAGTTGGTAGAGGCCATTCCTACTAGGAAAGCTACTAGTAAAGTGGTGAATAATTTCTTGTTAAATAAAATCATTGCAAGGTTTGGTTGTCTTGAGAAAATAGTGACTGATAATTCTATATGCTTCAGATCTAAGGAGTTTATCAATTTTTGTGACAAATATGCTATTATCAGGAAAACTTCATCACCCTATCATCCAAAAGGAAATGGAAAAGCTAAATCCACTAACAAAAGGTTCTTGAAAGTCATAAAGAGGACTTTGGATGACAACACGAAGGCATGGGGCACTAAGTTGTAGTTAGTAGTCTGGGCTAATAGAGGGATAGTAAGAAAGGCAATTAGTGTTGCACCTTTTGATCTAGTATATGGAATCTAGGCTAGAATGCTTCAAAACAACCTAATAGATTTGTATAATTACATCTAGATGTTTGATGAAGATATCATTAATGATATGTAGGAAAGGATAGATGAATTAGTAGGGCTGACTAAGACAAGGAAAGAAGCCTTTGCTAAGAATATAAAACTCTAGTTGCAGAAAAAACATCTATATGATAAGAGGGAAATGGCAAGAAAATTTGAAATAGATGATTTAGTCCTAATGTGGAAGGCAAGGATTGAGGATAAGGGAAAGCATGAAATTTTTTATCTTATATGGTTTGGTCCCTATCTTGTTGATTCTACTTAGGGGGAGGATTCATATTTCATCAAAGAGCTATAAGAAAGCTTTCTTGAATTACTATTTTATGGAAAATTCTTGAAGAAATACTTTTGTTGAAGGTATTTATTTTTCATGAATAGTATTTAGGTTTGTATATCTTTGTATATTTGTGTAATTTCCTATGCACATGTCTTTAGCCTCTATGTAGATGTATATATCCCTATATAGTCTTAGAAAAGTTTTCTCTAGTTGTCAAGTATGTGCTATGCTTAACCTAGAGATTCTAAATCGTTGCATGGATACATGTTATCCATTATCCCCAAATAGAGCCACTGATAGCCCTTATTTTCATTATTCTAAATTTTGAAAATTCATTGAGAAAATATTTTTAAAACTATATTGCATTATTAGGTTTTGTGCTTTATTTGTTATCAAATTCTAGAAATAACCCTAACCTGGTCATTTTGTGCTAGCCTAATGTTGAATATCTTTCTCAAGTGGAATAATGTGATATCCTAAGGTTATGTTTTCACCATTGTCATAAAAAGTTCTTTAAATTTTGCAAACATTTTTACCCCTACCCTAGGTGTTATGATCTTAAAATTAGAGTTGAGGTGTCTAGCCATAAGGTTAAAATTTCTCTCTCTTGATGTTATGATGTAAGCATTAGTGGAGGATCATAAGGATGAAGTGTTGGATCTCCCAATCTTAATATATGTTATATGGTCATAGCATCAAAAGAGTTCAAAATGATGTCTACAATCTTGTGACTCCCCTTATTTCATGTCATCTTAAGTATATAATGGAAGGGTCTTAAAACCAAGGCATATGATGTTATGAAAAATAGGTGATCATGGGATTCATAAAGGTAGAAATGGAGGCTTTAGTCCATATGATAAAGTGGCAATCACAAGATTGCAAGGACATAAAAGTGCAAAGGGTTGTAGAGAGTTCCAATCTTATGAAAAATAAGAGATTAAGTCATCATAAAGGCTTTCAAGGAGACCTCTAAAGATACTAAAATCTTATGATTATAAGGTCGTAAGAGAAAAATGTGAGGTTTCTAATGGCACAATGAGGAAGCAATCATAAGATCATAAGATTAAAATGATAAAGCAAGGTAGTGCTAGACATATTTGTATAAAGGTTTTGAGACACATGAAAATTCATATCTTCTAATGCTACAAGAGGTAGTAGATTGTAAGATCTCAAGGGTAATTCAATAACTTTACAAAGCTACAAAGCAATGTTAGATCATAAGATTATGAAGATGGGAGTTGATGCTTCCAAGGCTATGATAATGAAAGAATAACTGTCCTCATATGGTCATAGGTCAATGATAGAAGCTAAAGGTAACCCCTAATGTTATTAAATCAGATTAGTGACTGTGATCAGGAGGTCATAAGGAACTAAAAGTATAGACACAATGTTATACCAAAGTAGTGGTTGTAACATTGTAAGGGTGTAGAAGGTAACTATCAAAGTTACAAAGTGGGATAGTTGATTGTGATTGTAAGATCGCAAGGCAAGTGAAGGCAAGATAAGATGTTGTGACAAGATTTATAAAATGTGTCTCTTGATATCATAAGAGACTTAAGGGTAAGCTCAAAAGACACAATGAATGGTTTATTGTATTATCATAAAATCCATTTTCAAGGCTTATAATAATGTGATAAAGGTTTGAATTCAAAGGATTGTATGATCGTAGAGCCAAATATTCCTACCTAAGATGATACAAATGTTGACATTCTAGTCATGTTTGTTATTAGTGACATAAACTTATTCAAAATATGAGTTCATACTAAGCATATTGTATAGATAATAGTGTTAACCAAGAATTTTAGTTAGTACTGAGTCCTATGGATAGATTTTAGTTTGAACCAAGTAATTACTATAGAGTTGAAGTTCAATAGTGTAAACTAAGCATTACAGTGTATGCCAAGTTTACTAGTGTAAAATAAGTTGTGCAATGTTTACCAAGTTTGCAATTGATGTGATGCAAGTCTAGTGTTAATCGAGCTACTCAGTGTTAACCAAGAGACTTAATTTATACCAAGCTTGAGGTGATAGTGTTTACTAAGCTATGTAGTTGTAACCAACCGATTCAATTTATATGATGAGTTTCATAGTATTCATTGAGTCACTGGTGTAGATTGAGTTTGAGACTACTTGGAAGTGATCAATATGGACCAAGCTTCTACATTTACGAAGTGCATGACAATACCAAGCATTGATAGTGGATGCCAAGTATCAAAACCTCACCGAGTCATTCTTTAGAGCCTGATCTTCTACACTTTGGCTGACTTTGTAATATTTGTGTAAACTTGTATTGTGGTCAACTTTGTAATTATGTAATTGGATTGATATATATGTAATGTATTGTATCACATCTAATGTATGTATGGAATCAATAAGGAAGAAATGTTGTTATAGGGGAAGAGTAGAAAAGAAAATTACAAAGGCTACAACAATATAAGGAGCAGAAATGATTCATCTATCACAACAAGGTGATTTGTACACTCAAGGGAATCTCATTTAGCAAACCAAGTTGTAGATCAGAGATTAGCTACTGTTTCATCCTAACAGCTGGATCAGTCAAATTCTTTAACAAGGTAGACAAAACAGTCTTATGCAAATCTCTTTACCAAGTGCATACTTCATTGTATGTTTGTAAATCCTTTTGCAAGGTGGACCTAGCCATCCTTATAGCTTCCAATAGGGTAGATCATCAGAAGTGATCAATGTAAGCCTTAACAAGCCAACTTTATACTCTAGTACTAAAGCTTGTGGGTATCATCCCCACCCTAGTTTTACTTTCTATTTGGAAGATTTCTACGTCACCAAATCTTGTGGTAAAGTGTTATGTATTCTTTTACATTTTCTTAGTTTCTCATGCATATAGTTAGATTAGAATTCATATAAAGGATTAATTTCTAATTGGGATAAAAGTTTTAAAAGTTACTGATTCACCCCTCCCCTCTTAGTAACCTATCTTGTCAAAATATTTCCAACAATTGGTATTAGAGCATTGTGGTTCTTAGTGAAAAGTTTAACAAGCTTAAGCAAAGATCAAAGGTAATGAAGGTATTTAGACTCGATAAGGCTATTGACAATGAGAAGATAGATTCAGAATTGGCCATTGGACAACTCAAGAAAGAAAAAGAGCAACTCTTCCAATCCCTAAAAAGAAGAAAAAGATCTTGTAATCTAGATGAATGATTCACTCTACATTGAAGAAATAATTGAAGACATCATTCCAAGAAATTTAGATGAAGCTGATGAAGCAATCAAAGAACTACTAGAAAAGAATAATACTCTCCAAGAAGAAGTGAGAAAACTAAGAAGAGAGAAAGAAATTCAGTTAGTAAGATTGTGTGAAGTCATGGAAGAAGAAAACAAGATAAGATAAGAGATAGAAAGAAAAAATAATGAAATTTAGCACCTATCCCTTCAGCAAGAAGAATTCATTGATCAACTCACCAATTTAAATAAAGAGATCATGAACTTCAGATTATAGAATGAAATATTACAGAATTATCTAAACATTGAAAGGCAAACCAATGAAAGAATGTTGAAATCCCAAGCAGACATGAATCAATTGAATGAACTAAGTCACTTCAAACAAAAAGGAAAATTAGGAATTGGATATATAGAAGGAGGAGAATCATCCAAGCAATGAGCTCAAAGGAACCAAAAACCTACTTGTAGTCACTGTGGTAAGATAGGTCATACTTCAAACAAATGTTGGAGTAATGGGAAGGAAAAATTCAATGGAAAGTGCTACAATTTTAATCAACATGGTCATAGAGAAAATGAATGTAAAGAGAAACCAAGGTTTGAAGGACAATATCACAAATGTAAGAAGCATGGGTACAAATCATCAAAATGCAAAACCAAGATATTGAATCTAATAGAACAAATTGTCAAAGATATATTTGGTTGGGACTATAACACCTGGTGTAGATGTCATTACTGTGGAGAATTTGGACACATTGATATGAATTGTGTAAAAAATCACATGAGAAAAAAAAAGATACTACCAAAAGATGTTTCATTTGTACAAAACTTGATCATCTTGCTAAGAACTATATGTACACTAGAAAAATAGAAGATGAAAAGAGGGCAAAATTTGATAACATCAAAAAACAAGAGACAACAATGGGTTCAAAAGTCTACTAAGAATGCAAGTCTAAGAAATGATGATGAAGTCAGTCAAGAATTGGGCGACTCCACCATTTCAACTTGATTTCTCAAAGGAGAACTAGAACTAGGCTACCCAAGAAGACATCTAAATTAGTTCCAGGTGATAGGACAAAAGATCCATATTAGCATTCAAGATGTGAAAGGGATCACCAAGCAAAAGGTATCAGTTACTACCAAGTTACCTTCCTTACCAATTGAGGTTGAGTTACAAAATCTATTAAGCAAGGTCAGGAGTAACTAAAATTATGTGGTTACCGAATGATGAAGGACTTTACTGAGTAATCAATACAAGAAAAGTGGATGGTAGTCTGTTAAATCCATATAACTTTCATACCATGCATTTATGGTGAAATTTGATAAAAGGAATGAAATCAAAGTCATTTTCACCATGAATTTTTGAGAGAAAATTGTGTAGAGAAATCTTTAAGAGCATTCAAGTGATTTGAGAAAATTGTTGTTAAAACTTTTGAATTCTCTCAAACCCTACTAAGTGAAGATGGAAACTACTAGCAACAAAGAGAAATGAGGATTAGACATGCTAGTTCATGGTGTAGAATGGAAGGCACCAGACTTCAAGCTCACTCCTACAATTTTTGAAACCTTAGACCTCAATGGAGCATATTCTTTAATCCCTTCCAAGGTACTGTTAATCAATGATATTCATTCTCATTTTAAATGTGTGATTCAAGATATTGGCACCCTAGAAATGGATGAATTTTTAAATGAGTTATGTGTTGATGGTGTTTTGAAACCAGAGCACCAACATCTTGAAGCCAAAGGTTTAACCCATATTACTCACATGCCCCATGATTTCCAATTCAAATAGATTAGGTATATTCTTAGCCATGTGTAAAATGGATAGTTGTGGTTGGAACAACCTATTTTGATTACAAAGAAGATGATTCATAGGATCACTAGTCTCCCTATACTGGCTAAAGCTAAAATGACAAAAACCCCAGCTAAGTGGGATGGTAGGGGAATGAAAATTAGTAGTGTCATTGATACAGAATTGAAGTTTGGCATCCATATCATTTCCTTCTAGTAGGTTGAACACTGTATCATGTGAGGTAGTAGACTTGGCATACAAAGTTGTCAAGAATAACCTATCCCTTAACCTTGTCGAGTTGTTGTTGAATCAATTCAACAAAAACATGGAGAGCATCGGGAAATCAAAGAACAACCCATGTAAGTTTGGCTCACTTCTAACATGTTTATTCTTTTATGTTCAAAAATTCTTTCCATCAAAAGGCAATGTTGTTTGGATGAAAGATGTGCTAGTACTCTATCAGATAAATGAATATATTGCTGACATGGGAAAAAATTACACTAGTATTATGGATAATTATTTTTGATGCTTTCAAGGAGAAAATTAATAAAAAATAATGAATCCCCAAGAAACTAGTTGAAGATTATATGGATGATGCATGTTTCATGGTGGACAGTGATAAGGTGCACATTTAGGTAGTTAGGCCTAGAATTGCATGGGTAAAACCTCTAGGATATGAGGTAAATATTGATGAAACTAAGGATATTATTAAGGCACTAATTAATGAACCAGTTCACCCCAAGGCTACATATTTTGGAACATGTGAGGAGACTAAGGCATGGATAGAATTAGAGATCAAGATCCCTCAGATAGTTAGGAAAGGCAAGAGGAGAATTATAAAATTGAAAACAAGTTCTACTCTTTTCTTAACCAAGGGAAAAGGTGAAGATGAAGAAGTAGAGGATGAAAAATTAGAGGAAGAGGAACCACTAAAGAAAAAGGGAAAGGTAATCATTACCAAGCTACCAAGACATCCACTGTAGTATTCACTAGGAGATCCTCTAGGAAGAAGGTAGACAAAGAAGGGGGAGACATAATTTTCAAGGGGTATCCATCCACATTTGAAGAGAGGATGAAGGAATTGGAATCAGGTTCTAAGATAACAAATTTCAAAGCATTAAAATATGAGAGCAGAATAGTTGATGAGAAAAGAAAAATTGAAGATATTCTGATATCTAAAATGGGTAAATAGAAATACTCTCCTGACTAGCTCACTCAAAAAATTCTAGATGCTTTAATGAATAAAATCAAGCCACAATGGGAACATGCAAAGCAAACTGCTAAGGATATTCAAGTGCAGACCCTGAGGCAACTAATGCCAAATCTAACTAACAAGGAAATCAAGGAATATTTAAAGAAAAATGAAGAAAAACTAACTTTAAGATTCAATACTTGTCTTATTTTGTTGAATGAAATAGAACATGTCATGAAAAATACAACTAATACATGGAAGAATGTATATCTTCTTTATAAATTGAGTGATTTTCTAGTTAGCATAAGCAACAAAGATGAAGAAGATGATCAAGAAAAGGATGAAGAGGTAACACATTTTGATAACATTGATGATGAAGAGGAACAAGAGCAAGAGATTATCAAGGAAGGAACTCAAGATGTTGAGGAAATAGACCCTATCAAGATTGTTGTAGTAGTTATTGCCTCACTTCCTCACTCTCCAAACAAAATAGTGGTAACATCAAGCACAAAGACAACCTCTATAGGATTGATTGTGTCCAACACTCCAAACACAACCATCTAATCAATATTTGAACTAGTATAGCTCAACACATCATTGACTAAAGTGTTAATTACTTCATCTACCAAGCTGTAGACTCTTCCCTCTTCAATAGTTTTGAATACAATAGTCTTGGATACATCAATTTTGGCTTTAATAGGACTTCTACTAGCATTTCTACAATAATCACAATATCAAATTTTGTAGCAAGCCCCACTATTTCTACTATTATTTCTATTCCAAGTACATAAGCAATAAGTGCAAGGATAGTTGAGACCAAGCCTCAAGAGAGCATAAAATTTTTGGGCAAAGGTAAAAAAAGAGAGGAGGATGTTGATCTTGATGAGGAAATTGTGATTCCAAATTGGGATATTTCAAAACCCACTCCTAATCAAATGCAAATCTTTGGAGAATTACCGCAAAAGAAAGCCAAGTAGGAGAGATTGAGAGAAGAAAGAGATATAGAATTCAAAATCATTGAGGATGCCAAGAATATTTTGGCAGATGCTATAAGTATTGAGATTGATTCTTCTCAGCTAATTTTGTTTCAGTTGGCAGAAGTAGTCCAGAAGTATAATGAAGATCAAGATGGAAAAGATAAATTATTACAAAAAGTAGAAAAGAATTTTAGGAATAAGGTTTTAGAACTTATTGCTCAAAATATTGTCATTTACCAAGTATAGTTATCTACTATTTTGAGTTCTCTTGAAACTTCTTGTACAAATGTAACTTTACTTTTTGTTAAATTATGTGATATTCCAAGTTTTACAAAGGAAATAAAAGACAAATTGTCGAAGATTGATGAAGGCCTTAAGGTGCGTACTCATCAATTACAGCTTGACCTGAGTTCAAGCTCTACCCATTTCAAAAGGATTAGATTTTTGATAGGCATGTAGGAAGAATTGCTTGAAGAAGAAGCTAGAATCAGATCTACATTAGTAGATATTCAAAATATGATACTCCCTAACATGGATGCAATACATAAGCATATTGCTTATTCAAAAACTCTCATTCATGACAATAATTTCTCTATTTCAAGCTATATGATTGAACCTTCAAGAGAAGTGCAAGTGGCATTGCACATAAGTAGGGTCTTGCAAGAGAACTAGGACAAGACTTTGGCAATCATACTAAAGGTCCATTCAGATTTCTTGTCTCATTTTGGCATTACTATGTAAATACATATAGTATAAATTTTGGCATTAATATCAAAAAGGGGGAGAAGATATTGGAGAAGATATTGTATAAGATGATATAAAGAGGAGAAAAATGTAAAAATATAGGAGGAGAAAACTGTAAGAAAAGTGTAAAGCAAATGTATATTGTATATTATCTTTAGAGGAAGCATTACCATAGAAATGTATCCTTTACAAAAATAGTTTTGAAAAATCTCAAAAACAATATACTCTACTGAGTTGGAGATATAAGGTGATGAATAATTAAGTTTTGACTGATAAGTGTTTTTTTCACTAATGCCAAACGGGGAGATTGTTGACATTCCAATCATGTTTTTTATTAGTGACATACACTTAATTAGATTGTGAGTTCATACCAATCATATTATATATATAACAGTGTTAACCAAGAATTTTAGTTGCTACCAAGTCCTATGGATAGATTTCAATTTGAACTGAGTAGTTACTATAGAGTTGAAGTTCAGTAGTGGAAACCGAGCATTACAGTGTATGCCAAGTTTACCAGTGTAAACCAAGTTATGTAGTGTTTACCGAGTTTGTAGGGTTGACTGAGCTACTTAGTGTTAACCAAGAGACTCATTTTATACCAAGTTCAAGGTGTTAGTGTTTACTGAGATATGCAATGGTAACCAAGTGATTTAATTTATGTGACAAGTTTCACAGTATTCACTAAGTCACCAGTGTAGAGCAAGTTCAAGACTATTTGGAAGTGATCAGTATGGACCAAGCTTCTATATCTATTGAGTGCATGACAATGCTGAGCATTGATGGTGGATGTTGAGTATCATAATCTCACCGAGTTAGTCTTCAAAGCCTAAGTTTCTACACTTTGGACAACTTTGTAATATTTGTGTAAACTTGTATTGTGGCTAACTTTGTAATTGTGTAATTGGATTGATATATATGTAATGTATTGTATCATATCCATTGTATGTATGGAATCAATAAGGAATAAATGTAATCATAAGGGAAGAGCAAAAAAGTGAATTACAAAGGCTACAACAGTATAAGGAGCATCAAAGATTCATCTATCACAGAAAGGTGATTTGTACACTCAAGGGAATCTCATTTAGCAAATAAGTTGTAGATCAGAGATTAGCTACTATTTCATCCTAATAGGTGGATTAGTCAAATCCTTTAACAAGGTAGACCTAAAAGTCTTATGTAAATCTATTTACTGAGTGCATACTTCATTGTATGTTTGTAAATCCTTTTGCAAGGTGGAACTAGCAATCCTTATAGCTCTTAATAGGGTAGATCATCAAAAGTGATCAATGTAAGCCTTAAAAGGTCAACTTTATACTGCAATACTAAAGCTTGTGGGTATCATCCCAACCCCAATTTTACTTTCTATTTGGAAAGTTTTTGGGTCACCAAATCTCATGTTAAAGTGTTATGTATGCTTTCATGTTTTCTCAGTTTCTCATGCATATAGTTAGATCATAATTCAAATAAAGGATTCATTGCTAATTGAGACAAAAATTTTAGAAGTTACTTATTCACCCCTCCCCTCTCAATAACTTAGCTTGTCAAAATATTTCCAACAACGAAGAGCTCTTCTTTCATAGTGTATCATAAGATCATAAACCCTAGTTTGACATGGAAAAGTGAACTTTACTTTTTTGAGCTAGAATAATGAAAAAACACCTATGACCAATGAAATTTGAGTAAAGTAAAAAAAAATTCTTGAGTTGGATAGTTATGTCGATACTCCATCTAAGGTGATAAACAACATTGAATTTAAAGCTCAGTCATGCATAGTATTAATGCACAAAGAAGGTTGATGAAAGTATTCATGCCATAAATTATTATGTAATCTATTGCTCCATTAATATTTGTAGAGAAAAGAGATTTGAAATTAGTTACAAAATTTTGAATCTGAATAGATTTTTGTTTTTAGAGCTATTTGTAGAGTGTTCTAGTCTTCCAATATACTTTTAAGATGTCTAATAAGGAGGTGGAAGAGATTCAATCTATAGACATGGAAGTTGTAGAAACTTCAACTTCCAAGGGAGGGGAAACTAGACAAAAGAAACCTAATAGGGTTGTTGAAGAATGGATCAGGTTGTTACTAGAATCCTCTAATGTCATTGGTTCAAATGATCATGATTTTAGAGATCCCTATATATTTTGCAGAGATGCTACATGCCTTGGAGTCACTGGCTATGAATTATTTAGATATTTCTACTATAATTGAGCTAAGAAGATCCCTGTTTGCAATCATTGGAAGAAGAATCTAGCAAAACTAATCATTCCAGAATTATTAGCGGACACTGACTTTGTAAAGGCCCTAATCAAATCATACAACATAGCTACTAATTCATTGCATAGGCTCGATGGAACCATTTTATGCACACTAAATGGTTCCTTTT
Organism: Cupressus sempervirens; assembly: GCA_028749045.1. Classification (NCBI taxonomy): domain Eukaryota; kingdom Viridiplantae; phylum Streptophyta; class Pinopsida; order Cupressales; family Cupressaceae; genus Cupressus; species Cupressus sempervirens. Next base: position 249,512,902 of record CM053793.1, on the reverse strand, counting down.
TAATTGAATAATTTATATTGGATGGAGCTATGAGTGAACTAGTAGACCTATGAGATACATTTGAAAAAAACATCAAAGCTTACATAGGGAGGTCTATGCTATAGCACATTCCCATGGACCTAAAGCAAGTGGGTGATTACCCTAAAAGGGTGGAAAAGAAGACTTCTTTGGAAAAATTCAAGAACTACTTTGTGAGAATTGTGTATGGTGTCCACAAGTAAGTTGGCATAGATGGAACTAGCATGGTTTATGGAGCCCAATTTATCATTGTTAGAGATGTGCAAGGCTCCTACCATGGTGGAGAATATGACTATGTTGAGTATACTCTATAGGTAATGGAGAATAATATTGGATTGCAATAGAGTAGAGATATGGGAAACTTCAAGTTCCATCATTACTCATTGTTGATGCACCTAATCTTGTATAAAAATGTGGGGTATATAATTCCAAATTTCATTGATCATAGATCTAAGGCCAATGGAGATTTTCCAATTCAGCTGTGGACACAAGTATGGGATAGTTCCCATCACTACTCTAATTATGTTTCATTTATCAATAATTTCAATACAGTTATAATGAAAATATTAGACCCAGGCTATTTTAGGGCCCCTAAGATTTGGAAGAGTCTTTTAAGACTAGGCCTAGTCCTAGAAAATAAAACATTAGATCACAATTGAAGAGAAACCTTTCATTTTACTACTTTCTCCCTAATGAGAATTTATGGTTGTCCACAACCACCCCATATATTTCCAAAATTCATTCCCCCCTAGACTGACCATCATTGAATTCATGTGGCAATTATTCATGGTAAATAGGGAGCATCTAGGACCAAAGGTGAATAGAGGCACATTCCTATGTACATTCTTTAGGGTAGGGGATTTCTCAATTGCAAAGGAATCCCTAGATCACATTCATTCTTTCCTCCACCATTATAATCTGTCAACTAGCCCATATAGGATGTATGACCCTAATAACTAGATGAGGAATACCCTCATGGATATTGGAAACTATGTACTAGAAATTATTGAAGAATTGCCCCATGAAGACCTCATTCCCAATATTATTGCTAAAGGGGAAGCATATGAAAAACTATCCAAGTTTGATGATGTGTTGAGGGTAGAGAGGGAGCTAAAGATAATAGTTGAGATATGATTGAAAAGATCATTATTGAGAGAGATTGTTGAAGATCACTATGTGTTTCAATCATTTTTTTGTCACTAATGTCAAACTTGCTATTTTTTGGTAAGACAACTGCTTATAAGATTCAAGTACTATCACTTAATTGATTGATGAAGAGGATTTCATTAATAAGAGGTAACAAAAGAACCTATAGGAAAGGTTGAGTTATGATTATGTAATGAAGTACAAGGATCAGTTAAGACAATGATGACATGATGTATCGATAATCTACTTAAGGTTACAAATGTTGGATACACTTAGAAAGTTTAGAAGAACAAGTTACAAAAAGTTTGTCTACAAAGATTGACCAAGTGGATAGTAGGTGATGAGAAAAGTCAGCGCAAGCCAAGCAAAAAGTCAATTAGAGCTGAGTGAAACTAAATTCTAGTGGATGCCAAGAAAGAAAGTTGATGCTGAGTAAATTTTAGTTGATGTCGAGCATCAATAAACTTTAGTTGATGTTGAGTGATTTTACAATTGATACTGAGCAATGTAGTATGTGTTGAGCATAAGAAGATTAATAATTTCAAGCTATTGCATTATGTTAAAGATCAAAGATTTGTTGAATCTAAGTTGACAAGTTTGTTTTCTTGAAACATGTGAAATAGGAGGAAGATAAGGTTGATGAGCTAGTGGCACAAAAATTAATGTAAACCATTTTTGAGGTGAATTCAAATGGATTCTAAGAGAATTTTTTAGAGGAGACAAGATATGAAGTAGATACATTGTATCCTACCTAATCCATCCAAAATCCTAAATTGGATGATGGAAAATGAGAGGGAAAATATGTTAATTTCCTATTTATAGGAATGTCTAGTCATAAAGAAAAAGTGTCATGTGTGAGAACCCAAGGAAGAGAAGGAGTAAATGGTTTTGCTTCATCTAGTAACCCAAGAGGAGAATTTTCAATGGCATATTAAGCAAGAAGGCTTAAGAAGATATATGCTTGAAGGGTGAACAAGCTGTTAGAGCTGCAAAGTATGAAAGCTAAGTAGAATGGAGGATTGAATAGAGATCTATAATCTACAAGAGAAGTTGTAAGTTGTATTAGATCAAAGCTCTATGATTACTCTCTAACAATTGTATCAGTCTAGGGTAAATCCTTTGGATTAAGGTTGACCTAATCGTCATTTTTAAATCGTTTAATCATGTGGCATTCAAAGTGAATGGCCTAAAGTCCTCTAACAAGGCTCACTTCTAACAAGGTGATTGAAATCCCTTAACCGAGTCACATTTAATAGTGTGTATTATAACCTTTAATAGGGTTGGCCTTTTACAAATATTCCAAATGAATGGCCTAAAGTCCTCTAACAAGGCTCACTTCTAATAGGGTGACTGAAATCCCTTAACTAAGTCACATGTAATAGTGTGTATTGTAACCTTTAACAAGGTTGGCCTTTCATAGGGCATCACTTTAGAAGAGTGAAAAGGAGTAGTATATTACTGGTGGGTTTTTCCCAAATTAGCTTTCTATGTAAATAAAATTGTGTCAAGTGTGCTAATGAATTTGTTGTGTTTCATGTTTTACATTTCTGCAAGTTAATTTGATAGTAACATACAAGTTTTTAGGGATTACATAATCCACTAAGTTGCATGCATGGATATGAATTTTTTATGGGTTCACTATGTTGTGAAAAGTTTTATTTTTACATCTAGACCTTGGATAACTAATTCACCCCCCACCCTCTCAGTTATTCTAAAGTATTCCAACAAGTAGATCCCAACTTCAAATGTTTTTACCTAGATATCCCTTACCCACATAGGATAAGGAATATGGTAACCAACCATGCTGAGGTTATGGAACAAATAGCAAAGGAGGCACTTGGAGAAGAAGAGAGGATGAACCTTGATATCTGTGAACCCAATGTAACCCTAGAGATTGAAGAAGATGATCCTATTGAGGCATCATGGGTCATGAAGGGAAATAAGAGGTAGAAGGTTGTGCATATCCCATAAAAATTAAAGTAGATAACTCTATAGACCTTGCCTGGTAAAAGTTATTATTTTGCTAACTTATGACAGAGTTACATCCGAAATAGAGTCACTATAACAGAAATAACATCAACTAACTTGGAACTAGCAAATTCATGAATTCTACTAAATTCAAGAGCTTCTTGTATAAAATCAAATAGAGTGAACTAGTGTTAAAGATGAAACTAAGAGAGTCAGATGAAAAGAAGAAAGAGTTAATTGAGAAACTACATGCTTATGATCCTGAAAGTGAAGTAATGAATCTTGAGGAGGCAAGGGATCTAGTGTAGAGGAGTGGGATGTTATTAGTGTCTAGTTGGGATTTGGAGCAAGCATTTATGCTTGACCAAATTAAAAGATAAGTGAGTGTCATCTCATATGAGGCATATGGTACTCATGGACTGCAAATAGGATCCGGAGTCAACATTGACACAAAAATCCTAGTTGTGTGGAGCATGGCTCTTACATCAACCAAGCCCAAGCTAATGAAAGTGTAAAGTATAGAACATGGCAACATGATTGTATCAACCTTACAAGATACCTTTGGTATAGAGATATCCAAAGCCTTAAAAAAATTCTCATTTATGAATGAGGAAAAGGTGGAGGAGATGAAGACAAGGTTAGTGAAATCCTTCCATGACTACATTGATGTTAAGAAGCTCTATGAGGATGAGCTCAAAAAGAGCAATATTTACAAGGAGAATATAGAGGACCCTGATGCTAATGTTCAAGGATTAGAAACTAAAGTTTTATGTCTCAGAGAGAATCTTTCAAATGCAAAACAAGTGGCCACTATAGAATAGAGAAGGGTACATGATATTCAGGAACAACCATCCAAGGTCATAGCAAAGGTAACTTCATGTAGAAATGAGCTAAAGGCAGAGGATATAGATCCTAGAAGAATGATAATTGATGCTCCATTAATACAATAAGGTTAAGAGGTAAAGAGAATTTTCCTTAGTAGTATGATAGGCTACATAGTTGAAACTCTAAAGATAATGTTTCAATAGGTCTATACATTCTATTTTTCTTTACAAGATATTGAGTAGGTTTGAAATGAAGTTCTTGCATGACTGTCACCCACATTCAATCTTTGGGGGAAGAAATTGAATTCTTAGAGAGGCTTATTATGTTGATGGCTAAAAATCTTGACTTTCTTGATATGTTTATTATAGTAAAGGAGGGCCTAGAGATGGTAATAGAATTAATTGGCTTCTTTCCTATAAAAATGCAAATAATACAAGGAAAAATGAAAGTTTCTTAGGGAATTGAGCCCTATATTCCACCAATTTTGGATGATGAAAATAAGGTGAGAGAATGGTAAGATTTGTCTTATTCATTTAGTGTAGTATTGACCTAGGATGCTACAACAACAATTTTTGAAGATAATAGTGATATCCCATTCAAAAATTTTATTGACTCCTTATTTAGAGATGAAATAGATTTAAATAAGTTTTCATTGTAGTCAATGGCTATAATAGATTTTAGGTGGATTATAGCCACAAAGGACTTCGAAGAAGTTAAATCAACTAACTGGCACACCAAAAGAGAGTGGGAGAAATAAAAGCTTTGTTGGTGGGAGGTAATCAAAGGTTTACTTGCTGAAGAAAGTAGAAGAAAAAGAATTAAAGTAAAAGCTCCAACAATAAATAGTCACCTACTGACTTTACAACTACTTCCTATTTTTGGTTCAAGCGTAGAGGAATGTCTTTATAATAACTTTTTATACATGTCCTGCCACTTTTCTCTTTCATTAGGGTTTTGACATGTGTCCTCCTCCCATCTAAAGCTTGTTGGAATCCTTTATAAGGATTTACAAGATGTGGAGTAGAGGTCAGAAGTTTGTAGAAGTATCATTTTCTATGTCATTTATAGTCTGTCCAATTTTGTTAATTATATGAATGCATTTAGTCTTGTAAACTTGAAAATGCTATGAATATGAATGACTAGGTTGTCAAGTTCTGAGTTATATTTCAAGTCTATATTAGTATTGCATTCATTTTCAAAAGAAATTAACGTAAAAGGAAGTTTTACATATCTATGTATCTAAGTTTTGTCTCCTTTCTTGTATATCTATGATCCTGGGATTGAAGTGAACAATATTCTTTCAATTTAATGCAATTTGGATGAATTGTATGTCTCTTATTGATTTCTTTTAATTCAAACATTTAAGTAATTTCTTTCAGGGTTTAATAGGGTTTTTGGTATATTAGAGGGATATGATAAGAATGAAATTTAGAGTCTCCTATTGACAAATTTAATTGAAAGTCAATTAAACGGTTCTAAAGTTGCTAGTTTTGACTCTATATAGCTATGGATAAGGTAGTGATCAATTAATTTCTATTGCAAGTTGATGGTTCATATGGTTGTAGAATACATATATCAATCAAAAATGAATTTTCCATTTTTGTAATAAAGAACTAAAATTGCTGGTCAATCCTTATTTTTAATACCTTTCCTTTTGGTTATAATTGGCTATTATAATCAAAGATTTCATTGCAAATATAAGAAGAAATTGTGACCATTATCTGCTATAAGGGATAGGTTGTAAAGAAGAAATATTAGTAAGAAATTTTCTGAAGAGAAAATCAAAATAACAAGTCAAATTCATATCCTTAAGGTGCACCCACCTTGGCCCTATAGAGCCTAAAGTGTAGAGATTCTAGCATACTCTACTAAAGTTGGTTAAGAGTTGAGATTAATCTTGCTAAGTATAGGACCTAGCTAGTCCTTAGACTCATTTTCATCTTTTGCATCCTAATATTTGTCAGTAATTTGGTAGTCCAAAAAATGCCAGTAGGAACTACCAATTCCCTTATATCTCCATCTCTTTTGGAGTGTTGTGTTTTGGGATGTTGAATTATGTTTTTTCTAGAGAGTCACTTGACTCCTTAGTTCAAAAATTCCTTATTTAGATTGTTGAATTCACCACCATAGAGGACCTATGCATTACACCTCTTGGTTCATATGGTATAGTTTTTGAATTGAATTTACACCCACATAGATAAGATAGATTTTCAACAAAAAAGGTTTGAATGTATAGATGACCATGACACTGCTATAGTGATATCTAGGATTCAAAAACCTATACCCCTTTGCATGATTTACAATATGTAATTTAAGAAAGACATGTGAAAATGTTGTCCACTATTTTTCATCACTATTAGTGATAGAGGGGAAGAAGAGGGGGAAAATAAATTATTTCTTGATTATCACCCTATTCTTTAGGAGTTTACAAACACATTTCCATCAGAACTACTTGGCATATTTTCTTGTTGATTGCATGCATAGAGTCATTCTAGTTTCAAGGGCACTGTATTTGATGACCAAAAATGATATTAATGAGCTCAAGATCCACCTTGAGGAACTTTTTGAGAATGAATACATCCATCTAAGCATATCTCCTTGAGGTGCACCAATCATCTTTATGAAGAAGAAGGATAGTTTTTTGTAGTTATGCATAGATTATAGATGACTAAATAAAATCACTATAAAGAATGGATATCCTCTCCCTCAAATTGATGACCTTTTTATATTGGTTATGGGGTGCCAATGTGTTTTCCAAGATTGATTTGAAGTCTGTAGACGATTGTGGAGAGTGATATCTAGAAAAAAACATTTTGATAAGATATGGTCACTATGGGTTCACCATGGTATAATTTGGTCTCACAAATTCTCTAGCTATATTTTTTAGTTTTATGAATAGGATATTCCAAAAATTCCTTAATGAATTTGTGATAGTGTTCCTTGATGACATCCTAATCTACTTAGGAGATTAGTAGGAGCTTAGGGGAAAATCAATAATATGGAAGCTTGTCAAAATATAAATTTTTAATATAAGAGATAAAATATTTAGGCTATGTCATTTTAGGTGATGGAAATCTAGTGGACCCATTAAAAATCTAGGCCATTCTAGATTGGCTAGCACTAGCCATAGTGATAGAAGTTAGGAGTTTCATGGGCCTAGCAGATTATTATAAATATTTTTTTAAGGGTTTTTCAAGGTAGCACATACCATCACCCGAATTTAGTGAAAGGGTTATAAATTCAAATGAACAAAAAGTGTGAGAGGGCCTTCCAAGAACTTAAAAAGGATTTTACCAATGCACCCATCTTCGAAACACCAAATCCTTTCATAGATTTTGTGTTCTATATAGATGCCTCACTTGATGGTTTGGGAGTAGTGCTCATGCAAAATGGTAGACCTATTGCATATGAATCTAGGAAACTTAATTATCCCACACATAATCTCAAGCTAGTAGTAGTGGTGCACACATTAGTGAAGTGAAGACATTTCCTATTAGGACATTTTTTTGAGTTATACATAGATCATCAAAGTTTGCAGTACATTTTTACTCATCCAAACCCTAATACCTGTTAGTAGAATGTAGATGGAATTCCTTTGTGAATATGATTTTGATGCCCCTTACATAGAAGGGAAGGAGAATGCATTTGAAAATGCACTGAGTAGAAGGTGTTGTAGGATACTTTCTATGTCCATGGATAGTGGATAGAGAGATTGCATTTTATTCTAGTTACACAAAGATGAGTTATATACAAATTTTTGCTAGAAGGTTCAATCCCAATGGTCCCTAGAAGGGAAAATTATCAATTATTATTTAGAACCTCATGATTTTTTATGACATAAAGGAAACATATATGCACCTTCTTTAGGAGGGTTACTTAATTTGATCATGACAAAATCTCATAGAGCACCGTATGCAGTGCATTTGGGAGTGAAGAAGATGAATGCAAATTTGAGATTTCTATATCATTGGCTAAGAATGAGACAACATGTAGCAAAGTTAGTGGCCCGATGTTTGGAGTGTCAAAGAGTTAAGGTAGAGAATCATTATCTAAGAGGGCTACTTTATTCAGATGTGATTACAACATGGAACTAAGACATTACCTTCATGGATTTTATTATTGGTCTTCCCATGTCTTCTTTCTTCCATGATTCCATCATGGTGATGGTTGACACATTACCCAAGGTTGCCCAATTCACACTTTTTTGCACTACCTTCACAACACCTTCATTTGCATAGGCATTCATGTGAGACATTGTTAGACTTCATAAAATTCCTTGTAAGATCATTTCTGATAGACACACTCCCTTTACATCATTTTTTTGTAGGGAGATTTAGTAAGCTTTAAGCACTAAGCTCAATTTTAGTACAACCTATAGCCTTGAGACAGATGGCTAGATAAAAAGATTAAACCAAGTGTTAGATGATATGCTCTGCATGTATTTTATGGATCACTAGTCTAGATGGGAGGAGCATCTTCACTTGGAAGAGTTTTCTTATAGTAATTGGAATAACTCATCCTTAGGGATGCCACCCTTTTAGGCTTTATATGGAAAAATTTAAATGAATCCTTTGATTTGGGATTATATTGAGGATATGGCATCCATTGGGAAAGACATATTTTTAGATATGGAGAAGCAGGTGAATATAATTAGGCAATGTCTCAAATAAGCACATGATAGGCATAAGAAGTATACAGATGCAAAGAGGGTAGATTAGAGCTACATGGTTAGTGATGAAGTCTTCTTGGGAGTGTGACCTCATAAAAGTCCAATATATTATGGAAAGGATCTTAATCTTGCACCTCATTTTATTGGATCATTTGAGATTTTGTAGAGGATAGGACAAGTTTCTTATAATCTAGGCATCCATCTAGCTTGTCACACATCCTCAATGTTTTTCTTGTGTTTGTAATTAGGAAAAATATATAATCTAATAAGTTTCATATTATAGATTGGGATTCCTTTCATGTGGATATGGATAGGGAATTGGCATTGGATCCCATTCACATCTTAGCATGTCAGACATTGGTGCTTTGAGCCTGAGAGCTAGACCAAGTTAAGGTCTAGTGGGATTTATATGATTAGGTGATATCTTCATGGGAGGATACAACATAGATGAGGGTACAATACCCCCACCTCTTTGATAAAATCCAAGAGTTATAGTCCTAGTTGGGAGAGTGTCACATGTGAGGCCCTAAATCAAGCTCATCACATCATTGGATATATATTTTTTGATTTTAGTTTTTATATTTGATATGTATTAGATTTTATACTTGAACTATATCAAAAGGGATTGATAGTACATAATGTGATGTATTAATTTATATTAGATCATATCACTTACTATGACATTATTATTCATGCATTTTAATTTTCTAGATACTTTGATGTTGTGATTACTTACCAAACCCTTTTTATGTCTATCTCATAATGATTTTTTAGGGGATCATTATGGTTTTAGGTATTGAGATTTGTAATGAACATAATGATTATATGAGATATTTATTATTATGGTGATTTTAGTTGATATAATGCAATTATGTTTTTATGTGGATCATTTGTTATAGTTGTATATTTGACCTATTGAATTGAATTAACTATTTGTATGGTATATTAGAATTATATGATATAATGAAAATTATTATGTATATGCATGTGTGATAACTTGGGCTATTGACATTTACTTTGAGTTGTGCAAGAAAGTCCATGGAATTAATTTGAATAATTAAAACCAAATTTACATGAAAAAAACAATCGAAGTTGTGTCTAGTGAAAGATAAAACCTTGTTTGCAATAGTATTTTATTTTTGAATGTGTTGTTACATGATTTTAATTGTTATGTGTTATTCATTTTTTGAAATGTGTAAATTTGAGGTAGACAATATCATGTGTTTTGTGATGTGTAATTGTGGTATCACTTGACACATTTGATATGTGTTTATGACATGTCTACCTAAAAAATATGTGAACCCTACATTGATCTTATTAATCTATTTGACTTATCACATGAACCACTTGGGTAGAGAGCCCTAGGATGGGTCAAATCTGTTGAAATTTGGGTGTAAGATTTAGGGTTTTTTTGGAGGTTCATACAAGAAACTAGAGTTGAGTTAGGATTCTTTTGGAAAACCCACTTTGTATACCTATGGGTAAGGGTCAATTTCAACCATAGGACAACCTTTAGTTGACTTGGGAGGTCTTCCAAAAGTTTTTTTTTCAAGATGGAAGATAACCAACTTTTGGAAGCATGATCTTGGTTATGAAACTTTCCATTTTTGTGCAAGAGAACTTTTTCCTTTCTTGAGGCACTTTTTTATTTTCTAAACTTGGATCTGGTAAGGTTTTTGGTAGAGGGACGAATGAAATCTCACGCTATAAACAAGAGAATGTATGAAGAATGTATAACCATTTTAGGGGAATTCTTGATTGTTAGCCATCAAACTACCCACTCTTTAATTTTTGGAGACAAGCTACAGAGTTAGAGATTTTTGAAGGATTAGGAGGGAGTTCTTCAACAACTATCTTTCCATAAGCTTCAACCAATGTTGGTCATGTTCTTACTTATGAAATTTGTATATTCTTATTTTTAGAGTTGTAAGAAATTATTGTTATGTTTAGATTCTTTGTGATGTTTTATGGGATGTATGGTGTTAGTATTCTTTTTATAGATATTCTCACTCTTGGTGTAATGTTTTGTTTATGAGTGTCACAAGGCACACCCCTTCCTTGGGTGGAAGAGATGGACTTGGGGGTGAAGGGAGGTGACTCCTTTGAGTGTGAGTCTTTCCTCAGGGAGGAGAGCGATGAAAAAATGATATATGGGCTCCTTGTGCCACTTTTAATATGGGGGTATAGAGGGAGTTTTAAGGCAAGTAAGCCTTATTCCAGATCCATAAGGGTTTCAAGGTTGATATAAATGAGAGAACATGTATTTTATTTACCTTGTTATGGAAAAATTTCTTATCAATAATTATGTATTCTCCTCTTTGTGATGTCCATATTCACCTAATTATAGAATATGAAGGTCATAGTGAAGCCTTGGGTAAATCAAAGTTTATGTATTGTGTTGTATAATTGGCAATATTTTATGTTATTGTTGTATTGTCTCATGATTTTGATACCCTAATTTGGTGCCTAGTTCTCCTAGCTCAGGGGTGGCCTTATAAAGGCCTAGGTTGGGAGGTGAGCCTTCCATGGCAAGTATGTCTTCTTGATATTGTAAGTGTTATGTGGACAATTGACCCATCTTGAAGTGGAAGGAAGTTTTTGTTAATGATTTCCTTTTAACCAATGTTGTGTTGTAATAAAAGATGGGAGGAACTCCCAACTCAATGTAAGTTATGTTGTGTAGAGATTGGCAAAGTTTCTTTATTAGAATAGTTGCATTTATGATTTGAAATCTTAGAAATATTCCTCTACATGGTGGGTCAATGCAATAGATTGTATTCAACAAAGAAATAAGAAGAGAGAGAGAGAGAATTGGAGTTGAAAAAAAGTGTGTAGTTTCTTTTGGTTGGTGTTATTATATGGAAAAAAAATATTATGCAGCTCTCAGATTTATAAAAACAAATTGACCATTTAAAGTATGACTTGTGAATATTCTTTATTAGTGATCAAAGATGATTATTAGTCTTGGGATACCTTCCATAATCAAAGTAAATTGTATAGTTTAAGTCCTAATTGATTTTATCACATAATCTCATGTAGTTTTGTGCATATTGAGTTAATGAAGTGCATTCTATTTTATGGAATTTGAGTTGTAATAGATGAACATGTCAAGATATCTCATATAGAAGAGTCCTTTGTAAAATTGATAGTTTTTAATATTAGATTGGTATAAATATATTTTACCAAGGTATTAAGCTTATTTCTTATAATAAAAAATTGTACTTGAATTACTTAATAAGGTATATTAGATTCATTCTAGTAGGAAAATAAAATTACTATTCAAGAAAGGATTAACTATATTGATCCAGAATAGAACTATAGAATATAATAGTATTTTATAATATAACTATGAAAATTTATATTATGGTAATACATATTGTATTTATATGTATATAAGAATGAAAAATATAGAAAATAAATGATAAAAAGTTGATTCTATGAGAAACTGAGTACAACAATTTAGATAGGATAGATCATTTAGACCTAATAAGAATTGTTTTGAAAATAGTGATTTTGAACCTAGTTAGAGGAAACCGCTACTACTAAAAAAATGATTATTAACATGCTAAAGTTAGGAGAATAAAAATGAATAGATAAGAAAATACCATACTAATGGGTAGTCCATAAGCTCATCTCACCATATGCAGAACCAACAGAGTATAACCTTAACATGGGTGAGGGAACCAATATCATTCTATGGTCTCTTGTATTAAAAAAAACCATGTGCATAAATATAATAGTTCATCATTCATGCCTATACATTGAATCTTCTTTAAGAATTTCCTTAATCTTCCATACAATGTATACAAACAAACCTAATTCTATGAGCTATTGGGTTATTCATAAAGTAATAGATATAAAAAGTTGGCAAGAAACCCCTATTAGCACCTAGAGTAGTGGTGGCCTTATGGGATGTTCACTCCACAATGTAACTAGGTGCCTACCATAGAGGTTCCACCTCATAGAGTGGCTCTATGCTAAGTATTATTCATGCCCGTCTTTGTCATGTCTCATAGCCACTCACGACCACTAAACAACCTCTACCAACCAACAACTACTCTCGTTGTTGGTTTCAAGCCCCTTTTTGAATGTTGCAATCCTCATTGAATGTGGACCACTAGTAAAATTTGTGCACTCCTCTAGTTTTTTTGTGTGTAGCTAATGGGATACTATTAAATATCTCTTTCATGGACATGTGTAAGACCAAACTCATTCAGTCTATAGATAAACAATCACTCACACAAAAGAAAAAAAACCAAGGACTGAGTCATTTTAAAAAAATTTAAAATTTTAAAAAATAGAAAACATATATATTAAATAAATTGGTAGCCAATTTCTCTTAAGACCGATATATGCATTGAGGTCTCCTTTCAAACCTACAATTAGCAAAATAAAATACGAAAAAAGAACTTTTGAAATAAGAAGAGGCTATAAGATTCCCTTACAACCCTATTTAGGTCACTCAATAATTCCATGTGGTAGATCACTTTCCAAAATGGATGGTTTCAATCTTAGAATATAATTATATTTATTTGGTTTGATAAGCACATCTAGCTATGAAAAAATATTAACATGTACTAAAATAGATACAAAGTCACTTTATGAGAATCTTCTTGAAGAAGTGGGTAATGTATAAAGATGCTTTCCTTTTTGGAGGATGTTTCTTCTCATTCATAATTCTTCATGCCTCACTTAAGCCCCACATATAATATTGGATAACCATAATTGAAGGGTTTCCTATCCAATAATCCAATAATTCAACCCAATTAAAACAAGAGACGCAAGTAGTTATGTTCTTGGCATTTGAATTTCTAGTTAAACAAAATAGAAGTAGAATTGAAGATAGTGAGGGATAAGTAAAGGGTCAGGAATAAGATGAATGGTGTTGGGATTAATGTTTGGTGGTAAATAAGTAGAATGATTTTGGAAATTAACACTAGTCAATCTTTGAAATGATTGAATAAATGAACATATTTGTAATCAATTATTGTTTATTAAAATGTTGATGAAGAAGCTTAAAAAATATAATTTTTGTACAAGAAGATTTTATTTTAATACATATGAAGATTAATATAGAAACTCATAAAGGTAACTTATTGATTTTTCTTCATTATTATTTATAAGAAGTAGATAAATGCTTTGATGACTCAGTTTAGAATTTTACAATTGTTATAGATAATTACACCACAACTAAATAAATTCACCCATTTTTCTAGCAATGTTCCCATTCAAGATATATTAAATGGTAACTTTCAAAAGAATTTTAGGTGCTCAAAAAATACTAGCTATCTAGAAGTCAACATTCATTACAACACTACATGTCTATAATGTATGCAATCAGAATCTTAATTCAAATATTTCATCAATGACATTGATAATTGTATGATACAATCTATGTTGAATCTTGATGTGAGTTACTTGTTATTTTTTGAAAAATGTAAAAATAACTTACTTGCATTGGAGGGCTTGTCCCTTTGGTGAAATGGTGGGGCTTCTTACCTGTAGGGCCTACAACCAAGGTTCAAGTCCCCACAGGGCCATTCTCTACTGTGGATCTTAATTGAGAATGTTTTTCTATTGACCCTTGGTGAAATAGTGGGGCTTCTTGCCTGTAGTGCTTATAACAAAGGGTTAATAAATTTTTTAATAACATTCAGCTACCAGAAAAAAAAGTTTTAGACAACGAGAGCTCTGCAATTTTTTTGAATTTTTTTCCCACTTGGCTCCTGGTGCTTGGTTTTGACTTTGACTTTGGCCCTGGGTGACCTAGCCTCTGCATCTGGTCTTACATGGACTCTCAGCAATGGATTCATTGTTAGGCTCTACATATTTTTGATCTATTTCACCTGGCTCCCTGGGCCAGGCTTTGGCTTCAATTTTGGCCCTTGGCTTTTATCCTGCCTCTCTACCTAGTTCTAACTCTAGCTTGGCCTCTGTTCCTGGTTTCAGCCTTGACTCCAATGTGGGTCCTGCTCTTTCTCCAGTGACTAGTTTCAATTTGTGTCTTTGTTAGGATCTTCTTCCTTTTGATTTCTCCCACCTGGCTCCCTATGCCAGGCTTCGACTTTGGTTCCTTCCCCTAGCTTTGATCTTGCCTCTATGCCTATAACTGACTCTGGCTTAGCCTCTATTCCTAGTTTTGGTCTCGGCTCCATCGTGGGTCCTGCTCTTATTCTAGTGACTAGTTTCAATTCCAATTTTTTTTCCTATTTTTGGCTCTATGGAGGTCCCTTTGGCTTCAAGGTTCTATTTTCCTGGTGCGGGTGGTTCAACCATTTCTTATGTTGATGTGGTTGCCTTTGAGGCTAGTCCTGGTGGACTTGCTATTAAGCCAGGGCTTCATGCTACCGTGCACTCAGGGTCTCTGACTGTGGTTAGTAACCCTTTAAATATTTATTTATAACCTTCTGGTATTTATGAGATCTCTAGCTATTTAGCTAACTTCTCAGCCAATATTGCTATCTTTTTCTTTAAGAGTTTTTGACCTTCTTTGTCAGATTTGCATGCCTAAATTTCCTGTAAATGGGACCCCTTAATTTCAGCAACAACCCATATCTACCCTTTGCCTAGGGGGTTATTCATTGTTAAATTTGCATCTGTTGCTGATAAGGCTGCCATCCTTCACCTTGTCTTCTACTAGAATTTGAAGTATCCCTTGATGGCTAAACCTTGGCATAAAGATTTCAACCCATTAACATAATCTCTTAATACGTTCCCTGTCTGGGTTAGGTTGTTGAATCTCCCCCTTCACCTTTGGGTAGATTCTATTTTAGAGGAGGTGGGGAATTCCCTTGGTGATTTCTGCTACATTGATAAGACTTCTTCCAATATTTTTTGCACTACATATGCTTACATATTAGTTGAAATTGATGTTTCATAGTGACTTCCAGACATGATTTAAGTGGCTTCTTCTTTAGGGTCATGGGATATCCTTCTTGACTATGAGGGTATCCCCTTCTACTATAGGAAGTGCCACAAGACTGGTCACATGGCTTCTAGCTACTCTGCAGGTAAATTTGGGCCGAAGCTACCCCCTTCTTGGTGGAAAGGGGCCTTTGAAGATCACTACATGGTCCACAAGGTCCTCTCTTCAGCGGAAGATGACTCTCTTCAAGATATTTTGGTGGAGGTCTTTTCTACTATTCCTAGTTCTTTGGCTACAATTCCTCCTTTGGCACCTTTGGTGGTAGTGAATCAGTCTTTGATTTCTGCTATCCCATCTTCTAGTGCTTTTTTGGAGGATCCTCCTTCAGATCCTTTTGTGGTTGTAGCTAATCTTTCTTCTAGTGCCTTGGGGGCACCCACCTCTCTGGCTCCTTCTTAGGTAGTTGTTCCTTCTCCTGTTCTTGCTATAATTTCCTCTGTGGTAGTTCTTCCCCTGGCTTTTGGGGTTCCAACGTCTAGTTGTGGCCTTGCTATTTTGCAATGCCAGTTGGCTACTAGTTCGGTGGGGGTTGGAAGGACCTCTGTTAATGGTAATTTGGTCATGCCCTCCTCTTTAGTTTCATCTGGGGTGGCCCTTCCTCTGTCTTCTTCTCTGGATGCAGTTATTCCTATTGTGGCCTCTTCCCTAGTCTCAGGGATTTTTGGTGGTTCTATTGTTGCTGATTTACATTGGCACAAGGTGGTGGGTTTGGTGGAGGATGGATAGACTATAGTAAAAGGAAAAAAGATGAAGCCATCCTCTACCTCTTTTGATATGGCATTACAGTCTCATAAGAAGGGATCTAAAGGCAATGCATGACTATTTGTGGTCTGTTGTTCTTTTCTTTCCCCCTGGCTTTTGGCCTATTTATCTTTGTAGTGCATCATGGTTGGGGATTTCTTTCCTTATATTCTTTGGGTTTCAGGAGCCTAGGAAAAAATTGTGTTGGTGGCTGTCATGATGCCACTTTGGTCACTTTTTGTTTGGTGATCTGATGTACTAGCCTTTTGTTTGGCCTTTGTCCTTTGGCTAGGCTTTAATTGCTTATTTTTAGCCTTTTGTCTTGTTTCAACTTGGGTTTCAGGATCCTTGTAAAACCTATTTATCTAATCAAAAACTTACTTGCATTGGATACAAAGTCTTTCTACAATAAGAATCCTAATTCAAATATTTCGACAATGGCATTGATAATTACATGAGAAAATCTATGTTGAATCTTGATGTGAGTGACTTGCTATGGTTTGAATAGTATATAAATAGCTTACTTGCATTAGATAGAAATTTTCACTTCAGATATGATGGTGCCTTGGTATATTATCACCAATTTCACCTTATAATAGAAGAAATATAAAAGATAAATAAGTTAAAAGAAAATAATCCAAAAATATAGAAAAATAGACAAATTTGCATAGTTCATAAACAATTGTAGGTGAATTAAAAGTCATCTTCAACATTCTTATCTAAAAAAATTATTGTGAGATTAATTATATTATTCATTGATAATGAGTACATAGAATTCTAAAATAAAAAATGTAAGCCTTCTATTTTGTGTGCCCTTACAATAACAACTATAATAAAGAAAAAAATTTAGAAAGATATATATATATATATATATATATATATATATATATATATATATATATATTATAAAACTAGTTCAAGAGCTCAACTAGGAAAGAACTAGTAAAAAAAACCCAACATCATCGCAATATGTACAAATTATAAGCATCGATATTGACAATCATAGTTTATCGATGGAAAAAACATAATTTTTCCAAAATTCAAAATTTATCAAATTTTACCTTTATGAGCATATCAAAACAATAGGCATAAGGGACTCAATACAACCAAAATTTTAAACATTTTACAAAACATGCCTAAAGTTTGGAAGAAAAGTCCAAAAAATAGAAGAATGCCAATAAACAATTTTTCTTCCATGTCCTCAAAACCCTCTGCAGAAGTGGATGTCAAACCAGTTTGTACCGAGTGACCCTAGCCAAAATCAAAGCATGGTAGTGGAGCCACCTCCCATCCCGAGCTCAAGCCTTCAACAATAGCATGAGAAATACCCCCCAAGTTGTTGGTTTGAGATGATCCAAATGGGGTTTTTGGACAAGGTGTCCCAAACCAATAACATTTAGAGGAGGAGCTAACCAATCACTAGATTCACGAACCAATTGAATTGAAGGAGCTAGAGGCATCTTCTTATGAGCAGATACTATGTGTGCATTAGAAATTGGAAGACCCAAGACATCAAGCCGTGAAAAACCAATTTTCTTCACTCCTTCAGACATCTGAAAACCTAGAGCTTTTGTCATGATTTGAAAGTTCTTAGTCAAGAGCGGTGAGTTGTGCTTTTCACATGCCTTATGTAATGCCTCAAAAGTCACCAAAACATCATGTTTTTGAATGAGCGCAGTCCTTGAAAATAGTCCTCCCACCAAGGCATTTTTGGACCACAAATCATAATTCTGCATAGCCCAGTTTAGTTTATTTTGAGTCCAAAACTCTAGTCTGACCACCTTGAAAGAAATTATTTCCAATCTCGATGTTGACTAAAGAAGATCCATAGCATTAGAGAGAAAAATGGAGAACAAATTTGAAGGATATAACACTTGTCTAGAAGTTGCTGAAAAGAAGTCCTCCCCAATGACACTCTGAATTGCATGACGGGTGGAAGAAGAAAGCAGAATGAATATAATATCCAACATCTCATCATCCAAGGGATGAGAGAGTGCATCTTCATCATTATATTATCAAATCATTTATTGTTAATTATTAAAAATAATGAGATTATTTACTTACAAGTTTTTTGTGGATAGTTTATAGAGTATAAAAATAGGGATGAAGATAGAGGGAGAGTGGAAGAAAGAAGGTTAAATTTATATAAAATTCAATATTTAAGTAGAGATATTCCAAATTAATAAATATAAATGACAAAAAAACATTTGGAAGAACACTTTATATAATCATTCTATATTGATAACAAAATATTTGAATTGCTGGTCTTTATATTGTTTGAAATTACAAATATAATTTCAAATGTAAAATTTACTAAATATTTATTTTAATTTCTTTGATTTTTTAGAATGTAAAAGCTTAATTCTAATAGTTTTAATAATGTTCTTAAATAAAATTTAATAAATAAATAATTTTAAATATAATAAAAAATTATATATTCGTATTAAATTATTGTCATTAAATATTTATATAAATATTCATGTTCATAATCAATAATTGAAAATATAAAATAGCAAATTGAACATAATAATATAGAATACTAAAAATAAAACAAAACTATATTGAAAAATATTAAGATTTAAGCATTATCTCCTATATAAAGAAAATAGTCAACATGTCATGTCATTGATATAGTTATTATGATGCCCCAAAATTGGCACATTGACATTATGAACCAATTTCAATGTATCAATCTCACATCAATCTATTTGTTAATCACTTAAGTCCTATTGTACTAGGCATTTTTTATTATCTTTTTTACTTGACCTAAGTGAAAAATGCATAAAATCATTAATCTCTATTAATCACATGCTTTATTTAATTCCTAAGTACTTTAATAAAATTAAATCCCACCCTCTTTAGCTAATACACATAAAAAAGGAATTAAAATACTTTGGTCTAATTTAATATCTATCATGATTATTGAAACTAATTATTTAATTTATTAGAAAACCCAATTATGATGTCATATTTGAATAAATCAATATTATTTCCTAATTCATCTCATATAAAAAAGGAATTAAAATATTGATTAAATCAAATATGTGCTCATAATTGTTGAAATTGATTATTTAATTAATTAAAATTTCTAATTATGACCACATATTTGAATGGATCAAGGTTATCTCCTATTTCATCTGATTGAATTGCATAAAAAATGGAGAACTAAATCTTATCTTTGATCTAGACCATATGCTCAAATCAATCTTGACTGTTGATTGGTCCAAGGATTCTATAAAAGAAACTTTTAGTATCTCATTTTGGGAGGATGCATGAATAGTATTGAATTTCTATTGAATCATTTTCTCAAATCTTTCTTGTATTTGAATTTATGTTGTCTTTATATGTCCATCATTTAAAGTAAAATGTATTCATTTAGTCTAAACTACTATTCAATATTCTTAGATTAATCTAAAATTCATTTAGATTAGTTTACATCTTTGCATTTGAAAAATATCAAAAATATAAATTAGATTGCATTTTAAATTCATAAATCCTTTGTACTAATTTGGCCTAGTTATTGAACTCTCAATTGTGAGAGGGAATAGTAAAACCTCATCTAGTCAAAAGGCAAAAAATTTCCTTGTGCATGCACATCAAATGGACAATCTCATGTTCATATATAAGTTTCTGTCACAAATAATGATCATGTTGAAGTGTGTATGGATTTAGAGGCCCATTTAACACTCACATTTCTAGCACCTACCATTATGCTTGAAAGAATCAATTTTTTTGGCCTAATTTTCTTCATTTTTGACATTTGGTATTTTCTGTCTATATGAAAAAGAGAATTCTTGCATAGCAAGAAGCTTTCTCATGTGAGAAAACTAGAAGTTGGTATCACGTTCTATACTTCCTTGTACAAAAAATCATATGATCATATGAACAAAGTAATTCTCATGTGGCACAAAGAGAATTCTCATATGGTGAGCTATGAAATCTTTTGTGAAACTTGACACCAAAAAAGAGAGGAAAAATTTCTTGTTGAAGTCTAAATTCATGACTTATTTCATCTAACCTCTATTTCTAAAGTATATAATTTATGATTTCTAATTTTTGAAGTAGCTTAACAATGGTTTTTAGATTGATCATCAAAGATACCTTGTCATAAACATATAAATAATGCTAATAGTTTGATTGCAGGATGTTTTATCAAAGATATGTCTATCAAACAATACTTTCAAACCCACTCAAACAAATGTGTCTATTTTAATGCTTTAATACACACATAGTTTAAAAGGGCTTACAAAATTTGTAGGGCTCTAGACAAAGGAATAGGGGAGTATGCTCTTTACTACTTGGAAGTGATGCCCAAGAGTAAATCAAAAACCTAGGCACCTTTATTGATCTTAGATTGGTTTTGACAAGTGAGTGTCAACACACTTAAGTCATTTACTTAGTTCATGCCAAACTAGTAATACATGCTGAGCACAACATGTAAATATTAGACCATGCTGAGTTGCAATTAATGTCAAGTCACTCAAGTGCCAAGCAGATAGACCACACTAAGTGATTCAAGAGTTGAGCAAATAGTGGATGCTGAGTAATGTAGATGCCAAGTCACAATATATAGAATAGTGCATGTCGAGCATTAGTGACTTCATATGCTGAGTGAAATAGTTTTGACATATTTGTTTGTAATGTAAACCATTTCTAAGCTGACTTAAGGATAGATTATGATCTTTTGGCGATAAGGACGAATCTATACTTGGATTCCCTATGTAATTACATGCAACCAATTAGAAAAAGGGAAGGTTTAAGCAAAAAAATGGATGAATCCTAGCCTCAGATTCATACCTAATCCTAAACCACCTAAGTCTTCTTAAGGAGGACGAAGCCCTAAACTCTTTATAGTGAGTGAACAAATTGGAGGAGCGAACAAGATAGTTTGTAGAGCATTCACGGTGACTTAGAAGTAAGAGTGAATTGCATAATTAGTTAGAGAAGAATAGAGGATAGAGAGAAGGATACAACATTGAGACATCTGATAATGAAGGATCAAAAGACATTGTGTAGAGGTGATTTGTTATAAGGAAAGCAAGTGCCAATCATAGGATCTATGTTGAGACATTTTAACAGGTGATTTTAGTTAAATCTCTTAACAAAGTAGTCCTAATAGGTTGTATGAAATCCTTTAACAGGGTTCTTACTTAGTTGTAATTTGAAATCCTCTAACCAGGCACACTTCTAATAGGGTGTTGAAATCCTCTAACAAGGCGAGACCTAACAGTCTTTGTAAGCCTATAACAGGGTAGACCTTTCACAGGCTAGACCATGATTCATGGTCAAATAATTGTAACCTTCATTAGATACACTTTATTGCTACAGTAGTGAATATTTGTGGGTGTCATCCTCACCCCAGTTTTAACTTCTCACTTGGAGGGTTTTTGGGTAATCATATCTAGTGTTATGTGTGTGATTTATTACATGTTTACATGATTTATATGCATATGCTTTTCATGTTATTTTAGTCTACATATTGAATTCATATGATGAATGAATGATACAAGTTTTATGGGTCCACTTTCAAACTCCTGATTTACTCCCCCTACCCCCCACTTTTAGAAGTTTACTCTTTTGACTTGTAATTCCAACAATTGGTATTAGATCCTTATTCTCTAAAAGAGAAACTTTGGAACTTTGAGGAAAGATCTTGAAATGGAAGTCTACAAGCTAGGAAAGACTATTGAGAACTAGGAGATTGAAATACATCTCATACTACATCAACTAAATGAGGCAAGAGAGGAACTAAAGAAATCCTTGAAGAGAATGAAAGAAATTGATATTGTAGAGAATGACACACTATACAAAGAGATAGACACTACCAACCTATTTTCAGATGGTGACTCCAATGAATTTGATGTAGTAGTTTCAGATCTAATGGAAAAGAATAGAATCCAAGTTGAGGAAATCATAAATCTCAAGCTAGGGCAAGAATAACAAGCTATACTACTATGTGAGGTGACTAAATAGAAAAAGAAATCCATAGAAGACAAAGCCATGATTGAAGAAGACAAAAGAATTTTGGTAAAAAAATTGGAAGAGAAGTCAACAGAGTTAACCAAGATCTCCAACATGAAATTGGATACTCTAAGTCAAATGATGAATGCCAACTTTGAATTGAATGTCAAGGACATTAAGATAACTACATTGAAGTTGCAGAATGAACAATTGTAGAGTGACCTAAAAAGAGAAAAGGAATTTGTTGAAAGTCTCAAAAAGCCAACTAAAGCCATCAAATACTTTGAGCAATTACTAAAATTCCCTAGATCCAACAATGATACATCAGGATTGGGTTACACTAGAACTAATGAAGGAGAATCATCCAAAGTCACTAAAGTTAGGAACATCAAAGGTAAGATTTCCAAACCTTCTTGTCATAATTGTGGTAACAAAGGACATACTACTAATATATGCAAGAGCAAGAATACAAATTAGAATGTCAAGCCTAAGAACATGACTCATTGTCATTAGTGCAATAAGCAAGGTCATCATGCACATGAATGCAAAACCAAGACCATGCATAAACAAAAATTTTAAGGATATTTCTACAATTGTCAAAAGTATGAACATAGAGCCTTTGAATGCAGATCTAAATCCATGTGGTCATCAAACAAGTCAAAAAGGGTAAGAAACAAAGGAAATTTTTATAATTGGGATTATAATACAAGATATAGCTATCACTATTGTCAAAAATATGGACATATTCCTAAGAATTGTATTAGGACACACTTCAGCGATAACTACAAAAGGTGGTTGAGTCAAACTACATGTTTTAGCTATCTGAAGACTAGTCACATTAGTAAGTATTGTCCAACTAGGTCAAAGGCAGCAAGTTATGAATTTGATAAAGGTAAAGGAAAGGCATATGTTGAACACATTAGAGATGAGATGAAAAAGACATGGAAAAAGAAGGATGATTGCAACACATCAAATGGAGAAGGGATCACTTCACCCAATGGGTCAAGTGATCAGACCTCATCAAACTAGGAAATCAAAAGGTATGTGGGACTGATATTCAAGTGTTATATCATACATCAGTTCCAAAGGAGATAGAACTGAAATGATTACATTAGCTTGAATTTTTAAGATTTTCATGTCATTTTTGAGCATGAAATGTTTCATATGTATGCTGAGTGGAATGTTAGTTGATGTCAAGCTGTTAGACTATCTAGTTGATGCTGAGCTTACAACTGTGTAAGAACTTAGCATTAAGTGCAAGGTTTTTGAAGGGTATATGATTGATTTCTACTCATTATTCATTATTCTAAATTTAAGCAAGAGAAAGTAGAGTAGAAGGCACTTTAAAAACCTATCCAAAGAATTTACAAATAATCTAGCAATGATCTTACATTAGTCTATCAAATTTCACAACGTATTTATCATAAGCTGAGCCGCGTAGTTTACTTTTGCATAAACCCTAGTTTGGCAAAATGACATCTAGTTAAAAAAATGTTGAAGGGAAGGAGGTTTTGAATTTTTATCTTGTTAGTAACAAATATAAAAAACTCATATTTAAATCCATTCCTAACATAGCCTATAAACAAGATCCTTCTGGTGCACTGTCAATGATCCCTCCAAATGTAATTATGATGCAAGATGTTAGAAAGTGCTACAATTGAAAAATAGGAGTTATAGGAGACATAGAGATTAGAGAAGCATATAATAGATTATGTGAGAATGATGTTTTGAAGGAGAAATACAAAATCATTGAGAAAAATGGTTTAACATGAGCCCTATATTTTTCAAATGTGTTTAAAATTGAGTAGATAAAAATTGTACTAAGCCAAATTCATGACAATTCCTTATGGCTAGAAGGAGGACCTATTAAGATCACTGAGAGAATAATTCATAAGGTTAGTAGCTATCTAACCCTAGATCTACCAAAGACACTCAGAAGTGACTCCAAGGAAGTAATTGAGAAGAGCACTAGAGAAATTTGGAATAAAAGAGGTATGACTATAGATACCATCACTGATCCATTGCTAAACTTTGCTATAAGGGTAATCTCTCATAAATTTTATCAATCTATTAGATTGAATAGTGCACCCTACATAGCTATGGATATTGGCTACAATATTGTAAAGAAAGATCATACATATGATCTAACAGAACTACAATTACAACAACTAATGGAAAATCTTAGAGCTATCAAAAAAACCAAGAGTGCACAATGTAAATTTTGTTCAATTCTAGTTTGTATATTATTTTATGTAAAGAATACATTTCTCTCCTTTGGTACTATAGGTTGGAAGACCAATAGGTCAATTGTAGTGCAGATCAATGAGTTCATTGAGTAGATGGGAGAAAACTTTGAAACCTTGATGACAAGTTATTTTGAAGATTTTAAGAAATCAATAAAGGAAAGAATGAGGATACTAGTTTCTTTGGTTGAACAACACTATAATGACATATGTTTTCTTGTTGATGCTAATTACACTTTTGTGCAAGCTACCACACCAAGGGTAAGATGGTTAAGGCCACTTAGGTATGAAATTAATGTTGATGAAGCCTCAGTAGCTATCATTGCACTTCTAGCAGAGGAAATAGATAAAAGTGCAAAGATATTTGGCAACTATGAGATGGTAAAATCAAATATTACCATGGAGTTGAAAACTACATCAGCCATTAAGAAGAAAGATAGGATAGTGAAGAAACTAAAAACTAAGTAGAAGAAGAGGAGGAGGAGGAGGAGGAGAAGGAGGAGGAGAAGGAGGAGGAGGAAGGACTAGCATAAGAACAAGAACCTGTTGCATTGACCCAAGGTATGGGAGAAAACAAGGAAGAGGAGGAAACTAAAGGTGCTAAGGGAGAAGAAGTCAAGGAAGCAACTACTCCTATTGAGCAAAAGAAGAGGAAGGCTAAGGCATAGCCAGTGGCAAGGGCAAAGAAGATTGTCAAACCTAGCCTAGTCAAGCCCACTACTCTTATAACTAGAGCAAGCACATGTGCTAAAACTTAGAAGGCCAAGGAAAAACCAAGCAAACAAAGAAAGGTAACCAAGAGAAGAAAAAACAAAGAAGAAAATATGTGGCACAGCCTGATTCAAATGAAGAAAGGACAAAATCAGATGAAAATAACCAATTTAAAGTGGTAAGTCACAATCCCCTATCTCATCTTGAAAATTTATGTGAAAATATAAAAAGTAATGTAAATTACACTCCACCAGAATTTTCCAACACAATACAAAAAGGTTTATATGATATTGTTGAGAAAAAGTGGCATTATTGTTTGAATTTGGAGAAATAGATCAGAGAAACCACATTAGCTCAAGTGATGCCAGAGTTAACAAAGGGACAGATTGCTAAGGTTTTCAAGAGATATGCAATTAGGTTTACACCTAAATATAGAGCCTTCAACATTTTTCAAAACAACATTGAAGATGTGGTCAAGAAATCAACCCAAATATGGAAACTTATCTATGGGTTGACCACTGTGAAAAAAGAAGAAGTTGACCCTTCAAAGGGTAAACAAGATGATAAGGATAATGATAAAAAAGATGATAAAGATGATGAAAATGATGATGACAAGCAAGATGATAATAAGAAAGGTGATGGTAAAGATAATACAATCAGGGGAGAGATAGATAAGAAAGGTGATGACAAGGAAACAACTGAGTAGCAGGAAGATGAAGAGTGTTCATGACACACAAATGCCTAATGTCAATCCCCCTCATGACATAAGTGTAACAACTGAGACTATAATTTTAAAGGACATTTTTTATGCTTCAGCTCAAAACATCAATCTACTTACTATGGAAGACCTGAAGAAGATTCTGGACCAATCTACACTCCAAGCTAAACTCTGTGAATACCCAATTTTGGTTAGTGTAGAAGAATTGCAAAAGGTAGTAACTGAGGTAACAAGGGAAAAGGTGAATACACAAGAACCCCTTTTTATCATCCCTTTAATTAATAGTGTACAACCTTTGGTCCAAACAATAGTAGATACATCTACTAAGGTTGATATAAGTGTTAAAGTTGATACTAGATTGAGAAGAATAAAGCAGAAGAGAATGATATTGCAAGACAATAGAAAATAAGATAGATAGATTCATCTGTACCTAAAGCACAAGAACAAGGTGCTATTCATGTATAGTGATAGATCAAGGAAAGATTGAAGAGCATGAAATAACACCTAAGGTGAAGGAACAAGAAGCCATCCAAGCATTGGTAACTCTACCAGCATTTGGTACTCCTTCTATACATGTTCTTCAGAAGCTGAGCATGGAAGCCATTCCATTACAAATCACAGTGCCAAGCCCTAGCTCATCAAAGGTTGATAAGGTAATTCACTATGGAGACATAATCCTTAATGAAGAAATTGTGATTCCAAAATTTGATTATGACACCATGACATTGGAACAAATATGCATTTTACAATAGGCCTTAGAAAATAAAAAGCATCAAGACATGCTTAGGGGAGAACATGGGCAGAAACAAGAACTCCAAGATGTTAAAGACATATTTTTAGATGCATTCATCCTTCCAAATCTTGAAGAGACCAAGCCACTAATATAATAACTAATAGATATAGTGGAAAAGGTTAGTAATGAAGACCTTGATACAACTACAAAACTTTTAGAGTGGTTTGAGAAAAAGTTTCAAGGAAAGGTGAATGAGAAAATATCTAGTGAAATAGCACTAACTCAAGTTGCATTGGAAACTAAGGTTGAAGAGGTAATGAATGTACTTGAGAAAATATTCTCATTGTGCACAAATTTATGTGATCCTACACTCTTCACTCAAGAGCTTAGGAGTCATATTTTGAGTCTAGAGAGAAACCTTGACATTATAGGTACTAAGCTACTTTAGAACCCAACTCAAAGTGAGAAGTATTTTAGAACATTAATTCATACATAAAGTCAATTAGATGTACTGACAATAGATGAGACTAGCATAAGAGCCAAATTGACATGTATATAGGAATCCCTTACCCCACACATAGAGATATTGCACAATGAACTAGGTTATGTTGAGACTCTACTAAAGAAAGACCCCAATCTTTCTACCTTTGATGGCCTAGTTCACCTTGCCATTGAGCTTGCAATCCAAATCAAGTCATTGGATGTTGCATGTGACAACTGAGATGCAGCCCTCAAGATCATAATGGATGTCCATAAATCCTTTTTCGACAAACATACTATATGTGTATAGCCCATTTAACATAAGTATCAAAAAGGGGGAGAATAAAGAAAGGGGGATATATAACAATAAATGTGGGAGAAAAAAGAAAGGGAGAGATAGAAACATAGGAAGAAAAGAATGGGGGAGATTCATTTTTGGAGAGGAAAGTAGTAAACAGATATAGATATTAGCTAAGATTGAGCATATCATATGAAAGATTATCAGATATAGTACATTGAAGTCAGAGAGGAGCATAGATTTTGGATACAAAATCAGACACATTAACTCAGGGGGAGTTATCAATTTTGAGGTATATAGGTTATTGTAGAATTTTGAAAATTTGTGCCATGCCCAAAACTACGGAACTAAAACACACAATTATATTTTAATCTCAAATTTCATAAATTGATACATATCACTATGTTTATCTAATTAACTTCAATCAAATGAATATGATTACAATCATACGAATACCGTAAGAAGAATGAAACATCATCATTTTATCCATTTTCAATTAAACAGATGCAAAGAACTGAAATATTAAAAGGCTCCATGCAAGAATATTATTCAATCTTTTCTCTTCTATTAATCAACCTGGTTCAAGGCTCCATCGGGAAAGAACTAGTAAGAAAACCCGATGTCTTTGCCAATACATCAAAATTCAAATACATTTTACATAATATTACAATTCGTTGAGTTTTCTTAAGGGCTTTCACAAGAGAACTTTTTATCAAATGTCTTCATTGCATCAAGGGAAAACATGAAAGAGACAAGAACCAACATGAAGATAAACAACACAAAGAGATAAAAAAATTAAACATGCATTCCCACCTGGTTGCACAATAGGTCCAACAATGAACCAATATAAGGGAAAAGTGGATTTTCTCAATAGGAGAATTCAATCACCATACCATCACTTAGCCCTTTCGGGGCTAAAACTTCAAGAACTTCCATTCTTTCACAAGGCCCTTTCGAGGCCATATCCACAAGGATTTTCATTCTTTTCCACATTCAAGAATTTTCAATAACAACAAGGTATGAGATGACAAGTAGGGGCCCATACACCCTACCCTTTCTCCCTCCTCTCTACACCATTGAGGTCCAACTAAGGCCCTTTCCCCAAACATGGCCACTTCTTCCCTATCCAAGGGTGAGTGTTGCCAAGAACATCCCCATGAAAACCTCTCAAAAACAATCAAAACATCAAGAAGGCATATGAATAACATCAAAAGGAAACAAGATAAAATCCCTCCCAAATCCACCCCCAACACACAAGCAAGAAATGCATAACTATACAATGTCTTCAACATGATTCAAGCAAGATTCAAAACATGAACACAAATAAAGAACCATTCAAGGAGTGAAGAACTCCTACCTTCATAGAAGAGTTATGGCAATGGTGGTTTGAGAAGAGCTTCCCTTTCTTCCTTCAATCTTCAAGACTTCCTCCAAAACTAGAGGATTGGGTGACAAAACAAAACTCCCCCCAAAAAGCCTCTAAGTATGGTCCTTAACTCCACTAGGCTTCAAGTAACTCAAGATGGAGGTTTGGTTTCACCAACCCAAGTAAAGAACAACCCATTTTCGAAGTCAACCTAAAATAGGGTTTTCGAGTGACCCTAAGAGTTAACCTAGGAGGCTAAAGGGTTGGAAAGTACCCCCACCCATACCCTTACCCATAGGGGTACTTAAATTAAATTTTTCTAAGCCTTTAAGACTTATTAGGAACAATTAAAAGTTAGCGGAGTAGTAAGATCAAATTACAACCTTTAAAGAATTACAATACAAGGTTAGCACAAATTAACAAGTAATTTAGCTCCATTCTTTTTTTCATTGAGTTGTCTCGGCTAATTTTCCTGCACATTCATTGCACACATCAGTAGGTCCAAAAACCACATGCATAATTCGAATTACATATTAGAGTAATTATATAAATTAAAGCATCCATTTCTTAATAAATAGTTGTTTATCTAATTCTACTCATATTTCTAACCCTTCAACTTGCATAACCAAAAGTGTTAGTGTTGCATACATTTTCTTCATATTTATAAGCATTAAATGACAAAATCAAGTAACTGAAGTAACACATCACACATCATAAAATAGCATAAAATATTCAGTGTATCCAATAATGTTCTGACATAACAAAGCATGAGTATCAAAATAACAATGTATCATCGATGCTACGATGGGTCGGGGTGAGGCCTCACAAATCAAAACATGAATCTTTCATTTAAGCAACCCTTTCTTATTTCTACACACCTTTAATCATTATAAATTATGTAATTAACATAATTTTATTCATTAATTTAGATTGAAATACTAGAATAATCATCGTTAGACATGCATATAATTAAACATCATAAACATCATTAATAAGGCAAAATGAACTATCTGAAAGCATACCACTTAATCATCAATGTACCAAAATTAGTGACCTCATTATTAGGTGAAAATACCTCACATCACTAATAGTAACAATTAATGTTTTAAACAGTTGAGGTGATGAAATAGTTCTACAATCACTAAGTATTAGAACATGGATATATCAACTACTCTAGATTTCATTACGACATTCACAATATAAGAATTACTTCATATCTATTTCCAATCTCCTATAATGGTTTTAATAGAGGGTTCAAATTTGATAAGTACATACAAGGAGGGTCCTTACATCCTCCCCCACTAGCCTTTGACTTCCTCCTGGAAGTCACACAACTAAAATGTTCATCTTATGCTAGACCTTGTCTAGACCTGTTTCAAAATTTACTCGTATAAAGAGATTGATTAATAATTCACATACATAATCAAGGGAGATAACATATTTACTTAATTATTTTGACTAAAAGAAAAGTTTAGTCCAAAACTCTAACATGGTTACAGATTTCAGGGTCAAATATTCCTTAAAACATATAGGTCATATAAAAGCAACATTCTGTTAACTCGCAACCTTAACAAGTTGATATTGGGGTACAATCCATTGCTCACAAGAGTCCACATATATCACTAGTCCTATTCTCAAAGTCTTGGAAGAGGGTGGGAACAAAAAATCTCACTAATAACCCCATACCCTAAAGATATACATCCTCTTAACTATCATAAATCGCTTTTGGTAGGCCCATCATATGTCACTTTGCCAACAAAATTCAGAAGAAAGTGCCTCAAAATTTAAATTTAACATCAAAGATGAAACATCTAATGCAAAAGTCTGAGACAAAATAAATAAAGAGTGGCCACAATAGAAAAATTCTAATCAAGAAGTAAAATATGACTTAGAGGCAAATAGAATCGTCAATAATATAGTTGGCTAAATAGCCCCACATCACACTGTTGGCAAAAAGGAAGAACATCAAGAGTACTAAAATATGAAATCAGAAAAATAAAGACATAAATCCAATCACTTAAAAAATTTACATTACTAACATAATGTAGCCATACCAGGGTCACTGAGAAAAATGAGGGATCTTAGGTCCTCCAAATACATTGTGGGAATCTTGAATTGAAAAAAAAAGATGGTGATCTAAAGACCATGTTGCTCAACCTATGATTGATCTCACCTACTAACTATATAGCTTACTTTATCGACATCCCCTATGATTAGGTTTTACTGTACCAAGGGGTTTAGCTTGATTAGAATTCTCTCAAAAGTGTAAATGTGAGGATCTTAATATAAGTCCCTTTCAATCCTCTTGTATGCATATATGTGTATCAATGTCAATAATTTCTATTGCTTACACAAGTTCTAATTATCATCTCATAGTGTACTAAATTCTATTGTTCTTATTTATAATTCCATATTTCATGTTTTCCTAGTCATAAGTGACTTATGAATTCATCCTTAGGTTATAGGTTTGCAACAACCTAGGTATAAAAACATTATTAGGATGTCATCAATGTTTACTTATGCACTCTTACAATGATTTCTTTGCTAACAATATAGATCGCCATCATTTATCTTATCATGCCTTGTGGCTTATAATCCTCTTATTACTTAACTCTAATACTTGAACCTTTAGTTCATGTTAGGTTGATGACCTCATCGCGACTTTACTTACTCTATATTGTAGGGTTCTAACTGGTCCAAAATTTTCAATGTTAGAGTCTACGAGTATTCACTTGAGAGATTAAAAAAAAATAAAAATTTCTTATTTCTCATTCTTATATAATAAGCATGCTGACATAATTAAACTCACATAATCCTATCTCAGAAGTTTACATATTTAGGGTTCCCAAGTTTCTTAAGTTGACTATGATGCTATCCCTTGTAACACTATACTAGATTAATCCTTAGGATAATCTAACTCTCTACAATTAAAAGTTAATCCATCATAACATATTAATACCAAATTTCAGAAATGATCATAACCTATTTTAAACTAATTCAAGACATTAAATATTAAATAACATTACTTTCCTAATCACGTAATCCTTTTAAATCTTCATTAAAAATACATTGATTTTAAATTTTAAATAACTAAACAATACTACACAAATACTACTTCTATTTACAAAGGTACATTAAATAATACCATCTTAAACTTCTTACTAACACCTAGCACCACTTAATTTAACCTCTAACACAATCCACAAAGAAAAAATATACTAACCTCAACATTTATCAACTAATTAAAACTTTTATAAAATCCAACACTAATATATTCTAACACCAAAACTAACACACAATTTAAAATCCCATAAGTAAAACATTAACAACTAATCTATCTCTAACTTAACTTCATTGACTTACTAACTTTAACTAATTAAAAATCTAGCATTAACCTTAAGTTCAATTAAATGTAACCACAATTATACCTTATTAGCATTATACTAATCTTAAAATATCATTATACTATACTTTACTAACTTCATCATTAACTAAACATCTAACAAAATTAACCTTAGCTTTAAAACTTTAAAACATATCTCAATTATTTAGCATCAAAATGTATAATGAATTCACGCAACTACCAATTGCAGATCATATCAGTTACAAACTAAGCCTTAGCAATAGCTTATTTCTAGTTAAGCAACAACTAGATCAAATGTTGCCTGTTTTAAGGAAATTGTATAAGTTATCAGCATTTTGCTTGACACTGAAGCTCCCTAGCATGCATTGAAAAGAGTTAGTCATAATTGGTAACACTACTCTGATATTTAAGAAAATGTAAACCAAGTGTGCGAGTTTCTCTGTGTTATCAAAAGGATTAACCTCTATGATTTTTATTTTTTTTTCAGAAATGACGACTGATATAGTTATTTATGATATAGTTTGACAACAAATCAAGTTGTTTTATGTATCATACCAGCTAGAGCCTACACAGTAAACTCATTATCACATATCTTTGAGTCAAAAGCCTTCCTTTGCCCAAATTCTTCCAATGCAATGTGATAAAGATTCACAAAATGAAAATTCTCCTCAAACTCGCAGAGAAAAAACATCTAGTAATTCACTAGCTTGAACTTTTGGAGAGACTCGAGTATGCAAGGTGAGAAAGTATCCTCTCTAGAGCTAAAGGCATTCAGACAAACATTTTTCAAAAATATTTAGTAATCGTAACTCAGAATCTCAAAAGGAAAACCTTTATCAGAAGAAGTATTGCCTTCTACATTTATATAAGAATACCATAACCATTAACTCAGAAGCTGAGTTTGATTATGAAACTGATATAAAAGCATGCATTTTCAATATTGAATATCTAAGTTATTGACGTGGCCTTTTGGAGCTTGGAGGCCAAGGTGGATGCAGGATGCATGTCATGCCCATTTACAAAAGAAAAACATATTGTTTGCCTCTCTTCCTGGTTACTACTGCATTGCTTGATATGCAATTGCATGTTGCCTGTCTGATATTGAATCTCAGTGATAGTGGCATCAACAAATAGGAACTAAAATTTGAGAAGCCGCATGAGGTTTAGGCAATGGGATGGCATGTTTCAGAGGAAAATGGGATAGAATAGTATAATGGCAGTCTAAATCGAGGACATAAAAATGGCATGGTGATAGTGACGTGACACCTTGCCCAATCACCAAGCAACCATCAAATCCCTGAGAAGAGTGGCAGAAGACAAGAATTTTCCATTCATTACCTCAAAACCCAAGTCAATAAAGAGTCCTAAGGTGGTATGTATGGCAGATTAGAGGTGGAGTGGGGTGTGGGAAGAAAGTGGGTGGCATGATAGTGAAAAGTTCCATTTTTAAAACTCAACTAGGATTTGCAAGTGATATACGAAAGGAGAAAGCGGAGGATGAGTTGTACTTCCTATTTAATTAGCCTCAACATCCACACCATTCCTAAGCCACCCAAACCTAATGCTTTGTGAGATTCTCTTGGCTCACTGCCCAAGCTATTTGTCTACCAGGAAGAAATCACAGCCCAACAAGGAAGTAACGTTGGATTAAATGAAAACAAAGATGGGTTATGAAAAAGGTATGAATAATCTTAAAAACCACCTGCTCCATTCTTCCTTGCCCCTTACGTCCTCCCACATGGGTGCATTTCCAAATGTAGTGTTAGATTATGGTGACTGATCAGGAAAGTACTATACATACTTCATAAATAGTGGGGTTTGGGGCATCACCCCAAAAAAAAATTTTGGGCCGTGGTTGACATGGTAGCCGACATATTATGGATGACATATGGCCAACATGTTGTAACCCTAAAATGAATAAAATCCTTGTATAAAAGTGTTTAGGGTTAGGTATTTTTCATTATGTTGTGATGTGAAATTGGTTCTTGTGGCGGTATTGAGCTGTAAGGGATTACAGATTGTAATCAAGTTGTAATCACTGGATTGTAATAAGATCGAACTTGCTGTTTGGTGGACGTAGCCTAGGGATTGGGTGAACCGCGTTAAATCTTGGTGCCTTGTGTTCATTTTTGTGTGATATATTTTTTCTTGTTATTGATTATATTTGCATATAGTTCTATTTCTGTCTGTGGTTTATCCTAACACGCAGACCAAGTGGGGGAGTGTTGTATGGTCCAAGGCCAGCGAATTGGCTAGGTAGAAAAATGCATGGACATTCAATGATAGGTAAAAGAAATGTTCGGTGGTCTAATTCCTCCACACACAATATCTATTGGGTAACATCCTCCTCTTATCTACCTAACTGAATCTCATACTGATTTGGTGGATTTTTAAAAAAAATACGAATGATTCTGCATCTTGATTTTCACTCAATCCAACTGTAAATCTCGAGAGATGAAGAAAGATTGCTTAAAAGAATGATGAAAGGCGTGATCTTTGATAGACCATGATAGAGCTCGACACAGGGGCCTGAATACCTTCCTTGCGAATTTTGAGAACTCTTTGAACTAAATTGAATTGGATTCTGCTTGACCCCACTTTACGAAACCTCTGTAAACCGTAAACGTAATAGTCAAGGGTCCTGAATGATCATACATCCTTTCGCGCCCAGGAGCAATTGTTGAGACTATGAAATCTTTGTTTTTATTGGACTCCATTAACTAAAAGTATACAAAAACATATGCAAGTAATACCTTTACTTACTTAATAATGATGGTTTCCGACATTATAGAAAGTGAAAATTGATACAACAGTTTCTCAGACAAATGAACAAAGAAACCCATAGCCAGCTCAGCCAGCTCACTGGTAATAAAGATCCCTACAATAGGTAATCAAAAGTCAAGTTTAAAATAGGTGATTTATTATATTCTAGCGGTTCCCTCTCATGCTATCTAGTGCATTGCGTGAAGCTTGTACACCCTCAAAGGAGTAAATGGAAAGTGGTTGAGGTCTATGTCATTTTTGACTTATTTTATATATATATATATATATATATTTCATTAAATCTTATAATTTATGTTTAGAAAAAGTCTATAAGATATTAAGAGAATCTCTAAGAATATGCTTTGTTGTAAAGGAGATTAAATTAATTTTTTTCCCACACAAAATACAACATCCTATAGGTGCTTATTTTGAATGTATTTTGTTTTTCTTTTTGAGACTTTTCTCTTGCTTCTTTTGAAAGTCCATATATTTTTTGAATTATAACATAGATTTTAAATGTCTTGCTAATACAACAAGATAGGATTTTTTTTTTTTTTTCTTCCAATCACATACAAAAATGCGAGAGGAGGTTTAGTTCATGTATTTTTAAATGTTCACTCTCTTCATAGACCCATTATTGCCCAAGTGTTATGAAACCTGGCAGCTTTGATACCAAAATGTCATGCCCAAAACTATGGAACTAAAACACACAATTATATTTTAATCTTAAATTTCATAAATTGATACATATCACTATGTTTATCTAATTAAATTCAATCAAATGAATATGATTACAATCATACAAATACCGTAAGAAGAATGAAACATCATCATTTTATCCATTTTCAATTAAACAGATGCAAAGAACTGAAATATTAAAAGGCTCCATGCAAGAATATTATTCAATCTTTTCTCTTCTATTAATCAACCTGGTTCAAGGCTCCATCGAAAAAGAACCAGTAAGAAAACCCAATGTCTTTGCCAATACATCAAAATTCAAATACATTTTACATAATATTACAATTCATTGAGTTTTCTTCAAGGCTTTCACAAGAGAACTTTTATCAAATGTCTTCATTGCATCAAGGGAAAACATGAAAGAGACAAGAACCAACATGGAGATAAAAAACAAAAAGAGATAAGCAAATTAAACATGCATTCCCACTCGGTTGCACAATAGGTCCAACAATGAACCAATATAGGGGAAAGGTGGATTTTCTCAATAGGAGAAGTCAATCACCATACCATCACTTAGCCCTTTCGGGGCTAAAACTTCAAGAACTTCCATTCTTTCACAAGGCCCTTTTGAGGCCATATCCACAAGGATTTTCATTCTTTTCCACATCCAAGAATTCTCAATAACAACAAAGTATGAGATGACAAGTAGGGGCCCATACACCCTACCCTTTCTCCCTCCTCTCACCGTGAGAGGAGACTCTACACCATTGAGGTCCAACTAAGGCCCTTTCCCCAAACATGACCACTTCTTCCCTATCCAAGGGTGAGTGTTGCCAAGAACATCCCCATGAAAACCTCTCAAAAACAATCAAAACATCAAGAAGGCATATGAATAACATCAAAAGAAAACAAGATAAAATCCCTCCCAAATCCACCCCCAACACACAAGCAAGAAATGCATAACTATACAATGTCTCCAACATGATTCAAGCAATATTCAAAACATGAACACACATAAAGAACCATTCAAGGAGTGAAGAACTCCTACCTTCATAGAAGAGTTATGGCAATGGTGGTTTCAGAAGAGCTTCCCTTTCTTCCTTCAATCTTCAAGACTTCCTCCAAAACTAGAGGATTGGGTGACAAAACAAAAATCCCCCCAAAAAGCCTCTAAGTATGGTCCTTAACTCCACTAGGCTTCAAGTAAGTCAAGATGGAGGTTTGGTTTCACCAACCCAAGTAAAGAACAACCCATTTTCGAAGTCAACCTAAAATAGGGTTTTTGAGTGACCCTAAGAGTCAACCTAGGATGCTAAAGGGTTGGAAAGTACCCCCACCCATACCCTTACCCATAGGGGTACTTAAATTTAATGTTTTTAAGCCTTTAAGACTTATTAGGAACAATTAAAAGTTAGCAGAGTAGTAAGATCAAATTACAACCTTTAAAGAATTACAATACAAGGTTAGCACAAATTAACAAGTAATTTAGCTCCATTTTTGTTTTCATTGAGTGTCTCGGCTAATTTTCCTGCACACTCATTGCACACATTAGTAGGTCCAAAAATCACATGCATAATGTGAATTACATATTAGAGGAATTATATAAATTAAAGCATCCATTTCTTAATAAATAGTTGTTTATCTAATTCTACTCATATTTCTAACCCTTCGACTTGCATAACCAAAAGTGTTAGTGTTGCATATGTTTTCTTCATATTTATAAGCATTAAATGACAAAATCAAGTAACTGAAGTAATGCATCAGACATCATAAAATAGCAAAAAATGTTTAGTGTATCCAATAATGTTCTGACATAACAAAGCATGAGTATCAAAATAACAATGTATCATCGATGCTACGATGGGTTGGGGCAAGGCCTCACAAATCAAAACATGAATCTTTCATTTAAGAAAACCTTTCTTATTTCTACACACCTTTAATCATTATAAATTATGTAATCAATGTAACTTTATTCATTAATTCAGATTAAAATACTAGAATAATCATCGTTAGGCATGCATATAATTAAACATCATAAACATCATTAATAAGGAAAAATGAACTATCTGAAAGCATACCACTTAATCATCAAGGTACCAAAATTAGTGACCTCATTATTAGGTGAAAATACCTCACATCACTAATAGTAACAATTAATTTTTTAAATAGTCGAGGTGATGAAATAGCTCTACAATCACTAAGTATTAGAACATGGATATATCAACTACTCTAGATTTCATAACGACATTCACAGTATAAGCATTACTTTATTTCTATTTCCAATCTCCTATAATGGTTTTAATAGAGGGTTCAAATTTGATAAGTACATACAAGGAGGGTCCTTACAATTTGAAAGTTTTGTATATAAGCTGAGTCATGGATATGTTATTCTCAAAGAAGGATAATATTGTATATTTAAGGATTTTGAGACTCATGTCAAAGGGGGAGATTGTTAATCTCAGATTGGTTTTGACAAGTGAGTGTCAACACACACTTAAGTCATCTACTTAGTTCATGTTGAACTAGTAATACATGCCGAGTACAACATGTAAATATTAGACCATGCCAAGTTGTAATGAGTGCCAAGTTACTCAAGTACTGAGAAGATAGACCATACTGAATGATTTAGGAGTGGAGTAAACAATGGATGTCGAGTAATGTAGGTGCCAAATCATAGTATATAGAATAGTGCATGCTGAGCATTAGTTACTTCATATGTTGAGTGAAATTGTTTTGGCATATTTATTTATAATGGCACAAACAACTATGTAAACCATTTCTGAGCCCACTTAAGGATAGATTGTGATCTTTTGGAGATAAGGACGAATCTATATTTGGATTCCCTATGCAGTTACATGAAACCAATCAAAAAAAGGGAATGTTTAAGTGAAAAAATGGATGAATCTCAGCCATAGATTCATACCTAATCCTAAGCCACCTAAGTCTTCTTAAGGAGGATGAAGCCCTAACCTCTTTACAGTGAGTGAACAAATTGGAGGAGTGAACAAGATAGTTTGCAGAGCATTCAAGGTGACTTAGAAGTAAGAGTGAATTATAAAATTAGTTATATAATAATAGAGGATAGAGAGAAGGATACAACATTGAGACTTCTTATCGTGAAGGATCAAAAGACATTGTGTAGAGGTGATCTGTTATCAGGCAAGCAAGTGTCAATCACAAGATCTATGCTGAGACATTTTAACAGGTGATTTCAACTAAATCTCTTAATAGAGTAGTCCTAGCATGTTGTATGAAATCCTTTAACAGGGTGCTTACTTAGTTGTAAGTTGAATTTCTCTAACCAAGTACACTTCTAATAGGGTGTTGAAATCCTCTAACAAGGTGAGACCTAATAGTCTTTGTAAGCCTTTAACAGGGTGAACCTTTCACAGGTTGGACCATGATGGTCAAATCATTGTAACCTTCATTGGATACACTTTATTGCTACAATAGTGAGGATTTGTGAGTGTCATCCCCACCCCAATTTTACCTTCTCACTTGGAGGGTTTCTGGGTAATCATATCTAGTGTTATGTGTGTGATTGATTACATGTTTACATGATTTAGATGCATATGCTTTACATGTTATTTCAATTTACATATTGAATGCATATGATGAA
Source organism: Cupressus sempervirens (assembly GCA_028749045.1). NCBI lineage: Eukaryota > Viridiplantae > Streptophyta > Pinopsida > Cupressales > Cupressaceae > Cupressus > Cupressus sempervirens. The sequence continues at coordinate 249,473,676 of CM053793.1, read as the reverse complement.
TGAATGAAAAAGGTTTTATGGGTCCAAGTTCAAACTCCTGATTCACCCCCCCTACACCCCCCCCCCCAACTCCTAGAAGTTTACTATTCTCACTTGTAATTCCAACAGCCTTTGGAAGATGATATCCGAAGGAGGCAAGAAAGGTAGCGATTCTCCCAAGAAAATATTTTTATGAAGAGATGATGCTCTTTTCCTTTTAGGATAATTAAATTCTTTGAAAAAACAAGTTGGGATTGATAAGATAGCTTGGTGATTACAATGTTTTGTGTGTTTGAGTAATGTGAAGAGGTGGAGGAGTATGCTCTTTTCCCTTTGGAAAAATTAGAAATTTGGACTGGTGAATCTAATCTAAGTATGAGTCAACCTTTAGAGGGTCTGCCAGAGTGATCCAAGCTCCAAGAATGACCCAAGTGAGTACACACCTAATGCTAGTGATTCTAGCTCACTATAATAAAGAATATTTTGTTATCAAAAAACTACAAACCCATGTTAATTTATTCTTCTTGACACTGATATCACATATCAAGAAGATGCCCTGTCTATTGCACTGGGCAGTGCTACCCCTAGTCTTGCTAGTCAAGAGTGTGCACTTTCAAATGTTGATGTGGGTTGTTGGCCTTAATCTCACTTGCAAGGCCACCAAGGATTAATATGAAGGAAAGCCTATTAAAAAATTTCTAGTCAGTTGCTACTTGTTTTACCTCTAAAAGGGAGCATAATCCTTTTGCAAGTAGGGGAAAGAATCTCTCTTGTAGATCTTCACCATAGGTATGTACCTGGACACTAGAAGGTGGTATATGACACTGAGCCTTGCCTCAAGAGTAACCTTTGAACATATATATTATTGAGTCCTTGGAATACACCAAAAATACAAGCACCCTCTAGTGGGGTGACACAAATGTGTGTGGTGAGCGCATGCACATAAGTTGTGAGACAAAGATTTTGTTGTCTTTACCATTTCTAGTTATAGGGATAAACAAGTGTCTTTCTTAAGTCTACAAATTGTTAAAAATTCTAAATAATAGGAGATCAAGACTCCCCTATCCCTCCAAGTTGCATTGTCCTCAGTTAGATTATTTATGACTATTTTTTGCGTCCCTTGTTTGAAAATCAATTGTCTACTTGCAATCTAACATGATATCCAAATTTGAAAATACTATTCACATCTATTTGAAAACTACAAAAAACTATTAGTACTCTATCCAGAAACTATTAAAATCCATCAAAATCTCTTCAAGTATAATCTGAACTTGTCATTTTGTCATTTTCTCATCTATAATTCTTCAAAATTTTGTGCGATTAAAGATCTTTAAGATTGTTAGCTTGTAGTTCCTCGTGTGCTCCTCTGTACTTCCCCATATGGTAGTCTAAGAATATTCACACAAGAATTTACCCAAACACTACCTACTAGCATCAAAATTGCCAAAATCTTGTTTAAACTCTCAATCTATCACTTCCTCACACAACCCAGTACAAATTCTCATGCGAGAAAATGTCAAGAAAATTGTTGTCCTAAGTCTTCACATTGGTCTACTAGAGGATTTTCTTTTCCTATAAAATAACATTTTCTCACCTCAAAATAATCTCCTTGTGGGAGTTTGTTAGGAATTAGCTAAAAACAATGAGTTTTCCTGAGCTCGCTCATTAAAATTTGATCTAAATCTGATATCTTTCTGAAAACATTAAGTCATTCCTTAGTTTGCAATAGTCTAAAACTTTGACATTTCTCTTAGTTGATCATTTGATCCACACATGAACTAGTTTCCTTACTTGGGTGTCCTATTTTCTCTCTTGTGTTTTTCATATCTTGTGTCCAGTAGAAAACTCTTTATTGTTCAAGCTATTTCACTGATTATTTGTGCCTAGATATACAACATTCTTTTTGAATCTTACTCACTTTGGGACAATGTTCTAGTGTGATCCTTATTCATACTCTATCATAAGTCATTGTCTATAACTATTGCAACTAGGAGTGGAAATGTGTTTCCTCCCTATAGACCAAGATGAGTAGAAATTGTAGTAGAGGTTGTTCCCAAGTTTATATATAGTCTAAGTTTAGTGAAGGGTCCTCACAATCTCTTTCACCTATTGTTCTACCTAGTGCTTGAAGAGTCTTTTCCATAAAATTGCAAGAAGTTAGAAATATATTATTCTAAGAACATCTAGATATTAACAAGACACCTACGTCTTTAGAAAAAAGAACTAAACTTACATTTGAAACACCTATACAACCTAAATAAACTAAAAATTTATACACCCCTAGAATGGTAGACCAAGATCAAGAAACAAGGGAAAATAGTAGGAGACAATACCAAGAAGACTCCCAAAGAAATGAAAGGATGAAAACAACTTACACCTACAAGAATGAGTATAGGGATACTAAGGAGATACCCCTAAAAGACATAGAGAAATTTTGAAAGGATAAAAACTTCCAAAAATTGATGGAAATCTTGCTCCATGATGAGAAAGAAAAATATTTCCTTAAACTCACTCAAGAAGGAGCAAAATTACCTCAACATTTCAATTCTAAAAGAACTATCATACAAGACAAGGAATCTGAAACTTCCAGGTCACAAAAATAACTCTAGGCCATGGAAAAGCTATTGGCTCAAATGACAAAAGACAAATATAAACTAGTTAAAGAATACACCCCAGATACTATTTTTCCATTTCCTTTTGACAAGGATTTGTACATGCCTCATTTTCCTACAGGAGTTGAACTACCCAAATATGACAAGTACTTAGGAACATCTAATTCCCAAGATCAGTTGAGGGAGTTTGGTTCAATGTCTATGGAATTTATGCATAATCAAACATATCTTATGCATCTTTCCCATGAAGTCTAGGTGGTCAAGCTATGGAGTGGTTTAGAACTCACATAATATACAACATATAGTCAGCATACAAGATCTGTATAACCTTAAAAAAAGAAGTATAGAACATTTCCTAACTATTCTCCAAAGATGTCGACAATTGTATACCAAATGCTCACATAAAATCCTCAAAACTAAAAATATTGATATCTTCATGGATAATATTTTACCTAATTTTGGGTACATAATACAACTTCAAGGTCCATATACCTTTAAGGATATGATTACACAAGCCATTAAAATAAAGGAATTCATGGTAAAAAAAAAGGGTGAATTAATCCTTCAAAAAGACATCAAACAAGGATCTAGCTCTACCAAAGATAAATCCAAGTATGTTAACAAGAATTGAGAGGTAGTACATGATGGAGTGGTAGACAATATCACTCCCAAAACCTCTAATATGACTTTCAATCTTGTAATAATTTGGTATAGCTTTGATACCATGTAAAAATTTGCCTTAGGAAAAAATTCACCTAGGAACTAAGAACTCAAACACATGCACAATTATAGACCAGAAAGAGAGAGAATGATCAGAATGATGATATATTCATTCAATATGCATTAAGAGTACACTAGGAGTGTCTGTATATAAAGGCCTTTGAGATACATCTAGAATGACTCAGAATCAGCTACATGATAAGTCATACAACCAGGCACATGTCCACTAGATATGGGCTATCCTCCATTAAGCACAAAAGTAAGTGCAAAGATGAGAGGATAAACCTACAAGGATGTAACATGCAAATCAGTGTTGTGGACAACATGTGCAAAAAAGGAAAGTGTGAATAACTATGTTATCAACATGAAAACTTAGTGAATGATGTGAACTCCAATGTTGTAGACACCATGTGCTAAAATAGAGTTGCATTCTTCTGTGTTCTCAACATGATAACTCAAAAAGGTGTGCAAACTCCTAAGTGTCTAACAAAATAAAATAATGCATTAACCTAAGTAAACTTAAGTAAGTGTAAATAGTAAATACTTATTTACACAACCACCCCCCCTTAAGTGCAACTTAGGGGAATGCTCTTAAGCTTGTGAAAACTAGGATGAAATGCATAATGGGTCCTAGCTACTAGGCCATGTTAGGTACCCATGTACATAATGAAATGCAATCTCTCATAAAGTGGAAAAAGAGGGAAAACCTCATGGGAAAAACTCTCCCCCAAAAAGAGAGATAGAAGGGATGCATGGATGGATGGAGTAATCAAGACCCCCCCATTATGACATACATCGAATATATACAAAAGTAAAGAATGAGAAGAACTAAACCTCATAAGAGGAAAAAGTCCCCCCCATAAGAAAGAAGAGGAAGAGAGATAAGGTAGTGCCCCCCCCCCCCAAATGAAGAATACCTGTTAGTGAAAGCCAATTCAATGAAGATGTTGGTCCATGAATGTAGAATGATGTTCCTCCCCTTTGGAAGAAACAATGGAAAAGTTACAATCCTAAAGATGAATGCTGGTCCTAAAACTTGCTCTCAAGTATCCCTGTGCTAATGCTAATGGTTGACCCTTCCAACTATGTTGAAAAGAATGAATGTAGATCTAGCAAGGATGTCTGTTGAACCTATCCCAATGAACTATTTGTCTCCTCAACTGATAAAGAGACATCTAAAAACTATTGTTCATAAGGATCCATAATCGTGCCAACCTATAAAGATTGATCATGTAGAGAATGGATATGAGGGTCAGAGTGAGTCCTTGCAACAACTATAGAAGTATCATCATCATCAATGAGAAGATGTAAGTCCTCAAGGCTGTCTAACAAATTTGTGGTGTGTGAATCCATGAAAAAACCTGCAATGTTTTCCATGTAGTCATCAACTAAAGATGGAGCTAGAAAACAAAATGTACCATGTTGTGCTAGACATTTCACTATGGCAATATAAGCATGTGGATTATATTGATGATGTGACCTTTCACTACAATTGTTGATAGAACCGCACATGTTTGAATCTATTTAAGCACTATCATTGGTGCCTCTATTAGTTTCTATTATGTATGAAGTGCAGAGAGGAGTAGAGGATAAGCTAGGTGAAATTTTCTCAAAGTGAACAAACTTATCCACAAAAACCTCAATTGTCTTTGGATCCATAAGTCTATATGCCTTAGCATTGTCTTCATATCCAATGAAAGTACAAGGCCTAGGTGTTGGTGCCTTGCAACCCCTAGAAGATAGGTTTGCCCATGCTAGACAATCAAACACTATAAAGTGACTCAAAAATGGTTTTCTGTTGCACCATGCCTCAAAAGGAGTCTTCCCATCTAAGGAATTATGAGGAGACTTGTTAAGTATGTGAGTAGCATTGTTAATGGCTTCAACTTTGAGTGTAGGATCAAGAGACTTGGCTTTTATCATGCAACTTGTCATGGTCTTAAGAGTCCTAATCCATAATGTTGCAACATTTGTCTTATGTGGATGAATGCTGGTGGATTTTGAAGATAAATTCCCTCATGTTTGCAAAAGTATCTAAGTCTTTTTTCCACATATCTATTCTCATTGTCCACCTATAGTACCTTGATGACTTTCCTTGATTTGAGTTCAACATGAGTCTCAAAGGCTTGAAGCTTATGAACCACTTCACTCTTATGATAAAGGAAGTAGGCCCAAGTGAATCATGAAAAGTCATCAATAAAAGTAAGTATATAGTGGCCTTGGTTGACTAAAGTCATTGCAAAAGGACCTACTAAAACCATGCGAACCAACTAGAGGACAATTGATGCTCTTGAAGACTTCTCTTTCACAGACTTCTCATTGAGATGCATATCCACTAAACATGACAAACACACTCCCTTAGAAAATTTGATGTTAGGTAGACCTTTGACCATGTGTTTTGAGAAAAGTTAATGAAGATGGTAGAAGTCAAGATGACCAAACTATTCATGCCATAAGTTGATGTGTGAAGTAGAGTGAGTCAACAAGGCTTGAGAAGGAGACTTAGACACAAAGTGGGAGAAGGAATAAAGCCTCTTGTCATGATTGACTTTCCCCACTACAACCAATGAATCATATCTAAGACTACACACCATCATTGAATCTGGAAGGAACTCAACTTTTTTACCATCTCTAAGTTGAGTGATTTGGTAAACTAAAAGGAGATTGGAGCTAACATTTGGAATGTAGAGAACATCTTTGAATTTCCCCTTTTCCATTTCCATGTCCTTTTCCTTCAACTTCCATTTTAGTATCTTCTCCCATGAAGATGTGTGGTACCTTTGACTACTTTAAAGAAGAAAAGTCTCCCTTTGAAGAACCCATGTGGCAAGAGGCACTTGAGTCAAGTATTCATTCTGAAGAAGAACTTGAATTTTCCATAAGTGTTTTCCCTTTTCCCTTTGAAGATGTTGGAGTTGAATCCTTGGAAGTACCTGGCACTTGAATTTTGTTCTTCTTGAGTGGGTTTTCCAACTCATCGATTCTTTTAGTCTTGCAATGATGCTTGTCATGATTTGACTTTTTGTAGTATGCAAAAAAAAAGTTTGTCCTTCTTTTCATTACTTCCCTTCTTGTTGGAAGAAGAATTGCCTTGCTATGAGGAGGATTGTTGTGTCTCAGATTGTGATTTTTGCTTCCAATACTTCTTCTTGTTGCTAGAACTTTTCCCTCCTTGACTTGATTGGTGCTCATCACTAGCCACCAAGGCTTTGGTCTTTGATGTTGTGAGAAGTCCTAAATTCATCAAGTGAGATTGTTCAACAATCAACATCTCTGCAAAAGCATCAAATGTAGGCTTCTGGTAAGTAATTATCATGGTCAACCTATGAGTACTAAAACTCAAAACAAAGGAAGCATACTTTGAAGGTAGCCTCTTTAGGATGTGATGAATCAACTTATCATCCTTAATGAGATTTCCACAATTTTTAAGTAGTACCCTATACTCATTGTCTTTGTTGATGTAATCCTAAATTGTGTCAAAGTTATTTGGATCCAAGAGAAGTTTATCATCCTCAATCTAAAATCCCTTTTCTTCATCCACCTTAACATACAATGTTTCAAGTTTGTCCCAAGCTGGTTTGGATTCTATGAAACTAGCAATGTGAAAGAAGAGATCTCTATGTACACAACTCCTAATAATTCCTAAAGCCTGTTGGTTTTGTTTTTTTCATTCAATGAGTTCTTTAGCATCAATAGATTTTATAATTGTACCATCAACATAAAGACTGTAACCTTTTTCCATTAATCTACTCCAAGCAATATCTTTCCATGTAGAATAATTGCATGTAGTTAGAGGTGGACATTTAAATGAACCCATGGTGTAGAGAATAAAAAGAGCACAAAAGAGAGAAACAAGAACATAGTACACACCCCCCTTTTCACTCAATCAAAAGACACCCCCAAAAAAGATGCTTTTGGCACTTTATAAGTAGTGCATGTACAATGGGCCACTTATCAAAATGAACAATGTGGTCTTTCTAATTTTTCTTTTACAACTACCTTTTGAGGCCCAAATATGTCACTAAGAACTATAGCTCAGATGTACAACAATTCTAAAAAATAATCAAAGATTTATAGTGTAGAAAAAGTCGTAGCTCTAAAATTGAGAATTTGGTCCACACAACCTAGAATTTGACTATAGATCTGGAAAGTAGATGAAAAAATATAGACTTTCAAAAAAATGGAACCTAAAAATGTGACAAGGTGAGCCCATATGGAGCATTTGAAGTTACAAAATGCAGGATTAAGTAGGTACAATCACCAAAAAATACAATTTCTAAAGAATCCTTGTACCAAAACTAGAAAATAACACTACCACTAGAAAGTTTAGGAAATTCTACCTAATTTCAAAAAATAATGCACGTAAATTAGAGTTTGAATGACCAAGTTATGGCCTCACAAAGTTAGGTTGCCAAATCAAAAAGCAATCTAGAGAGGGGTCTGGTAGGAAAACTGCTATCTTAAATTTGATGGTCAAATGGTCATCATAGTAGTTATAAAAGGAGTAGTTTTGATGGTCAGATGGTCATCAAATTTAACCTTGTGAAATGATGATGTCAGCAAAAAATGGCCCCTATTGACGTGGCAGTACAGACTGCTGACATCACTCATATTGATGTGACATATGGCAAATGCCATATGGTGACATGGAAAACCATTTTTGTTGACATGTCCCAATCTAACATTTTTGTCACTGGTGACATGGAGGGCACTACAAACATGCAGAGTTGACCACTTGCATGGGTCCATTTGGCATTGGCAGTTGGGTCTATGTGTCACTATGTTAGACGACATGTCACAATGCAGTACATAGGCAAGGTTCTATTTTTGTGCTGCATGGTAAAATGTGGTCTGCATGGACTATCTATAGGTAGAAAGCTTTAGAAGTTGCCAGGTCTTTTAAAACTAGTGGGCATCATAGAAAAAACCATGCACAGGCCAATGAATGCTAAAAAGGCAAGAAGGCTAATTGCCACTAGGGTCAATGAACCAAAAAGGCACCAAATTTTGAATAAGAAACTACTAGAAGTTTTCAATACGCTAGATTTTTAAAATAAAAATCCCACATTGAGTGCATGATGGGAGTTGGAATTATTTTTAAACCAAACCACACAATGCTTAAATAAAACAAGCCACGGGTGTGGAGTTTGATCATCGTGGGTTGGTAGAATTCGCTAGTATTTGGTCAGCCAGTGGAAACTATCAAAAAGTGTTGAGCCCATATGCCAGAATTTGCAGAGGTTTAATGTGTTTGCTAATTTGTATGCTCTAGCAAAAATAATTATAGAGGAATATCCTCTACATAGAGCTAAGATCTGATAGACTAGCTCTTCCAAAAAAATTCTTTGCTACCTACCCAGAGGGCATTTTTTTTTCTAAAATAATGTAGTAAAAAAAGTAGAGAAATTAAAAATTAGATCCAAATCAAAATAAAATTGCAAATCTAAAGGATCATACCCAAACTGCAAATTGGGGTGTCTAGGTGCTAATTTGCAAAAAAATTTGCCCCATGGTTGATTTTGGCCTAAGGTAGCCAAATTTATAGTCAATCTTCACTGAATCAGCATTCTAGATGCAATGGTGAGTTTAGATCTAGTTGTAGACTCTCCCAATTTCTATAGTACTCCAGATTTGGGCTAAGGTGTTGAAGCAAAAATGGTCTTGAATAGATATGTGATGAGAAAATCTCCAAGCTCTAATACCATGTAAAAATTTGGTATATCTTTGATACCATGTAAGAATTTTCCTTAGGGAAAAATTCACCCAAGAACTAAGAACTCAAACACAAGAAAAACTGTAAACCAGAAAGAGAGAGTATGATTAGAATGATGATATATTCATTCAATATGTGTTAAAAGTACACTAGGAGTGTCTATATATAAAGGCCTCTAAGATACATCTAGAATGCCTCAAAATTAGCTACATGATAAGTCATACAACTAGGCACATGTCCACCAGATATGGGTTATTCTCCATTAAGCACAAAAGTAAGTGTGAAGATGAGAGGATAAGCCTACAAGGGTGTAACATGCAAATCAGTGTTGTAGACAACATGTGCAAAAAAGGGGAGTGCGAATAACTATTTTGTCAACATGACAACTTAGTAAATAGTGCAAACTCTAGTGTTGTAGACACCATGTGCTGAAATAGAGTTGCATATTTTTGTGTTGTCAACATGAAAACTCAAAAAGGTGTGCAAACTCCTAAGTGTCTCACAAAATAAAATAATGCAAAATAATAAAATAATGCATTAACCTAAGTAAACTTAAGTAAGTGTAAATAGTAAATATGTATTTACACTAACAAATCTCATAGACAATATCAATGCATCTAAAACTACTAACACATCTAATTTCGATAACAAAACATTTGGAAACAAAACAAATAACTCATCGTGGGTTACTTGACCCAAACATGAATACACACCTCTTGCTGAACCTCTAGATGTGTTCTATAAAACCTTTCCTCAAAATTAGATTATTACTCTACTGGATAATTCTCATCCTTATGATCCGATATCATGACCTGTATGGTGGAATAAGAAATCATATTGTAAATACCATTAGAACAAGGGTCACAAAAGAAACAACTGTATTAATCTACATCACAAGGTCCAAGATCTTATTGATGATGGTGAAATAGTTGTGGGTGGACATAACAAGAATTCTAATCACAAATCTTTTAAGGAACCATGTCCACACTATGACAAAGGAGAAAACTCTAAATAGAAAACCAATAACAAGGTCAACTATACATACACCAATGATGATAACATGATTAACATGGTTGAACCTTTGGACTTTGGACATTGTGATGTTATCACAATTAAAGTAAAACATGACAATACAAAACCTAGGACCTCATTTGTCCTAAGAGATGCTACATCTCTTACATCTAATCAAGAACACTCACAATCTTGGGCAAATATTATTATGAATTCTCATGCCAAGATAGTACTCAAAGGCCTTGTGCCTTCTACTCCCAAGGTAGATCAACATAAAGAAAAACCTATTGCTGGTCCATTCAATAATAATACAAAAATTTTAACATCCTCCATAGTTACCATTTATAGCATCCTTGACCAATTTCAATGAACAAATGCTCAAATAACAATCTTTGAATTACTTAAAATCTCACCTACTCATAATTAGATTCTTAACAAAGCCCTCAATGAGGCAAGCATACCTCAAAATCTTAATCTTGACAGGTTTCAATCTATGGTAGGTCACTTGACCTCACCTCATTATTTGTCATTTTCTGAAGAGAATGAAAATTCATTAAGTCATCCTCATAATCAACCATTTCATATTGAAGTTATCATGTGCTCATAGATAATGGAACTATTCTAAATATTTTTTCTATTACTTTGCTTAAAAAATTTAGTTATACTAAAGAGTCTATTGATCCTTACCACAAAATAACTATTAAGGCATATGATGAAGTAGAATGTAAATCCCTAGGTCTTGTTGAGTTGCCTCTTTGAGTTGGTCTAGTAGAAAGGGATGTTGCTTGTCAAGTTCTTGACATTCCTCTAGCATACAACATATTGCTAGGTAAACCATGGATTCATGAAATGCAAAAAATAGCTTCAACATACCATCAATGTGTCGAGTTTCCATTCCAAGGATCCAAAGTTACTATACCTATTAATAATAGTTACACCTATGACATGCTCAAATCTATTGATAGTTTTGTCCCTGCTAATAGAGATTCCAAAGATAATCATGTTGGCAAGCTAAAAGAAATGGAGAAGGCTCTCAAGTTAATAGAAATAGGAATGGGTGAATATCACGAAAAACTAGTTTTATCTTTGACATCTCTTCTGGAATCTCCTTGTCATTATGGGAGACCATTTAAAGAAAATAGACCTTTTGTGGTATCATATTAGACTAAATTCAATGGTTCCTTTGTGAAGGCCACTATATCTATAGAGGATGAAGCTAAAAATAGAGCTATAGATACATTGTTACACAAAGAAGAAGTTCCAAGTTATCTCATTGACCACTCTTGTGAGATAACTCCAGAAATGTATGGACTAGGTCTTAAATTAATCAATTGCCTTGGCTAGAAAGGGAATGGTCCTATCAGATGTAACAAAAATGGTCTAGTTGATATGATCAAAGTAATATCTAGGAGGCCTTGAGAGAAAAAAAACCTAGGATTCAAGAAGGTTCCCTTTCATTTAGGGATCAATAAATTCTTACTAGAATCTGAGAGCTCATATGAACATGAGTCACAAACTGAGTTAGATAATCAAGTGGACAACTTTTCTAATGAGGATACTTTTCCTTATCCATGTCTACTAGATCTTGCTAACTTCTTTGTAGAACCAAATGAATATGTATCATGTATTAGTATTGTTGATGCTGATAGTGATTCCTCTAAAAACACTACTAATACTCCCCAAATTCAACATGAACAAGGTGAGTCTAGTCATACTATAGTTGTTGCATACCTTTGAAAAAATAAAGATGAAAATGAAAGTGGAGAATGGGTCCCCATAACTATTGGGGAATTCTACAATTTGATTCCAAGTAGCACAAATTCTCAAAAGTATGAATTTGATTCTCTCTTAGAGGAAACTTTAGATTAGGATGTAGATCAAGTTCATACATATGAAAATCATCTTGAAATAGGGGACCAATCTAGGGTTTGATTCGATGAGTTCCATCCTACTAGTGTCAATGAGTCTTCATTTAATATCATTAGAATTCAAAGAAATTCAAATATGCCTTTGGATGAAGACTCTTTAGGTCTTGAATTACTTGTCCAATCATTTTATGACTATACTATGAATGCCATCGAATCCACCACTTCTCTCTCCCTCACTTATCCTGAGTTAATAGACTAAAATTTTGATACTATATCTAGTGAAGTCCATATACTCCAAAATAACTATGCTCTTGCCTTCTATCTACAGACTATTGAACCAATAACATCCTCCACTAGTGAACATAGTGTTGAGAAATGCATATTCTAGATCTGATTGTGTGCCATATTTTTGATGCAAAAATATGGCACATAATGGAATTTAGAATATGCATCTCTCTACTATGACTGATTGTGGAATTTTTTTCATGTTTGAACATATTATCAATATGAATGAAGCTAATATCAAATATCTTAATCACACAATTAAAATAAAAATAAATAGGCATTCTGATGGTGAAAACCACATTATGGTAGTACTGGAACCTGAAATAGTAAAAACCAGAGGAATATCTAAAGGTGAAAACCTCTCTAAGGCACCTAAGAATGAGATATTTGATGTGCTTCCAAGTCATTTTTAGGAGAGATCATGTTGACATGAAGGTCAATTTGTTTATTAGTGATTTAACACTTACTTAGTTGGTTACAGTTGCTACTGAGCTTATCTTTGTTCCACTAGTGTTAACCAAGTATTTTAGTTACTATCAACATAAATAGTCAAATTTCAATTTATGTCGAGCTTCATAGTGTCTACCAAGGATCCGAGAAAAATTATAGTGACTATTCAGTTATACAATGCATATCAAGCTTCAAAGGCAATATATAGTGTTAATTGAGCTCTATAATGTCAAACAAACTTATCTAGTGTCTACTGAGCTCATAGTGTTAACAAAGAGAATTCAGTATTGACCAAGTCATCTGGTGTCAACTGAGTGATTCAATATCTACTGATTTCCTTAGTGTTCATGGAGTCATACAGTATTAATTGAGTTGCTACTTCTCAAAGTGGTAAGTATGGACTAAGCTTTGATGTCAACCAAGTGTCAAAGGATGTTGAGTATTGATAATATTTGTGAGCATCACAACATCACCAAGTTTGTCTTCTAAACCTGAGTTATAGAAATGGACCAAATTTTTGAATTATGATGAATCTGGTATTGTAGCTGACTTTAGAAGGTAATAATTTAGATTGATATATATGTAACACATTGTATCATATCCAATAATATCAATAAGAAGAAGTATAAAGTAGATGAGTGCAAATTAGTGATGGCTACAAGAAGTATAAGGTATAGGAGAGACTTATCTATCATATTAAGGTGATCATTTTCATTCAAGAAATCTCATTCAGCAAATCAAAGTTGCAAATCAAAGACCAGCCACTGATTCATTCTAACAGGCACATTAGTCAAATCCTTTAACAGGATAGACTTAATAGTCTTATTCTAAATCTCCTAAAAGAGTGCATACTTCACTATATATTTATAAATCCTTTAGCAAGGTGGACCTAATGGTCGTTATTGATACTAATAGGTTAGATCACTAGAAGTGGTCATTTGTAAGCCTTAACAAGACAACTTTATATTGTAGTACTAAAGCTTGTGGGTATCATTCCCACTCTAATTTCACTTTCTATTTGGAAGGTTTTTGGGTCACCATATCTTGTGTCAAAGTGTTATGAATATTTTATTTCTTTCATTCTTTCATGCATGCAATTAGATTAGAATAATATATGAAGGATTAATTGGTGAAGTAAGTTAAAGTTTTATTCATTCCTAGTTCACCCCTCCCCTCTCAGTAACCTAGCCTACCTTATATTTCCAAAAATTGGTATTAGATCATTTGGTTCTCTTATCAAAAGTTTAACATCTTGAGAAAAAATCAAAGGTGATGGAGGTATACAGACTAGAAAAGGCTATTGAGAATGAAAAGTTGGATCTAGAATTGGCTATTGGACAACTCAAGAAGGCAAAGAAGGAAAGATCATGCAACATAGATGAATGACAATCTCTATATTAAGGAAAAAATTAAATACTTATGCCAAGAAATAAATTTAGATGAAGTTGATGTAGCAATCAAAGACCTACTAGAGAGAAATCTCAATCTTCAAGAAGAAGTTAGAAAGTTGAAAAGAGAGCATGAAATCCAATCAGTTAGAATGTGTATAGTTATAGAACAAAAGGAAAAAACTAAAGAAGACATAAAAGAAAAGAAAAATGAAATTTAATAACTACCCCTTTAGCAAACAAACTTTATTGACCAACTCAATGATGCAAATCAAGAACTTATGAACCTAAGATTAGAGAATGAAAGACTGCAGAATGATCTCAGTATGGAAAAGCAAAACAATGAGAGAATGATGAAATCTAAAGAAAGCATGAATTAATTGAATGAGAAAAGTCAATATAAGACACAAATGAAAAGCTATATCAGGATATATAGATGAAGATGAATCATCTCAATAAGAAGCTCAAACTAATAAAAAGACCTACTTGCAATCATTGTGGTAAGATAGGTCATACATAAAATAAGTGTTGGGGCAATGGAAAAGAAAAATTCAATGGAAAGTGTTACAATTGTAATAAGCATGGACATAAAGCAAGTGAATGCATAGAGAAACCTAATTTTGAAGGAAAGTGTCACAATTACACCAAACAAGGACACAAATCTTCAAAGTGTAAGACAAAGAGGTGGAACCCAATAGAGAAAATTTTGAAAGCAATATTTGGTTGGTATTATAACACATGGTGTAGATGTCACTACTGTGGTGAGTTTGGGCACATTAGAGAAAATTGTGTAAAACATCACATGAGGAAAAAAAACACTACAAAGAGATGTTTTATTTCTACAGAACTTGGACATGTTGCTAAGAACTATATGAACAAAGGTAGAGTTGAAGATGAAAAGAAAGATAAAGGTGACAACATCAAAAAAGAGAGAGGAAGAAATGGGTGTAAAGATCTCTAGAGAATGCAAGCCAAAGTCATAAAGTTATTGACACTCAAGTCAATAATTTGGGTAACTCAACCATTTTAACTTAGTTCCCTGTAGAGATCACTAGAGTTGTGATTTAGAAGAAGTCATCTAAGATCAGTTCTAGCTAGTAAGTAGAAAGATCCATATCATCATTTAAGATGCATGAGGGTCACTGAGTGATGATGGAAATTCAAGACCTTACCAAGCAAGGTTGGGTTACAAGACCTTACCAAACATGGTCAAGTTGCATATCTTATTTTAGATGCATATGTCAATTTGGTGACTCTACCAAGTACCAAATTTAGACTAAGTGGCAGTAACCATTTTGAGTTCAAAGTTCTTTGATTTGGTAGTTCCTATCAAGTTAGGAGACCTTATCAAGTTGAAGGTTTCTTTCAAGTATTAAAGACCAAATAAAGTGGAGGACATCCTTTCACTAAGAGAATATGCATATGAACCATTAATGGCAATTCTAAAGAACAAAATTTTTTAAAAGGATGAAATTGAATGTATTATTTCATCACAAAATTTTAGAGCCCCCAAGTGATTTGAGAAGTTTTTGTTGAAGATTACTTCCATGTTTGAAACCCTACTGAGCAATGACATCTTCTAGCAACAAGATTAAGAAAGGTTCTAAGATATTGGTTCATGGAGTTGATTGCAAGTCTCCTACATTCAAATTGAGTCTAGTAGTTGAAAAGGCATTCAACTCTATTGGAGTGCAATCCCAAATTCCACCCAAGGAACGCCTTGTTTACAACATTTGATCATTTTATCACTATTATATTCAAGAGTTGGGAACTCTAGAGATGAATAAGGCATACAATAAACTATGTGTGGATGGTGTTCTAAAACCTAAGCACAAACATTTGGAAATAAAGGATTTGATGCATATTTTGCATATGCTAAGGGGATTTCAAGTGAAGTGGATTAGATTCATCTTGAGCTATGTTCATAACATGTAATTATGGTTGGATCATCCTATTTTGATAACCAAGAAGATGATACATAGGATTACTAGATTACTCATGTTGAACAAATAAAAAACTACAAAAACCCTAGGTTGGGTTGAATTCACGAAAAGGACTCTTGCCAAATGGGATGGAAGAGGCATGAAATCGGGTGGAATAATTGACATGGATTTGAAGTTTGGCATCCATGTGATAAGACACAATATCTAGATCTCAAGCTTATTGAACAATGTATCACGTGAAGTAGTTGACCTAGCATACAAGGTGGTAAAGAAAATTTATCCTTTGACCTTATTGAGCTACTACTAAATCAATTGAGCAAGAACATGGAGAGTATTTGAGTTTCCAAGAAAAATCTGTGTAAGTTTGATTCTCTTTTGACATGTTTATTCTTCCATATTCCAAAGTTTTTCCACTCAAAAGGAACTATAGTATGGAAGAAAGATACTCTAGTGTCATATGAAATCAATGAATTTATAGTAGATATTGGAGAAAATTTTAACAATATTATAGATAATTATTTTGAGACATTCAAGAAGAAAATTCAGAGTAGATATAGGATTCCTAGGAAACTAGTAGAAGATTATGAGCATAATATCTATTTTCTAGTTGACTGTGACAAGGTTTACATTCAGGTAGTAAGCTTAGAGTTGCATAGGATAAACCTCTAGAATATGAGGTTAACATAGATGACACCAAGGATATCAATGAGGCTCTACTGAATGATCCTATAGATCCTAAAGCAACATATTTTGGAACATATGAAGAGGCTAAGGCCAAAATTGAGCTTGAGATTAAGTTACCCCAAGTAGTGAATAAAGCAAGAAAAAGGATAGGTAAAATAATGAAAAACACGAAGCAATCAAGCTCTCCTCTCATGCTTACTGAAGGTAAGTGAGATGGCTTAGTTGAAGATGAAGATGAAGAGGACGCAAAAGCTGAGGAAGAGGAACCTCCCAAGAAGAAAGTGAAGGTTACAATAACCAAGCATGCAAAGCCTTCCCCTACTACATTCATAAGAAGGTCCACCAAATCCAAGAGAAAACTAAAGTTGGGTGAAGAAGATGAAGCTAAACAGATTATATTTCAGAGGTCTTCCCCTACCCTTCAAGAAAAATTGAAGAAATTGGAACAAGGAATAGGTGTGGTGTGTTTCAAATCTCTTAAGTATGAGACTAGTATCCAACTGGAGAAAAAGAAATTAAGGATGCCCTTGTGGAAAAATTGGGTAAGTGGAAGTACTCACCAAATGAGTTAACACAACAAGTTCCTGATGTAATTATGAAAGTAGTCAAACCTCAACAAGATAATTGATTGAAATTTTCTAAAGACATCAGTGAACAAACCTTGAGACATTTTATGCTAGGTCTTAGTGATAAAGAGGTGAATTAATCATTAAAAAAGAATGAGAAGAAGCTTACACCTATATTGAATAAATGTATAATATTGTTAAAGGACATTGAATCTGTGGTGAAGTCCAATACTATGACATGGAAAAACATCTATTGGTTGCACAATCCTAGTGACTATGTTGTGCAAGTTGATGAAAAAGACGCTAAAGAACATAATATGGAAGAGGAAGTAAAAATAAGAGAAGATGAAATAGATAATGTAAATCTTGATGATGACAAAGAAGAAATAGAAGATATTAGAGGAAGTATTCCAAAAATTTAGAGCATTGAGGAATCTGATCCAGAAAAGGTTGCAGTAGAGGTTATGGCCTCCCTTCTTCATTCTTCAAGAAAAGCCTTAGTGAAATCAAGCTCAAAGAAGGTTTCTATTGAGTTGGTCGTGGTTATAACTAGATCACCTAGCACCCAACTAATATCTAGAAATACTCTACTAACTATTTCATTTACTAAAGTGTTTAACACTTCATCTGCCAAGCAACAATTCTTTCTAGCATTAGGCTTGACTAAGTAATAGAAAGGTATTCATTTTGTTAATTTTATTTCTACTATTAATATATTTGGTTTTATTCCCTTTTTGGTGTAATTAAATATTCACTAATTACACTTACTTAATCTTACATAGGATAATGCATTGCATAGTAGTTTGTGATCGAGACACTTAGGAGTTTGCACCTCAATTAAACACATGGTGTAGGAGAATCCCATTCTAGGTGGTCATAATTGTTATAACATTCCACCTTTAGTACACATATCACATTATCATCCTCATCATTGCACATACTTCATTGCATAATGGAGGATGATCCACCTTTTGTGGACATGTGATTCCACCTTGTGTGGGTGATAGCTTATCTTCTCCTTATCATTGCCTCTTATCACCTCTCCTATATAAGGAGGCCTATTATGTACATTTCAAATCAATCCATTATATTTTAATCAAGTCCATTATCAATAATAGCATTTTTTCATCTTCATGCAATTGTCTTGCCTATCTCTTGTGGAAGTTTTCTTGGTCTTTCATTTGATCCTGGAGTTGTTGTAGAGACACCTAAAACTCTAACATGGTATCAAAGCTCTCATGGTGTGAAGACTTCTTCTCAAGAAATGTAATCTTGGCTTGACTTATTTTTAGTGCAGCATTGGAAATTTGGACATCACAATTTGGAGAAGATTTCAAGAGTCGTATTTTGTGACCTTCTATTACAAAAAAAAATTAGAGTTTGCTAGTGCAAATCTGAGCTTGGCATCATATCAAAGACATCCAAAAACCCCTAAATTGGACTTTATTTCATCCAAATAAAACATTTGAAGCCAAATCTATAGTCATTTGATTATTGAAGGTTTGGCAACAATGATTTAGAAAAAAATAATTTTAAAGGCAATTTTCAAACAATGATATCTCCCTCATATGGACTCCTTTTTCTGAGCAATTTCTTTTGTTTTGGGGTAGAATTTCACAATCTACATAGTTGTGTAGGTGGTTTTGGATCCATGTTTCTAAATTTTTTTGAAACACGCAAATCCTATTTTTTACAACTTTCAAGGCTCTATTTGGGCACATTCAATAACATTTTCAAGTGCACTTTTTTTTGAAAGTGCATGAGTTTTCCTCTACTTTCTAGATATGTAATTGGATTTTAGTTATTGTGAGTGGGCATATCACTTTTAGAAATAGGTATTTTTTGGATATATTTTCACTTGGTGAATACATGGATTTCAATTTTCATAATTGAATCAGTAATTTGAAGGAGTTGTCAATTCATATCAATCATTCTTTGATTCATTATCGATTTTTCAAAAGTTCCATTACTCACTCCATATAACTATTGTGAATGGAAACAAGAAGTTTCTAATCACTTGATGAGTATTGGATTGCTTAGAATGATTCTTGGATAGGATCTAGAACCAGCTACAGGTGTTGTAGAAAGAAGGAAATGGTTTGATAGAAGGTATTAAGCACTTAGCTCTCTTAGATCTACCATCTCTAATGATTTGTTATATCATATTGCATCCTCCACACATCCTCATGATGCCCAGACTACATTGGAAGGAATCTTTGGTAAACCTAATAGAATAAGAAAATTCAAATTGGAGAATGAGCTCATAGGTCTAATTCCATGTGATTTTGACAATATTCAAGAATTTTTCTCTAATTTTAATTCCATTAGATTGGAGCTTTCTAATTGTGGCATTACTAAAGATGGTTAGCAATTGATATTATCTATTCTTTCCAAGCTAGGTCATGAATATTAAATCTTTGTTTCCACATTCTATGCTACTATGGATGCTCTTGGTAGTGCATACAAAATGCCTTCTCTTGATGAATTTGTAGCTCAACTCACAAGGGAAAAAAGAAAATTAGCACACATGAGTCAATTGAAGTCTTTAAAGCATCAAGCATTGGTTGCAAATGACTCCTCTCCAAAGGCTCCCAAAGGCAAGGGAAACAAACAACACAAGGATCCTAAGCAACATGAAAAAGGTGATGAATCTCCTTTAGAACATAATATTGAATCCAAGTCCTCTTCAAGAGAGAAACCATCGAGGAAAAAGAGAGATAAATGTGCTTATTGTAAAAAGCTAGGATATGATGAGCATAAATATTTCCATAAGAAGATTAATGAGCTCACTCACATTATTCAAAAGAACAATATCCAATTTCCCTCATCAGTGTCTTATCCTTTTTCTCAATATCAGGTAGCTTCTACATCTATATAATCATCTAGAGGCAAAGGACAAGTACTCATTACTTCCACACATTCTAAGCAAGGTAAATGACTTCTTGATTCAAGTGCATCAAATCATATGACATCTTCTATGGATATGTTTTCTTCTATTGAGCCTTTTAATTCCCCACCTATATTGATGGGTAATAATACATACCTAAAGGTTTGTGGGAAATTTTCTATTCCTATGGGATAGGGTACATTTAATGATGTTCTTTGTGTACCATCCTTGACCACTCATCTCCTTTCTATTTACCAAATTACTTATGGGGCACAAGGTAAAAATGTCGACTTCATTCTTGAATATGTCTATATTAGGGACATGGAGACTAGAGATGCCATAGCTATGAGAGTTGTTGATCATACATCATGCCTATATTCTTTCGCAGATTTTGTTGATAATGATGATGATATTCATGATTTACCTAACCCTTTATCAAGGGTGAATACTTCATGTGAGGAGAACATTGGACACTTGAATCATTTTGTTCTTGAGAAAATTGTTGAAATTCCTACTCCTCCACCTCCTATTTCTTTAGGCATGACCTCTACTAATTTGTAGGATAATCTTTATGCTTCAAATCTTGTAGTGTGGGATGAATTCCTGGATGCTCTTTTAAACAAGTCTCATAATTTAGATTTGGTTAATACATCCAAGGAGGTTTCTCTTCCTCACCTTCTTTGGAGATTGGATTTCTCAACTCTTCATGTTCTCTTGATTTTTCACATCTCATAGGTCAACTTGATGGTGTGACAAAATCTTTGATCTTGGAGACACCTATTCAATCTTCAAAGATGCATACATGGAGATCTTCTTCATCCTTCCTCAATTTTTACATGGAGTGGCTTCTTCATCATTTGATGTATTTATTTTTTCCCAAGGGGAGACATGCTTCTTGCAAGCATTGGACTATCTCTTGTTTATAGTACTCTTTATCTACATTGGAGCTTCTTCATTATGGGGGGGGGATATCTTGTCTCCTTATTTCCTTCCTATGGGGGGGTCATTATTTTTATATATATGATGTATGCAATTTTTGGGGGGTTTTGAGTACTCCATCCATCCATGCATCTTGTCTTCATCTAACTTTTTGGAGGAGGATTTTTCTAATGAGGTTTTCTCTCTTTCTCCACTTTATGAGAGATTACATCTTATGTATTTCATTGCATATTATACATGGGTACCTAAAATGGCCTAGTAGCCAGGACCCATCTTGCATTGTGAGTTTAAGTGCATTTTCCTAAGTTGCACTTTGGGTGTTGGTGTAATTAAATATTCACTAATTAAACTTACTTAAGCTTACTTAGGATAATGCATTGCATAGTAGTCTATGACTGAGACACTTAGGAGTTTTCACCTCAACTAAACACATGGTGTAGGAGAATTGCACTCTAGGTGGTCATAGTTGTTATCTCATTCCACCTTTAGTGCACATATCACATTATCATCCTCATGATCCATCTTTCGTAGACATGTGATTCCACCTTGTATGGGTGATAGCTCATCTTCTCCTTATCATTGTCTCTTATCACCTCTCCTATATAAGGAGGCCTATTATGTACATTTCAAATCAATCCATTGGATGTCAATCAAGTCCATTATCAATAATAGAATTCTTGCATCTTCATTCAATTAACTTGCCAATCTCTTGTGTAATTTTCCTTGGTCTTTCATTTTATTCTAGGGGTGTTGTAGAGTCATCTAAAACTCTAACACCAACTTTTTCAACTATTGTTTCCACCATGGCTCATGCAATGATAGTTGAGACCTAGTCTCAACTAACCACTATAGTTTTCAATAAGGGAAAATAAATTATTTCATATGTTATTCATAAGGATAAGGGTTAAGAGGTTGAAATCTCTAAGGATGAGATTGATCTAGAGGAAGATATTATAATACTAGATTGGGATCTTTCCAATCTAACACATTGTATCATATCCAAGAGTATCAATATGAAGAAGTATGAAGCAAATGAGTGTGAGTTAGTTAAGGCTACAAGTATTATAAGGTATAAAAAAGACTTATCTATCATAGTAAGGTGATCCATCTAATTCAATGAATCACATTTAGAAAATCAAAGTTGCAGATTAGAGATCAACCATCGGTTCATTCTAACAAGTCCATTAGTCAAATCCTTTAGCTAGGTCAACTTAAAAAATCTTATTATGAATCTCCTAATAGAGTGCATATTGTACTATATGTTTTTAAATCCTTTAAAAAGGTGACAGTCCTTGTTGCTCCTAACAAGGCAGATCATGAGAAGTGTTCATTCGTAAGCCTTAATAGGCCAACTTTATACTGCAGTACTAAAGCTTGTGGGTATCATCCCCACTCTAGTTTTACTTTCTATTTGGAAGTTTCTTGGGTCACCATATCTTGTTTCAAAGTGTTATGAATGTTTTTTTGGTTTCATTATTTCATGTATGTAATTATATCAGAATAATATATGAAGGATTAATTGGTGAAGTAAGTTAAACTTGTATTGGTTTCTAATTCACTCCTCCTCTCTCAATAACCTAGCCTACCTTATATTTACAACACATCAGTGTTGATAGAGGCAACAAAATGAATCAACTTGGGAACTGCAAAATGTCCTCATATAATACACCTTCCATAGTCATTATTTAGAAAAGAAAAAGAGGAGTTTATTTCATTCTTCCAAGAAAAAAAGATTAATTTTCCATGGACTTACTAAGATATGCCAAGCTTAGATCCTGATCTCATAATGTATCATTTATCTATTACAGTAGGAGTGAAACCTGTCAAACAAAATATTAGGAAAATGCATCCTCATGTGTTAGAACTTGTTAAAAATGAATTAGAAAAGATTTTAAAAGTTGGTTTCATCCATGCTATCAATTATGTTGAATGGATCTCAAACATTGTTTCATTCTCAAAACATGATAAGTCTACCCAAGTTTGTACAAATTTTTGAGATCTAAACATAGAATGTCCAAAGGATGATTTTTTCATTACCCAATATTGATATGATAGTGGATATGATAATAGGACGTGAAATGTACTCCCTAATGGATGGCTTTTCTGGTTATAATTAGATTAAAATTGCACCAGAATATTAGGAAAAAATTGCTTTCACTTATACATGGGGTACCTTTTGCTGGAATGTGATGCAATATGGTCTAAAAAATGTTGGTGCCACATATCAAAGAGTAGTTACAAAAATTTTCCATGACATGATACATAAGATGATGGAGGACCATGTTGATTGCACCTTAGTCAAAAGTACACATAGAAACACTCATCTTCTTGATTTGGGGCTCATCCTAGATTGTATGGATAAATTTAGGCTTAGGTTAAAACCTAAGAACTACACTTTTTGTGTTACATTAGATAAGCTACTTGGCTACATTGTATCTGCAAAAAGAATCGAGGTGGACCTAGAAAGGTTTAAGTAATATTGGAAATGCCTCCACCTCATAACATTAGTCAAATGCGAGGGTTGCAATGAATACGTCAATCCATTTGTAGATTCATCTCACAATTGGCAAATAAGTCATGAAATTTTACTAAGAATTTGCATAAAGGTGTAAAATATGACTGGACCAAAGATTGTGATCAGAGCCTAATGTAGATAAAATAGTATCTTGTCAATCCACCAATTTTGATGCCTCCTATTTATTAGAAGCCTCTCATTTTTTGTATCTCTACAATAGATTCATCTCTTGGCATCTTGCTAGCTCAAGAAAATAATAAAAGAAAAGGGACAAGCTATCTACTATCTTAGTTGTACATTTATCTCTTATGAGATGAACTATACCATTATTGAAAAAGCTTGCTTGTTAGTTGTTTTCACTTCTAAAAAGTTAAGACACTACATGAATGGTTGCAAAAATTCAAACCTTGAAGTATTTTCTTAGCAAGGAAACTTTGACAGGAAGGTTAGCTAAATGGTTCATGATATTGAGTGAGTTTGATATTGAATATGTCAAAAGAAAGGCAATCAAAGGACAAGAAATTGCTGATCAATTAGTAGAAGCACCAATGCAAATCCTTCTACCACTAAATATTGAATTCCCTAATGGATATATTTTATTTCTAACACATCAAACATGGGTGAAGTTATTTGATGGCTCCTTCACACAAGAAGGATCCAGTTCTAGACTCTTGTTTATATGATCACAAAAAATATTCATTTCCTAAGGCATACAAGATTTTATTTCCTTGTATAAATAATATTACAGAATATGAAGTATTAATCAATGGCATGAATATTATAGTTGAATGGAGAGTGGATGAATTGAATATCTTTGGTGATTCCTAGTTGGTAATTAATTAGGTCAATGATGTTTATTAGACAAAGGATGAGAAATTGACACCTTACAAAAGAATGGTTGATTATTTAAAAAATATTTTGCACATGTCACTTTCCAACAAGTTCCTCAAATAGATAACAAGCTAGCCAATACAATGGCTACTCTCACCTCAATGCTACAGATGCTTGAAAATGATTTTTGACACAAATTCATGGTGGAGATATTACCTACCTTGCTTATGATTCACCTGAATCCTAGATGATCTATTCTATAATAGGAAACAATTCATCCCACTACCATTTTATCTATTATTATGTATGTGACCAAATAGTTCTAGACAAGCTAACCCAGAACAAGAAACATCACTTAATCCATAGTGCATCATGGTATGTCATCATTATTGATGACTTGTTTAAGAGAGGTCTTGGTAGTACAATCCTTAAGTGTCCAGAACCTAATGAGTAGAAATGAGCATTAATTGATGTATACAAAGGCATTTGCAAATCTCACACTAATGGCTTGACACTAGCTCGTAAAATTATTAGAGTAGATATGGAGCAAGAGGCAATTAAATAGACGAAGTCCTACAAATAGTATCAACTTCATGGAAATTTAATTCATGTTCTAGCTAGGAAACTAATTCCATTTATCATGCTTTTTCTATTTCAACAATGGGCCTTTGATCTAGTAGGTCAAATTCAACTGTCATCTTCAAATGGACACATGTTCATTATCACAGATATAGACTACTTCACAAAATGGGTGGAAGCAGTCCCTTTTTCTATGGATAATAGAAAAATTGTAACTCTATTAATTCTTAACTACATTATATGCAGGTATGGTATACCATCCTCCATCATTACTGACAACGGGGCATAGTTTAAAAACAAGGATCTCAAAGAGTTGTGCTCAAAGTTTAAAATCAACTACCATTGGTCTTCTATTTATTACCCTAGGGTAATGGACAATCAAAAGCATCCAACAAGGCTATTCTTAAGATCTTACATTTCACATTCAATAAATCTGAAAGGGACTAGCACCTTCAAATTAATCCAGCTTTATGGGCTTATAGAATAAGCATTAGAACTCCAATGAGAACAACACCCTTTAACTTGGTATATGAAGTAGATATTGTGTTTCTTATTAAGGTCAAGATTCCTACTTTGAGAATGATGTAGGAACATCCTGGGTGTAAGAGCAATATTGCATCACCCAAAACTATTTTTATTTGTAGCCCTTTCTATTTTAATAAGGACTAGTAGATAGGGGGGTTGCTATTTTTGGGAACTTGCTATTTTTAGTAAATTTGTTATACGATCTCAGAATGTTCTCATTTTCTACATGAAATTTCATTTTAGAGTTATAAGCATACCATAAAAATTTCATTGCTCTAACTTAAGTATCAGAGAAGTTATTGTGTAATTTTGGTGGAAATTTTAGGAGAAAAATTTTCAGGCTCACCGTTGGAGGCCTTAGAGTGCCCATATGAGGTTCAAAAACTTCATGAAAGGGTGTTTACATAGTTTAAAGCATGTAGTTCAAGAGCTGGTGTTTTCAAAATATGGTTACAATATCCAATCAAAGCAATGGTTCAAGAGTTATGGAATTCCAAATTTGGGCTACCCGAAATTTCTAAAATAATTGTAAAAGATGTATTTGGCCAACTTTATATGTATTGCTAAGGTTTATCAGCCCTAGGTATTAAGTTTGAATGTCTAGAACTATCTTGAGCAACATAAAACTGTCTATTTAAGAAAGGCCTGAACATTCTCTAAGACAACGCTAGGTGGTAGTTTGCAACTTAGTCTTGCAAATTATTGTAATGGAGGTGCCCATTTGGGTTAGCACATTGTATTTGTGAATTATTTGATTCTGAATTTGTGGCGATAATAAGAAGTCCATATATATTTTCTTTTGTTTTTTTATTGCTGTTATAGTTTATGATATTAAGGGGAGCAACCTACATCAAGTGGTGTCAGAGCTAGAGTTCTTGAGTGTGTGGATAGATCACCGACTGTGAGGTAGCTTGCACTAGGACCATGGTTTATGTTGAGCTTGTAGATAGATTGTTGATTGTGAGTTAGTTTGCACTAGGGTTTCAATGAAAGTGTGAAAAAATGTCTCCATGAAGAGAGTGTGGTGGAAGAGTTGTTGGTGTTAAACCTAAGAGTTTTAGAGCCCTCCAAAGACAAATGAAAGCATTGGAAGAACAAATACATAGAGGAATAAATCTTACTATAAGAGATGAAAGAAAAGATGAGGACAAAGAAGAAGAAAATTTTAAACCAAAGGTAGTTCTAAACCTAGGGGAAGAGAGTCATTTTAAGGCCATCTCCAAGATTAGAAAAAGACCTAAGTTTGAGGTTCCCACATTTCTGGGAAATCTTAACCTAGAGGAGTTGATTGATTGGATCAATGAATTGGAGGAGTACTTTGAGTATGAAGATATTGAGAATCCTGAGAGGGTCAAGTTTGCGAAGGTGAAACTAAAGCGACATGAAAAGATCCGATGGCAGGAGGTTCAGTTTGAGGAAAATAGAAAAGGAAAAAGAAAAAATCACCAGATGGGATTAGATGATAGAAAAACTAAAGCAATAATTCATTCCTATGGATTATAAGATTGATTTTTTGAAGAAAATGCAAGGGTTGAAGCAAGTGGGAAAATATGTTCAAGAGTATACTGAATATTTCTATTGAGTTCTCATTAGAACTGTCCATGTAGAAGATGATAAGGAGAAAGTGGCTCATTAACTTCATGGGTTAAGGACAAGTATGCAAGATGAGCTAAGTTTAATTTGAATGAACAATATTGAGGAGGCATACCATTTTTCCCTATGAGTTGAGAAGAAACTGAGCAAGAAATTTGACAACAAGAATTATGGAGGAAGTCATGATGGAAGATCTGGCAAATGAACTTATGGAGGTCATAATAATGATTAGAAGAACAAGGATGAGGTTGGAAGTAGTAGTTAGAACTAGAGGGGAAACAATTCCAATCATTTCCATGATCAGAATAATAGAGATCAAAGAGGAAGAGGCAGAGGACAAGGATCTTGAAGAGGAGGCTTCTGTAGAAATGTTTTCATTATGGAGAAGGGCATAGAAAGTTTTAATGTTCCTAGCACCAAGGAAGGAAAGATTGAAGAATATAAGGCTAGGTCAAAGTTGCACATGTTGATGAAGATACCAGATCATCACATTCTAAAGATGTTGAAAGAGGAGAAGTCCTAGTTAATAGAAGAGTCCTATTGAGTGGTGAGAATGAACCTAATTAAAGAAGGAGCTTATTTTACAGAAGGTGTAGATGTGAAGATAAGTGTTGTGATGTGATCATTGATGGTGGAAGTGCTAACAATCTAGTTTTAGAAATGATGGTCACAAAGTTGAAGCTAAAGAGATAGAAACACCCGTGTCCATACCGTATTTCTTGGTTGCAAGATGACCACAAGGTCATGGTAATTGAGTAGTGCTCTATGAAGTTCAAGATTATAAACTACCAGTATGAGCTACTATGTGATATCATACCTATGGACATATGTCATATGTTTTTGGATAGCCCATGGCAGTTTGAAAGGCATGTTGTCATGATGGGTGAGAAAATACCTATACTCTAACCAAGGCTGGAGTGAAGCATAAGTTGAATTCATTGAAGGATAAATAAGAAAAGGTATGTAGTGCTACCAGAATATGTTTTGTTGATGGAAAAATGTTTCAAAAAATTATGAAGCATGAGAATATGTGTTTTTCTAAAATTTCAAAAGACAGTAAAGAAGAAGTAGAGGAGGTACTTGCAGAAGTTGCAGATATGTTGGTAGAGTTTTTTGATATTATATCAGATAATGTACTTAATGGATTACCTGCAATGAGGAAGAGTAGTCACTAGATAGATTTGGTTCTAGTAGCCAGTTTGCTAAACAAGATAGTGCACAAAATGATATTAGGAGAAAGTGTAGAGTTGAATAGATAAGTTCATGAGTTGTTGTAGAAGGGGTTGATTCGAGAGAGTCTAAGTCCATGTGTTGTACTAGCCATATTACCACCAAAGAAGAATGTAGAATGGAGGATTTGTACAAATTCTCATGCTATCAACAAGATCACAATCAAGTATAGATTTTCATTGCCAAGGATGGATGATATTATGGACTATTTGAGTGGAGCTAAGTATTTCACAAAGACAGATCTGAAGAGTGGGTACCATTAGATTCGTATCAGAGAAGGTGATAAGTGGAATACTACTTTCAAGAAAAAATGACTATGCAAGTGGTTAGTCATGCCTTTTGGGCTAACCAATGTACCAAGCACTTTCATAGGGCTCGTGAATGAGGTATTGAAGGAGTTTCTAGGTAGATTTTTCATTGTTTACTTAGATGATATTTTAATCTTTAGTAAGACATTAGAGGAGCATTTGATTCATATTAGTAAGGTGTTTGATAAGTTGAGGGAAGAAAAGTTGCTCATAAACCTAAAGAAGTGTATTTTTATAAAGGAGTTGGTGCACTTGGGATTTGTAGTCTCAGTAGAAGGTCTAAAAATGGAGCTAGAGAAAGTGAAGGCTATCCTTGAATGGCCTACTCCAAGAACTATGACAAAGATAACACCTATTCGTGGACTAACTAGTTTTAACAGAAAGTTCATAAGAGGTTTTAGCAGTATTTGTGGACCCTTGACTAAAACAATGAGAGGGGATAGGAAATAATTTAAGTGGACTATATGAGTAGATAAGAGTTTTAATCTATTAAAATAGAGAGTTACTAAGTAGCTTATTTTAGCACTTCCTAATTTTAACAAGGTATTTCAAGTAGACTATGATGCTAGTGGTACTACAATAGGAGCTATTTTGAGCCAAGAAGGTAGACCTAGTGCTTATTTTAGTGAGAAGTTGAATGATGCAAAAATAAAATATTTTGTTTATGATCAGGAATTTTATGCTTTAGTCCAAGCATTGAAGAAGTGGAGACACTATCTTCTTCCCTAAGCAATTTGTTTTGTATACTAATCATCAAGCTTTCAAATATTTGAATAGTCAAAGAAAATAAAAACCAAAGACATTTGAAGTGGGTTGAGGTTTTGTAGAGTTATATATGTTTTTTGAAACATAAGAGTAGGAAATCTAACAAAGTTGTAGATTCTCTTAGTAGAAGAAAATTTTTTTTGACATAAATGTAGATAGAGGTGGTTGTGTTCAAGGAACTCAGTACTTTGTATATAGATGATCTTGATTTTGGTGAATCATGGAAGGCTTGTATAGAACTTGTTACACTTGATAGGAAAAAAGTGGTTGGATTTCATGATCCATGATAGTATGTTGTTCAAAGGAAGCTAGTTGTGCATTCACCAAATTTTAATGAGAGAGAATCTCATCAAGGAGAAGCATAGTGGAGGATTTCTAGACATTTTGGTAGAGATAAAACCATAGCTTTGGTTGTTGAGAATTATTACTAGCCACAGTTACAACAAGATGTGAAGAATTTTGTATAGAGTTATAGAGTATGTCAGATGGAAAAAGGAGTAAAGAAGAATATAGGGTTGTATCAACCATTACCTGTACCAGAGAAGTTGTGGGAGGATGTCAGTATGGATTTTGTTATTGGAATACTGAGGACAAAGTGAGGAGATGATTCTAATTTTTTTATGGTTGACAAGTTTTCAAAGATGACAAATTTTTTTCCTTACAAGAAGAGTAGTGATGTTGTTCATGTGGTAGAGTTATTCTTTGGAGAATAGATAAGACTAAATAGTTTTCCAAAGAGTATAGTTTCAGATCGAGATACCAAATTTGTTGGGTATTTCTAGTGTACATTATGGAAGAAGTTGAAGATAGATTTGAAGTTTAGTTCATTTCATCATCCACATACTGATGGACAAACATAAGTGGTGAATAGGAGTTTGGGAAATTTTTTAGATTGTGGTGACTGATTAGGAAAGTACTGTACATACTTCATAAATAGTGGGGTTCGGGGCATTGCCCCAAAAAAAAATTTTGGGCTGTGGCCGACATGGTAGCCAACATATTATGGCTGACATATGGCCGACATGTTATAACCCTAAAGTGATTTAATAATTGTATAAAAGGGCTTAGGGTTGGGTATTTTTCATTATGTTGTGATATGAAATTGGTTCTTGTGGCGGTATTGAGATGTAAGAAATTACGGAGTGTAATTAGGTTGTAATCACTGGATTGTAATAAGATTGGATTTGTTGTTTGGTGGATGTAGCCCAGGGATTGGGTGAACCACGTTAAATCTTGGTGCCTTGTGTTCATTTTTGTGTGATCTATTATTATTCATTTATTGGTTATATTTTCATGTAGTTTTTATTTCTGTCCATAGTTTATCCTAACAAGTGGTATCAGAGTGAGGTTGTCTTTCAGTTATCCTCTGCAGGAAAGTCTCATGATTAAGTGGGAGTCTCACGGTTGAGTGGGAGAGATGGAAGATGAGGGTAAGTTGAGGGTTGACAGGTTTAATGGGCAGAACTTCCAGTTATGGAAGATGCAAATGGAAGACTATCTATATCAGAAGGATTTATGGAAGCCATTGGAAGGAAAAGCCAAGAATCAGGGAACTATGTCAGAGGCTAAATGGGATCTTTTGGACAGAAAGGCACTCAGAAGCATTCAATTATGCTTGGCACCATCGGTGGCATTTAATATTACAAAAGCAAAAATGATAGAAGATTTGATGAAAACCCTAGTGACACTGTATGAAAAGCCCTCTGCTTCAAACAAGGTATTTCTCATGAAGCATTTATTTAATATGAAAATGGCAGAAGGTGGATCTATTGCAAATCATTTAAATGAGTTTAATACTATTACTAGTCAATTATCTTCTATGGGTATCAATTTTGATGAAAAAATTAGGGCTCTCTTGATTTTGTGTTCTTTACCTGAAAGCTGGAATGGCTTGGTAATGGCTGTGAGTAATTCTGTTCCTGGATCTAGTACCCTAAAATATGATGATGTGATCAGTGTTATTTTAAGTAAGGAAACTCGTAGGAAATCCTCAGGTGGATCTACATTAGGAAGTTCTTTGAATGCACAAAGCAGGGGCAGAATGACTAAAAGAGGAAGTAACTCTGGAAATCGTGAAAAATCAAGAGGAAAGTCAAAGGGGAGGAGGTCTCAATTGAGAGGACCAAATGATTGCTGGTACTGTGGGAAACCAAGGCACAAAAAAAAAGATTGTTGGAATCGAAAGAAAAATGAAGGAGATAAATCAGATGGAGACAAGGAGGCAAATCTAGTAAGTAACAAATCTGAAGAGGATGCTTTGCTTCTGTCTTTAGAGAGTGTTGATGATTCATGAGTTTTAGATTCTAGTGCTTCATTTCATGCTACACCTCATAGAGGTTATTTCATTGATTATGTCCAAGGGGATTTTGGGCTTGTTTATTTGGGGGATAATGAACCCTGTCAGATTGTTGGAAAGGGAAAAATTAAGATTAAGTTCCAGAATGGGAATCATTGGCTACTACATGAGGTAAGACATGTTCCAAAACTAAGTAAAAATTTAATTTCAGCAGGGCAACTCGGTGATGAGGGTTGTGTAGTTACTTTTAATGATAAAAATTGGAAGGTTTCAAAAGGTTCCCTTGTAGTAGAAAAAGGTGTGAAAGTAGGCACCTTATATCTTTGTATAGGTCATATTGTTCCTTGTACTTTGATTATTTCAGAGAAAAATGAATGTTCAAGAACAATTGCTGCAGTTGAGTAGGGAGAACAAATAGCTGTTGTAGATTCTGATACAACTGTGTGGCACAATAGACTTGGGCACATGAGTGAGAAAGGTATGAAAGTACTTCATTCAAAGAAAGTTTTACTAGGTCTAAAATGTGTGAATATGGATTTCTGTGAAAGTTGTGTGTATGGAAAATAAAAGAGAGTGATTTTTGTAAAGATAGGGAAGGAAAACAAAAAGGAGAAATTAGAGCTTGTGCATATAGATGTATGGGGACCAGCTCAAGTATCTTCCCTTGGTGGCTCTCATTATTATGTTACATTTATTGATGATGCAACTAGAAAAGTATGGGTTTATTTCATTAGACAGAAATCTGATGTATTTCAAACTTTTAAGAAATGGAAATGCTTGGTTGAAAATGAGACTGGTAAGAAATTAAAATGTCTTAGATTTGATAATGGTGGTGAGTATTGTAGTCATGAATTTGAAGATTATTTCTCCATTAATGGTATTCATAGACAAAAAATTGTTAGAAGGACTCCATAGGAAAATGGAGTGGCTAAATGCATGAACAGGACTATAATGAAGCGGACAAGGAGCATGACGTTGCATGCTGGGTTGCCCTTACACATGTGGGCGGAGACTATCAATACTATAGTATATTTGATTAATAGAGGTCCCTCTACTCCTTTGGGCTATGGTATTCTAGAGGAAGCATGGACTCGTAAGAAGGTGAGTTATTCTTTTCTCAAGACCTTCGATTGTGAAGCTTTTTCTCGTATAGACTCTGAAAATAGAACCAAGCTAGAAGCTAAATCAAAAAAATGTGTCTTTGTTGGATATGGCATTAATGAATTTGGTTATAGGCTTTGAAATTTTGAAAATCTTAAAATTGTTAGAAGTTGAGATGTCATATTCAATGAGAAAGTATTGTACAAAGATCTGTTGCAGCAACATGAGAAGAAAGACGATGATTATGTAGTGTTGGATGATACTCCAAAAGCTAATGTTCCAACCATTCCTCATGATGTGCAACAACTACAACAACAAATACCACACACACTAGTAAATGTTAGACGGTCCATAAGGCAAATTAGACCTCCACAAAGGTTTTCTCCCTCTTTGTATTCTATTTTACTTACTGATGCTGGTGAACCTGAAAGTTATGATGAAGCTATGCAGGTGGATACTAAGATTTAGTGGGAGTCTGCAATGAAAGATGAAATGGACTCTTTGCTGAAAAATAAGACATGGGATTTGTGCAAGTTGCCTGTAGCTAAAAAGGCTTTACAGAATAAGTGGGTTTATAGGTTGAAAAAAGAGGAAGGAGGTAAGAAAAGATTTAAGGCCAGTTTAGTTGTAAAAGGATTTGCACAGAAAAAGGGAATTGATTTTGATGAGATATTTTCTCTTATTGTTAAAATAACTTCTATTCGTACTATTTTAAGTCTTGTGGCTACTGAAGATTTTCATTTAGAGTAGATGGATGTTAAAATAGCCTTTCTTCATCGTGATTTGGATGAAGAAATATATATGGCTCAGCCATAGGGTTTTGAGGTCAAAGGTAAGGAGAACTTAGTGTGCAAATTGAAGAAAAGTTTATATGGCTTGAAGCAAGCACCTCGGCAATGGTATCTAAAATTTGATAGTTTTATGCATGAGCATGGATATAATAGGTGTCATTCAGATTATTGTGTTTATTTTAAGAGGTTGGATGATGATAGCTGCATTATTTTATGTTTATATGTTGATGATATGCTTGTAGCTGGGTCTAACATGGATCATATTAAGGGGCTGAAACGTTAGTTAGCACATGCATTTGCTATGAAGGATTTGGGGGCTGCAAAACAAATCCTTGGTATGAAGATTTGCAGAGATAGGAAGAATAGAAAATTGATGCTATCTCAAGCTGATTATGTTGCGAAGGTGTTGCAACATTTCTCTATGGAGAATGCTAAAGCTGTCAGTACACCTTTACCCAGTCATTTGAAATTGACTAAAGAAATGTGTCCCAAAACATAGGAAGAGGAGGATAAGATGTCCAAGGTACCCTATGCTTTAGCTGTAGGAAGCTTGATGTATGCTATGGTATGCACTAGGCTAGATATTGCACATGCAGTGGGAGTCGTTAGCAGGTATATGAGTCATCCAAGATTTGAGCATTGGAATGCTGTCAAGTGGATTCTCTGATATTTGAGAGGAACATCCAATAAGTGTTTACACTTTGGGGGCTCTACTACTAATTTACAATGCTATGTTGACTCAAATTTGGCTGGGGATATTGATACCAGATGGAGTACTACAGGTTATGTCTTTACTATTGGCAGGGCAGTCGTGAGCTGGGTTTCTAGGTTACAGAAGATTAATGCTCTATCCACTACAGAGGTAGAGTATGTTGCTGCTACAGAGGCAGCCAAGGAGATGATATGGCTTTAGTTCTTCTTGGAAGAATTGGGACATCCTTAGAAGGATAATTATTTTTTCACAGATAGTCAGAGTGCCATTCATGTTGCTAAGAATTCAGCTCTACATTCTAAGACCAAACACATACAGTTGTGGTACCATTTC
This sequence comes from Cupressus sempervirens, assembly GCA_028749045.1. Classification (NCBI taxonomy): domain Eukaryota; kingdom Viridiplantae; phylum Streptophyta; class Pinopsida; order Cupressales; family Cupressaceae; genus Cupressus; species Cupressus sempervirens. The sequence continues at coordinate 249,439,052 of CM053793.1, read as the reverse complement.
ATTCGGTCAGTTTTGGAGGATGGACAGTTAAAGCTAGAGAAGATACATACCAATGAAAATCCAGCAGATATGTTGACAAAGGTTGTAACAAGGGAGAATTTGAACTCCTTTTCAGCTTCGGTTGGTCTTTTAGACTGAACATGAATAAAAGAACAGTAGAGTCCAGGGTGGTTTGATCCAGTGGGAGCCCCATGTGGTAGTGGTATTGGTACAGGATTAGTCTCCAAGTGGGAGATTGTTGTTTAGTGTGGAGCCTGATCAGTCCCCAAGTGGGAGATTGTTAGATTGTGGTGACTGATCAAGAAAGTACTATACATACTTCATAAATAGTATAAAAGGGCTTATGGTTGGGTATTTTTCATTATGTTGTGATACAAAATTGGTTCTTACAACGGTATTGAGCTATAAGGGATTACGGATTGTAGTCAGGTTGTAATCACTGGATTGTAATAAGATTGGATTTTTTGTTTGGTGGACGTAGCCCAGGGATTGGATGAACCATGTTAAATCTTGGTGCCTTGTGTTATTTTTGTGTGATCTATTATTTTTCTGTTATTGGTTATATTTGCATGTAGTTTTTATTTCTGTTCGTAGTTTATCCTAACAAAATTTGCTGAGATGTTTGGTTGGAGACAAACCAAAAGGATGAGACTTAATTTTACCACAGGAAAAATTTGCATATAATAATTGTGTTAATAGGAGTATCGGTAAATCACAATTCTAGATTTTATATGGGAGTAGTCCTAGAAATGCTTTTGAATTTTTGCAGTTTGATAAAGGAAAGATAAGTAGTGCTGAAGCAGAAGAATTTGTTGAACATTTGAAGAATATCCATGAGGAGGCAAGAAAGAACATCATAAAAATGAATAAATAGTACAAGGATAAAGAATATTTGAAAAGGAGGTATAAGGAATTTAAGATTGGAGATGAATTCATGGTTCATTTGAGAAAGGAATGTGTTCTAGTGGGTACATATAATAAGTTAAAGATGAAGAATTTTAGACTATTCAAGGTAGTGAAAAGACATTATTCTAGAAATGATTATGAAGTGGAGTTGCATACTAAATTGAATATTTCACAAGTATTTAATATTCTAGATTTGATAGAGTATAATGAAAGAGATGATGGAGATGAAGTTACAAAATTGCAATGGAGTATTCCAATAGCTAGTTTAGCTACAAAGGAGATTGAGGAGATAATAGACAGTCGTGTTGGCAAAAGTGAAAGTAACAAAACTTATGAGGAATACCTAGTGAAATGGAAAGGGAGGCTAGTAGAGGATTCATCATGGCTAGCAAGGGATGAGGTTAGCCATCTTGGTTTTCTTTTGAACACTTGAGAGGTGATGGAGTCACTTCTCAAATTACCTTGACTGTCTAATGCAAGAGCATCCTGGGTGTAAGAGCAATCTTGCATCACTCAAAAATATTTTTATTTTCAGCCTTTTCTATTTTAATAAGGACTAGTAGACAAGGGGTTTCTATTTCTAGGAACTTGTTATTTTTTGTATGTTTGTCATACAGACTTGAAATGTTCTCATTTTCTACATGAAGATTCATTTTAGAGTTACAAGCCTACCATAAAAATCATATTGCTCTAGCTTAAGTATCACAGAAGTTATTGAGGATTTTTAGTGGGAAAATTTAGGAGACAAATCTTTAGGCTCACCATTGGAGAACTTAGAGTGCCCAAATGAGGTCCAAAAAATTGACAGAAGGGTATTACCATAGTTTTGAGCCTATAGATTGGGAGTTGGATTTTATGAAAAGTGGTTATAATAGCCAATCAGAGCAATGGTTCGAGAGTTATAGCCTTCCAAAGTTGGGCTACCTAACATTTCTAAAATAATTGTCAAAGATGTATTTGGCTGACTCTATATGTATTGTTAGGGTTTGTCGGCCCTAGATATTAAGTTTGAATGTCTAGAACCTTCTCAGGTGGCATAAAATTTCCTATTTAAGAAAGGTCCAAACATTGTCAAGGACAACTCTTGGTTGTAGTTTGCAACTTAGTCTTGCAGATTACTATAATAAAGTTGCCAATGCAGGTTAGCATATTGTATTTGTGAATTCTGTAATTCTGCATTTGCGGCAATAATAGGAAGTCCATATTTTGTTCTCACATTTTATTTTGTTTCTTTTTTTCTTATGGTTTATGGTATTAAGAGGAGCACTCTTCATTAGAGAATCTCTCTGAAAGGCCTCATTAATGATGATGATTACAAAATATCTCAATTTCAAGAGCTAGAATTGCTAGATAAATGTTGACAAGTTGCATATGATCATCTTTGAGCTTATCAAAAGTGAATGTCTAAAAGATACAACAAGACAATCAAACCACATGACTTCTAAGTGGGTGACATTGTCCTAAGGGAAAACCCTAAGAATCAGAAATAATGACTACGAAAGGGGAAATGTGAACCTAACTGGTTTGGTCCATATCAAATTTTAAGTGGTTCCTGATTCACCCCCACCCCCCTCCTCTTACATTTCCAACATGATCTTCAATAAATTGATCATCTATTTTTTCCAGATTCCTTGATTATTAGAATTTATTCAAACATAGAAAATTAAGTGTTAAATGCAGATGCAGAAACTATAAATAAGCTAAGTCTAGTCTTTGTCATTCTTGAAGATTGTAACATTTTAGCATATTAGTAGTAATTAGAATAGATCAACGAAAAGTATTACCCAACTAGGCTTAGGATGGAGAACATTTTCATTCCTAATTATGAGCCAGTGGTATCGATCCTTGATACTTACAGGGCTTTCAAGAATAAATTTTTCAATCCTTGATTGATGGTCTCCACCAACTAGAGATCTTATTAAATTTTTAAATTTTATGCACTTTTGATAATTTTTGGGCTTTTAGGAAAAATTTTAAATTTTTTCCTTATATAGGTTAATTAACCTCACTAGAAATGCATAATTGTGAGGTAGTTATTAACCTTATAATAGGTGTTGGAATTACAATATGAAAAGTAAACTTCTCCAAGGGGGTGGGGGGGGGGGGGGGGGGCATGGGGGGGCATGAATCAGTAGTTTAAACTTGGACCCATAAAACGTTCACCACACATTCATCTCATACATTTAAAAAATAAACTAAAATATCATGTAAAACATGTATATCTTGTTGGAAATAATCAACACTAACAAGGTTACTGAGAGGGGAGGGTTGAATCAGTAACTCTAAAACTTTAAATTAATTTTGCATAATAACATATTCACCATTCATCCATCTAATCTACTATATGCATGAAAAGATAAACATATATGAACACATTGATTTGGTGACCCAGAAACCTTCCAATTAGAAAGTAAAACTAGGGTGGGGATGATGCCCACAAAACTTCAATACTACAATATAAAGTTGGCCTGTTAAGGCTTACAATGATCACTTCTAATGATCTTCCCTGTTAGGAGTAAGTAGGATTGCTAGATCCACCTTGTTAGAGGATTTACAAACATACAATGAAGTATGCACTCTGTTAGGAGATTTACAAAAGACTGTTAAGTCTACCCTATTAAAGGATTTACAAACTGGTTCACCTATTAGAATGAAGTAGTGGATCTAGTTACAACTAATTGCTGATAAGATCCTTTATGATCTAATCACCTGATGTGATAGATATAACTTTTCTGCACCAATGTCGACCTTGCTATATTCCTCTATTCTGATGTTGATTCGCTTTCTCTCTTCTCAAAAATATTGCAATACAAAATCCCATCCGATTTCCTATATATGTACAAATGATATAATACATCACATATATACCATTCCAATATTTACTTAACAAGGTCGGCCAAACACAAGTGAACAAAACATTACTGAGTCGGCCAGATGGTAGAAAACTTGGGTTCCTCAAATTGACTCGATGACCTTCTGATACTCGGCATCCACTACAATACACCGCATCGTCATGCACTCGGTAAGAGTAGAGGCACGGTTCATACTGACCATTGTAAGTAGCTTGGAACTCGGTAACCATTGGTGACTCAGTGAATATTGTGTCACTTGGTAAAAACTAAATCCATTGATAACCTTCTTCACGTGGTAAGCATTGATTCTTTCATTTACCTTGTTTACTTGGTAAATACTAAGTTCTTCATTTACCTTGATCACTCAGTAAAAACTAAGTTCTTTTTTTACCTTGATCACTTGGTAAACACTAAGTTCTTCATTTACCTTGATCACTCGGTAAACACTAAGTTTCTTTGTTTACCTTGATCACTCAGTGAACACTGCTGAACTACCCATATGCTCAATTTCCAAGGGAATGCTTAGTATGAGCTCGGTAAGCATTTAGAATTGAATAAGTGTTGTAACTAATGACAAATATATCATAATTCCAACATATCTAATGTATGTAAGAAATCAAACATTCACATATTTAACACCAAATATGATCACCCAAAAACCCTTCAATGAGAAGGCAAAACTGGGGTGGGGATGACACCCACAAATCTTCACTACTACAATAATAAAGTGTATCCAATGAAGGTTATAATGTTTTAACCATGAAAGATGATCTACCATGTGAAAGATCTTACCTATTAAAGGCTTACAAAGACTATTAGGTCTTACCCTGTTAGAGGATTTCAACACCATGTTAGAAGTGTGCCTAGTTAAAGGACTTTAACTTGCAATTAGGTAAGCACCCTATTAGAGGATTTCATATAGCCTATTAGGACTACTCTGTTAAGATATTTTTATTGAAATCACCTATTAAAATGTCTTAGCATTGATCCTTTAGTCAACACTTAATTGCTTGATGTCAGATCACCTCTAAACTGATTTATCTTCAATCCTTCTTGATCAGATGTCTCTTTTCTATATCCTTTTCCTTTCCTCTATTTTGCTCTAACCAATTATACAATGTAATCTCACTTCATAATGCCTTAGTCACCATGAATGCTCTATTTTCACATGCAAACTACTCTCTCCACAACATAGATAGTTTAGGGTTTATCCTTCTTAAAATGACTTTGGTGACTTAGGGTTAGGTATGAATCTATGGTTGAAATTCATCCATTTTGCTGCCTAAACTTTCCCTTTTTTTGATTGGCTGCATGTAATTGCATAGGGAATCCAACTTGAGATTCAAATTTATCTATAAAATATCAAAATATAATCTTATGTCATCTCAAACATGGTTTATATAGTTGTTTGTACCTTTACAAAAAAATATGTCAAAACTATGTCACTTGGCATCTAAAGTCTCTAATGCTCAGCATATATTATTTTCTATGTTGTGAGTTGGAATCTTTGTTACTTGACATGCACTACTTACTCAACTACTGTATCACTTAGTATACACTATCTACTCGACACTTGAGTGACTTGGCACATGAGTGACTCGACACTCACTATGACTCAACATGCTATATAATATACATGTTGTGCTCAGAATGTACTACTAGCTCAGCATAAACTAAGTAAATAACTTAAGTGTGTTGACACTCACTTGTCAAAACCAATCTGAGATCAACAAGAGGTAGTTACCTCAACCTCAAGTGAACATAAGGGAGTATTTCACTTTGTAAAATGGATTTTTGGAAACTTTATGAATTGGGAGAACATATTTATTATTGAAGTAGTGCAACTTCATGTATTGAAAGAAAGTTATTTTGAAAGTAATTTCAATTAACCTTACATATTCAAACCATATCTCTTATATTTATCGTATAGGAATATAAATTTACACTATTATTGTATTTGTGAAGGTAAGTTATCATAAAAAATCTTGTTATGTGATAAGTAGTCTTCCTTGGTATCAAATACTGTGCTTGTCATATGAAAATAAAAAATGCTTCATTGGATACTTACATACATATTTCACTAGTATTGTTGATGAATTTAACTCTTCCTTAGTTTGAGTTATTGTTAAAACTTTTTTTATTCAGTTAGCAAGAGTGATTTGTGATAAATATAATTTCTTGTTTTTCTCTTAAATATTTATAATCAAATCATATAATATGAGGAATATTCGCCTCTGAACACAGAGGAAGGTTGTATACCAAAGACATATCCAACGTTGGGAAGTAGTTTGTCACATACATTCTATTGGGCCAAACTACATGATTTCTAAAGTAATAAATCTATTTACCAACACTTCTAAAATGCATACCAAGGAGATGTAAGGGTTGGAGGTGTATTAATCTTCATATCACTATTCATTCATTTCCTTCTAAAGGTCTAGGCTTTTTCTTCATTCAAAATAGTGGAGTTGGCTATTAGAGAAGGGGATACTCATCACCATGGCATCTTCATTCAAGAACTCATATATTGCACTATTAGAGAATATTTATCTATTCATGGATCTATGATATCAAACTTTAATATCAATTTAATTTTTGGTCACATAATTTCTTTTATTCACATACATAGAATAAATTATACATTTTTTTGTATAACAAATGTGAATATTTCCATAGAATTCAGATAACTAAAGTGAATATTTATATTAGTCTTAATTTTACATTGTTCCTCATGTCAAGGATAATTCTTAGACTAGTGTTTTCCTAGGGAAATTTCATCCCCCTCCCCAAATATATTTCCATTTATTGTGTTTATAGGTTCAAATTTAAAAGTTTCAATGTTATAAATTTGAATTTACAAAGCTAGGGTTTCCCTTTTCATCAAAGTTTTGGATCCTAGATGTATACAATCTGGGTCCTTGTCAAATTTTACCTTGACCCTTCTAAGATAATAATTGATCCTTCATCTTGGGCTTGACCTATGATCTCCATATTTTTAGGGTTAACAATTGTAGGTGTGTAGTGCCTAGATCTAGCCCAATTTTAGTTTATGTCATCATCTAGTAGAATATTTTTTTGACTTGAAATTAAGCCACTCCTTATCCATCAAGGTGAGTTTATTTATCTCATTTTTACTTATTTACACATTCTATATATCTTATTATTTAATTCTCTTAATTTTCATTTATGATTTTCTAATTGTTTGCATCTTAATATAACAATCTTCTTTACGTAACCAATTAACACACATTAAATGAACAATCATAAAAAAAAAACCTCAAACAAAATAATTAAAACAAAAATAGAAAGAAATATACATTTTGAGTATGCATTTGAGAGATCCTTAGGTCTAGCTTTAGCACCCCTTGATCCATTTGGGTTTTAGTAATCTTATTTAGATTATTGTGAGGGTTATGCTTGAAATTATTTCTTTTTTACTTCCCCAATGTGTGTAGGAGGTAAGGAAATTAATATACATTCTAGACTAAAATTCTATGTGTTTATGTACACTATTTTCCACATTAAATAAAAGTGTTTGAATTAACATGGCTTAGTTTTAGTGGTTGAGATTGCATAGTAGTAAAAATGATTTTTTTTTAGTATGATTATGTTTAATAATATTCTCTATGTAAAATATACATTTTTTTATTTGTTTTCATGATAACTTAAGGGATTTAGGTTTTTGGGATAAGGTTATAATATCCTTAACTTCATTCATTTATGTTAGTATAAAAATTGAGTGTTAGAGACATGGTTTCAAAGATCGATGGTGTTTCTACTCTAGATTTGGCTAACCTTAGTTGTTTACACTTCAATTCATTGTCTTTATGAATAAAAATTAGTATATAACATGTATAATATTTTTTAAAATCCTAGACAAGTTATTTTGTGGTACACTTATCATGTAATGCTTTGCTCAGGAACCCAAGAGAAATAAACCTAATATGTTACAAAGTTTACTGATTTTTTTCTTTGAATTTCAAACAACATAATATAGAAATAATGTGGAAGCAATATATACATAGGAAAACATATCAACCTTAAAAATTAGAACAATTTATCAATTCTTATTATAAATAATAATTAAAAATAATAGTCCTAAACTTCATCCATTTCTACACATCTCATTTGTTTATTTCATTTTCAAATTCTAAATAACAATACAAGTTTTATGTTTTTGAAGTTGAACAATTATAGTTTTGTTAGCATTTTCATTTATAAAAGGGTGACACAAGTTTTTTATTTTACTCACATAGATACATCAAATGAATAGAAGTCTCCAAGTTAAGAATAAGAATGATAATGGTACAACTATATCAATAAGCATCCAATATTTTTCAATTTGAGGGGGACCAAAATGGTAAGAAGACACTAAATCCCAACTACATGGTCACCTAATTAGGCTCCCACTCCCATCGTGTAGGAGTGATAATGTGCGATCTACACATAGATAATAAAATCATAAAATAAATCTAGGTAAGGAATCATGATAGCCAAAACTACCTCAAGGGTAACACAAACTACTCAAGAAGAAGAGATAGTCAAAATCAAAAGGACACTCACTCCAATATCAACATCACAAACCAAGTCAAAATCTAGATACCAAATACAATATAGTAACAAATCAAGATAAAGTCAATGAAAGGTATCCACCTTAAGTCCAAGGTCACATGTACAATAACAATAATCAACAGACAATAGCTATCATTAATAAAAGTAAATCACCAACAATAAGTTCACCACCAATAAAAAGATGATGATCATTAATAAAAGTCAACTATCAACAATAAATGATGCATCCAATCAATAAGTAACAACTCACAATAAATAAATTATCAAAAGTAATATCCAACAATTACATTGCTAGAGTAAAATATATAAAATAACCATGAAGGAAGCTCATGCTACATACTATGGAGTGTCATCACATGAGCCAACTCTAAGATTATCCTAATAGTCTCTTTGGACCTTGACCCCCTAGAAACTCTATGTGAAACTAGAATACCCTCTTGTGAAGATGAGGAGAATAGTCATACCTCTCAAGGTAGCATCCCATTATCATTCTTAGCCTATACAAGAACTCAAGGGATGGATGAAGAGAAATTTTAAACTCATCTCAAAGTTTTTGGTCTCAGATTGGTTTTGATAATTGAGTGTCAATACACTTAACCAATTTCTAAGTTGATGCCGAGTATAATACATATGCTGAGCTATAGTATGTGCTGAGCTAGATATTCAATAGGTTTCAAGTGAACTTCAAGTGTCAAGAAAAGTTCAAGTGTCAAGTGATAAGTGATGCTAAGTCACTATAGGTGCCGAGAAAAGTTCAAGTGTCAAGTGATAAGTGATGCTGAGTCACTATAGGTGTTGAGAAAAGTACAGATGCTAAGTGAAATAGAATTACTATAGGAGCTAAGTGAGACAAAATTCCTACATGTGTTGAGCATCAACAACTAGTAAGTGTTGAGTAACACAGAATCAACATATGATTTTGTATCTTCACAAACTCAGATGTAAACCATTTTTGAAGCTAACTTAAGATGAATCTCAAAGGATCTTGAAGATAAGATCAAATCTTTTTCATTTCCTATGTAATCTGTATGCAGCCAATTAGAAAAATGGAGAAAGCATGCAACCAATAGGAAAAATGAAAGAATTGAGTGGTAAAAGATAGAAGAATATTAATTGTAGATTCATATCTAACCCTAAGTCTTCGAAGCCTTTAAAAGGAGGATGAAACCCAATTATTCGTGTGTGTGTGAGAGAGTTTATGGGAGAATGCTAGCGAAGTGTAGAGGGGTGTAAAGACTTAGAAAAAGTAGAACAACATTGCAGAATTTAGTTGATCAAGAATAGAGTATTAGAATTTTGAGGAAAGACATATCAAATCAAGCAAGGATTAGAATAGACAAAGCAAAACAAGGATCTAGAATTAGCAATTGAAGATTACAAGTCATCAGGTCAAGACTTTCTAATACTCTCTAGCCATTGTATTAGGAATGAAAATCCTATGATGATAGGTTGGTCTAACAGCCATGTTGTAAGCCTTTCAACAAGGTGCTAAATCCTTTAAGAGAGTAACATTCCAAGGGAGTGTTTGTATGTCCTTTAACCAAGTTTCTTTTAACAGAGTGTAAAGTCTTTAACAGGACATGCCTTTCACAGGGCAGACTATTAGAAGTGGTCAAACTTTATAACCTTAAATAGTTACATATTGTTTTAGTGATACTTTGTGGGTGCCATCCCCACCTCAGTTTTACCTTCTCATTTTGGAGGGTTTCTAGGTTACCAAAATCTTGTGTTATCTATTTTCATGCATGTCTTTACTTTCATGATTATTAGATGAACTAGATGCATATGAATGATCTCAGCTAAAATTTTGAAAAGATTAAAGTTAGTTACTTCTGATTCAGCCAACCCCCCTCCCCCCCTCCCCCAAGAAGTAAGTCTTCCCACTTGTACATTCCAAAAAGACCATGGTGGATAAAATTATTTTAATTGTTATGTTATCACTTGTTACACAACTTACAATGAGTTACCTAGGCAATCACTTTGGGCCCTAACCCCCATAACAAGCCACTCCCATAGACAAGCAACTCAACTACCTTCCCAAAACTCACAAACCACAATTGTGTTCCATACCACAAAAGTAAAATTGATTGAATTCAATTCCTTAACAAGGAACCCGAAGATAACATTGGTTCTCAAAACCCAAGTTCTCATAAATGATCACCAAAAGATATATCATTAAAAGAAGTCTCATAAAAGAAATCTCAATTTAAATCATAAAGTACATCATTACATCCAATCAGATAATCATAAAATAAGTCTTAAAAATGCCTCTAGTACACATCCTAACTTGGCCAACTAAACAACCCATGAAGAAAACCATCATGAAAATAAACATCACAAGACTACAAATAGAATATAAGAAAACACATAGTTTTCAACCATATTATATAATTCCATCATTTTCTCTTGTTTGTTTGAGTAATAAGGATGTTCTTAAAAATAAAGTTAAAATATATATGTTAATATAAATTGTTATGTTAATATACTTATTTAAATCAATAAGTATTTAAATATTCAATCTCTTTGTGCATATAAAAAATCATGTAATATTATCATGTTATTAATTTGAATAATCTTAAATCATGAATGGTTTAATTAATAACATAAATGTATATTATGTACCTCAATAGCCTATCCCCCTAAGGAGAATCCCATGATTACCCATGGCCAGGAGGGTCCTATGATTTCCCTCCCTGATAGTGTGGTGGACAATGTCACTACAGGCCTCAAACTCTATGTTGTTGGCATATTTGTTGCATTCTAGCCTACTATTGAGATGGTACGTAAATGGGTGAGTCAAAAATAGAAGGTTAAAGGGAGTGTAAGTGTTTCTTCTATGCCTAATGGTCTCTTTTGTTTCAAGTTTACTTTTGAGGAGGATTTTAACTCCATTCTTGCTAGTACTTGGTATTATGGGAAGCATTGTCTTGCCCTTACAAGATGGCATCCGAGATTTGATGCTAGCATGGAGTTGAACAAACTTGCCCTAATTTGGGTTAGGTTACCTAGGCTCCCCCTAGAATTTTGGGATGAGAGGATCTTAAGGTGGGTGGGGAATTCTTTTGTCATTTTGTCACAATAGATAAATTAACTATGCAAAAAACACGGCTGGTATATGCAAGGTTCTATGTGAACGTAGCCCTGAATAGAGAACTCCCCACTATAGTCACATTGAGGACTAAATCGGGTAAGAAAATTCACTGTATAGAATATGAGAATGTTGGCCAGTTCTACCAAAGATGTGGACAATTTGGACACCTTATCATGGATTGTAAAAACCAGATGCAGAAAGACATTTAGAAAGAGGGATCCCCAGGGATAGTTATTGAGTCCTTGGGTGAACCCTCAAAGATATCATAAAAAGTGGTGGAGTCCCCTCCTAAGGCCACTCCCACTATGCTTCCAACTCTGGAAAAAAATTTACACTCTAGGGGGGAGGAGGGTTGGAGGATAAGATGAACTCGAAGGAATACCCTTTTAGAAAGGATTTAGAGGAACTACCATGCTCACCTAAGGAGGGAATTATTTTTGGAGTGTCCTTGGAGGAGGGTGAAATAGATGTGTCCCACCCTTTCCTAGAAGCCCTAACAACCTAGACAAGTGACAACCAGCAGGAAATTCTATCCATAGGATGTGATGAGAAAGTGTGTACCCCTTTGAGGTTGGTTAAAGCCTCCCCAGTAGAAATAGCAGCAAAAGTTATGGAAAATATTGAGAAGGTGGAGATGGAGTTTAACGTTACCTCACCATAGGAGGAGGATAATGGGGAATGGGAGGTCCAGAAGAAGAAGAAGGGGGGGGCGGGGGGGGGAATTAGATGTTGGTTCCTCTGTGATAATAGGAAGACCATCTAGTAGAGCTACTAGGACAAAGCAAATAGCTAGGGATGTGGCTAGTGGTAATTAACTTACACTGGAGTAGTTACTAGAGGTAAGAAATGAAATTTCTCTCTTGGAATGTGAGGAGGTTAAATAATCCCCAGAAGCAATATGCTCTAAAACAATATATTTTGTAGGAAAAAGTTGACTATGTCTTAATACAGGAGACCAAAATGTCTAGTGATAGTTTTGATAAAATTGCTAGTCATATTTGGCCAGGGGCTAAGCATTCACATATGGATGTAGATGGAGCTTCAAGGGATATTGCCACCATGTGGAATCCAAACTCTATGAAGGGTACAAAGGTCTAGAAGGAAATTTTTTTTATCATTACTAATTTCCAGTCTAGTAGCCATTGTTGGGGCTTGATCAATATCTATGCCTCTAATAGTAGACTTGGGAGGAAGGAAACGCATGATAAACTGGGTAGAATTGTTGAAACTATAAAGGGTGAGTGATTGATGTGTATGGGAGACTTTAATACCCGCCTCTACCATTCTGAGAAGCTAGGTGGTAACAGAGAATGTCCAAAAAGTTTGCAAGACCTTAATGAATTCATGAGTAGGTTGCACTTTATGGATGTGGAGCTAAGAGGAAATTTGTATACTTGAACTAATAATAGGAAAGGGAAGGACCTTATTCAGGTGAAGCTAGATAGATTATTGGTGTCAGGTAACTGGAATAGATTAGGGAATGCCCAGCTTGAGAACCTCACTAGAACTATTTCAGACCACTCCCCTATATTATTCCACTAGGAGGATGGTTTTAAAGGTAGACAGAAACCTTTCAGATATGAAATAATGTGGTAGTCTCATCCAGAATTCAAAGAGCAAGTTTAAGACTAGTGGAATATAAGAATAGATGGTACTGTGATGTACAAACTTACTCAAAAATTGGATAATATTAGGAGGAATGTTAGGTTCTGGGTGAAGAGTTCATTTGGTGACTTATTCAATATCAAAAGTGAAGTGGAGGAAAGGCTCAAAAAACTCTAGGAAGAAATTGCAGGTGGGATAAATCTGGAAGGTGCAACTCAGGAAGAGGAGTATAGAAAAAGTGGAAGGACATCCTACTGAGGGAGAAATTTTTTTGGAAACAAAGATCAAGAATTCAATGGCTTAAGGAAGGAGACAAGAACACAATGTTCTTTCATAGGTCTGCCTTGAACCATAAAAGAAGACACACTATCAATTCATTGAAAGATGAAGGGGGGAGGGTCTTAAAAGAGTAGGAGGAGATGGGAAGACATGTGGTGGAGCACTTCAACAAAGCTTATGTTAAAGACAATTTTGTAGGGAACCTAATAATTAGAGGAAGCTTGATCAATTTGGTCCCAAAGATACTTAGGGAGGAGGAGAATAACTAGTTACTTGGTAATATTACTGAGGAGGAGGTGAAAAGAGTAGTATTCTCTATGAAATCCTATAAGGCTCTGGGATCGGTGTTCTTCCAGCATTTCTGGGAGTTGAACAATCGAAAAGCTGCTAAGGAGGATTAATAAAACCTTTTTAGCTCCAGTTCCTAAAATCCCTACTCCTTTGAGCTTGCTTGACTTTAGACCTATAAGCTTATGTAATACTATTTATAATATTTTTTCCAAAGTTCTAGTGAATAGAATAAAGCCTTTCATGGGAAGAATAATTGGTAGCCCTCAGAAAGGGTTTGTCTCGGGAAGACAGATATCAAGGATGTGGCTATAACCACACATAAGGTTATTCATTCTGTGGAGAAAAATAGAAAATTGGGAATGGCATTTAAATTGGATATATCCAAAGCTTATGACAAGGTCAATTGGGACTTCCTTTAGGATGTGCTAAAAAGAATGAGATTTAACAATAAGATTATAAACTTGATCATAATGATGGTTGGTTCAGTGCAATATATTTTTCTACTTAATGGTTCCCCTTGGGGAAACTTTGCTACAAAGAAAGGTCTAAGACAGGGTGATCCACTTTCCCCCTACCTCTTTATAATGGTCGCTGAAGTCTTAGGGAGGTCATTCTATAAACTAGTCAGTATGGGCTATATCAAAGGGGTTAAACCTGCTACTACTACTAAAACTAAGGTCATTCATCAATTTTTTGATGACACTTTCCTTTTTGGAGAATCTTCAGTTAGGGAGGCAGAAGCTTGGAAGATGATTTTACATAATTATGAAGAAAGTTCAGGGTAGAGAGTGAATTACCACAAGAGTAAGATCTATTTCTTTAATATTGAAGCCTCACTACAAAGGAGGATAAGGAACATTTGGGAATGTCAATCTGCTAGCCTCCCAGATACTTATCTTGGATTACCACTTACTACTAAGGAAGTGAGTAATGATTTTTGGATTATGATAGTGGAGAGAATTCAGAGGAAGCTTGTAGGGTGGAAAGGGAGGATATTAAGTAATGCTGGAAAATTACAATTGCTCGCTGCTACTCTTTAGGGTATCCCTATTTACTTCTTATCCATTTTCAAAATCAATCAAACCATGGTGAAGAAAATTGATAGAATACAAAGGAATTTCCTTTAGTCAGGGACAGAGGAGAAAAATAAATTGAATTTAGTAAATTGGGAGGAGGTGTGCAAGCCAAAGATTAAGGGGGGGTTGGCTGTAAGAAGGCTTCAAGACCTTAACAGAGCTCTCCTTATGAAAATTGGATGGAGATTGGCTAAAGGGAATATGGATTGGGAATATCATGAAAGCTAAGTATTTGTCTAATACCTCCTTTGAATGGAATCTATTTAGTAACAACCTCCCAAGAGGTTCAAAAATATGGAAGAATGTTGTTAGGAATAGGGGTTTATTAAGAGAAGGTTTAAGGTGGATTATGGGGAATGGTTTCAATATCAGATTTTGGAAAGATAGGTGGATGGGTGGGAAACCACTGGTCTTTAGTAAATTTAGAAAATTGATGGAATTACTTAAAGAATATGTGGGGGGAAAGTCAGAGACTATATTGATCAGGGGAGGAGGTGGAAGAAGCTTTGCAAGGAAGACTACTCCCAGGAGGATATTCTTCTCATTAAGGAGCTAGAAGAGTTGATAAAGGAATAGAGACTCCCCTTACTACCTCAGAAGGACACTATGGCTTGGGACTTAACTCCAGTTGGTAACTTCTCAGTCAAATATGTATACACCCTCATGTTTATTAAGGAACCCTACCCAAAATTGTGGTAGAAGGTATGGATTACTAACCTTATTCCTAAAATTAATTTCTTTTGGTGGACAATTCAGCATGGTAAAATATTGACTTTGGACAACTTGAAAAGAAGGGCTTGTTATATTACAAATCGCTACTATCTTTGTAAAGAAAAGGAAGAAAGTATCTCCCACCTTTTCTTAGAATGCCATTATGCTTTAGGGATTTGGGCTAAGGTATGGGAAAGATTTGGCTTAGACTGGGTTATGAAAGATAATCTGGGATAGTTTGTGGAGAATTGGTGTTGCCCCCTTTATCACCCTAGATTAGTTTTTCTATGGAAAATTGTTCCTCCATATGTTTGCTGGCACATATGGAAAGAAAGAAATAATAGATTATTCAGGGAGGAGAGTAAACTAGAGGAAGTGGTTTTTAGAATTTTGGACAAATTGTTGAAGGAAAATTTAAGAGTGGCTAAATGTAAAATGCCAAAGGAAGAACCAGTTAGACATGAAGGCCTAGTTGCTGAAAAATGGGGTTGTCATGAGGATTTCTACCTATTTGATAACTCAAAGATGATGATGAGATAGAAGATGAGATGGAGACAGCCCCCCCCCTCCCTAATGCGGTATAAACTAAACTTTGATGGTGCTGCTAGTGGAGGATTAGGAGCAGTGGGAGGTGTGCTACAGGATAGGAATGGTGATGTGATGTTTGTATATACTGGAAAGGTGGGAATTGGAAGTAATAACTTGGCTGAGGCCATGACGTTGTTATGGGGACTTCTGTTGGCTAGGGAAATGAAAATTAAGGAGCTAACAATCGAGGGGGACTCCAAATTAATCATTTACTTGGTTAAGGGACTCGCTAGACCAAGCTAGAATATTCAAAATACCATTATGGATATCAAGAAAGTCTTGAATGGAATGGAAAGTGTCCACCTATAGCACATTTACAGGGAAGGCAATAAGGTGGTAGATGTGGTGGCAGTCATGGGGTTCAATGCAATGGAAGTCATGTGCTAGAGGAATTGGGTTGATATTAATGAAGATATTAAGTCATTGATAATCAAGGAAAGAGGCAGGAATAGTAGATGATGTCAACTATAAATTCTAAAAGTAGGGCCGAATTTGGCAACATGGTAATTATGTTTGCTAAATTTAACAATGGCTTTTTGGAAATAATGGAAAGATGTGGCCATACAAATGGTAATAGGAGTGATTATGAAACAAGAAAGATTTCATTTTATAATTATGGTAACCCATGGCGAGTTTTAAATTACTTCCCAATTGGAAGTACAAAAGATATCATTAATCAAGTTATCAAAAAACATTCGTGGGTGAAAATTATGATTTTATACATTCATGAATCCCATCATAATCTCACATGGGATTTGGGAGCACATCAAGCATGGGTTTGAAAATTATATTTTTTTGTTAAAGGGTTTAAGGTGTAGAGTAGTTGCAGAAAAATTGCAATTGAGAAAGTTTAGATGTGTATTATTGAAGAAGGGGAACCATAAATTGGTGAAATTGAGATGGGAGGGGGCTTGAATAGGATGGAACCCATGAAAATTGAGAATTTTAAAGATAGGATGGCCACCTAGTTTCTTCTCAAGGAAGGGGGTTTTTTTCCCTACGTGCAGTTGATGGCGGGGTATGAAAAGAACTATGCACTCTAGTTTGTTAATGGTTGGAATGATAGAAAGGTCACCATTAATGGAATCACATTCCAAGTCACTAAGGAAGTGATTGCCATGGAAACTAGCCTCTCAATGAAGGGGAAAAAATGGAGAAAGGTAACCAAAGTCACTGATGAGGTCAGTATGAATAGCTTCTTTGTAGATGATGAGGAGTTGATTCATTATAGAGGAGGGTTTAAAAGAGACAAGCTACTCACCCCATGGGATGATGTGTGCTTGCTCCTTATGAGCTATTTGATGTTGGAGGGTAGGTTCGGTGTTTGCTATTACTATCATTTCCCTTTGTT
The DNA here is from genome assembly GCA_028749045.1 of Cupressus sempervirens. Lineage (NCBI taxonomy): Eukaryota > Viridiplantae > Streptophyta > Pinopsida > Cupressales > Cupressaceae > Cupressus > Cupressus sempervirens. The sequence goes on along the minus strand of CM053793.1, from coordinate 249,421,730 downwards.
AAATCATTTTAGGAATAGGGGTATGTGCAGGATCATGGTGTGCCAAAAAGTGGCAATGTGAAAAAAATAGAGTTTGAACACGTCTAAAAGCACTTCAAAATCCGCTCTGACTTTTTTTCACCTATCCGGGTACAAAACCTGGAAAGTAAGGCCCAAGCCTTATTGGATATCCGATTTGAGATCGGATATCGGATCTCATATCGGATATCAGATCTCATATCGGATATCAGATCTCATATCGGATATCCGATATGAGATCCGATATCCGATATCGGCGACATAAAAATTGGAGGTAAGAGGCAAAAAATTTAGAGGGAAAAACAAATTTGTAAGTGATATAACTAATTTGAGTTATGAAATATGTAAAGATATAATATATAATCTATAAATATATAATATAATAACATAACTATTATATATAAAATAATATATAATCTATATATTATATAATAATATAATATAATATAATATATATATATATAACGTAATGTAAAGATATAATATATAATCTATTAATATATAATAATATATTATGTTATTATTATTATTATTATCTATAAATATAATATATATTATTATAATATATTATTATTATTTTTACTATATTTTTATTAAATATAATAACATAATATATTATATATATGTTATTAATACATATTATTATTATTATCATATATAAATTATAATCTATAATATATTATTATTATTATTATCATATGTAAATTATAATATATAATATATTATGTTATTATTATTATAATCTATAAATTATATATATATATATATATGATTGTTATACTATATTATTATTATTTTTACTATATTATTTCTAGTGGAGTCATTTATATGGGTCAAAAGGGCTCAAAAGGGCTCATAGGATGACCTATGACCCCTTTCGACACATTCCATGACGACATATGTCCCTAAGGGATCCTACGACCCCTAGATACATATTGGAATAGTTTATATGGGTCGTAGGGGGTCAGAGGATGACCTATGAGCCCTTTCGACATATTACAAGACGACATTTGTCCCTAGGGGTCCTAGGACTCTTAGGGACATATTAGAATCATTCATATGGGTCAAGGGGGTCATAGGGTGACCAATGATCACCTTCAACACATTCCAAGATGACATATGTCCTTAGGGGTCCTAAGACCCCTAGGGACATATTAGAATCATTCATATGGGTCGAAGGGGATCATAGGGTGACATATGACCCCCTTCGACACCTTCCACGATGACATGTGTCCCTAAGGGTCCTAAGACCCATAGGAACATATTAGAATCTTTGATATGGTTTGAAGGGGGTCATAGGGTGAACTATGACCCCCTTCGACACATTACATGATGACATATGTCCCTAGGGGTCCTACGACACCTAGGGACATATTAGAATGCTTCATATGGGTCAAAGTGGGTCATAGGTTGACCTATGACCCTCTTTGACCCATTAAATGATGACATATGTCTCTAGGGGTCCTAGGACCCCTAGGGACATATTAGAATCATTCTTATGCGTCAAAGGGGCTCATAGGGTGACCTATGACACGCTTTGACCCATTAGATGACGACATATGTCCCTAGGGGTCCTAGGACCCCTAGGGACATATTAAAATCGTTCTTATGGGTCAAAGGGGGTCATAGGTTGATATATGACCCTCTTCAACACATTACATGATGATATATGTCCCTAGGGGTCCTAGGACACCTAGGGACATATTAGAATGCTTCATATGGGTCAAACGGTGTCATAGGTTAAACTATGACCCCCTTCGACCCATTAAATGATGACATATATAGCTAGTGGTCCTAGGACCCCTAGGGACATATTACAATCATTCTTATGGGTCAAAGGGGGTCATAGGTTGACCTATAACCCCCTCTGACCCATTACATGACGACATATGTCCCTAGGGGTCCTAAGACCCCTAGGGACATATTAGAATGTTTCATATGGGTCAAAGCGGGTCATAGGTTGACCTATGACCCCCTTCGACCCATTAAATGACAACATATATCCCTAGGGGTCCTAGGACCCCTAGGGACATATTAGAATCTTCAACCCATTACATGACGACATATGTCCCCAGGGGTCCTAGGATCCCTAGGGACATATTAGAATCATTCATATGGGTTAAAGGGGGTCATAGATTGACCTATGACCCCATTCGACCCATTACATGATGACATATGTCCCCAGGGGTCCTAGGATCCCTCAGGACATATTAGAATCGTTCATATGGGTCAAAGGGGGTCATAGGTTTACCAATGACCCCCTTTGACCCACTAAATGAAAACATATGTCCCTACCGGTCCTAGGAACCCTAAGGACATATTAGAACTGCTCTTATGGATCAACGGGGGTCATAGGTTGACCTATGACCCCCTTCAACCCATTAAATGATGACATTTGTCCCTAGCGGTGCTAGGACCCCTAAGGACATATTAGAATCATTCTTATGGGTCAAAGGGGGTCATAGGTTGACCTGCCACCCCCTTCGACCCATTACATGACTACATATGTCCCTAGGGGTCCTAAGACCCCTAGGGACATATTAGAATCCTTCTAATCGGTCAAAGGGGGTCATAGGGTGACCTATGACCCCCTTCGACCCATTACCTGATGACATATGTCCATAGGGGTCCTAGGACCCCTAGGGACATATTAGAATTCTTCATATGGGTCAAAGCGGGTCATAGGTTGACATATGACCCCCTTCAACCCATCAAATGATGACATATCTCCCTAGGGGTCCTAGGACCCCTAAGGACATATTAGAATCATTTTTATGGCTCAAAGTGGGTCACAAGTTAACCTCTGACCCCCTTTGACATATTACATGACGACGTATGTCCCTAGGGGTCCTAGGACCCCTAGGAACATATTAGATTCGTTCATATGGGTCAAAGTGGGTCATAGGTTGACTTATGACCCCCTTTGAACAATTAAATGATGACATATGTCCCTAGGGGTCCTAGGAGCCCTAGGGACATATTAGAATCATTATTATGAGTCAAAGGGGATCATAGGTTGACCTATGAACCCCTTTGACCAATTACATGATGACATATTTCCCTAGGGGTCCTAGGACCCCTAGGAACGTCTTAGAATTGTTCATGACCCATTACATGATGACATAGTCCCTAGGGGTCCTAGGACACCTAGGGACATATTAGAATGCTTCATATGGGTCAAAGGGTGTCATAGGTTGACCTATGACCCCCTTCGACCCATTAAATGATGACATATATCCCTAGGGGTCCTAGGACCCCTAGGGACATATTAGAATCATTCTTATGGGTCAAAGGGGGTCATAGGTTGACCTATGACCCCCTTCGACCTATTACATGATGATATATGTCCCTAGGAGTCCTAAGACCCCTAGGGACATATTAGAATCATTCTTATGTATCAAAAGGGGTTATAGAGTGACGTATGACCCTATTTGACTCATTAAATGATGACATATGTCCCTAGGTGTCGAGGACCCCTAGGGACATATTAGAATCGTTCTTATGCGTCAAAGAGGATCATAGGTTGACCTATGACCCCCTTCGACCCATTAAATGATGACATATATCCCTAGGGGTTATAGGACCCCTAGGGACATATTAGAATCGTTCTTATGGGTCAAAGGGGGTCATAGGTTGACCTATGATCTTCTTTGACCCATTACATGATGACATATGTCCCTAGGGGTCCTAAGACCCCAAGGGACATATTAGAATCCTTTTAATAGGTTAAAAGAGGTCAAAGGGTGACCTATGACCCCCTTCGACCCATTACGTAACAACATATGTCCGTAGGGGTCCTAGGACCCCTAGGGACATATTAGAATGCTTCATATGGGTCGAAGGTGGTCATAGGTTGATCTATGACCTCTTTCGACCCATTAAATGATGACATATCTCCCTAGGGTCCTAGGACCCCTAGGGACATATTGGAATCATTCTTATAGCTCAAAGGGGGTCATATGTTAACCTATGACACCCTTCGACATATTACATGATGACATATGTCCATAGGGGTCCTAGGACCCCTAGGAACATATTAGATTCATTCATATGGGTCAAAGGGGGTCATAGGTTGACCTATGACCCCCTTCGACCCATTACATGATGACATATGTCCCTAGGGGTCCTAGGACCCCTAGGGACATATTAGAATCATTCTTATGGATCAAAGGAGGTCATAGGTTGACTTATGACCCACTTCGACACATTACATGATGAGATATGTCCCTAGGGGTCCTAGGACATCTAGGGACATATTAGAATGCTTCATATGGGTCAAAGGGTGTCATAGGTTGACTTATGACCCCCTTCAACTCATTAAATGATGACATATATAGCTAGGGGTCCTAGGACCCCTAAGGACATATTAAAATCGTTCTTATGGGTCAAAGGGGGTCATAGGTTGACCTATAACCCCCTCTGATCTGTTACATGATGACATATGTTCCCAGGGGTCCTAGGACCCCTAGGGACATATTAGAATGCTTCATATGGGTCAAAGGGGGTCATAGGTTGACCTATGACCCCCTTCGACCCATTAAATGACAACATATATCCCTAGGGGTCCTAGGACCCTTAGGGACATATTAGAATCTTCGACCCATTAGATAACGACATATGTCCCCAGGGGTTATAGGATCCCTCGGGACATATTAGAATGATTCATATGGGTTAAAAGGGGTCATAGGTTGACCTATGATCCCGTTCGACCTATTACATGATGATATATGTCCCTAGGGGTCCTAGGATCCCTAGGGACATATTAGAATCGTATATATGGGTCAAAGGGGGTCCTAGGGACTTATTAGAATCATTCTTATGGGTCAAAGGGGGTCATAGCTTGACCTATGACCCCCTTGGACACATTACATGACGACATATGTCCCTAGGGGTCTTAGAACTCCTAGGGACATATTAGAATAGTTCTTATGGGTTAAAGGGGCTAATAGGGTGGCCTATGACCCCCTTCGACCCATTAGATAATGACATATGTCCTAGGGATATATTAGAATCGTTTTTATGGGTGTAAGGGGGTCATAGGTTGACTTATGACCCACTTTGACACATTACATAATGACATATGTCCTTAGGAGTCCTAAGACCCTTAGGGACATATTAGAATGCTTCATATGGGTCAAAGGTTGTCATAGGTTGACCTATGACCCCCTTCAACCCATTAAATGATGACATATGTACCTAGCGGTCCTAGGACCCCTAGGGACATATTAGAATCGTTCTTATGGATCAAAGGGGGTCATAGGTTGTCCTATGACCCCCTTTGACCCTTTAAATGGTGACATATGTCCCTAGCGGTCCTAGGACCCCTAGAGACATATTAGAATCATTCTTATGGGTTCAAGGGAGTCATAGGTTGAACTATGACCACTATGACCCCCTTCGACAGATTACATGATGACATATGTCCCTAGGTGTCCTAGGGACATATTAGAATTGTTCATATGGGTCAAATGGGGTTATAGTTTGACCTATGACCCCCTTCGACCCATTACATGATGACATATGTCATTATGTAATTTGTCGAAGGGGGTCATAGGTCAACCTATGACCCCTTTTGACCCATAAGAAGCATTCTGATATATCCCTAGGGGTCCTAGGACCCCTAAGGACATATGTCATCATGTAATGGGTCAAAGGGGGTCATATGTCAACCTATGACCCCCTTTGACCCATATGAACAATTCTAATATGTCCTTAGGTGTCCTATGACTTGTAGGGATATATGTAATCATGTAATGGGTCAAAGGGGGTCATAGGTTGACCTATAACCCCGTTTGACCCATAAGAATGATTCTAATATGTCTCTAGGGGTCCTAGGACCCCTAGAGACGTATGTCATCATGTAATGGGTTGAAGGGTGTCATAGGTCACCCTATGACCACCTTTGACATATAAGAATGATTCTAACATTCCCCTAGGGGTCCTAGGACCCGTAGGGACATATGTCATCATGTAATGTGTTGAAGGGGGTCATAGGCCAACCTATGATCCTCTTTGACACATAAGAATGATTCTCATATGTCCTTAAGGGTCGTAGGGACATATGTCATCATGTAATGGGTCAAAGGGGGTCATAGGTCAACCTATGACCCCCTTTGACCTATGACCCCCTTTGACCCATATGAACAATTCTAATATGTCCCTAGTAGTCCTAGGACCCCTAGGGACATATGTTGTCATTTAATGGGTCGAAGGGGATCATAGGTCAACCTATGACCCCCTTCGACCCATATGAACGATTCTAATATGTCCCTAGGGGACCTAGGACCCCTAGGGACATATGTCATCATGTAATGTGTTGAATGGGGTTATAGGTCAACCTATGACCCCCTTTGACCCATAAGAATGATTCTCATATGTCCCTAGGGGTCCTCTGGACATATGTTGTCATGTAATGGGTCAAAGGGGGCCATAGGTCAACCTATGACCTCCTTTGACCTATATGAACAATTCTAATATGTCCCTAGGCGTCCTAGGACCTCTAGGGACATATGTCATCATTTAATGGGTCGAAGGGGGTCATAGGTCAACCTATGACTCCCTTTGATTCATATGAACAATTTTAATATATCCCTAGGGGTCCTAGGACCCCTAGGGACATATGTCGTCATTTAATGGGTCGAAGGGTTTCATAGGTCAACCTATGATCTGCTTTGATCCATATGAACAATTCTAATATGTCCCTATGGGTCCTAGGACCCCTAGGGATATATGTCATCGTTTAATGGGTCGAAGGGGGTCCTAGGTCACCCTATGACCCCCTTTGACCCATATGAACGATTTTAATATGTCGCTAGGGGTCCTAGGCCCCTAGGGACAAATGTCTTCATATAATAGGTCGAAGGGTGTCATAGGTCAACCTATGACCCTGTTTGACCCATATGAACAATTCTAGTATGTCCCTAGGGGTCCCAAGACCCCTAGGGACATATGTTGTCATGTAATGTGTTGAAGGGGGCCATAGGTCAACCTATGACCCCCTTCGACCCATAAGAATGATTCTAATATGTCCCTAGGGGTCCTAGGACTTCTAGGGACATATGTCATTATGTAATGGGTCGAAGGGGATCATAAGTCAACCTATGAGCCCCTTCGACCCATATGAATGATTATAATATGTCCCTATTGGTTCTAGGACTCTTAGGGACATATGTTGTCATGTAATTGGTCAAAGGGAGTCATAGGTCAACCTATAACGCCCTTTGACCCATATGGACGATTCTAATATGTCCCTAGGGGTCCTTGGACCCCTAGGGACATATGTCATCATTTAATGGGTCGAAGGGGGTCATAGGTCAACCTATGACCCCCTTTGACCCATAAGAATGATTCTAATATGTCCCTATGGGTCCTAGACCCCTAGGGACATATGTCATCATTTAATGGGTTGAATGGGGTCATAGGTCAACCTATGACCCCCTTTGACCCATAAGAACGATTCTAATATGTCTGTAGGGGTCCTAAGACCCCTAGGGACATATGTCATCATGTAATGCGTTGAAGGGGGTCATAGGTAAACCTATGACCTCCTTCGACCCATAAGAATGATTCTAATATGTCACTAGGGGTCCTAGGACCCCTAGGGACATATGCTGTTATGTAATGGGTCGAAGGGGGTCATAGGTCAACCTATGACCCCCTTTGACTCATATATATTAATAACATATATATATGGTTATTATATTTAATAAAAATATTACGTTATTATATATATTAATAACATACATATTAATATAATAATATATATTAATAACATATATTATATATATATATATATATATTATGTTATTATATTTAGTAAAAATAATAATAATATAAATTATATTTATAGATTATAATGAGAATAACATAATATATTATTATATATTAATATATTATATGTTATATCTTTACATTACGTTATTATGTATATATATATAATTTATTATAATACATATTTACATAGTAATATAACAAAAATAATTTATAAATCATAAGCTATAAAATATTATGTTATAATATATATTACGTTATTATATATATTAATAACATATATATATGTATAACTTTATTATATTTAATAAAAATATTACGTTATTATATATATATTAATAACATATATATATATAGGGTTATTATATTTAATAAAAATATTACGTTATAATATATATATATATATATATATATATATATATATTACTTTATTATATTTAATAAAAATATTACATTATTATATATATATTAATAACATACTTATATATATAATATATATATTACGTTATTATATTTAGTGAAAATAATAATAATATAAATTATTTTTATAGATTATAATGAGAATAACATAATATATTAATATATATTAATATATTATATGTTATATCTTTACATTATGTTATAATATATTATAATACATATTTACATAGTAATATAACAAAAATAATTTATAAATCATAAGCTATAAGTCTTAAATCTGGTTTTCCCTCCAAAATGGGTTGGGATTTCAAATTTCCCACCAAAATTCACCTAGCCATATCGGATATCCGATTTGAAATCCGATATCCGATTAGGCTTGGTATTTACCAAGCCTACCCGGTCAACCCAAAAGACGTGTTTGAAGAGGGTTTTAGTGATACTCAGACTTCGGGTACTCGTTTGACAATGTTATTTTGATTGAAATTGAATGAAACGAAAAAAGTTTTTTAATATTGCTCTCAAGATTCCATCAATATAATTTCTATCAAATTCTGAGATTGATAAGTATTTATTAGTTAATTATCAATGAAGATTATTGTAAAGTGCTGATTAACATAGTGATTGAAAAACAACTATAATTTTCAAACGGTATAACATTTTTTAAATCTAAAAGTTGCGTCACATTCTATGCTTCGCCTAGTATAAGAAAAAATTAAATAAAATTAAATTTGGTAAAAATTTCTATTAGTTAAGGTGGTCAGACACAGGACTCTTTTTTTTTGAAAAAGTTTTGGTAGAAAATTCATATTTAATTATTTATTTGAAATAAAAATACCAAAAAATATGCGTCACATCCAGGCATGAGTCTACTTTTCATATCTATAATTATATTAAAAAAATATTATCATTTGATTTTGATTAAGGTGGTCAGACATACACCTACTTTTTATTTTTGCCTTGAAATTTTTGTAGTACTGCATTAAAATTCAAACTTTTGACCAATCAATTATTTTTTTCTCCTGATAAGGCCTAGTATTTTAGAAACTACATTCAATTTCCTACAGATTATTTTCTTACAACTTTTTGATATAAAGTCCATAACCACTTTAAAATTATGTGTTAAGTTGACATAACCTTGATTTTCTGATTTTTCACTGCCACTTAAGGCCATAGTTTTGTACACCATGATCCTGCACATACCCATAGGGATTTCATTTCTATCCCTTTTTACATCCTGCATTCTCCTGAGGATATGGTAGTCGATGTTAGGAAAAAAAAAGGAGTAAAGGTTTAAATTTTATCATAATTCATCAAGGTTTAATTTTCCACCTCTATCAATTTCACCTTACCCTGTGCCCCCCAAGGGTGATGGTGGTTGATAACCAATGTCATCGCTAGAATTCAACTCCAAGCTCCAATACAAGCACCAAAATCCACACCCCCCAACCCTCCCTTGGTAGGGAAATCAAGAAAAATAAAAAACCTGATATAACAGTGGAACAAAAAGGAAACAAGAAGTTAAAAATTGAAAAATTAGTTGAGGTTGATGGAGAGGTTTCAGAGGAGGAGACATGGGGTAAGGCTAGGAGGAGATCTAGCAGGCTTGTACAATCTCAGGCTAGGTGCAAACATAAATCCATTAGAGTCCCGGTTGAGGAAGATAGTTCATAAAATAATAATGAAGGGAGGGAGGAGGAAGATATTTCCAACTCCAAGAAGAAGGATGGAAAGGATGAGGGGGAGAAAATTTTTAACTAAGAGAAAACTCGGTGGATAATGCCTAGACCCAGGCGTATACTAGTAATGTTGTGAATACGGAGATCACCCGTGTGACTGCTAGCTTCTCCCTTAAACCCATTACCTTTTGTGAAGAGACTAGTAGAATGAACACCTCCCCAATAACTATTTCCTCCCCTGTTAAAGATAATTATAAGGTTTCCTCTAACCCAAGGGTTTTGCAAAAGGATTTCCAAGAGAAGAATGCTAAGGAGGAAGCTGTAAAGGTGGAAGCGAAGACTAAAGAAGGGACTGAGAGGCTGCAGGAACAATATACCAAACTGGAAAGGAGGGTTAAAACTTTGGAGGAAGGGTTTTTTACCTTCTCCAAATTTGGCTTCAAAGTTACACATGATGCTGCCACCACCCTCTAGTTGCTGGCACAGGAAAAGGAGGACACAGGTATGAACATGGAAGACCATAAGTTGCTCTTCAAGGTCCTTGTGGATGACTGGGCACAGATCCTACTAGATGTGAAGGGGAAGGGGAAAAAAGAAAATTAAGTTGTTTAAGTTTAGTGGGATCCTTGGATCCAAGACTTTTTATGCTTTATTGTTGGCTAAGGTTTTGCTAGTTTACAATTGTTATTAGGACTCAAGTTGGCCAATGTTGCCAATTTTGGTTATGATAAACTTTCATAGTTTTCTAGTTTTCTTTGGTCGGTGTTAGCTTAGTTGTTCTATTTCTCTATTGGTTCTTGTAGACTACTAGTTCTTGATGTCTAGTTAGTCATTTGTTTGGTGGTAATGCGTTGGTTACCAGATTTTTTCTTGTATGGGCCAACTCCCTTGTTCTGGTTACTTTTAATTTTAAAAACATAAATGTATATTATTAGATTAAATATTAGTATCAAATTTATTTCTAAAATATTAATTTGACTTCTATTTAAGTCCAATATTAATATGTACTTTCATTTTTAATTCATGATACTGCTAAAGATAACTCAAACTTAAAATTATAATTTTAATTAAGTTATCTACATTTTCTCTCATAATATTAAATATTCATAAATAGTAAAATCCTCTATAACTGCTCTTTACCTATAACTAAATCACAATTATATATTTATTAATTTACAACTCCACTTACATTAATAAATATATAATAAGTTATATCCCACTAAAAGTTTTTAAAGTAATTTATATTAAAACTCCACTTATAAGAAAATAAATAGTAATTATTTATTCAATTTCTAAAATAAATAATTAATATTTTTAACAATTTTATTTTTACTTTTAAAATTTTGAAATTAATAATTAATCATAAATTTTATTATTATTATTTTTTTAATAATAAATAAATCTGAAAACTATATTATAGTTTTATAAAATAAAAATAAATATGTAATTAGTCTTTTCACATTCATTTGATCTCTCAAATCATGCAACCATATTATGCTTATTTTTCTATCTTTAGTATATTTGTTTTCACATCCATGCATAAGTTTAGTTACAACATGTTTTCCTCTCAATTAATCTTTTATTTTTCTAATAAATTTTGCAACCAAATTATTTTAAATATAAGAAGAATATTTATCTTTATTTAGAAAATTTATGATAATCACATAGTTCTAATGAAATCTTAGCTGTTCAATTTGTTGTTTTCTTACAATTTTCAATAATCAAATTTTTGTTATATTAGAAAGGATTTTAAAATAATGCAATCATAATAATTTTCTAGATTTTTCTATAATTTTTTTCATTCAAATTTTCTTTATTAATAAGTTTTACTTTTTCAAAATCTACAACATAATTCTTTATCCAAAAATCAATAAAATAAATTAATAAGCACTATGCAAGCACTGAGGAAGACACAAAGTAGACAAATCTTTCAATCAAAAATCTATAATATCTTTTCAAACCATAGCTAAAATCTAAGATAATCTGTGAATGCATGCAAATCCAAATGCTTTAAAACTTTCAACAATTCTTTTGATCCAATTTTGAATTTTGCTCCTCAAAACCTCTATGTGTAGAAATGAGCTCGAATCTCTTACTAAAGAGTTTTACTCTACCTAGGGTTTTTGATTTTTGAACCAACAAATGTCTCTCCTTAAAATAAAATTTTATTGTTTAATCCTTTCATGCACACATAAAGAAATTTTTAATTTAAATATTTTTTTATTTTCTTTTCCTCCACTTTATTAATTAGTGGAAGCACTATTTAAACCATAGTTTATTATTTAAATTAATAATAATAATAAAATCACATTATTTCAATGTTACTCTAATTTAATTATTATTAATCAAATATTTATAATAAAGCAATATCAAATCTTTAATCTTTTAATATTTTAATTCTCTTTTAATCCAACTTCTTAAATTGGACTTTTAAATTAAATCTTTTAAACTGAAGCACATATTTAATTAATTTCTAATTAATTAAATATCATCATATTCTAATTTCTCTTTAACCAATTTTCTAAATTAGACTTCTAAATTAAGTCTTTTAAAGTAAAGCACATATTTAATTAATTTTTACTTAATTAAACATTCTCAAATTAAAATATTTAATTTTTAATCAAATAATATTTAATAATTCTTAATATTATATGATTAAGCCAAATATTATAATCAAATCATTTACCAAATAAATCACATAGTCAAATTCATATAAAAGCAACATTACCAAAACTAACAAAAACTCAAAAGTAAACAATACAGACAAAGATAAACTCATGGGTTTAAAAAGGGTGGAAAGTCACATATATGTCCTCCTTCTCAAGACAAGTAATTAGGCTATGATTGAGATTGGACCTGAACATAATCTCTTTATTCTTACCATTGAGTTATTGTGATAGGGCACACTCATCCTAGCAATTTAGGAAAGTCAATGCTCGATATTTGTAATTCTATATAAAATAGGAGCACGTACACACACACACACACACACACTTCCTCCCTTAACCATATTGGACATGTCAATCATAAATGTAAAATAGACACACACACACCATACATATGCAAGTATGAGGTAAGTATAATAGTAAATCCTAAATATAAATAACATCATATTCTAACATGAATATCTCATCATCATGAGGACATACCAAACATTTCTATAAGACACACCATACGACATCATCATAAAAGTAATTTTATTAACTAACTAAGAGAACTTAAAGCAGCATCACTACTAGTAGGAAATTACTACAATTTGACATAATAAATTACTCAACATATCAAAATATTACATTTCAAGTATCAAATAATGTCTAACATGTCTATAAAAGAGTCATATAGAACTTTAACAACTAAGTCCACAATGGTAGCAAAGGATGGGTATTGTTAGGATTAACCTCAGACAGAAATAACAATTACTGTTGGAAATAGAAGAGGACTAATTGAGAGAGGAGGGGTGAATCAATTACTACAATTTAATAAATTTTAGATCCCTTAGATGTAAGTAAAAAATAATTCTGTCAAAACTTAATTCTATTGATGCTCAACGAATAAAGAAATGTTGTAACTCGTAAATACTGAATATACTCTATAAACCCTTACTTAGAAAAAATGTTCCTATGTTAATCAAGTGAACTAACTTAACAGTGCATACTTACACAGATCCTTTGGTAATCGAGTTAGCTCAGTTAGCATAGGTTCCATCCAACATTCCTTTGTTAACTAAGTGAGCTTGGTTAGCACTCAACTTACAATCTTTCCTTTGATGCCTAAGTGAACTTGGTAGTGAACTTGGTAGATACTACCTTCTAAACTAAACAAACTCTAGAATGCTTGGCAGCCACAAAAAATTATCTTCAATGCCTAAGTGAGCTTGGTATACACTAACTGATAATGATATGACATTTTGTGTAACATCAAAGATAATATGCAATTAATCAATTGTTCCAACAATCTCCCTCTTTGGCATTGATGGAAGAACAACATGTCATAGTACAATAAAATTTTGGAGCAAGAATAAAGTATGGAACATATCCTTAGTTTCATTTTGATCCTCATCCATGAGAACTCCTTCTGTCAGTGTGTACTCTATCTCCAATTTCTCCCTCTATCAGTGTGAACTCTATCTCCAATTCCTCCCTTTGTCAGAAAGCTTCTGTCTGCTAGAACTTCTACCAAGTTCATTCTCCCTCTTTTGATAATTCTTTCTCTAACTTGAAACTTCTCTCTCTTTTCAATCAAAAAATTCTATGAGATATGAAAGGAAACTTCTCCCTCTTTGACAACACATTCCAAAGACAAGACTCGGTGAATGTCAATGTATCTTAAGTACCGATTCATTTGGAATATGCCCTTGCCAATTCTATATCAACTGATTGATCTTTAACATGCTCTAGTTGATGCATCACTAAACTTCATTTAGTGAGCTTTAGATAGCGGAATGACCCCTAGCTTACCTCTTAGATACAAAAATGCATCCTTAGGTAATGGCTTGGTGAATATGTCTACAATTTATTCTTTTGTATTTACATATTCCAATTTGACTTCTTTATCTTGCACCAACTCTCTTAAGAAGTGATATTTTATAGCAATGTGCTTTGTTTTTGTTATGCATCCCTGGATTCTTTGATATATTGATTGCACTGGTGTTATCATAGTATATGACTACTAGATCCTTGATCTCTATCTTCATACCTATCATCAGTTGTTTGAACTAAATAATATTAGAACAATTAACTAGTGTTGCCACATATTATGCCTCTACTATGGACTCAGAGATACAATTTTTTTCTTGCTTGTCCAAGACACTAGTCTTTTACCAAGAAAGAATGCTCCACCACTAGTGCTCTTTTTGTCATCAATACTTCCTACCCAATCAACATTTGTAAATAATTTTAAGTCCAAATTGCCTCCTATTTTGTGCCATAAACCCTATTCTTCAGTACCATTCAGGTATCTCATGATTCTTTTGACTGCCATCATGTGATTTTCTTTGGAATTTGCTGAGAATCTTGCCACCATACCAATTGCTAATGCAATATTAGGCCTTGTGTGTACTACATACTATAGTTTTCCAATCATTGATTTGTAAGTGGTCTCATCTACCTCTTTGGAATCATCATTTTTGGAAAGCTTATGTCTAGTGGATATAGGGGTTCCAACTAGTCTTGACTCTTCCATTTAATTTTTTTTAGAATTTCATTGATATTTTTAGATTGAGTAATGTAGATACCATCTTTCTTCTACTGAATTAGAGTTCATAAGGAGTTTTATTTGAGTCTTTCTTTAGTTGTACTCTCTTCAAAGTATGAATTGAAGTGTTGATAGCTTCCTTTTAGTATTTGATTGCAACATTTTTTTCTATCATCAATGTTCTTGCACAATCCATGATGGATCTATTCTTTTTTTTAGCTATACCATTTTTTTGAGATGTACCAGGGGCTGATACTTGTCTTTTAATTCTTTTTTCATTGAAAAATTTATTGGAGATGAATTCACCACCTCTATCTGATCTCAAACACTTTAAATTATTTCTAGCTTCTTTTTCTACTCTCGCCAAGTACCATTTAAACATTTGAAAAGCTTCAAATTTTTCTTTTAGATACATTACAGTCATCATTCTAGAATAGTCATAAAAAAAAAAATGAAAAAAATTTCTCCACTATAACTCTCTATTCCAATAGGTCCACATAAGTTTGTATGCACAAACTCTAATACTTCTTTAGAATGAAAGCTTTTTCTTTTGAAACTAGTCTTTCACATTTTACAAATTTGGCAATTTTTGCATAGACCCATATCAAGTTTCTTCAAACTAGGAATACCTCTTACTCTTTTGTGTTTTCTCATCTTAACCAGATTATCAAAGTTTACATGGCATAGTCTTTTGTGCCACAACCAACTTTCTTATACTTGAGCAATAAAACATGAAATTTCATTGATATCGAGATAAAATGGATTATCTTTTGTTTGCTTGCCAGATTCAACTAGATTTTCTTTTCCATCCAACAGTTTGGCCTTTCCATCCATGAATTCTACCTTGAATCCAATGTTATTCAACCGTACCACACTTAGTAGATTATACTTTAGTCCTTCAACCCAATAAGCATTATCACATACAAGTTCATTAGTCAAAGAGATACATCCTCTTCCTTTTATGTTACAAGGTTCATTGTTTCCAAATCCCACACTACCACCATTATAACATTCCATGTGCTCAAATTTTGTTTTGTCTCCATCCATATGATGTGAGCATCCACTATCAATAATCTAGGTATCATTTTTTTTAACATGAGAAATAAGTGCCATCTTATCTCCTTCATCATCAAATTCATCTTTTAAAACAATATGCCATTTCATCTTCACTGTTATCAGAATCTTTAGCTATAAAACAAGATTTCTTACCTTTGTCTCTGTAGCTCAAGATTGTATTCCTTTTTTCCTTTGTACTTGTTTATTTTCTTATCCTTGTTTTCTCTATTTAGACACATAGCAACAATGTGACCAATTTTTTCACAAGAAAAGTAGATTAGAGGAATCTTGCCTTTGTACTTTCCTTTATCTTTGGAGTTTTTCTTTACAAGTAGGGCTTCAATAGCTTCAAGATCACTATTAGAACTTTCTTCTAATTCTTCTTCACTTTCTGGTTGATTGGCCTTTGATTTCTTAATCTTTTTCTTGAGTGAGAGTTTGTTTCAAATGTAGACTCAATAGCTTTGAAACTAGGAACATAGTTATCATAGTTATCCAATGCAAAAGCTATCAATCTTCCAACTAGAGCATCCAAAGTTATATTTATATTTGGATCATGTCTCATTTAGATTGAATAGTAGACACTCTAATTTCATATTTAGGAAGAAGAGTTTCAAGTACCCTACTTACAATTGTTTTGTCATCAATTTCTCCTCCAAATACTTTAATTGTGCTCACACTTGATTTGATTCTTTCCACATATTTTGAAATTTTTTCAACTTCTCTCATTTTCATCTGATCAAATTGATCTCTGAGACTTTCTGCTTTGTCTCTTCTTACATTGTCATCTCCTCCATAGATGTTTTTCAGTTTGGTCCACATTGCATGAGTTTCTTTGTAGTCTTTTACTTCATCAAATTCAGCATAACTAAGAGCAGATGCAATATCAATCATCATGATGTTATGATTCTTCTTTTAAGTAATGTCTTCAACTTATAATGATATGAAATTTTGTATGACATCAAAGACAATATATAATTAATCAATTGTTGCAACAAGTTACATGCAAATATAACCAATATCATAAAATAGTATATCGCATAAAAGAGAACACAAGACATCGAGATTTAATGTGGTTCACCCAATTCATCGGCTACGTCCACTAGCAACAAGTCCAATATTATTATTATCTAGTGATTACAACCTTATTACAATCTGTAATCCCTTGTAGCTCAATACCTCTTCCAGAACTAATTTTTGCATCACACATTATGAAAATCCCTAACCCTACACCCTTTTTATACAAAATTAGGGATAGAATAATAGAAAAATGGTAGCTAATTCCTTTTACAATATAAGGGCATTTTTAGCTTCATGGGTGCTACCCCCCTGAGAGGGCATTTCCCCTTGACTCCACCCTATACTGTGATAGGAAGCACATCTGGGGCACTACCTCAGGACCCTGCAGGAGCACTTCCCCTTGACGTCATCTTGGGGGTGCTGCCTCTAAACCCTCGTAGAAATAATATGGGGATAAAACTATGCCAAATAAACCTCCAAGTCTAATTAGGCTCCACATCACAACAAGTATTACATGTATCATTCATTATGAAAATGTGGCATTTTTAAAATTTTACCTAATTCAAATTATGTTCACTTATTAGCTTGTCTAACAGTGGGAGACTTCATAGGTAAAATATTAGAATAACTAAATAATAAATAATTCAAGGATGTTTATGGAATATGCATTTACTTGTGTATACATTTCATAAGTGTGCCTATGCATTCACATATGGATTCATGCATGCACATGCATGATGAGATTGTATGGAAGAAGATTTATCTCTTTGCATGTATGAATATTAAAAAATGTAATAAAGAAAATTATGGACTTAAATGTGATAGCTACCTAAAGTACTATGTCAAAAATATTAATAGACCTTCTATTTAAGTTGTAATTGTACATTTGGTGGATGTATTCACATTTATCATTCTTCATCTAGGTGATTCTCCCTCTAACAATGAGCCTTTTCTTGTTGAGTTATGAGGCCCTTTTTGTTGATACTATTTTCATAAATCACCTTAACTAATATTCAAATATTTTATAATTAAGATTCTTACTTTTTAGTCTATTAATAGGAGTGTCCATGTAAATATGGTATTCAAGTGTTTGATGGTTATTTTATTTTTCATATTTCAAAATTAAAGGAATATTGTAAGTTTGGTGAAACTATTCAAAGGTTTATGGGTTATAATTTGTATTAGCAATCAATTCTCCACCTTTTGTCAATTGCATTGTATATTCAAAATTTGGTATAAGATATTTGGTTCCTTGCATAATAACTTAACCACTTAATAAGATCCTGATATCAAAAAAAATTACACTCCCTTGTTTTGATAAATTTGACAATACTTGTTGGAAGGAGAAAATGTGATGGATAATTGGTCTCTCTCAATTATAAGACCCAGGGATATGAAAAATCTTTAAACTATAAAATGGTCCCAATACCTCATTTTTGGAAATATAGAAGGAGTAACTAAGAGGGGGGGTGAATCAGTTACCACTAAAATAAATTGTAGATTCGTTAGATGTCAACACTAAAATTTAGATAGAGAAAACTGATTGTTGCTGTAACTTAGTAAACACACAAAAAATGTTCTAACTTGGTAAACGCAGAGTGTGAATCACTTTTAGCAAATCTTAAAACATTAATAGTAATTAATCTTGCAAGCATAAGAGAAATAACATGAACACATGAGACACCAAGATTTAACGTGGAAACTCAATTTGAGAAAAACCATCAATGTAACTAGTTATTATTTTTTACTCTTCTAAAGTGAGACCTGTTAGGATCCAACCTTGTTAAAGGTTACAAAACACACTGTTAGGTGTGACCTTATTAGAGGATTTAATCACCCTATTAGGAGTGGCCTTGCAAGAGGTCTTAAAACAATTCAATGGAATTGCCACCTTGTTAGAGGATTTACAACTAGCTATTAAAGTAACTCTATTAAGAGATTTTAGATCACTACTACAATGGTTAGAGAGTAATAATGAAATGACCTGATTGTGATGCAGCTGAATTGCTGAATCCAGATCTCTATTCTACTTAAACTTGATCCTTCTTGATCGAATATTACTTTTCTACTTCACAAGGATACCTACTTATCCTTCAAGTTCTCTCCCTCTCTTTTCTTTTCAATTCAATCAATACACTTGTACACACACTAGAAATCTCAACTTGACCTTTTATTTATACCTTCTAGATCATCAAGTCAGCCCAAATTTAAATTACAATAACTAATATTTATTATCATAGTTGGCTAGAATCAATACATAAAGTAATTAAGCTTCATATGCCAAAACAAGAAAAAATCCTTCATAAGCCAATCCTGCTTAGTAGAAACTAACTTTGAATGATTCTCTATGTTAACCAATCGAAGCTTGGTTAACACTGAAAACTTGTAGAAATTCTTTGGAAACCAAGTGAACTCAGTAAATACTAACTCTGTCCAACTTTCCCTTCATTAACTAAGTGAGCTCAGTTAACACTCTTTTTTGCTTGAATTCCTTTGATGCCCAAGTGAGCTCAATAGACATTGTTTCTCAACTAATATGATATTTTTGTAACACCAAAGAAAACACACAATTTATCAATTGTATCCAAATATCTCCCTCTTTGGCATTGATGGTAGCACAACATGTCATAGCACAATGAAAATTTGAAAACAAGATTCCTTTTGACAAAAAATTTCTCCCTCTTTGATTTTACTCAAGAACTTTTTCTTTATGTTGTATTCTCCCTTTGCATAACTTCTTTCCAAACTTCTCCTTCTACAAAATTTTAGAAAGATAAAGATATGACAGTAAACTTCTCCCTCTTTGACAACACATGCCAAAGATAACACATGTCAAATTTGTATCAATGTGTTGCATCAACTGATTGATCTTTAACCTGGTTTTTGTTGATGCATCACTAAACTTTATTTAGTGACCTTCATATAGGGGAATGATCCCTAGCTTACCTCTTAGATACAAGAATGAATCCTTAGGTAATGGCTTGGTGAATATGTCTACAATTTGTTCTTTTGTATGGACATATTCCAATTTGATTTCTTTGTCCTACACCTGTTCTCTAACAAAGTGATATTTTATAGCAATGTGCTTTGTTTTAGAATGCATCACTAGATTCTTTGATATGTTAATTAGGCTGGTGTTATCACAATGCCTGACTACTAGCTTTTTGATATCAACCTTCATTCCTTCCAAAAATTGTTTGAACCAAACAATGTTAAAACAATTTACTGCTACTGCTACATACTCTGCTTCTACTATGGATTGGGATGTGCAGTTTTGCTTCTTACTTGTCCAAGATACCAACCTTTTACCAAGAAAGAAAGCTCCACCACTTTTCCTTTTTCTGTCATCAAGATTTCCTGCCCAATCAACATTAGTGAATACGTCTAGGTCTAGGTTTCCTCCAAGTTTGTACCATAAGCCATAATCTTCAGTACCTTTTAGATATCTCAAAATTCTTTTGATTGCCATCATATGATTTTCTTTGAGTTTAGTTGAGAATCTTGCCACTATCCCAACTACTAAGACAATATTAGGCCTTCTGTGAACTACATACTATAATTTTTTAATCATTGATTTGTATAAGGTCTAATCCACTTCTTTGGAGTCATCATATTTGGTAAGCTTGAGTCTAGTACACATGGGGGTGCCAACTAGTTTAGAATCTTCCATACCAAACTTCTTGAGTATTTCTTTTACATACTTGGATTAGGTGATATAGATACCAATCTTGTTTTGTTGTATTTACAATCCAACAAAGAATTTATTTCACCAAATATGGACATCTCAAACTCTTTGTTCATTTATTCTAAAAATGCTTTGCATAGGTCATTGTTTCCTGCAAATAGAGTATCGTCTACAAATATCTCTTCCAACACAATTTTTTTATCTAGTTCTTCCTTGATGTATAGACTACTATTATCATTTGTTCTTTGAAAACCAATCTGTATCAAGTAGTTATGTAGTCTTTCATACTAGGCTCTAGGAGCTTATTTGAGACCATAT
Source organism: Cupressus sempervirens (assembly GCA_028749045.1). Lineage (NCBI taxonomy): Eukaryota > Viridiplantae > Streptophyta > Pinopsida > Cupressales > Cupressaceae > Cupressus > Cupressus sempervirens. The sequence continues at coordinate 249,400,574 of CM053793.1, read as the reverse complement.
AGTTCTTTGTGTAATTTGCAGACCATATCCCTTTTGTTAGGATCAATAAAACCTTTTGGCTATTCAATGTAGACTTCTTCATCAAGAATTCCATTTAGAAATGCAGATTTAACATCCATTTGATATACTTTGAATCCTTTGTGAGAAGCATATGCAAGTAAGGTCCTAACACCTTCTAATCTTGCAACATGAGCAAAAGTCTCACAATAATCAATTCCTTCTTCTTGAGAATAGCCTTTATACACTAATCTAGATTTGTTTCTTGATACTTGTCCATCTTCATTCAACTTATTTCTAAATACCCATTTTTTTTCAATCACATTTTTATCTTTAGGCCTAGGAAGAAGAGTCCAAGTTTTGTTCTTTTCTATCTATTCTATTTTTGCATTCATTGTCTCAATCCAACTTTCATTTTCTATTGCATCTTTAACACTTCTAGGTTCAAAATCAACAAGTAAACATGTACCTTTCAATTTGCTTCTTGTCATAGTACCTTCTAATTTATCTCCAATAATCAGATCAGATGCATGATGCCTTTTAACATACTTGGCCAATATAGGTTCTTTTCCTTTTGAATAAATTGTACTATCTTCATTTTGAATTTCAACTTCGGGCTCGAGTTGTTTAGACTTGGTATGCATTGACTCGGTAGCTTCAAAATGTAACTCATGTGCTTGTGACTTGGTTTGTTCTTCTTGCAACTCAGTAGCTATGGAAGACTTGAGAGGTGAAGTCTCCTTATTGTTAGATGTGCCTGGCAATGTATTAGGTTTGAAATAAACAAATCTTTTGTAATCTTTTGGTTCCCTTTTGCTTTCTTCTTCAATCTTGTCTGCAAATTTATCAATTATCACATATACACTTTCTATGATTTTATGAGTAGAAAAATTCAAACATTTATATGCCTTACTTTTGCAAGAATATCCTAAGAATATACCTTCATCACCTTTCACATCAAACTTGCATTTTCTAGACTCTTTCAAGATATAAAATTTACTGCCAAATACTTTTAGGTAACTTACATTGGGTTTGTAGCCATACCATAATTCATATGGAGTTTTATGTGAGTCCTTCTTCAAATGTACTTGGTTCAAAGTATGAACTATAGTGCTGATGGCTTTCTTCTAGTATTTTATAGAAACATTCTTTTCAATCATCAGAGTCCTTGGACAATCCATGATGGATCTGTTTCTTCTTTTAGCTATTCCATTTTGCTCAGGAGTTCCAGGGGCTGATACTTGACTTTTGTTTTCTCTTTCAATGTAAAAATTATTGAATTCATTGGAGATGAATTCAACACCTTTGTCTGATCTTAAGCATTTCAATCTTTTTCTTGTTTCTTTTTCTACTCTTGCTAGATACCAATTTGAATTTCTCAAATGCTTCTAATTTTTCTCTAAGATACATAATAGTCATCATTCTACAGTAATCATCAACAAAAAGAATAAAGAATTTTTCTCCACTATAACTTTCTATTCCAATAGGTCCACATAAGTTAGTATGCACAATTTCCAACACATCTTCAAATTGATAGTTTTTTCTTTTAAGACTAGTCTTTCCCATTTTACAAATTTGACAATTTATGCATAAACCAACATCTAGTTTCTTCAAAGTAGGGATACCCCTTACTTTTCTGAATTTTCTTATCTGTACCATATTATCAAAGTTTACATGACATAGTCTTCTATGCCATAACCATCTTTCTTCCATTTAAGCAATAAAACATGAGGAATCACCAAGATCAAGATAAAATAGGCTACCTCTTGTTTGTTTGTCTGATCCAATTAGATTCCCTTTTTCATCCAATAGTCTTGCCTTGCCATGCATGAATTCTACCTTGAATCCAATGTTGATTAGTTGTGCCACACTTTGTAGGTTATGTTTCAGTCCTTCAACCTAGTAGGCATTGCCACATACAAGTTCATTGTTTAATGATATGTGACCTTTCCCTTTTATGCAACAAGGTTCATTGTTTCCAAACCTTACACTACCTCCATCATAGTGCTCAAAGTGTGCAAATTTTGTTTTGTCTCTAGTCATATGATGTGAACATCCACTCTCTATGATCCATGTATCATTTTTACTAACATGAGAGATAAGTGTTATCTTATCTTCTTCTTCATCAGATTCATCTTTTATAGCAATGTATATTATCTCATCTTCACTGTTATCAGAATCTTTAACCATAAAACAAGTCTTCTTACCTCTATCTTTGAAGGATTTGTGACTTTTGGATTCCTTCTTGCCTTTGTACTTTTGTATCTTCTTCTCATCATTTCTTTCTCTGTTTGGGAACTTGGTAGTAATATGACCAATCTCTTCGCATGAAAAATAGATCAAAGGAACTTTATCTTTGTATTTTCCTCAACCTCTAGAATATTTCTTTGCAAGTAAAGCTTCAACAACTTCAAGATCGCTATCAGAACTTTCTTTTGTTCCCTCCTCACTTTTTGACTAAATGTTCTTTATTTTCTTGCCTTTCTCTTTGAGAGAAAGTTTAGCTTCAAATGCAGACTCAACATTTTTGGAAGTTGGAATATAATTGTCAAAGTTTTCTAGCTCAAAAGCTTTCAATATTCTACTAAGGCATCCAAACTTAACTTGTGATTTGGATCACATCTCTTTTCTTGAATAATTGCATAGATAGGAAGCAATGTTTTAAGAACTTACAATAGTTTCTTCCTTGATTTCTCCTCTAGAAGCTCTAATTGCACTAACACTAGCTTTGATTCTTTCCACATATTTATTGTCAAAGTTGTCTAGCTCAAAAGCTTTCAATATTCTACTAAGGCATCCAAACTTAACTTGTGATTTGGATCACATCTCTTTTCTTGAATAATTGCATAGATAGGAAGCAATGTTTTAAGAACTTACAATAGTTTCTTCCTTGATTTCTCCTCTAGAAGCTCTAATTGCACTAACACTAGCTTTGATTCTTTCCACATATTTGGCAACATTTTCATCTTCTCTCATTCTCATTTGATCAAGCTGTCCTCTAAGGCTTTCTGCTTTGGCTCTCCTTACATTTTCATCACTACCATAGCTGTCTGTTAGCTTGTTTCACATATCAAAAGTAGTTTTATAGTCTTTGATCTCATCAAATTCATCATAGCTGAGAGAAGATGCAATATCAATCATCATGATGTTATGGTTCTTTTTCTCAACAAGATCTCCAATAGATAATGTACCAATAGGAGTTTTGTATTCTTCATCAAGGTATTTGTAGCCTGAGTCACTAATGGTGGCCAGATGGAGTCTCATGAGTCCTTGCCATGCTGAAAAGTTGTCTCGATTTAACTTTGGAATTTCTCTCTTGTAAGACATCTTGATCTTTAGCTTAGGTCCTTGAAACCTTTCCTGCAAGCACCAAATGCTCTGATACCAATTGTTGGAAATATAGGAGTAAATAAGAGGGGGGGGTGAATTAGTTACCACTAAAATAAATCCTAGATCCCTTAGATGTCAACAATAAAATTTAGATTGAGAAAACTAATTACTATTGTAATAATTACTATTGTAACTCAGTAAACACATAGAAAATGCTATAACTCAATAAATGCAGAGTGTGAATTACTTTTAACAGATCTTAAAACATTAATAGTAATTAATCCTGTAACCATAAGAGAAATAATGTGAACACATGAGACACCAGGATTTAACATGGAAACCCAATTTGGGAAAAACCACCAATGTAACTAGTAACTATTTTTCACTCTTTTGAAGTAAGCCCTATTAGGAGCTAACCCTGTTAAAGGTTACAAAACACACTATTAGGTGTGACCTTGTTAGAGGATTCAATCACCTTGCGAGGAGTGGCCTTGCAAGAGGTCTTAAAACAATTCAATGGAATTGCCACCTTGTTAGAGGATTTACAACTAGTTGTTAAACCAACTCTGTTAAGAGATTTTAGATCACTACTACAATGGTTAGGGAGTAATAATGAAATGACCTAATTGTGATGCAACTGAATTGCTGAATCCAAATCTCTATTCTACTTGAACTTGATCCTTCTTGATCAAATATTACTTTTTTGCTCCACAAGGATACCTGCTTATCCTTCAAGTTCGCTCCCTCTCTTTTCTTTTGAATTCAATCAATACACTTGGACACACACTAGAAATCTCAACTTTACCTTTTATTTATACCTTCTAGATTGTCAAGTTGACCCAACTTCAAATTACAATAACTAATATTCATCATCATAGCTGGCTAGAATCAATACATAAATTAATTAAGCTTCATATGCCAAAACAAGAAAAAATCCTTCATAAGTCGACCCTGCTCGGTAGAAACTAACTTTGAACAATTCTCTATGTTAACCAATAGAAGCTCAGTTAACACTAAAAACTTGCAAAAATCTTTTAGCAACCGAGTGAACTTGGTGAATACTAACTCTATCCAAATTTCCCTTCATTAACTGAGTGAGCTTGGTTAACACTCTTTTTCGCCCGAATTCCTTCGACGCCCAAGTGTGCTTGGTAGACACTGTCTGTCAATTGATATGACATTTGTGTAACATCAAAGACAACACACAATTTATCAATTGTGTCAAACACTCAGTTGGGAAAGGTATACTATTTTTAGTGTTTATCTATAGTTGAATTCACTAAACTTATATCTTTCAATGCTACTCATGGTGTTTGGAAAAAAATAATTATAAAAAAATTATAAAGAAAATGATATAATAAAACAAGATAAGTTACAAAATGCTAAGGCTAAGCATGTGAGCTTGTGGATCAAAAAACATCACAATATAGAAAGCTACTTGTAGAAGATAGTTAATATGGTGAATCAAATCAGATGATTAGGTGGTTGTATATAAAACCTATACTCAAACTCATTACCAAGCCCTATAGTTATAAAATATCAGTAGAGAAAACTGAAAATTTGAATTATTATATTACAGAGAAGATGCATGGATATTTACTTTCATTTTAGATGAGAGAATTTGATACTATGAAATAAGAACAAAAAAGACATTTAAAGGATGAAGAATCAAATGAATAAGAGCTTGATGAAGTTGAACAAAACTTTGTAAGAAAAATGAAGAAATGAACTAAAATATGCAAGGATAAATTACTCTTTAAATGGTCCAATATTAGAAACATAGGTCGTTATGATTTTAGATGTCTCAATAGATTTTAAAATCAAAATAATGAAGGGAGAAAAGGAAAAATAATGATCTATTAATCAAGAAAATACTTGTTAAAATTTAAATATAAATCACTACAAATATCCACACACACACACACACACACACACAAGTAAATGCTAAAAATGGAGATTGGTAGGTGATCTTGTTTATCTATTTTGGGTTACCTTCTATGAGCAAGACTTACTATATTTTGAAGATGTGTATTCATCCTAATTTGTTTATCTCAAGATGCACTTTTTATCTACTTGAAAAATATATGCTAATTAATCCAATAGGCTTATATGTGGGAGCTTTGCTCTTGGATTTTACAATTTCTTGTGGGGAAATTCTTAGCACCATCTAAAAAAAAAAAATTTTGGTCATTTTGTGTTGTTTTGCAACTATTTGATTTGTTTCCCATATTTCTATTTCTTTCTTTCTATTTAGCACATAAATTATAGAAATAAATTAAATGTTTTTCATTACTACTTTCATTGTATCATGTTTTTTTTATTCTTCTCTTTTAAGTTGCAATGGCTTCCATTTTCCCTTGTAATATGTATTTATTTACAATGAAATTTGAGGGCTTTTATTTTTTTTGGTAAATAGATTGTTCTTCCTTATAATAACTCTTAAAGTGCCCAAGTGTGTAAAGAACAATTGATACAACAGTTGGGAAAATTTAACTTGATAACTAATTTCCCTCTAAACCATATGTACACCTTCCTTATATATGATTTTCAAAGAAATTATTTATTTCTAATCCAACTATGGTGTATTCTTGACCAGAGAATAGAAGAGGTAAACCAAGTTAGACCTAGGTAGGACTAACTTAGGCAATGGATTGGTCTTGAAATGAGATCAATTCTAAAAAAATTGCACATCTTATGAGTCCACATAATTGATCATGCAATTATGAAAACTCGTAGCATGAATATGTAGAATGATATGATATGATGCTAAGATGTAATGCTACAAAAGAAGTATTTCTTTTAACTTTAGCAATTCTCTGATTACTTATAAGTTAGTTAAATTGAAAACAGATACAAAACTCCATTTATTTTCTAATTTCTAATCTAGCTTGAAAGAAATACATAGACTAATATATGCATGGAATACTAAATGATGAACCTCAGTAGAGTATTAATCCATGGTTGGCGAGGTAAAAGCGCCTAGGCCACACCCCTATTTCAGATAGCAGATAAATGTCATTTGTTGGCTAAGGATCAGTACACTCAGAAGTAGGGCAGCGAACACTTGGAAGTTGTAAATGCCTATTGGCTAATCACTCATCCTGCCTTTATGATGTATATGTATCTTTGAAATGTACCTATGTATCATATTCATTTACATCGACATTTCATTGAATGGATGTGATGAAGTCTTATCTTTTGTGCATATATACATCTAAACAACATTGTTATTGGAGTTGTATTGAACTATGTAATCTTTTTCAGTTGACTAAATAAAATGTCTTGACTTTTCAACTCCATTGCTAAAATGTATCTTTCTTTTTCTATATTTCTCATTTTATGGATGTTTTTGCATAATGATGTAAGAGTTGGTCATTACATTTGGTATCAGAGTCCAAGGTTTAAAACTTAGGCCTTGGGGTTGCTATGCTAATTAGTGCAAATGTGTCCAAGTGTTTGAATTATCACCATGGTCATAAGAGCTAACCGTAGAGGTGAATCTAGTAATGGTCCATGAGCTGATGAACCCAATAAATGATTTGATTAGATTGTGGCACTCCTAACTCAACAAGGGGCCTTGTTGCAACAACAAGGACAAAGGATGGATATCTTGGAATAAAATGTTCGAGAAAGACATGCTGATGAGGAGGCAAGAAAGTGCGAAGAGGATCAATGCCTAGAAGCCCTGCACCAATAGGAGGAGGAACGTAAGAAGAAACTTGAGGATGATTAGTTGGCTAAGGCACTCAAGAGGTCAGAGGAAGAGCTGAAGGTAGAAGTTGATTGCTGAATGGCTATGAATAACATAGATAGGGTGTAGATTGTGGCTGATTTGAGCAATGACCTCAAGAAGGTCACACCACTCACTTTTTATGGTAGAGCTTCTAGGGAAGATGTTGAAGCATGGGTTACAAGCATGGAAAAGTATTTTCTTGTACGAAACTATACAGGAAAGTCTTGAGCAGTTTGGGCTACATTTTAGCTCATGAGTGAGGCAGGTACTTGGTGGGACAATGTCATGATTGAAAAGAAATTTCAGCATGGAGAGGTAACTTGGGAAGAATTTCTTCAACATTTCCACAAGTTGTGGTTACCACAACTCTACTATGATAAGAAATTAGTAGAATTTTAAAAACTGGTTCAAGGGAACATGAACGTCACACATTATCATGAGCACTTTTGTCATTTCGTAAAATATCTTTCATAGTATCAGCATGATGAACTATTTAGAACACAAAAATTTGTCAGGGTTTGAAACCTAAGATTTATAGTGAGGTCAAGATGCAGGAACCTGAAACAATGGACTTTTTACTGTGTAAGGCTCTTAAGAAAGAGCAAAGATTGAAGGATGCGACCTCATCTAAATCCATCAGCCAAAATTATAAGAGGAAGTTCTAGGATAACAGTGGATATCAAGATAACAAGGGGTACCAGGATGATAGGTATAAGGGAAATGGGAAGAAACAACAGATCAGAAATATGGAAAAAGGACAAGAAGGTTTTGACAGGAATAGGAACAAAGGGAACTAGAATGGTAACAGGACCTCTAATAACAAAAATAATAGTAATGGAAATGAGAAAAGTGGAAGGAACTGGAATAACAGGAATGATCAGAATAGAAATGATGATAGGAAGGGTCCTAGAACTAGATGCTTTGTCTGTGGTGGTAATCACTTTGCTACTAAATGCCCACAACGGTCTGATAGGAAGGAGATTCCATCATAGCATCACATTCATGCTGTAGTTGATCATCGACGAGCAGATTTTCAAGCTACACCTATTCAGCTGAGTGGAACACTTTTTGGTATTACTGTTTCTATTCTAGTTGATACTGGTGCTATTTAATGTTTTGTAGATCCTAAAGTGGTAGCTAGATTACCTATTAGAGCTAGTTTTATGGCTGAACCATGGACTATAGAATATGGTAATAGGGCTAAGCAGTGGGTAGAGAAATGTCTTTTTTGCAGTGAGTTGGAACTTCCCAACTTTCGAACAGAAGTCAATCTTTTTGTAGCTCCTTTGGGTTCTTATGATGTCATCCTAGGCATTAACTGGTTAAGTGAACATAAGGCCTTAGTAAATTGTAAGGATAAGATAATTGAATGTTGTGATGACACAAGGCACTCAGTGACACTAAATGGTGTCAAAAGACCACTTGAGCTAAGACAAATCTCTACTATGTAATTAAAGAAAGCAAGGAGAAAGGGGTGTCAGTTGTATGTGGCACTTGTTAAGGATTTGGAAGAAGAAACCCCACCTCATTTAGAGGATTATGCAATCTTAAAGGAATTTAGTGATGTGTTTCCAAATGATTTTCCAGAACTACCTCCAGAAAGGGAGTTTGATTTTTCTATTGATTTAGTACTGGGGGATGAACCACAATCAAAGGTTCCTTATTGCATGACTTGCATAGAAATGTTTGAGTTAAATACTCAATTACAGGAACTCTTGGACAAGGGTTTTATCAGACCAAGTGTAGCACCTTGGGGAGCACCTATAATCTTTGTCAAAAAGGATGGTACCTTAAGGCTATGCATTGATTATTATATGTTGAATAAGGTTACCATAAAGAATTGGTATCCTTTACCCTGTATTGATGAATTGTTTGATCAAATGAAAGGGGCAACTGTATTCTCTAAGATAGATCTAAGATCAAGATATCATCAACTTCAGATCAAGGAGGCGAACATATCCAAAACATCACTTAGGACAAGGTACGAGCATTATGAGTTTTTAGTCTTACCTTTTGGACTAACAAATGCCTCTGTGGCTTTCATGAACCTAATGAATAGTGTGTTCTAGGATTGTCTTGATAAGTTTGTAAAAGGGTTCTCAAAAATTGAAGCAGCTATCACTTCCTTGTAGGGAAAAGGAAAATAGTATGAGTGGACTGAAGCATGTGAGAGAGCATTTCAATTGCTAAAGCAAAAGCTTACATCCACTCCTATTTTAGTGATTCCAGATCCAAATGGATATTTTGTGGTTACGAAAAATGCTTCAGGGGATGGATTGGGAGGTGTACTTATGCAAGATGGTAAGGTAGTCACCTATGAGTCCAGGAAGCTTAAACAGTATGAGGTAAACTATGCACCACATGATCTTGAATTGGTTGCAATAGTACATGCTTTGCAAATGTGGCAGCATTACTTATTAGGGAAACCCTTTGAGTTGAAAATCGATCACATGGGGTTGAGGTACATTTTTACTCAACCAAATCTTAATGCTAGGCAGAGGTGATGGCTTGAGTTTCTTAGCGAGTATGATTTTGGCATTGAGTATATAAAAGGAAAGGAGAATAGAGTGGTAGATGCATTGAGTCGTTGACAACATATCACCTCTATTTCTACTTCTAAAACTTTCTTGAGGGAGTACATTCTTCGGTATCTCCCTGGAGATACTCATTATGATTGGGTGAAATTAGTTTTGGATGTGGATTCTTTAGATTCTCAATTTGAGGATTATTCTTTTGATGATGATGGTTTACTTAGCTATCAGAACAAGATATATGTTCCTGACCGTGAAGGATTGTGAAAGGTGATTCTAGAGGAGATGCATTGCACTCTGTTTACAAGGCACCCTAGGGTAAACAAGATGATGGCTGATTTGAGACCATTATATTTTTGGCTAGGACTCAAATGGGACGTGGCATAATATGTGGCTCAATGTTATGTCCATCTTGCAGGACTTCTATACCCACATGAGGTTCCGCAGTATAAATGGCAGGTTATCAGTATAGACTCTGTGCAAGGTTTCCCCATGATGTGACATAAGCATGATGTTATCTTGGTTGCAGTCGATAAATTAACTAAAGTTGCCCACTTTATTCCTGGTAGTCTGAAAGATGGTTCTCCAATTTTGGCAAGGAAATTTGTGCAGGAGATTGTTCGATTACATGGTATCCTAGAAACTATTATCTCAGATAGGGACACCCGTATGACTTCTTAGTTTTGGACTACCTTAAACTCTACTTTGGGTACACGGTTGAATTTCAGCACTGCCTATCACCCAAAGAGAGATGGTCAAACTGAACAAGTTAACTAGGTGTTAGAGGATTTATTGTGGATGTATTGCATGGATCAGCAGTACAAATGGGAGGAGTATCTTCCATTGGTGGAGTTTGCTTACAACAACTCCTATCATTCATCTTTGGGCATGGCACCTTTTGAAGCCCTTTATAGACATAAGTGTCGTACCCCTATTAGCTAGGATAAGGTAGAGGACTGGATCATAGTAGGCCCAGAAATGCTAAAGGAAATGGAGGATCAAATGGTCTTGATCCATAGTTGGCTAAACGAAGCAGCCGATTGACAGAAGAGTTATGCTGACAAGAAGTGCACTTTTAGGCAATTTCAAATTGGGTATAAGGTATTTTTCAGAGTTAGACCACAAAAGAGTTCAATCTTATTTGGCAAGAATTCAAAGCTTGCACCAAGATTTGTTGGCCCCGTTGAGGTGTTGGAGGTTATCAACCTAGTTGCTTATCAGCTTGCTCTGCCACCCACACTTGCCTATATTCATAATGTTTTCCATGTATCTCTTCTTAAGGCATATCACCTTGACATGTCTCATGTGCTTGACTGGCATGCATTGCAGGTTCAAGATCCAAGAGTGGTGGCAATTTAGCCCACCAAACTCGTTGAGCAGCATACCATCTGGGTACGAGATTGAGATGTTCTCTAGTACAAGGTCTAGTGGGACCAATTTGGCGAGGATAGTGCCACTTGGGAGGACATGGATGACTTACAACAGTATTTTCCTCATCTATTTTGAGTAGTTTGTTTACTATTTATCAAACTTTAGTTGAACTCTGTTATGTTGTTATTTTGATTGACATCAGGACAATACCTTTTCCTAGTGGGGAGGGATGTCACGACTCATCATATGACTATTTTTGTTTGCGCCTACATGACGATTAGGTGGCAATCTTGTTATTTTTTACTAGGTCAACTTTTTAAAACTTGTTAGAATAATTCTTGGATTAGATTAATCTTGTCATTTGATATGTTAACTAATCGGGGAATTAATGCTATTAAATATTTTTTTGAATGGTTAAGTTGTTTTATGAATATGTTTATGATATTATGTAGACATGATTTAAATTCATACTTTAATGTATGTGTATGCATTATAGTTATAATGTTCATATATGATGTTTTATTATCCACTGACGAATACTGACTCCTTATGTTTTTCGAGTGATTGAGTGTTCGCAAGTGTTGAAGATGAGGGTGTGGTTGAGGTAGAGAGAGTTAGCCTCTCAGAAGGGGATAGATGGATGGGTTTAAGTAGTTAAACACACACCACTTAGTTTTTTAAATTTATATATACTTAATTTTGATTATTATTCTTGGTGTCTAAGTAAATGAATGAGCGTTTATTTAGAAATGGCTGAATAAATATGACAACTTTAATTAGAAAGATAGCCGTATTTTTAACTAAATTCACAAACGTAGAATTACAAATGATATAAGAAAAAGTTGCATTTTCTCTATTAACTATTATAATTTAGATTCTTTCTTTACTTATTAAAGATTAAAAATCCATTTCCTAGCCGTATCTCTACACGTCTTTACTCAAATAGTTAATGATTTTTATTTTGATTTACATCTTTGAAAATATAAATGCCATTGTTCCATGCTTGTACATTTGTTTTTATTAACCAAAATAAATCACCCTAAAGTTTATTGTTTAATAGTTCTTTCATATAATAAAAATTGTTGAAAATGTCATTGTGGGAAGAGCATTCTTAGAAATCACGAGAGCTCATTATGAAGTTTAAATGAAAATTTCTATTTGGGGTATATTAGTTTCCTCTCAGCTATGAATTAGGCCACATTTAACAAAGAAAAACATTATGGCAAAGGTTGAGGGAATAAATAAAGGGAAAAGCAGCGGCTCATGGATGGCAATAGTTTTGTGTTTTTCTTGGGGGGGGGTTTTCTTTGCAAAATCTTTGAGCAGCCAAAATAGATACAAGTGCAGCTCTGAAACCTGTGACCGAAGGTTAGAGGGTGTGGAGTATTGCTGAAAACTTAGCATTGAGGAGCTCTAAAACCTGAATTAAGAGCTCTAAAATCTAAATTGTTAGAAATTCGTTGAAGGATTCAAGCAACTCAAAGTGAGTACTAGCGGCTAACAATATGAGGGTGATATTTGGCTTTACACTCCATTAATTCAAGTTCTCCTCCTTTGATTTAAAAAAAAAAAGTAAAAGTATAGAGTCCTTGTTTTGAAGGTAAATAATGAAACGTTTAGGGTGCAAGAATTATTTAATAGTGGTACTTTATTCTCACTGATAAAAAGCTTTTGAAAAGTTATTATTGTTTGTATTATTATGCATGTTGAATAGGCTGCTATAGCATCTCTATTTGCTAATATTTTGCATGCTGAATCGGCAGCTGTAGCATCTCTTTTTCCTGAAGTTTTGCATGCTGAATAGGTTGTTGTAGCATCTCTTTTTGTTAATGATTCACATGCTGAAATAATGAATTCTTCTTAAAACTTTACTTAACTTTGTACACTGGTTTTGGAAGCATTCATTCTAAATTTGAGGGTGCAGAGGAAAGAGTGTTTACTCTTCATAGTTTAGTTGGATAGTTTTAACTTTTGCCAATACACTTTCTCGGATTGGTGAAGACTACATAGGTGGGTGGAATTGTATAGCAGGTCTGAAATTTAGATCACTCTTAGTAGTTTTAGTAACATCTTAAACTATAAAAAGAAAAGAAAATAGATTATCCTTGCTGTTTATATTTCTGTTGAATTTGAACTGTGAGCCATTCCAATTGATATGTCTAACATTTAAACTAGATTGACCCAAAAAAATGACTCAAGACGGCTAGTTGTGGAGGAAAATTCTCTATGTTATACTCATAATACCAATATTATTTATCCTATCATCTTATTACTATTAAATTCTGAGTGTGTGTATGGACCACCTGTAGGATATTCTCAGTATCTATAGCATCTTAAGTGGTTAAGGTCATGCTGAGATATTCATTAATATGTGATTACTATTCAAATAGTTATTCATTATTATGAGGTTGCTATCCAAACACTAACTCATTACTTGACAGTTGTTCAATGTAACCTTCATTGTAATTGTCTGACAGTTGCATAGTTTGTTACCCTGTATATGGACTACCTTTGCATTTAGACAACCTAGAATTACATAGAAAATGATATGAGAATGTTAAGAGAATCAGATCTTTCTTTTTGGAACACCAAAAGTTTTTTTAGATGAAATTGAAATCAAACCTTCAAAGAGTTAATCTTGTTAATTAGTAATTGTTGGTCTCAAGAGCATTCAGCTGTCTTCTTAATTGTAAAAAGTTCTACATATACTTTGATGCACTTTCCCTATTGTTGTTGCTGATCTTATTAGAATCTTAGTTCATAACTTATTTTCTCGGTTAAGAACAAATATGGTTCTGATATAGATTAATGTGACGAGATGATGGACTAAGTGATGATGTTTAATTTCCTTATGGTTGGGTGTATATGGCATTGGGAGGGTGGAGATGGATGCAGTTAGTTTTGCTTCTCTCAACCTGTCAAGTGTTGTGTAGTAAAATTCATTACGTTTTGACTCTCCATGCATCATGTTGATGCATTAGTGCTTGGCCAAGCCATCTTTAATATTTCAGTTGAAATGTTGTTAATTCTAACATTGCATATGGGTAGATATGTTGAATTGTACATATGGGAAAATATGTTCTCTTTACTTTCTGCATATGTCTTGATGTGTAGAATGTTATTTTTTTCCATCACATATATCTGTGATTAGGCTACTTAGCACATGGATGTCTGTAGTAAGTTTCACAGCTACACCGGATCCATCCGATCCATCTTGTTCCAAGAAGCTAACCTTCTTGTGCTAGGGTCAAGAAGTTCTTCATGTCAGGAAGAACCCCGAGGGAGTATTACTCCATGGTTGGCAAGGTAAAAGTGCCTACGCTACACCCCCATTTCAGATAGCAGATAAACATCATTTGCCGGCTAAGGATCAATACACTCAGAAGTAGGGCAGCGAACACTTGGAAGCTGTAAATGCCTATTAGCTGATCACTCAACCTGTCTTTATGATGTATATGTATCTTTGAAATGTACTTGTGTACCATATTCATTTACGTTGACATTTCATTGAATGGATGTGATGAAGTCTTATCTTTTGTGCATAAATACATGTGAACAACATTGTTATTGGATTTTGTATTGAACTATGTAATCTTTTTTAGTTGACTAAATAAAATGTCTTGACTTTTCAAATCCATTGCTAAAGTGTATTTTTCTTTTTCTGTATTTCTCATTTTATGGATGTTTTGACATAATGTTGTAAGAGTCGATCATTACACAAATTGCCTGTGTTATAAGTCTTAGTTGTTGGGCTTTGTAGGTATGCTTTTTAAGACAATTTATTAGCTCTGTGTCAAAAGTGGATTACTTAACATTGCATCATGGCTTTATACTTGTAAGCCTTCTTATACCATACTTTGAAGGTTTTATGCATATTTTATACTTGTAAGTATTCTTTGCAAAGAGACCAGTAGTTATGCATATGTTCATTGATGCAGGCTCATTTTGCTCCAAATAGTAAATTTGAGTTTGAATCTTATATCAAGAGATCTTTGGGGGACGATTTACAGGAAGTTGTATCAATTAGGTATGTTTCATATTTGTTTTTCATAATGGTGTCTACATATTTTAGGTCAGTTCCCATTTCCTTGATTCAAAACTAATTATTATTATTTAACTTGTTTATATCATTGCGTGCAGTCCACTTCTATGGCGTTTTGCAATCTTATTTCTACTTCTCAAGCATAATGGTAAATCTAATAGACACTCTGTTAATTATTGTTAGTTGGACAGCTGTTATTTCTGACCCAAAAATAGCAGTTGTATTTATGGGTAGCTTGGACAGCTGTTCGTCCTTATCTATGAATAGCAGTTGTATTTATGGGTCATTTGGACAGCTATTTGTCCACTTGCCAAGAATTAGTAAATGGTTGTTATTTACTAATTTTAGAGATTCCCTTTTGGACACCTTGCAACCAATTCTATTATTGGTTGTCGAGTTGTCTTAATCTCAGCCGTTGATTTGATTTAATCTCGGTCGTTGGTTTACCAACAGGAGTAGTATAAAAAGGGGTCATTGGGTCATTTGGATAAGAAGTTTTGGAGAAACGTTTGCAGTGTTAGCAAACAGTCTTGCAGTGTTAGCAAGGGCGCAGTGTTAGCGTGGGGATAGCAGTGGGAAATATCAGCGGGAGAAATTACGAGGTTTTCGAAGTTTTTCCAGTGAGAGGCAAGGAATTTTGTAGCTCTTGATTTGCTGAAGTTTAATATAATTCCTCATCTGTAGAATTGGTTTTCCCTTAGGGGTTTTTCTAGGGACAATTTGTCCAAAAATATTGTGCTCATTGTGTTGTGCATTTCTTTCCGTATTTTATAAGTGAAGTTGCAATTGTGTTATTTTTCGATATTAGCTGGGAATTTATTTTCAGCAGTTTAATAATCGTTTGTGATAGGAGATTAATAATCAGTGACTGCAATAGTTTATTTTTCACATGGTATCAGAGCATAATTAAGGGTAGAAGAATTTTTCCCTAGGAAAGAAATTTTGATCTCTTTAGATTTATTATTGCTTTAAACCCTTGAGATGGCTTCAGTTGGTTTGAGAGATCAGGATAGATTAGATGGTGCCTCAAATTTTGGTGTCTGGAAGGCCAGAATTTCTTTATTGTTGGAAGAGAATGGTATCAAGGATTATGCTACTAGTGGTGTACCTATACCAACGGATGCAACACAGCTTGCAGTATATAGGAAGGATGATGCCAAAGCGAGGAGAATTATCCTTGATGGTGTCAAGGATCATATTGTTTCACATATCTCAGAGCTAGATACAACGAAGAAGATGTGGGACGCCATTCTAAATCTGTACCAGAATTCTACCACCAACAGGAAGTTGATTCTCAGAGAGAAGCTAAAGAATACCTGGATGAATCAGGGAGAAGACATCACAAGTTACCTCACCAGGCTCAAACTTGTCAAGGATGAGTTAGCAGCTATTGGAGATAGCCCTAGTGATGATGAGCTAGTGAGAATAGCCCTAAATGGGTTTACTAAACAATGGAGTGTCTTTGTTCAAGTTGTCAATGGACGAGATACTTTACCGAGTTGGGATTGACTATGGACTGATTTCACTCAAGAGGAGTTTAGACTAAGTCTTATCAATGGGGCCAACAAGAGTCAAAAAAATGAGGTGGAACAAGAGAACGTTTCCCTAGCGGGTAAAGGGAAAGCAAAGAAGGGATCTAGCAAAGGATCAAATTCACAAAGTGAAAAGAAGAAGAAGGACCTTTGTAAGGTCAAGTGCTTTGGATGTCACAAGTTTGGCCACTATGTTAGTGATTGCCCAGAGAGGAAGAAGGGTAAGAAGCAGGTGGCAACTTCAACAAGTGTAGAAGAACTCTCCAGTAAAATGGAAAATGAGTTTGCACTCATAGCTTGTATGGTTAGCTCAACCTCACAGTGTGTTTGGTATATAGATAGTGGGGCATCATTTCATATGACAGGAGTTAGAGAGTACTTCTCCAGTTACAAGGAGGAGAACACCAACATCCAGATTTCTATGGGAAACTTGTCCAAACTCAACCCTGTTGGGAAAGGACTGTTCAGTTTCAGAGGGAGAATGGAAAGATAATTCCACTTCATGATGTGTTATATGTACCAGGCTTAGGTATGAATTTGATTTCTGTATCTGTTCTTCAGGATAGGGGGTATAATGTACTCTTTAGAAGGACACATGTGTTGATTAAGCACAAGGATTGGAAATCACCCATAACTATTGGAGTTAGGAGTGGTCGCCTTTATAGATTGCAGTTTGATGCTCCTAAGGCACTTATGAGCAACAGTAATCCTAGAGATCTTGGAGAGCTATGGCATAGGAGGATGGGCCATATTCATCATGGAGCACTTAGATTGCTTCATGAGACCGTGATAGGTGTTCCAGAGGTGAGCACAAAGCATGACGATGTATGTAAGGGATGTGTGTTGGGGAAGTTTACGACAGCATCTTTTCCAAGGAGTGACACCAGATCTAAGGGTGTTCTTGATCTAGTACATTCAGATGTTTGTGGACCAATGTCGACGAAATCTCTCAGAGGATATGAGTACTATGTTACTTTTATTGATGATTTCTCTAGAAAGACCTGGATATACTTCTTGAAGACTAAGGATGAGGTTTTCAGTCAATTCCAAGAGTTCAAGGCTCTTGTGTAGAACTCGACAGGAAAGAAGATAAAGGTTCTTCGGTCAGACAATGGAGGTGAGTACAAAGGAAATGTCTTCTAGGAGTTTTGCACCAGAGAAGGAATCAAGAGAGAATGGACTGTTCCTTACAATCCACAGTAGAATGGAGTTGTTGAGAGGAAGAACCATTCTATATCGAAGGCAGCAAGAGCTATGCTACATGACCAGGACATGCCCTGTTACTTATGGGCAGAGGCGTGTAATACATCAGTCTACATTCAGAATAGAGTTCCACACAAGGTGCTAGGGAAGATGACACCAAAGGAGGCTTTCATAGGGAAGAAGCCAGATGTTAGTCACTTCAAGATATTCGAGAGTTTGGCATATTGTCATATTCCTAAAGATACACGTACAAAGTTAGATCAGACTGCAGAGAGGGGGTACTTTGTTGGGTATAGTGAGACCTCAAAGGCATATAGGATTTTCATTTCGGGGACTAAAAGAATTATTGTCAGACAGGATGTCAAGTTCATGGAGGACAAGGCATTCAGGAGATCCAAAGATTTGCTAGCAGATGATCAAAGTGAGCAGCCAATAGAAGCTCCAAGACCAAGTCAAGGGCAGCAAAGCTCAAGTACAGTTACCAGTATGAATGTAGACTCAATTAGTGAAGATTCACAGAGTATGGAGCAACAAGTGCAACAAGAAATGCATCTAGAAGACTTAGAGGTTGACATTTCATCCTCTACAGTTGGCAGCAGGAATCATGTGGTTCTAGATACACAAAGGGATACTCAGGAGTTTGTGGGAGCTCCTAGGAAGAGTACTAGATAGCGAAGACAACCATCCAAGTTCAATGACTATGTGGCATTAGTTAGTCAGTTGGTAGATAGTGAGCCTTCTAGCTATCAAGAAGCTGTAGAACATCAGGTATGGTGAGATGCTGTGGTTGAGGAATATTCTTCAATAATGCAGAATGATGTGTGGGAGGTAGTACCTAGACCAACATATAGGGCTATAGTTGGATCACGCTGGATCTAT
This sequence comes from Cupressus sempervirens, assembly GCA_028749045.1. NCBI lineage: Eukaryota > Viridiplantae > Streptophyta > Pinopsida > Cupressales > Cupressaceae > Cupressus > Cupressus sempervirens. The sequence goes on along the minus strand of CM053793.1, from coordinate 249,381,956 downwards.
AAGATAAAGCACGGTGCAGATGGTAGCATCGAGAAATACAAGGCTAGGTTCGTGGCGAAGGGGTTCTCTCAGAAGGAGGGCATAGACTATGAGGAGACATTTGCTCCAGTTGCTAGGTATACTTCTATACGAGTTGTAATCTCACTTGCAACACAGATGGGATGGAAAATCCATCAAATGGATGTCAAGACAACATTCCTCAATGGTGAGTTGAAGGAGGAGGTATACATAGAACAACTAGAAGGCTTTGTAGCGCACAACAAAGAGACCCACATGTGCAAATTGAAGAAAGCATTATACGGACTCAAGTAGGCTCCTAGAGCGTGGTATGAGTGCATTGATACATACTTGCAGAAAATGGGCTTTGTGAAGAGTAAAGTAGATGCTAACCTCTACTACTTGATGGTTAGGGGTGAGATTCTCATTCTTGTTCTTTATGTGGACGATCTATTTCTTACAGGTTCACTAGGGCTCATAGTGGATTGCAAGAGGAACCTTGTAGAAGAGTTTGAGATGAAGGATTTAGGACTTATGCACTACTTTCTAGGCATGGAAGTGTGGTAGACAGATGGGGAGATTTTCCTTGGTCAAGGGAAATATTGCATTGAAATCTTGAAAAAATTCGGGATGGAGGATTGCAAAGCCATGTCTACACCCATGATCACGAATTGGAGGAAGGTAGATACATCTAAGGAAAAAGATGTAGATCCCACTTTATATAGACAGTTGATTGGTTCGCTTATGTATTTGGTTAGCACTAGGCCATATATAGCATTTGCAGTAAACTCTCTTAGTCAGTTCATGGCTGAACCAAAGAGAATGCATTGGATAGTGGCTAAGCATGTGCTACGTTACTTACATGGTACAGTCGAGTATGGGATCATATATGTTTGAGGTGAAGGTATCAGGTTGATAGGCTATACTGATGCAGATTGAGTAGGAAGTACAACAGACAAAAGGAGCACTTCAGGGTGTTGTTTCAACTTGGGATCAGGAGTTGTATCTTGGTTTAGCAGGAAGCAGAAGTCCGTGACTCTAAGTTCAGTAGAAGTAGAATACATAGCAGCTAGCATGGTGACATGTGAAGCTATATGGCTTCAAAAGTTGTTAGTAGCCTTGTTTGGTCAGAAGGTTGAGATTACTGTGATACATTGTGACAATCAGAGTTGCATCAAGTTGTCTAAGAATCCAGTGTTTCATGACAGGTCTAAACATATAGATATCAGATATCACTTCATTAGAGATTATGTACAAAGGAAAGTTGTTTAGCTACAGTACATACCTACAAAGGAGTAGGTAGCAGACATTCTGACGAAGGCTTTGGGAAAGGCCAAATTTATCTTTTTCAGAGATAAGACGGGTGTCATGCAGAACAGCTTCCTCGCTAAGAGGGAGTGTTAATTATTGTTAGTTGGATAGCTGTTATTTCTGACCCAAAAATAGCAGTTGTATTTATGGGTAGCTTGGACAACTGTTCGTCCTTATCTATGAATAGCAGTTGTATTTATGGGTGGTTTGGACAGCTGTTTGTCCACTTGCCAAGAATTAGTAAATGGTTGTTATTTACTAATTTTAGAGATTCCCTTTTGGACACCTTGCAACCAATTCTATTATTGACTATCAAGTTGTCTTAATCTCAGCCGTTGGTTTGATTTAATCTCGATCGTTGGTTTACCAACAGGAGTAGTATAAAAAGGGGTCATTGGGTCATTTGGATAAGAAGTTTTGGAGAAACGTTTGCAGTGTTAGCAAACAGTCTTCCAATGTTAGCAAGGGCGCAGTGTTAGCGTGGGGATAGCAGTGGGGAATATCAGTGGGAGAAATTACGAGGTTTTCAGAGTTCTGCCAGTGAGAGGCAAGGAATTTTGTATCTCTTGATTTGCTGAAGTTTAATATAATTCCTCATCTGTAGAACTGGTTTTCCCTTAGGGGTTTTTCCAGGGACAATTTGTCCAAAAATATTGTGTTCATTGTGTTGCACATTTCTTTCCATATTTTATAAGTGAAGTTGCAGTTGTGTTATTTTTCGATATTAGTTGGGAATTTATTTTCAGCAGTTTAATAATCGTTTGTGATAGGAGATTAATAATCAGTGACTGCAATAGTTGATTTTTCACACACTCTATTTATTCTCGTGAATAATTTTTACTAGTATAACAAGATAATTGACATGTAATTCAATTGTGTAGGATGGTTCACATTCTTCTGGCTATCATTTATTCCATTAATCGTAAGTGACCCAATACTTATAAATCATTTACTTAGTTTTAATTAATTAATTTAAGAGGATATAGATATATTTCTTTCTAATTAAGAAGCTAATATTCATATTGATGTTCTCATCATAATATTTCTTATTTTATTTTTTCAATCATTTGATTTACCTCTTATAAATTCTTTAAAAAAATAAAAGTAAAATAGTTTGAACTATTTGTTAAGCATGATAGACATTAGAGCTAGAATCCAACTAATAATTAGTAAGGGAAATTATAATGAAAAGGATTTGGAATATAAGAGTTTGTCTATTTTGACATCTAATGTAGTTGAGAACATAGTAGAAGACTAAAGAATGGTACAATAGGTCATAATAATTTTTAAGCATCTTTAAATATTATGTAGACATTAGTAATCTAATAGGAGTACTTGTGCCAATAGTAGCATGGTGTGATGGTTCAGTTGTGGTGTTGTTCTTGCCATCAAGGTTCAAACCCCATCAAAGTGGTATTATTGAAGGTCTAAATGAGGATGTGGTCCCTCTACTTGTAATTTAACCTTTTCATAGCTCTAGCCTTTAATTGTTAAGGCAAATAATTGTTGCTGTGATGATAAAAAAATCAAACACACGTGCAAAAATCACCAAATTGTCTTGACAAAATGAGAGGAAGGGTATCCATTATATAGAAAACCAAATGGGAGGTTAGATTATGGAAATCAACCATATTAAAAAATATTATAAGAATAATATTAGATAGCTACAACTATTAACTACAAACTTAATAGCATACAATCATATAATTTCTAATAGAAAGAAAAGTGAGAGGTTTGTAGGTAGGCCCCAAAAGGGAATTATTTTTTTCATTCTCCCCTATTTTGAGCATGAGGAGGAACATGAAGTACATATCTAAGCTTCTAGAATGTTTCAAAAGCTAGAGCCTTTGTGAAGATATAGATGTGATCTAATCTTCTGTAATGCAATACAAAATTTTGATCAAACCTTGTTAAACTAGTTCAGTGATATAGTGATGTTGTATCTCCATATGTTTGGTTCTACTATGAAATACTTTATTCTTTTTCATTTGGCTAGAGCTCTTGTTGTCACAATACAATAAAGTAGGTTCATTTTGAATTTGGTGTAAGTCATCGAGTAGTCTTCTCAACCATACAATTTTACAAGTTGTTAATGTTGTGCCTCTGTATGCTACCTCTATTGTAGAAAGTGACGATGTCAGTTGTTTCATGGACTTCTAAAAGAATATTACATAACCAAGGCTAAAAGTGTAACCAAAAGTAGAAATTGTATCATATATAAAACATGAATAATCTTAATACATATAGCCAACCAATGCGCTACCCTCTAAATGCTGATATTTGAGACCATAATTCAATATCCCTTTAAAATATCTTAGAATCCTTTTATCTAGATTGTAATGTTTTTCCTTGGGTTCTAACATGAACCTAGAGACCAAAATCACTACATATTTGATATGTGGATAGGTAGTTTTTAAATAGTTCATGCTTTCAATTAACTATATGTAAAGAGTGATATTTACTACATGATTCAAAGCCAAAGTAGACAACTTTAGTCTAGCTTTAATAGGCTTTACAATTGGATTTCAACTTACCATCTATTTTTTTAAGGATATCTGAAACATATTGTTTAGAAGACATAAATATTTTATCTTTATTTTTTCATACTTGTATACTAAGAAAGAAGTGCATTTATCTCATTTTTATTTTTATTTTAAATCTCAAACTCAATAATCACGGCTATTTTTGACTTTGCAAATAAACTTGGATTATTTCCTTTATGGATAATATCATCAACATAGAGAACTAAGATAAAATTATCCTTAGCTAAGATTCTGATAAAGATTTGGATCTGACTATTTTCATGAAAAATATTTCTACTATAGGTATGAGTCTATTATTGAATACCATGGTCTCGGTGCCTTCTTAAGACACTATAAGTCCTCATTTTAATGTATTAAAACAACATTCTTTGGAAAGTACTTCAAAACCTCTAGGTTGTGAAACATACACTTCCTTATCATTATATCCATTCAAGAGAGGACTCTTCACATCCATTTGACAAACTATCCAACTCTGCTAAGCTACCAATGCCAAAATCAATTTGAGAGTATCAATTATTTTTACAATTGAAATTATCTCAATATAATAATTATCTTCATTTTTAGTGTACCCTTTGGCTAGTAATCTAGCATGTTATGATTTTCAATGCTTCCATCAAATTTATACTTAGTTTTGTATACCTATCTTGCACCAATATCTTCATTTCCAAGAGTTAACTAAATCAAATCAAATGTGTCATTCCTTTGGATTGTATATATTTCATTATTCATTTTTTTAGTACATTCTTCCCTTTATTTACCCTCTTCAAATGTTTGCAACTCATTATTTTCCATGATTTCAATCATCAATGCTAAGTTCAATTTTTCTTCTGACCTTGTGATTTGTTTTCAAAATCTAAATCCAACATAAGATTTGATGGATGATTATTTTCTATCCTTCTTTGGTATTTGTGGTATCTTCTTTCTCTTGCACTAAATGATTTAGGTATATCTTCTTTCTGCTGCTATCTTTTTTTTTTTCATTTTCTTCAATATATTTTATTGTTTAATCAAATATGTTACAAGTTTTCACTACTAGATCATGCAACCTATATGCTTTATTTTTAATTTCCTAACAAATAAAAATGTATTTTAGGTATGTATCATCTATCCTAGACCTTGTTGTATTGGTATATGTGCATAAGAAACACATTAAATTACTCTAAAGTGGTCAACACTTAGTTGTACCCTAGACCACGCTTCTTCAAGCATCACTTCTTTAACTACTTTTGTAGGATTTTGTATTTAGAAGAATCATTATTGTTCCTACTACTTCTAGACAATTTTTAATCTAAACTTTTCTCTTTCAACATATATTTTTCTATTTCAATAATAGTTGTATTGTTCCTTTCAACAACTGTATTTTCTATGGAGTGTAGGAAGTAGGGAAATCTCTCCTTCATTCCATGTTTTTTCCAAAAATCAATAAAGTGATTTCACTTGTACTCACATCTATTTTCTAACCTGATCACTTTGATATACCTACCATTTTTTTAAATATCAAATTATTGAACTCTTTAAGTTTTGTAAATGCTTCTAATTTTGAAAGCAAACAATATACCCAAGTTTTATCTTGAGTAATAATCAATAAAGGTTAGCACATAATTGAACTACTTCAAAGAGGTTATTTCCATAGGTCCATAAATATGTGTAGATTATCTCAAGATGTTGTTTAGCTCTATTCAATGTCCCAATAGGAAATTTTATACTATGTTATTTTCCAATGTTTCACTTTTCACATACTTCCTTTGTGTCTTGAATTAACGGTAGACCTTTGAAACCATTTCTAATATTTTTAGTAAAATCAACCAATTAAAACTATGGTGACCATACCTTTTTTTGAAAATTTTACATTCATTCATTTCACTATTCCTTAGTGCTTGATTCTCATGAATAAAATAAGTAGGAAATGACCTATTACCATTTTTCCTTTTACAACAATTGGATTGGCTTTTGATTTATCTCTGGTTCTACACTTACTCTTACTAAAATTCACTTGATATTTTATCTCTAACATCTATCTAACAAAAAAAAAATCCATTTTGACTATGCGAACTCATAGTTTTTTATTGATATGATTCACTTTACCATAGTTTATTGTGATTACAATAGTTCCCTTACCTTTTATTTCATGATAATTATTACCTCCTAGTGATGTAGTACTTTGATGCTTTTGGTCTAGACTAAGAAATAGGTTCTCATTAGATGCCATATGTGAAGAACATATAGAGTCTATATAAAACACAATATTCTTCATAACATTTGTACTAAAAAAAGAAAAAATACTATTTCTTATCTTCAATAGCATTATGACCACTTCACTTTTTGATTTCACCTTGTTTTGAAAGAATTGAAAATTCTATTTGCTATTCCTACCACCCCTCCCTCTATTAGTTCTACTCCTTCCATTTCATTTGAAGTTGCTACTTCTTGGACCCTAGACTAGTTTCATGTTCCTTTATAATTGCTAGATTCACCTTTATATCCATCATTATGGTTGTCAATAAATTTATTTTCACTCTTGAACAATGTTTATTTTTCTTCTTTTATTTTCCTTAAAGGAAAATAATTTTTCTAATATTTATTCAATTGTTTTCATTATTTCTTCAACAATTAATAGAATTTATGTCAATTCATCAATTGCCATGCTTGATAGATCCTTTGATATCTTAATTGTAGATAACACACCTTCAAATTTTAGGAGTCAAACTTCTCAAAATATTTTCAATGCTCACATATGAAGGGCTTATTCTTGGAAACTCGGGAGGAGTTAAATTAGGAATGAAAGAAGGTGAAAACCATTTAGTTTTTGTCTTTGTTTTTTCTTAGGATTTCTATTTTGTTTGTTGTTAGTTCTTTAATTAGTTATTTTTTGTTTCTTCTTGTGAATTCCTTTAGAAATGCTTAAAGACTATATTTAATGACTTTAGACACTTTTCTAACCAGGTTAATAGAAACATAAGCATTGCTTGAACTCAATCTCTATAATGAGTTTTCTGTAGTTAAAACACAATCAAACTTTTAAAATTTAAAATTTTTTGTTTGGGTGCACCGAATTAGAATTGTGAATAGGAATACGTATTCCAATTTTGGCCCAAAAATGAGCATTTGTTATTCCTCTAGGATAGGTGGAATTGGAATACGTATTCCTATTCTAGTTTTACTTATTTTAGAAAACAAAAATTTTTGGATCGTGAATTTGCCATCAAATTCTGACTAAACCAAACAAGAATAGAAATATCTATTCTTATTTTCTATTCTAAGATAACAATTCCAAAATATGTATTCTGATTCCCACAACTAAACAAACTCTAAATTACTAAATATTAGAGCTTTTCTTAAAAACAAGAGATAATTGATTTTTTATAGCAATTATCTATCATAGAAGATGATTATATTACCAATTTTTTCAAAATTCAAAAGACAATGAAGCACATAAACGTTCTAATTTTGCACTATACGGTTCCGACGAATCAAATCTTTAAATTGGAGAGCAATTATAATGTCCTAACCTATTTATCCTTGACAGATTCTACTTATAATGGGAACAAAGTTGCAAGCTACAATAACGAAAATGGCTTTGGATATCCAAGATAGAAATCCAGTTGTGCGAGGTGCCCCAATGGTGGAGCCCAATGATGAACTCTTTTGGTTCAAACAACCCTGCTTAATTCTCCATCTCATTCATTTTTGCCTATTTGAGGTTAGACATTTTTTTAATGAAAATCTTCTTTCAATTTCTATTTTTTCATGCTTAACAAATGTAACCATACAATGCCTGTTTTGCAGAGTGCTTTCCAACTTGCTTTCTTCTTTTGGGCATGGGTAAGGAAGAAACATCTACATTTAAAAGAAATCATAGCTATGTTTAATTAAGTTTCGTTTTGATGGAATTTTCTCTACCTTAACGAACTTTTATCATATAACTGATGCAGTATGAGCATGGGCTGCAATCCTGTTCCAACAAACCGATGGCACATATTGTAGTCAGAGTAGGCTTGGGGTAAGTTTATTTGACCTACTCAATCTCTTTCAGCAGAGAGTTTTCAGCTGAAAAGTTCATTAAAGTACATTAGATTTGGTAAGTAGATAGCAACATTTTAGATTATGCTAAAAACAATTATGATCAATGATTAAAATTTTATTAATATTTACAACAATTCTAAAAAACGTTGTTGACGAAATCAACCATATTTTTAACCTAAAACATGTTTTTATATCAAATTAGGGTTACAGTTCAACTAGTGTGCAGCTATGTAACTCTTCCCTTCTATGCTCTGGTTACACAGGTAAGTGCTGATACATGAATAAAGATAAGAAACATTTGATTATTAGTTTGTAAGAATGAAATATGGGTTTTGTGAATGCAGATGGGGGCACACATCAAAACATCCATATTTGGTGAAAGAATAGCGATGTCCTTGAAGAAGTGGCACCAGAGAGCTAAGAGTAAGGTTCAGGAAAGGCAAGAAAATCTATCAAGCGGACCAACTAATTCACCAGAAGGATCTTCTCCAGTCCATCTTCTTCATAGTTTCAAAAGTTTAAGAGACCCCCGAAGTGCCATACAATTAGAACAATCAGAATATAAAACTTCAAATACAGAGACACCCTCATCTTCTTGCCATCCTTGCATCAACACTAATAATGATTCGAGGGAAGAAATTCAACAAGTTGAAACAAATGGTTCTGAATTCACCTTTCCTTGTTTAGTGGAGACTCATTCAAGCAATAATGGGTGCTGCCAGAAAAGAGCAACAGAAGCCTAGCAACTTCCATGGTTTTGTTGTAGTCCATAATAATGAGGGTTCTCTTTCAAGTAATACTTTAAAGGTAGAAGAAGCATAAATAATTAAATAAGAGCACTAATGAGGCAGGGTTTACTGTTTACATTTTGAGTAAGCTTCTTGGAAGATAGCTTATCAGATTGTTCAAGAGCTATTTATAGACATACAAAGTAATTAGCTAGCACTTGCACCTTTGAAGTGTGCAAGAATTATGCCATAGTTTGATATATAAGATAATGTTACTATATTCATTGCAAGATAATTTTTCATTATCCTTTAAAGGCTTATATTGATAGTGATACATTTAATTAGTTCTTCTTCATGGATGCAAAATAGTTACATCTTGTTTCCATTGCTAGTTGATTGAGGTGAGATTACTCTTTCTTCTATTTAATTGTGCATGGGTTATTTTTCATTTTAGCATACCTTTCAAAGGTGAAAGAGGAATGAATATGATGATTAGTTAGGATTGTTAGCCCTTGTGATTTATGTATGGTCATAGCCCATGACATAGTGTGTGGGAGTTGTCTCTGGCTTCCAAATGTGATAGAAACAATTGGTATGGTCTTTGGATCATGTTCATCCCATGATGGTCCACAATAATTATCAAAATGCATGTTAACATTCATGGGAAGACTTGGTGGTTTACATCATGGCCCATTTTTAATATCGACAACCTCACCAAGAGCTCCATTAACCAATCTTGTCTCTATCCATATATTGTTTGTAAACATTATGCATTGTCCCTTGCGAAGGAGGGCATATTTTTCAAGTTTTTCATCATCAAGAATATTTTTGTTTCTACTTAGAGAATATATGTTGGTGTACTTAGTGCAACTGGAAAATTTAATGATTTTGGCATCTTCTTATTGTTTAGTTGCAAATAAGTGTGTAGCACCATTGAATGTTGTATTTTGAAACGATGTCTAGTGTATGTCTGTAAGTTTCATTAGTAGCTTCCAATTATCCTCTACTGGATTTTCATCTCAAATATTATGTAATATTTGATGGAATTTTTCTTTTAAGTTGTCGTCTCTTGCTTTTCAAAAAATTGTTTGCAAAGTGACAACTATTGTGAATTGGTTACACAATAACTTAGTATTAGAATGTGATGTATATATAGGTTTTTCCATCACATGTGGTAGTTGGGATGAGTCACCAAATATTATCATTGAAACCCCATCAAAAAATGCATGTTGCTCATGGGGGAATGCTTCATGTATTATGTTGTCAGCTTTAAGGAGAAACTTTGGTCCTATGCTCATCTCATATATAAGGATATATTTAATAAATTTCATTTATTCCTGGAATGTGGTTAATGTTTGGTTCTATAATGGTTGCATCTCTTGAATGTATTTTCAAAGCATGTATATTAAATATATCAACCCCTGTTGGTGCTAGTGTGAGTAACTGGTTCTTACTTTGTGATGTATGGTTGCTCAATAGCTCTTTGATACATGAAATTAAGTATGATTTCCCTATACCTGCACTCTCATCTACAATCATATGAAATGGTTTATTAGAGAAAATTTTTCTTAAGCTCATCAATAATTTGGAGTGCTAGTTTCTATTCTGGTGATAAAATCGACATATCATGCTTGATTCTTGTTCGTGTAACTTCATTATACCCATTGATTTTCTTGTCAAGTATGAAATTTGTAGCTATTTCATGTAAATATTTTGTGATTCTACTATGATGACATTTATAGCTATTATCAACCTTGTGCTTCATGAGCATATCAAAGTTATTTAGTGATATAGTGCTTGTTGGGCCCATTTGGGAGAAGACTTCCCTTTCATTTATGCCCATTATTCCATCTACATTATTATCTATTTTTTGTAGCTCTACAATCACTTCTTCTTCTTTTGAACTACTCTCTACTTCAATGATGTGATCTATGTTCCATACGTTATTTCCTATCATGTATATTTGTATCCAATTTTTGATTATCAAGTCTCATGTGAGGCCTATATCTCTTTCTATATTATTACAAAACTATTTGTATAATAATAGCTCACTCCAACAAATCAAAGTGTTCTGAAGTACATGTTGGGATTGTGTAAAACTTTGGATATACATTAACAACTACCTCTATAATTGTTCTTTTCATCCACTTGCATCTCTTGTGATTTTCTATGTACGAATATGTCCTTGCAAATTTATGTAGTGTTATATTTTTTAACTCAAATGGACGATCGATATACATATTAAATGACATCACTATATTGTTGATGTAGAGAGATCTCTTATAATATCAATGACTGATGTATTATTTTTGTGCACCCATTAAATTAGTTGTGGTAACATCATAAAAATTTTCCATAATGGAAATTTGTATGTTAGTGTCTCATTCTAATCAACACATGCACGTAAGCATGGTAGAACTCATCATTCATATTAACCAACTTTTCTTGTAGACTCTCTTTCTATATGTAGTGTGCATATTACTTTCTCCTCACAACATGTCAAAAATTCAGTCTACTTACTTCTCTATGATTTTCTATATTAGTGCCAAATCCATCTCTATAATCAATTACCACAACAAATATTTATTTCCTCTAGTTGTTAATGTAATTTTATCATCTATCGCTTGAGTATCATAAATTGGTTGTCTCTTTGTGAATCAATTTGTGTTTGTATTTCTATGCCTTTTCCATATTGTGTATGAACACTCTTGTCCAACTTTCTATGGCCTTGCCTATATGTTTGTTTTTATATGTTTAAACATAATGGAACTATGGGAGATCAATGTTTTTTATTAAAGTTATCAATCCTACTTCTAAGATTTCACAAAGTGAAAGTGAATAGCATATACTTATTCTTGGCCTTTGGTGTGGATATATTAATCTACTATTCTAATTGAGCATGATTGACCTTTCATTAATTATCTCATTTAGAAGAAATATATAGAAAAATATTAAATATCATGTCAAGTTTCTGAGTATCATATTTCACTAAATCCCTCCACTCACAAGGCCAACATGGAATGGGAACTTGTGGTATTCCATGAGATAAGAGAGAGAGAAAAAAAAATCTATTGACCTTAAAATCATGGGATCTCTTTCTTCTCTCAAAATGCCCACCAACAAAGAAGACAAGAAAACTCAATTAGGTGCTTTATTCAATGAAGAGGAAAATGAGGAGGAGAGCCAAGAAAAATTTGACGCTCAGATGAATGAATTGTAGATGAGAATGAAGAAAATGCTACTAGATGGAAGTTGTTTATTTTGAGCCCCGATAAATCATCTTAAAGGTGATTGCAATAACACTTAAAGTATCATGGTATGGTCATGTACTACGTTATGGAGAATTTTTTAGATTTTGATCCAACCTTAATGGTGTACTTCATGAAACCTTAATGGTGGCTCTTACCATTTTTATGTGTGCACCACTTGAAGGGCCAAGTATCAAAGATCTATAACTATGATAGTGGAGACACTCCCATGCTTCAAAGCACAAACCTGTGTCACCCTTTTGTAAAGCAAAAAGCTAAAAAAATTATAACTATTCACCTTCAATGACATAAAACTAGCATTATTATTTTGAATTTGAAAATAAAGTAAACTAATGAAATGTGTAGAAATAGATGAAGTTTAGGATAATAAATTTTAATAATTATTTGGAATAATAATTAATATATTTTTCTAATTTTTGTAGATAATTTTTTAGCTACAAAATTTTTTCTCTTTTATAATTATTCAAATTTCAAGTCACCTGAAATTGATAGTTTTCATCTCCCACCACATTTTTCAAAACAAATATATTCTAATCAGAGGAAAAATTATAGATTCTAGAAGAGGACTCTCTCCTCTAGAACATCATATAAGTTTTTAATTTTTTTATGTGATTTAATATTTTTTTCTTTCTCAAAATTGACACCTTTTCGAGTGTTAAAATATGTTTTTGTAGAATTTTTTAATTACAATACATACTATATCTAATTAAAACACTATAAACTCTATATGAAAATATTCTTGACTTTGAGTTCTATAAAATGGTGTTTATATGTTATTAAAAAAATATCATAAAAAATAGTAAGATTATTGAAATGCCACTTTTCTTAAATAATTTTATTTCTTTAGTAATTGGATACAAACTAGTATAAAACATGCATTTAATAGACATTTTCAATTGGAAAAGCTTGAAGCCATATATAACTCATCTAGAATGAATTTATCTAGATCATATGTTTAAAAAAATTTGATTTTTAGATAGAAATACTCAAATTCGATCATTCTAATAAGTCAGCCTGAAAGGTGACACAATTTTATACATTTATCTCATAATGGAAACCACTATAATAGTTTGTGTTTCATTAATGACAATGATGATATTTTTTAGATGCACCTAACAATCTTCTTAAGGAGGATGATAAAAGAACAAGCCAACCCAATGAAGGGCCTATGAATTTTGTTGTGGGTCAAATAGGTGGTAAAACTTGTGGAGAAGGAAATTTTCAAAAAAGAAAGGATGAGCCTCAGTGAAGGAGAAGTTTAAGAGGGTGTATTCCATGGATACAAAGGAAGAAAGAATGTGCAAGAAGAAACAATAGACATTTTAATGGATTATTCTTAGCCTAGCTCCCTAAAATAATAGTTTATGCTAAGGCTTGGTTTTTAGAAAGGTTCTTTCTAAGGTGTGCAATTTACATAATTTTATACCATATCAAAAAAAAAAAAAGTGAAAAAAATGTATTCTTGTATATGGTTGTGTTTAAGTACAACTTGGTGCTATAGTTGGAATTCCCTATATGAAAATGACTATGATGACCTCCTATTTATTTCATTATCTAACACTTTTACCAAGCAAAACTTGTCTTTACTCATTTGATCAAATTTTATAAATTATATACTCTTTGTTCATATTTCCTTTTCAAATATTATCATTCTATAGAATTTTACTCAATAATAATTTTTAAAAGGTCTCTTAATTAATTAATTCAATTAATATCAAGAAAAAATATATTTCCTTCACATATTATAATACAAATGATCCACATTAGTATGCCCTTTTAAAAGTTTTTTCCTCTATGTAAAAACATATTATCTTACTATGACGTATTTGACATCCCACAAAAAACATTTCACCCTATTAGTGAAAATAGATTGCACTTTACCACTCTTTCAATATCTTTTTCTCAAACATTTCAAAAGTCAAAATATTTTACCCAATTTGCACTATCATTGGCATAAATAATATGGTTATTGAAGAATGTGCAAATAACTTTTACCCTTCACTAACTTTCATTTTTATTCTTTGTCTTTCTTCTCTATGAAACATTTTGGCATTCTCTTATTTCCCCATTTTGATGGGAACAATATTCTCTAGCTTCAAACATATAAAATCTTACAATTATTTTAGCAAATATTGCCAAGTTTCAAAATTTTCTCAGTATTGTCTTTTGCCTTGAAAAATGTCTTATCAAAGAGTTAAATGGAATTTCAAACATTGTAAGGACAAGTGTGATAGCCTTTGGTAAATTTGTGTCAAAATTTTAAATTAAAATCACCCGCAGATATGAAAGCATGAAAAGGGAGTTCAAAAGTGTAAAATTATGAAACAAAGGTTGTTGACTAACCTACAAAGCTATAAAAAATAGCCAAGGCTTAAAAATGTTTCTTTGGCATTTTATGTTATTGGAAATGTTTGCAAAATGTAGAAGCATAGATAGATGCATCTGTTGGAAGTATTAGAGTTCTAAGAGGGGGGTGAATCAGAACACATTGATTTTACTTAATCAATTTGAAAATTCCAATTTAAAGATTCATAAACTGAATGCATTCAAAACTCACTCAAATAAATATCATTCACCATGCATGAAAATGAAAAACATGAACTCACAAAAGATAGAGACACGTATATTTCTGAGTGGCAAACCCTCAAAATTCCTCGAAAAGGATTTGTCATAGGGATAAAAAACCACTCCATAAACCTGAGATCTTTATTAAGCTTCAACTCTTTTACAATCAGCAGCAACAAATGCTCAGGAATTCAACCCTATTTTTCTTTTTAATTGAATTACAACCTGATATGCACATATAACTATATGCAATATACTATACACCTATACATGCAAATAAGTTTATAATCAATCCTTCAGATCAATCTTACAATTTCAAGATATTTATGTCTTTGTATTACATCACTATATCACACTCATACCTTCATATTTTTACAATGATCTCTTTAAATAAAGATGAGATTTGAATAGAATCAGTTATGCAAACAAACTAAACTAGTTAGGGCCGTTCAAAAAAATGCCCTTATGATATGTTGTTTTTAAAATAGACGTTTATCAATTATGCCTCGAAATTCTTCATACCTTTTCAAATACCATCCTTATAAACAAAAAACTATGCCAGCAAGATTTCAAACTTTTCAAAAATAGTGCTATGTAAGAAACCCCCAAAATTGCCTTTGAAATAAAAGAAAGATCTTCAAGAAAAAATGCTATTTTAAGGTTCGAACCAGAGACCCTCATTATTTTTGAAACTTCATTTAAAACTTGACACCATTAGGGTTTGAACTTCTATATTTTACACAAGAAGACAAATGACGAAAACTTTTGTCTTTAAAAAATATAGACTGAAACATTCAAAAACCCTTATTCTCTTTTTATTTCCTTTTTTGACACTAACTATATTTTCATTTCCTTTTTCGAAATTGACTGAAAAAAAAATTCAAACTTTCATTCACCTTATTCTTCTTTACAAAATTTTTGAACAAGCTGAAACAATCATACCTGTTTTCAAAGAAACCCTTATCACAGTTTCAAAGACCTTATTTATTCTCAAAAAAAACTTCTTGTATTTGCCTCAGCCACTAGTAATTCATCCTTTATTTCATTGAGCAACAAAAAGAATTCTCTCCAAATCACTTTCACAGCAACCCATTTTCAAAGCAAGAACAAATTTATGGTTTTGCAGGACAAAGACTTTCATATTCATATAAACCATTTTGTATTCACAGAGATCTTTTAAAAAATTTCACATAGAGAACCAAGAGAAGATCCTTTATGTAGAGTAATGAAAAAGAAACTATTATCTTACTAACTCATAGAGAAGGTAAGGAAACCTTTCAAAATGACATTCGCAGAGTAAAAAGATCAATCAAATGCCCACAATCGAAACTCCTTTCTAATTTCCTTTCAAATCTTCCATGAAAATCTTACACTTGGCTGAACATGCAAAGCTTCATTTATTGCCATGTAATAATCATGTTTAGACTTTTAAAGTCTTCTTTATTAAGCATCAGTACCTTAGTCTTGTCATATTTCAAACTTATTTTATTTACCTTTTCCATGTGTTTCCAGTTTTTCCTTGCTTCGTGTTTCCAATTTTTATTTAAACTTTCCTTTGCCACCTTTGCATTATCAAAAAATTTTCCATCTTTGAAAGCATGGTCAACAATCTCCCTCATTTTTTGAGGCAAAAATTTCATCAACTAATATTTATAAGATGATATACAAAAACATAGATTCAATCACTTCCTTATATACCATCTAATATATATACACTGAATGAATATGAAGGATAAATATGTTGAATAAGTATGATATAAGAATACAATGTTGATACAGAACTGATCAGTAAAGAATTCTAACCACATAGAACACTAATCACAATATAACCAATATAACATTGATCACACTATGTAGTGTAGATCACCATATGCAACCAGTTGAATATGTCAATTGAACCAACTAATAAAAAATGTCAACTGATGAAAAATATGCCAACTAAAACATCTACCAACTGATGAATATGCTGACCAATTGATGAATATGTTGATATCACCAAAACCAATATCTGATATCTCCCCCAAAAAATTTGCATCAAAAAATTTGACCATCTGCTTTTAATGTAGAAGAAAATTCTATGTATAGGAGCAGAAACCTAACACAGAATTTATATGTAAAAAAAACTTTATATCAACATTGATTGAGAGAAAACTCCCAATTGAGTTCTTAAGCACTCAAAAGAGTCCCTAGGTAGAGCTTTAGTGAAGATATTTGCTACCTGTCCTTGAGTGGGCACATAGATTAGCTTGAATTCATTATTGAAAACTTTATCACACAAAAAATGCAATTTAATGGCTGCATGTTTTGTCTGTGAGTGCATTATTGGATTTTTACTCAAATTAATAGCACTCATATTATCACACATGACAGAAATAGGTTTGGGACTTGAATTCCTAAATTAGTTAATTGATAATCCATCCAAATCAGTTGAGTGCAATAGGAAGTAGTAGCAACATACTCAAATTCACAAGTAGACAATGTAACACAATCCTATTTTTTGCTATGCGAGGAAATTAAGCAATTACCAAGGAAAAAAGCTACACCACTAATACTCTTTTTGTCATCAGATCTACCAAAATTTGCATCAATATAATTAAAAAGTGTAAAATCATCACTGTGAGGATACCATAAACCAAAATCAAGTGTACCTTTCATGTACTTTAGAATTTGATTTATTATCAGGTCTAGATGTTGTATGATATAATAGGCTTCCAATCATGGATGTATATATAGTTTGATTTACAGAAGGTGAGTCATCATTCTTCATTAGTTTGTAGCTTGTCTCCATAGGAGTACTTACTAGTTTACAGTAAGTCATATTAAACTTCCTCGACATTTCTTTTGCATATTTTGTTTGAGAAAGAAACAAACCATGTTCAAGTTATGAGACTTGCAAACCAAGAAAAAATGTGAGCACACCCAATAGAGACATTTCAAACTCAAATTCCATAATACTTGAAAAATGTTTTGCTGATTCATCATTAGTAGACCCAAAAATAATATCATCCACATAGATTTCCACTACCAAAATGTCATCATTTATGACTTTGATATACAAAGTGCTATCTACTTTTTGACGAGAAAATCCTTTTGCAATTAAATATTTATCCAACTTGGAATAACAAGCTCTAGGAGCTTGTTTTAAACCATATAATGCCTTTTTGAGTGGGTAAACATAATCAGGTTTGTTAGAAGATTCAAAACCTTATGGTTGTTCCATATAGACTTCCTCTTCAAGATACCCATTCAAGAATGTGGCTTTAACATCCATTTGGTAAACAATAAACTTTTTATAACTAGCATATGCAAGAAAGATTCTGATTGATTCCATCCTTGCAACTGGTGCAAATGTTTCACCAAAATCATTTCCTTCCTACCGAGCATACCCTTTGCATACAAATCTAGCTTTATTCCTTATCACTTTTCCATCTTCGTTCAATTTGTTACGAAATACCCATTTTCTACCTATGACATTTTGTCATCAGGTCTAGGAACTAGTTCCCAAGTCTTGTTTTTCTCAATTTGGTTTATTTCTTCCTACATAACATTTTTCCAATAGGAGTTTGATAAGGCTTTAGTAACAGTTTTAGGTTCGAAATCTAATATTAAAGAGAAATGTTCATCAATATTTGCTTGTTCATCTGTCTTGGCCTTTCTTCTAGTCAAGATTCATTTTTCTACATCTCCAATAACTTGAGACTTAGGATGTCTCTTAGCAATTATCCTAGATGAAGTTTTTATTTTTGAACCAGTAATTGTTACTTTGGGACTTGAATAGTTTTCTTGTTTAGTTTCATTAGTAATTTTAGACTCAACATTTTCAAGATTTTCATCATGCAAAGTTTATGATTTAAGGAATGATGCTTCTTCAAGATCCTCTTTATTGTTGCAACACACAAAATTTTCATCAAATACAATATTTATGGCTTCTACTATTTTATTCAACCTTTTATTATAGCATTTATAGGCTTCGCTATGTGTAGAGTATCCAAGAAAAATCCCATCATCAAATCTTGAATTGTACTTTTCTAAGGAATCGTTATTCTTTTTGATGAAGCATTTATAGCCAAAATTTTTGAAAATTTTAACATTTGTTTTTTTGTCATTCCATAATTCATATGGAGTATGAGCTATTCTAACTCTAATTCGTGCTCTATTTAGAATGTAGACAGTTGTATGAACAACTTCTTTCTAGAATTTGTCAGATAGTTTTGCTTCATTTAGCATGGTTCTAGCCATTTCTTTAACCATTCTGTTTTTCCTTTCCAAAACACCATTTTCCTGTGGTGTTCTGGGAGTAGAATATTGTCTTTTAATGCCATGTTTTTCACAATACTCAATGAATTCTTGAGAAGTGAATTCTCCTCCCCTATCTAACCTTAAACATTTTAACTTTAAATCATTTTCCCTTTCTACCATTTTTCTAAAAATTTTGAAATGGTTGAAGGTTTCTAATTTGTGTTTCAGAAATGTTACCCAAACCATCCTTGAATAGTCATCTATGAACAACATAAAATATTTCTCACTATTTAATGATGCAGTTTTAGTTGGTCCACATAGATTCGTATGTACAAGTTCAATTGGTCTATTTGATAAGTATTCTTTTGTTTTAAAAGATACTCTTGTTTGTTTTCCTTTTATGCATTCTTCACAAATATTCACTAGTTTGGTAATTTGTGGTAATCCTCTGACCTTTTTATTCTTACTAACTTTAGCAAGATTATCAAACCTATGATGTCCCAATCTTTTGTACCACAACCAATTCTCTTCTACCTAACTCATTAGACAAGTGTTAGTCAAAGATGTTTCTTGAATAGTAGAATTAATCAAGTTATAAAGATTTCCACCTATCCTTAAGCCACTAGCAATGACTTTATCCCTTCAATTTTTGATAAAAGCATCTTTTAGCATTAACATAAATAGAGTACCCACTATCAAAAATCTAATTGACACTTAAAAGATTTTGTTTCAAACCTTCAACAAAGTATACATCATGAATTGGTTTATCTTTGTTTAAAATTATTGAGCCTCTTCCTATTATATAGGCTCTTGAATTATAACCAAAGCGAACAAACCCTCCATCAAAATCTTCTAGGGTTTTGAAATTACTTTTACACCCAGTCATATGA
This sequence comes from Cupressus sempervirens, assembly GCA_028749045.1. NCBI lineage: Eukaryota > Viridiplantae > Streptophyta > Pinopsida > Cupressales > Cupressaceae > Cupressus > Cupressus sempervirens. The sequence continues at coordinate 249,362,391 of CM053793.1, read as the reverse complement.
TGTGAGTAGCCACTATCCAAAACCCATGTTGTAGGTTTTTGAGAAAATAGGGTTGTTTCAACAATTAAAGATTTGTTAGATGTCTTAACTTGTTTCCAAGTCAGTTGAGGTCTTAAATTTAGTTTGCATTGATTTGCATAATGACCATAGTGAAAACATCTGAAACATTTGATGATTCTCTTCTTACCTTGACTGGTAATATTTTCACAAAAAATTGCCTTATGCCCAAAGACATTATAGTTAAAGTAATAACCTTTGAAGAAGAATTTAGTTTTCTGTTTAGAAAACTCCTTAGATGAACATTGCAAAGCATTCAGTTTTTTATCCTTTTCCTCAAGTAAGATTTTGTGATTTTGTATAATTTGATTTGCTTGTTTTAACTCTTCTTGAAGTCTTTTATTTTCATTCTCATGATTTGAAATTAACTTCTTTTATCTTTTAAGTTCTTACAAAGTTTTGAGAAGTTCTTCTTCAAGATCAATTTCTTCATCTGAATCAGATGAAGATTCAAATCCACTAGATTCAAGTTTAGGAGTGTTAACTATTTCAGCCATGAACAACCTTTCTCCTTCTTCACCTAGATCACTTGACTCTTCATTTGAGTGTTCTTTTGATAGAAGAATTTTCTTTTTAAAATCCTTGAATCTTTTGTTTTAATTCCAAGGCTTTCTTTTTGAGAATTTTTCAGTTTTCTCATCATAGTCTTCTAGTTCTAGATTTGGACATTTTGCTGAAAAATGTCCTAATTGACCACAACTGAAACATTTTGGTTTTCCTTTGTATTTTTTTTTTTCATTTTTGTGACTAATAATGCTTCTGGAGCATTTGTTAAGTCTGAATCACTCTCTTCAGCCTTAAAGGCTGTCTCTCTTGATGTAGAACTAGCTTGATTGCTAATTCTCATTTCATATGTAGTTAGGGTTCCTTGTAATTGATGCAGAGTCATTTTAGAAAAACTTTTCTTTTCTTCTAAAGTAGAAATTTTAGTTTCAAATTTAGGTAGAACTAACCTAAAGACTTTTGAAACTACATCATGTTCTTCAATTTTTTCACCAAGACCTTTTCTATCATTGACTATTTCATCAATTCTTAAGAAATATGCTAAAATACTTTCATCTTCATTCATTTTCAAATTATAAACTATGTTTTGAGAGTTAATAATTTTGACTCTTTAACCTTTTCATCTCCTTGATAAATAGTTTCCAATTTTTCCCAAATATCATTTGGTGATTTATAATAGACTACTTTAACAAACACATCTTTGGTAAGACCACACAACAAAGCATATCTTGCCTTTTTATCCAGTTCATATGTTAGTTTATCATTAGCACCAATAGGTACTGTTGGTGGGATAGTATACTTCGTAATAACAACATCCCACATTCTCACATCTAAAGAATGTATAAATGCCTCCATCATAACTTTCCAAAAAAAATAGTCATTACCATCAAATAATGGAGCTTGGATAAGGGAAGCTCCTTCAATCTATGCCATTTTACTTCCAATAAAAATCCCTGGAACAATTCCTAAAAGAAATCCTATGCTCTGATACCACTTGTTGGAAGTATTAGAGTTTTGACAGGGGTGGGTGAATTAGAACACACTGATTTTATTCAATCAATTTGCAAATTCCAACTTTAAAGATTCATAAATTGAATGCGTTCAAAACTCACTCAAATAAATATCATTCACCATGCATGAAAATGAAAAACATGAACTCACAAAAGATAGAGACGCGTATTTTCCCGAGTGGGAAACCCTCAAAATTCCTCAAAAAGGATTTGTCATAGGGAGAAAAACCACTCCATGAACTTCTGATCTTTATTGAGCTTCAACTCTTTTACAATCAACAACAACAATTGCTTAGGGATCCAACCTTGTTTTTCCTTTTAATTGAATTACAATCTTATATGCACATATAACTGTATGCAATATATTGTACACCTATACATGCAAATAAGTTTATAATCAATCCTTTCAATTAATCTTACAATTTCAAAAAAATTATGTCTTTGTATTACATCACTATATCACACCCATACCTTCAGATTTTTACAATGATCTCTTTAAATAGAGATGGGATTCAAATAGAATCAGTTATGCAAACAAACTGAACTAGTTAGGGTCTGAAATGTCCCTTTACTGGTTTTATATGATATTTCCAACCTTTAATCATATTTTCAAGATCAAACAACTAATATCACAAATATCCACCAAATTCCTCAAGAAACCCCAAATCGGTATGCTGAAAATAGTGCTAAAAGCTTCACAACTTCACAAATTATTAATAAATCTGAAAATGGAAATTTTTACAGAACTTTTAGCAGCATAATAGCCTACAAATTGACATTTCCAGATCCGTATAGCCTTTACACAATAGCTCAAAAATGTAGGACCAAAACTATGCTCATCGGGCTCCCGAAATAGCACAAAATATGCCCGAAAATACCACAAAAACACTAATAATCTATCTCAAAAGTTTAATCACGTCCCAATATATATATTCAGCTCTATTTTAACATTTAAAAGTTTGATATACAACAGAAACCCAAACTGATATGAAATACTCAACTGTAAACACCAAACTCATACAAAAAACACACCCGAAAACCCACAAATCTGCACTGTTCAGCACAAAAGAAAACTCTGTATGAGCATGCACATGGAATGGCTTCAAACTCCTATCCTTAGCCTTCCTGGAAACTTGCAAACTCCCGTTCTTGGGTCTCCCTGGAAACCTGCAAACTCTCGTTCTTGGGTCTCCTTCTCCACAGGTTTGGCAGCCTCTGAAGAATAACAAAGAATGAGCAAAAATCAAGTTCTCGAATCCCCAAAAATGCCTCCAAACCCCTTAAAAGAGGGCATAACTGTAACTCATGTCCAAGAGAGGTTAATGAAACTTATTTTAATAATAATTTTCATTTATTAGCCCAATGGTTTCCAAAGATTAACCCCCTTTTTCCGAAACTTCACTTTCTTGGGCCTGCCTACCTTAGCAAAGATTATTATTTTTTAATTATTTGAAAAGGGGACATGACAAGTCCTCCCCTCCCAAACATTTCTTGTCCTCAAGCAATGGCTGAACAATAAACCAATCAATCCGCCTGGATCCCAAATGTAGTCATGAACTATACTACTACCAATTAACATAGGCTCTTGCAATATCCTCTGCAATATGACCAAGAGGAATCCATAATCAAATTGACAATTATAGCTCAACCAAACTTTGAAATCACCACTACCACAATCAAAAACCCATGAGGCACAAACTCTTAGAACATCAGAACCCAAGTAAAGTGGACAAATCAAACTACCAACATAGTAAATACCATCAACGCATCCCACTGGCCTATACGGAATGTACAATCCAACTCTGCAACAACGGTGAATGCTCTCGAATGAAACTGTACCAAGTATGGAGAATCCACACACTTTACAACTCCTGCAGTCAACACAACTTTGCAAATCACCGGCCACTATCTCATAACCATAACTCCCATGCACTGCTGATGGTGAAAAGACATTACAAGATAAAGAGTAAGAAATGGAATCCAAACCAAATTTGTCTGCCATCAACTCCTCAGCACAAGGATCAAATGCTGACTGATGTACATACCCTGCAATATAATGTTGATAAAAAAAACCAACCTCAGTCAACAGTTCACCATGAAGAAGTGATACAACCCACTGTGACTGATCACCAGCTAAGTCAAGAGATGTCATAGCCAAAGGAGTAGAATCAATAACAACACCTGCTAAAGCATCACTCCAAAACTCCTGCTCTAAGTCATGTATTTTCAACTTGTCAACTATAGAACCTATCGCCATCTCATGCCCATCACAACCCTCATCCTGAGGTGTCAAACTATCCCATAACTGATGACAAGCACTAGGAACCAAAGTACATCTTTGTATCATCATCTCATCAACATGGTCATCAAAGGTAAATTGATGAGTGTACCTCATAGTGTAATGCCGATAGAATGCGCCAATCTCAGTCAGTGGCTCAGACTGTAATCCAGATGAAACTAACTGCAATTGATCATTAACCATGTTGGAACTAACTACTACCTTCGAAGATATCACCAAGGGAGTAGTATTACTAGCAGGAACCATGCCAACTACCGACTCACCAACATCACACATGATCTTTGATACATCTCTAGTCTCCGTGCCTTCAGTACTAGAGGCCACCACCCTGTCAGGCATACAACAATCTGCTACAACACCCAACTCAACTAAACCTGACTCTAGTGGGAATGAACCTGATATGCCAATGTTAGTATCAAGGATGGATGCATCCTCATCTCCACTGTCTCTGACAATCTCGGCCATGGACATCCTCGAATCACCAAACACCATAGCTTGTGACTGTATAGAATCAAGTAAAGACTATAGTCGCTCTAACTCCATGGTCACCTTAGCCAAATGAAATTGTGACTCCTTGAAAGCCAACTGTGTACTCTCAAGAATCTCAGAAGTCACCTCAAGCTGCTCAGTAAGCTCACTCACCTCATCTTCCTTGGCCAACAATGTATCATATGCTGTACTACCCCACTCCATAAGATAATCTCTATCGGCTACCAACTGCATATAATTTTGTCTCAAAATCTGAATAGCCTCCCATAAAGAGTGGATCTCTGTCAAGGAAAGATAACTTCCTTCCTACTCATCACTAGTAGGAGAACCCCATCCATAAACTGTTAACAACTGACGAGCAACATCAAAATGTTGGCAAGTGATAACAATGTCTCGGTCACTAACTCTCAACTGATTAGACACATGATGGCACTGGCTTGACTGTCTCCTACAAACCTCCTCTGATGCACTATCTAAAGGAGTATAATCAAAGTCACTAGTCTCTAGAGTATTACAATCCATATCCTGTGAATCAAATCTAAAGCTCATATCAACATACGGAGTATCAAAAACATTAGCACTGTTGTCCAACTCCTCTGCACCCAAGGAAACTAAGTTTTCAAAACTGCCCACTACATCCTCATGGATGTCATCAATGCCAATATGATCCTAGGACTCATCTGTACACACTACCAAATATGAAAGATCATCAACACATTCCAGCAAATATGGTCGACTGGATATATGAACAAAGCCCAACATCGGTGTATAAAAACTAATACCAACATCAGACAAGATACTGGCACAAGAAAATACCACACCATGTAATCTGCTAATCAAATCCATGATAGCACCCAAACAAACACTGCTACCAAAAAGTGTTAAAGATCTCCAGTCAACTGAATCCCAAACGCCAATATAACAATCCCGAGTCCATATACGTAAACTAGAATCAACTGGTAACTCAAGCAAACTCCTCACCTGAGTAATATGACCAATACTAACTAACTCCACATACCTGTTATGATGAGATAATAAAGTCACAATACTATCTTTGTTCACCTTCAGCTGGCTGGACAAATCATGTGAAGTACTACCAGCCTCAACCTCATGTGATGAAGCATCTAACTGTGTCTGGTACTCTTTCTTAGCAAAGTCATGAATGCTCAATGTCTTCTCATCTCTACCAGGTATCTCACCATCCTGCACAATAACATCCTCATAATCATCATTTGAACCCACTACACTGTAGTCACTGCCTGTTGTAACTATACCATCCTGAATACCTGTGGCATCACCCTTTGACGACCTGTAAACAATTGTCTCAATTTGAGTATCAAGTTGACCGTTACTATCAATTTGTGTAATATCCTTTCCCACCACCTCCTGTGGCAGAGTAGAATCTGAGACCTCTACTTGGCTATCAGCTAGTTTCTCAAACTCCTCATGCAAGTTCTTGGGAATTGTGTCATCTGTCCTGTGAGAAAATCTGCCAAATAGAAATCCAGTCAACTTATCCACCTTAGCTGGGTCAGATAACATGTCATTCATTATACGGTGGTGCTCAACCAACTGTTCAGACATGTCATGGCTTATTTTTATAAGTTTATCTCGAATGTCTAAATAACCATCCTTTCTACTATTTTGACTCTGGTTATCAATTGTCCAAGATCGTGTCCTCTAAGACTCTGTACTATACCTGTCCATTCTGGATAAAGTAGAGTGTAACCCCAAAAGGATATAACTTTTTCAAACACCAAGAACTAACATGCAAATTATTAGAAGTAGCATGCAACCATAGATTTGGACATGCAACTAATTAGAAGCAACATGCAAACACCAAATTATGACATGCAAGATCTAGGTAGTTGTCAAAACTAACATGCAAGATCTGGGTAGTTGTCAAAACTGACATGCAAGATCTGGGTAGTTGTCAAAACTGACATGCAAACTTCTACAACCACCAAATTCACCAAGAACTAACATGCAAATGATTAGAAGTAGCATGCAACCATAGATTTTTACATGCAACTGATTAGAAGCAACATGCAACCACCAAATTATGACATGCAAGATCTGGGTAGTTGTCAAAACTGAAATGCAAACTTCTACAACTACCAAATTCACCAAGAACTAACATGAAAATGATTAGAAGTAGCATGCAACCATAAATTTTGACATGTAGCTGATTAGAAGCAACATGCAACCATAAATTATGACATGCAAGATTTGGGTAGTTCTCAAAACTGAAATGCAAGATCTGGGTAGTTGTCAAAACTGACCTGCAAACTTCTACAAACCCTCAGGCTGGCAAGATCATGGCTCTGATACCATTGAAATGTCCCTTTACTGGTTTTATATGATATTTCCAACCTTTAATCAGATTTTCAAGATCAAACAACTAATATCACAAAGATCCACCAAATTCCTCAAGAAACCCCAAATCGGGTATGCTGAAAATAGTGCTAAAAGCTTCACAACTTCACAAATTATTAATAAATCTGAAAATGGAAATTTTTACAGAACTTTTAGCAGCATAACAGCCTACAAATTGACATTTCCAGATCCATATAGCCTTTACACAACAGCTCAAAAATGTAGGACCAAAACTATGCTCATCGGGCTCCCGAAATAGCACAAAATATGCCCGAAAACACCACAAAAACACTAATAATCTATCTCAAAAGTTTAATCATGTCCCAGTATATATATTCAGCTCTATTTTAACATTTAAAAGTCTGATATACAACAGCAACCCAAACTGATATGAAATACTCAACTGTAAACACCAAACTCATACAAAAAACACACTCGAAAACCCACAAATCTGCACTGTTCAGCACAAAGGAAAACTCTGTATGAGCATGCACATGGAATGGCTTCAAACTCCCATCCTTAGCCTTCCTGAAAACCTGCAAACTCCCATTCTTGGGTCTCCCTGGAAACCTGCAAACTCCCATTCTTGGGTCTCCTTCTCCACAAGTTTGGCAGCGTCTGAAGAATAACAAAGAATGAGCAAAAATCAAGTTCTCGAATCCCCAAAAATGCCTCCAAACCCCTTAAAAGAGGGCATAACTGTAACTCACGTCCAAGAGAGGTTAATGAAACTTATTTTAATAATAATTTTCATTTATTAGCCCAACGGTTTCCAAAGATTAACCCCCTTTTTCCAAAACTTCACTTTCTTGGGCCTGCCTGCCTTAGCAAAGATTATTATTTTTTAATTATTTGAAAAGGGGACATGACAGGGTCATTCAAAAATATGCCCTTATGATATTCTTTTTTGAAAATAAATTGTTATAAGTTATGCCTCAAAATTCTTCATGCTTTTTGAAATACCAGCCTTATAAACAACAAACTATGCCAGTCAGATTTCAAATTTTTCTTCAAACTTTTCAAAACAGTGCTATGTAAGAAACCCCCAAAATTGCCTTTGAAATAAAAGAAAGATCTTCAAGAAAAATGCCATTTTAGGGTTCAAACCAGAGACCCTCATTATTTTTGAAACTTCATTTCAGACTTGATACCGTTAGGGTTTGAACTTCTATATTTTACACAGGAAGACAAATGAGGAAAACTTTTGTCTTTAAAAAATATAGACTGAAACATTCAAAAACCCTTATTCTCTTTTTATTTCCTTTTTCAACACTGATTGTATTTTCATTTCCTTTTTCAAAACTAACTGAAAAAAGAAAATTTCAAACTTTCATTCACCTTATTCTTGTTTTCAAAATTTTTGAACAAGCTGAAACAATCATACCTATTTTTTTTGCTTTTACCTCCATTTTCTTTGTTTTCAAAGAAACCTTTATCATAGTTTTGAAGACCTTTTTTATTCTCAAAAAAAAATTCTTGTATTTTCCTTAGCCACCAGTAATTCATCCTTTATTTCATGGAGCAACAAAAAGAATTCTCTCCAAATCACTTTCACAGTAACCCATTTTCAAAGAAAGAATAAATTTATAGCTTCATAGGACAAGGACCTTCATATTCACAGAAACCATTTTGTATTCACAGAGATCTTTTAAAAAATTTCACACAGAGAACCAATAGAAGATCCTTTATGCAGAGTAATGAAAAAACAACTATAATCTTACTGACTCATAGAGAAGGTAAGGAAACCTTTCAAAATGACATTGGCAGAGTGAAAAGATCAATCAAATGCCCACAACCGAAACTCCTTTCTAATTTCCTTTCAAATCCGCCATACAAATCTTACACCTGACGGAACATGTAAAGCTTCATTTATTGCCATGTACTGATCATGTTTAGATTTTTAAAGTCTTCTTTATTAAGTGTCAATGCCTTAGTCTTGTCACATTTCCAACTTATTTTATTTACCTTTGCCACATGTTTCCAGTTTTGCCTTGTTTCATGTTTCCACGTGTTTCCACCTTTGCATTATCAAAAAATTTTCCATCTTCGAAAGCATGGTCAACAACATCAAGAAATTTGTAGTCTCAATGTTGTTGTGCTCTTCCATACATCTATGCACATTGATAAAAAATGTTTGATTCAAGGAGCAATTTTTTTCAAAGTAATTTTACTTGAATGTAAAAAATGCTTTTGCATGGATTGAAAAGTGGATGGGTGAGGTTTCGTTCTAGTAACTATTTTCATCAAAAGGGAAAATATCTTCAATAGGGTGTTTTAATTTTTTTTTAAATATTTCTATGAATATAAATCGCATTCCCTTCTTTGACATTTAATATTGTCTTGTACTCCTTTCCTCTCTTTCTCTCCATTTAGTATTGTATTTCACTCCTTTCCTTTCTTTTTCTCTATTTAATATTGTCTTGCAGTTTGGTTCTAAACCATCTATCTATCTATAAAATATAATGTAATAATAAAATTTTGATATATTTATAGATTTCTATCCAATTTTGTTTCTATATCGATATGATCCCTCTCTATTTCAATACTTATGTGTCTCCCTCTAACTCACACACTATCCCTATCTACCTCATTATGCCTACCTTTCTATCTTTACTATTTAGATACATGAACACTCCTTTCTCCCTCTAATTTTATCTTATCTTATCCATATCTTTACCTTTCACCTCTAGCTATTTGTATTCTTTTTTTCGATCTGTTCTATTCATTTATCTACACACATTTTTCTATATATTATTTCATATATCTTTATCTCCCCTCTCATTTCCTCTTTCTATTTATCTCCCTTCCACATCTTACAATTCAACATTTCTCTCTATCTATATGTGTATTTATCTATTTGCATATGTAGCTCTATTTGTAGATGAAAATTGTGAAGTTTAATGAATATAAAACCAAATTATTTTATTTTTCTACACATTATAATTATTCAAAAATAATATAGCATAGTACACTAATCAATAACAATCCGTTAAAAATCCATTTTATATTGATCAAATTTATTTATATAAATTTATAAGAGAAAATATATAATAACAATCTAATGTCATTTGGTGTCACAATGAAGGGAAAAATGTGCCACCATGTATATGTGAATTTTGCTACAAACATACATTTTGCTCAAATTAAATATCAAATCAGTGTTTTCACATTAGAGTATGTTGCAATTTCAATAAGAGCTAAGAAAATAATTTGTAAAATTAGATTCTTTTTATAAAAATATATTATAATATATAGTAATAAATTTAGGGTTTAAGATAAATTTAAATAGTTTAATTGTATTTATAAGGATTTTTAATAATATCAAATATTTTAAATAATTATATTGTTATTATATATTACAATAAACTATTGTTAAATTTTAGTTGAAGCTTTAGATAAGATTGAAACATTAGATCTTCCATTTATTTTTTATTTCAATTTTTCAAATTGAACCAAGCTACAAAAAATAATTTTGTGTTGTTGCTATTTTTAATAAGTTATTTTAGGTTGAAAATTTTCTCATAAATTTTAATCTAAATTAAATAATTTTATATAAAGAAGTGTAATTCAAGTAATTTAATTTTTATACATCTAAATATATTATAATTTATTCAAAATTTGAATATCTTCATTCATGAAGAAAATTTTTATTATCTAATTACAAAATATCACAAAATCTAAAGAACAATTTTTAAATCTTAATTGAAAAAAAAACCAAAAGTAATTTAAAACTTAATAAATGCTTATTCATAATCTACCTAATATAGCCAATTTTGTTATTTAAGTGAATTTTGTTGAAAATCTAATTTCCATATGATATTTTTTTTAAAATGTTCTATTGATCTTTAAATATCTCTCAATAAAAATTTATTCCTACTAATATTTATTTAATTTATTTCTTCCTATGATATCACCTGAATTTAAAAGAATGAAATCGTAATTTTATTACAATATACATATTTAAAATAGATTTTTATGCAAAAAATTATAATCTCATAAATACAATATATTAAGATATTTAAAATTTTACAATATAAATTGAATATATATATTGAAATATTTGTTTTCAACCAGGATTTATATGCTGAATACATTGTCAGTTGATCTTTGCATCTTTATAAGTGTGGCAACTGTTAGGTACTCGCTAAAAGACAATACATGTTTCTTTGCCGTTCAAAAGGAAAGGGCAGAAAGAATGAGAAAAAAATCAATTTTAATACTTTGCCGATAGATTTCTTTGTTCAAAAGTAGATGGAAATCTGTGAGTTTCCTTCCCTTGGCTACAGAGAACAGTTTTAAAATAGGTCATATCCTGTTCCATATTTCTAAGTGTGACAAAGCATCCTTTATTACGGTTTTAGATTTCAAGCATGGAAATGCAACACTATCCTCTATCTTGAAGATCCTTGATATTTAATTGTGAAACCAAACAAAAAAGAAACAAGAATGCGTCCCTACAATTGGAACATCCTACAACCTATCTTTTTGAGTTGAGATAATTCCTGTTTAATTGAAATTATCAGTATTCTAACTTGGTTTTAAAATTTGGCATGGTAATGATACAGATATGCAGTGATCTCAGTTTAAGGACATGTTCTTAAGAACGTACGAAGAAAGAAATTGTTATGCTACAGTAATTCAGTGTCTTACGCCGAGCACGGTGCCAGGAGATTTTTCATGCCTTTCAAATACTGTAAGTAATTGTTGTATGGTGCACACATTGTATTGAATTTTGTTGACGTTAATGCAGGTGTTTAGTGAGCCTCGAAAGACATGTGAAAGTCTGTGTTAAAGGCCTAAACAAGTATGGATCTACGCGCTCTTTATATGACTCAAAACATTCTTTATGCCACTGCAATTTCTTATCTGCTGATTATCTGACAATTGTATACAGTGAGAGTTCCGTCTATTTTTTTCTGACATAAGACAGGTGGAAAATCCGAACAAACCGGCCAAGGTCTCTCAATGAAGTGAAGCCTATTGTTGAGAAACATGTGTCTCAACCTTGCAATTCTTTCTTGGAAAATTCTAGAGTTTGTTTGTGGAAGTTTTCCACTTGTTTATGCATTGGAAAATGGTTAGTGAGTTGTTAAAATGAGTCTTGTCCATAGTAGAATATAGGTAGGTCATTTTTAGAGCCTTGATGACTCATTTTGTGACTTTTATGGGGGTCTACACTAAGAGACAAAATTGTGGACGGGATTACTATTTTAACCTGGTTGTTTTTCCATATTGGAAATGTAAATGTCAAAAATGGGTAACATGTGGCATGGTAGTTTTGCCCATGGTTTTGTAAAACCATAAGTGATTTCCAGGTTGTAAAATCACTATAAAAGGAGGGCTTGGGGAGGTGTTTGTATAATTGAGTTTAGTTTGCAAGACTGGTGCTAGAAGGAGTCTCTCCAAGTTCGAGTTGTGGTGATGCACTCCTGTAAGAACTTGCATTGCAAGTGTATTGTAATCATCTTGGTTTGATAATACATTGTGCGAGTTTTAGAGGGTGGGGTTTTTCTCCCAGAAGGGTTTTCCCATGGTAATCACTGTGTTGTGTGTTCTTTGTTATTTTGATTATGTTATTATGCATTTCTTGAGATCTTTGCAATAGTTACTTTGATTTGCATAATTGTCCTCTCAAAGATTAGCATACAAAGCGATTTCGCGCACCTTTGCTTCCTTACAAGTGGTATCAGAGCCTGGCCAGTTTTGGTTCTATTTGTTGGGTACAGGGTTTTTTGAGCTAATCAAGATTTGAGTGAGAGCTTGTTCAGAGCATTTCATTTCTATATTGCAGGATTGAAAAGATGGCAAGCATGTTAGGGAGAATTGATGTTGAAAAGTTTTCTAGCACAAACTTTGAGATTTGGAAGCTGAAGATGGAAGATCTGTTGATTGATCGGGATCTATGGGATGCAATTGATGAGAACAAGCTGAGACCCACAGATCTAACATTAGCCGCACAATATGATGTGACTGATAGAAAAGCTAAAGGTCTCATCAGATTGTGTCTTGTAGACTCGATTCTGATTAATGTCCATAAAGAACCTACCGCGAAGAAGCTTTGAAAAAAGCTTAGTGAGATCTATCAAGCGAAATCACTTGTGAATAAGATTTTCTTGAGGAAGAAGTTGTATTCCTTGAGAATGGAAGAAGGTGGACAAATTTCTGATCATCTGGAAAGGTTTAATATGTTGGTGACTCAATTGACCTCAGTAGGGGTGCCAATGGATGAAGAAGAAAGGTGTCAAATCTTGTTATGTTCGTTGCCAGACTCATGGGATAGTCTTGTGATGGCTATAGGGAGCACTTTAGTTGTCTTGAAGATGGAGGACATTGTTGGTTCTCTACTTTCTGAGGAGATGAGAAGGAAGGTCTCTCTGAATGCAAAATAGGCTTTGAGTGTTCACGGAAGACCAAAAGAAAGAGGCAAGAACAAAAAGCAGCATGGCCATTCTAAGTCCAAAAATAAGGGGAGATCAAAATCCCCTAGTAAGTCCAAGGCAATCTGCTGGAATTGCAGCAAACCTGGACACTTCTGAAAGGACTGCAAAGAGGAGAAGAAAAAGAAGAAGAAGAAGAAGTAAGATTCTGATTCTGAGTCCGAGAAGGAAGATGGAGATGCTTTCATTGCAACCTTGGCCACTCATGCAGGTGAAAATGCATGGTTAATAGATTCAGGTGCATCTTTCCACATGACTCCTAATAGGAACTGGTTTAGTAAGTATGAAAATTTTGATGGTGGTAAGGTGTATTTGGGTGATAATTCAGTAATTGATATTGTTGGTCATGGAAGTATTCGTGTGAAATTTTTTGATAGTAGAATTAGAAGATTTGATGGTGTCTTGCATATCCTTGGACTAGCAAGGAATTTGTTATCTGTTAGTAAGCTAATAGATGCGGGTGTGCATGTATAGTTTTCAAAAGTAGGTGTAAAAATGGTGAGAGGCGCTATGGTAATAGCAAGAGGAAGTAGATTGGGTACATTGTACCAACTTGATGCACGCACAGTCGAGTGCAATAGTACTTCTGATAAGATTGTGAAAAAGACTACTCAGTTGGAGAAGGAGAGAGTTTCTCTTTCAACAGATGGTCGTGGTTTTTGGGTACCCAAGGGTGCTCTGTCTACCGAATCAAAGTTGCCTACAAAGAAGACTATGTTATGGCACCAGAGACTTGGCCACATAGGTGAGAAGGGCCTACAGACCTTGAAAAATAAGAACCTTGTTGATGGGTTGAATGACTGCAATCTCGAGTTTGATTTTTGTGAGCATTGTATCTATGGTAAACAAAATCGCATTCAATTTTACTCGAGTTCTCATAAGTCTTCATGTATTTTGGATCTAATTCATTCGGATGTATTTGGTCCTGTTGATGTTCCTTCTATTGGTAGATCAGTTTATTATGTTTCTTTCATTGATGATTTTAGTAGAACATGGGTTTATTTCCTTAGGAGTAAAGCTAAAGTTTTCAGTCGTTTCAAAGAATTTAAAGCAATGGTTGAATTGCAGACTGGAAAGAAAATAAAATGCTTGAGAACTGATAATGATGGTGAATTTTGCTCCAATATTTTTGACACATTTTTTAAAGATTTTGGTATTAAAACAGAGAAGACAACTCCGTATTCTCCACAATAGAATGGAGTTGCAAAAAGAATGAACAAGACCTTGATGGAGAAGGCTAGGAGTATGCTGAGTGGTGCTAGACTAGAAAAAAAGTTCTAGGCTGAAGCTATAGCCACTGCCTGCTACTTGATAAACAAGTCTCCTACATCAGCTCTTGTTGATAAGATGCCAATGGAAGTGTGGTCAGGCCACAAGCCTTCACTTAGACATCTTAGAGTGTTTGGTTGTGAGGCATATGCTCATGTGCCAAAGGAGAAGCAAATAAAATTGGACAACAAAGCTATCAAATGTATCTTCATTGGATATAGTTATGCTGTGAAAGGATACAAGCTTTGGGATCTTGTTGCACAAAAGGTTTTTTATTCTAGAAGTGTTATTTTTAGAGAAACTAAGCCTTCTTCTATTACAGTGTAGCCAGAACAAATTAAAGAAAAGAAAGAAGTGATTCAACTTCCTGCTACACCTGAGAAAGTTGAATCAAGGCCCTTAGAAATACGAGATGTAGAAGAGAGCTCTACAAGTTCTGAATCATCAGAGGAAGAGGGAGAACCTAATCATGAACCTGAACCTCCTAAACCTGAACTAGATCTTGTTCGAAGATCTACTAGACAAAAGAAACCACCTGAAAGGTATGGGTATTCTCCTAATGATTGGAGGTGCATATTTGCATTGAATGCTAACATTGATGAACTGAGATCTATAGAAGAGGCTCTTGCGATGAATGATTCAGAGTCTTGGAAAACAGCCATGGATGAAGAAATGATAGCTCTTAAGAGGAATCAAACATGGGACCTTGTACCATTGCCTGAAGGACGGAAGCCTATTGGTTGTAAATGGGTGTTCAAAAGGAAGATGGGTTCAGATGGAAGCATTGAGAAGTATAAAGCACATTTGGTTGCAAAAGGTTACTCTCAAGTTGAGGGAGTAGATTATGGTGAGATTTTTTCTCCAGTAGCCAAAATGACATCCATTAGATTTTTGCTTTCTATTGTAGCAGCTTATGATCTAGAGATCGAGTAAATGGATGTGAAAACTACTTTTCTTCATGGAGATTTGGAGGAAGAAATTTACATGTCACAACCAGAGCACTATGTGGTGAAAGGTAAAAGTCATTTGGTCTATAAATTGAAGAAATCCTTGTATGGTTTAAAACAGAGTCCTAGGATGTGGTACCAGAAGTTTGATACATATATGTTGAGTTTGGGATTTGTGAGATCTAAATCTGATCACTGTATATATTTCAAATCTGATGGTGATGGTTTCCTGGTTATTGCCTTATATGTCGATGACATGTTGTTTATTGGCAAAGGAAAAGGTTTGATTGTAGATTTAAAATCTCAACTCTCAATAAAGTTTGAAATGAAAGATCTTGGTGCAGCTAGGCACATTCTGGGAATGGAGATTATACGAGATAGATGGAATAGAAAGCTTTGGCTAGGCCAAAGTAAGTATGTTGGTACTATTTTGAAAAGATTCAGTACACAGGATGCAAGACCATTGAGTGTTCCTGTTACTATGAGAACAAAGCTTTCTAGCCTACAGTGTCCTACATCCCCATTGGAGATGGAAGAGATGAGTCAAGTACCATATCAGAGTGCTGTTGGAAGTTTGATGTATGCTATGGTTTTTACAAGACCAGACATTGGCCAAGCAGTGGGAGTACTTTCCCGTTATATGTCTAATCTAGGAAGAGCACATTGGGATGCAGTAAAAAGAGTTTTCAGATACTTGTGGGGTACCTCAGAGTACTCAATATGTTTTCATGGAACGGGAAGTAAGCATTCCTTGGATATTCGAGGCTATGTGGATTCAGCTTGGGCTGGTGATGTTGATAGAAGAAGATCCACCAGTGCATATGTGTTTACATTATTTGGTGGTGCAATCAGTTGGATGAGTAAGCGACAGGTTGTGGTCACTTTATCCACTACTAAGGCAGAGTATATGGCAGCTACTCATGCCTGCAAAGAAGCCATCTGATTAAAGAGATTGTGTTCAGATATAGAGTTCAAATAGGGTGCAGTGACAATTTATAGTGACAGACAGAGTGCAATCTGCCTAGCGAAGAATCCAACTTTTCATGCAAGGACCAAGCACATTGATGTACAATATCATTTTGTAAGAGATATGATCGAGGATGGCAAGGTGAAGCTGGAAAAGGTAGACACTTTGGTGAATGTTGTTGATGCATTAACTAAGCCTGTGAGCACAAAAAAAATTTAGATGGTGTTCAGAGTCTATGGGCCTCTCGGACCCTAGCAATTAAGTCCATGATATTTCAGATCCCTTGACTCTTGCAAGGTGTTCGACAAGTGGGAGAATGTTGAGAAACATGTGTCTCAACCTTGCAATCCTTTCTTGGTAAATTTCAGAATTTGTTTGTGGAAGTTTTCCACTTGTTTATGCATTGGAAAATGGTTAGTGAGTTGTTAAAATGAGTCTTGTCCATAGTAGAATATAGGTAGGTCATTTTTAGAGCCTTGATGACTCATTTTGTGACTTTTATGGGGGTCTACACTAAGAGACAAAATTGTGGACGGGATTACTATTTTAACCTAGTTGTTTTTTCATATTGGACATGTAAATGTCAAAAATGGGTAACATGTGGCATGGTAGTTTTGCCCATGGTTTTGCAAAACCATAAGTGATTTTCAGGTTGTAAAATCACTATAAAAGGAGGGCTTGGGGAGGTGTTTGTGTAATTGAGTTTAGTTTGCAAGACTGGTGCTAGAAGGAGTCTCTCCAAGTTCGAGTTGTGGTGATGCACTCCTGTAAGAACTTGCATTGCAAGTGTATTGTAATCATCTTGGTTTGATAATACATTGTGTGAGTTTTGGAGGGTGGGGTTTTTCTCCCGGAAGGGTTTCCCCACAGTAATCACTGTGTTGTGTGTTCTTTGTTATTTTGATTATGTTATTATGCATTTCTTGAGATATTTGCAATAGTTACTTTGATTTGCATAATCATCCTCTCAAAGATTAGCATAGGAAGCGATTCCGGTCACCTATCGGCTTAATTACACTTATAAAATGAGGATTGAAGTTAAATAATTGATGTAGAGAAGTATTTGCAGATTTAATGTTGGAATATGTATAAGATTAATAAAATTTTAAAAGTAGTGTTTGTAAATTAATTTATAGTAATTCTAATTATTTTACAAAAAGATTTTTTTGGTTTTATATGTCTTATATTAGCAAGAATATAATCTTTGACAATTAATCAGAGGTAAAATAGACATTAAATTATAATTTTTTTTTTTTTTTTTAATCAAGCATTTCTATTTGACATCTATTGTCAATGGGAAACAAAATTTTGGATGCAATTTTGATGTCTAATATTAGATCATAAATGTGCAATATAATTGCATAATGGTGTAGGAAAGGTGTTAGTTGTCCTTCAAAAATGAGAAATGTTTCCTTTTATTTCTAAAGGAACTAACCTATAATAATACATAAAAAAGTGTCAAATAGTTATTGTTCAAATTTAGACATATGCAAAGAAATACATAATTTATTAACAAAAATCTAATTTATATAAAATATTTTTATATTAGACAAATTATACATGGAATAATAGAACATATATTGATGTGTAAACATAACTTCTTCTTTTTTGGCTCCTCGGAACAAAATAAAACAATAGTTTTTTATATTATATATAGTAAATGACATAAGTCTTCTATTAATTTCAGTCTAATATTTTATTGATGTTAGTTCCTTGTCAACTACCATTTTCTTTTTAAGACCTCTGAATTAAGAATATGTCCTCATGATAATCTTCAATAACTGAAATACAATAATTTCTACGAAGTATTCTTGCTATGACCTACATACATGAAAGAAAAGAAATTGACTAAAAGAATATAAAAAAATGATAGAATTGAAAAATTACATAATAGATACTAGAAATTATATTAAACTTTAAATTATTTAATTTTTTTCATTCTTTAATGAATTTTCACAATACATTGAAATAAAGGAGGGGTCAAAATTTATTAAGTTGAAAGAGAAACAAGAACAAACAGAGAAAGGGCATCAGACAACCCTATCAAGATCAAACAAGTGATCAAGTTGATGGGACAAGCCCATTGGAAGTTGAGTCTCATCAACAATGTTTCAATTACACATATGGTCAAAGGCCCACATCACTAAACAATCAGCAACACTATTCCATTCCTTGAGAATATGAGTGAAAGTAATAGACTCCAAAGAAGTACACAAATTATAAATCTGGTCTGCAATCAAAGCTAACTTCCAACTAACAACTTCAAAATGTTGCTGATTCAAAAGACGTATCACCACTTGTGATTACATCACAATGATAATTTATTGTGTATAATAAAATTTATTATTATTAATGTAAATAAGTTTTATATATTAGAGATTATAACATGTACTATTGTAAATCAATTATCTAATGAAAATCTAACAAGCCACCTTCAATAACATTCATCA
Source organism: Cupressus sempervirens (assembly GCA_028749045.1). Taxonomy (NCBI): domain Eukaryota; kingdom Viridiplantae; phylum Streptophyta; class Pinopsida; order Cupressales; family Cupressaceae; genus Cupressus; species Cupressus sempervirens. The sequence continues at coordinate 249,343,586 of CM053793.1, read as the reverse complement.
AACTTTAAACAGATTTATGTTCTTCCTTGCTCAGATTCTTTCCCTGTTTCCTTCTATCAGATCGTCATCTCTATTGGCAACATATTTTTTGTTCACACGCACACATCATACTCTCTCCCTTTGGTGGTTTCATTTAACAATTTTGGAGCATCGATCATCTTTCTTTTGCTAATGTAATCTGGCGGCACTCACATTTAATTGCAACTTATGCTGACAATAAGTTGTTTTAGATTTGCTCATCTTTTGTAAGTATTGGTATTGAATCTTATTTTCTTAGAAATCAAGTCTTAGTGTGTAATGTTTAATTCATTCGTATATATTCTACTAAAGATTTGTATAATGTTTTTTTTCTTCCTTAAAGATAGAATTTGAATATTCAATCAAGATTGAACATAGAGAAGGTGCTCTTTGTCTCCACCAAATCTTCATCTAGCTCTTCCAATCCCTACATATCCATCCAGTTTGGGTAAGATTACCAAATCCTAGCCTCCCATTTAGTGATGATTCCTCCTATGATTTCTACTTCTCACTTGGGTTATAGTGTATTCTCTTGCATTTTAGTTGATATTTCTAACCCCTTTTCAGAGGTGTGATTTTTAATGGTTGGAAATAGGTCTTCTATAGAAAAATTAGGTTATGAGGAGCTCCCTTCCTATTGTTGTTGGTACTAGTCACTTATTTTTACAATTAAATAAGCATTTGTCACATGACTTTCAATTGTTGAAGATTGCTTGAATATCAAGATTTCTTATATCAAAGATTACTGAACAGCTTAAACATCATACATTTAGGCTTCATTTCTAGGCTAAAAGTGTTAAATAGTCAAAGTTGACTTATTTTTCAAACTTAATTTTTTCCTTAATGGTGACCAAGTTCTTAATGAGAAACAAATAGAGAATATTCAAATTTTCTAGTATTTTTCTATCACTTTTTGTTGATATCTTAATATATACCTAACCTATTCTCTATTATTGTAATTGAGTAAAATGTATTGGCATAGTGTCCACTATGTTTCCTAGCAAGAGGAAAGGTACGTTCCCTTTTTCCATAACTCTTTTGGAGGTAGGAAAAGAGAGTTAAATAGTTCGTAGGAGGAAAACTACTTTTCCTTCTGTTGCAAGTTAAGTTTTCATTTGTACCAAAAGATCAAGTTGTGATACCACATTGTACAATCTAGGGTTCTTGTTGCACCAAAAGATCAACCTATCAATGCCCACCTTCTCGTAACTCTTTTGAGGTAGCCAAAGAGAGCTCAATTGTTTGTAGAAGATGGAAAGGTTGTCTCCTTTCTCCCATAATTCCTTGAGGGTAGAAATAGAGAGTTCAACTATATAGGGCTATACCCTTGTCTTCCCATGCTTATCTAATCAAAATAGTTAGTCTATATCTTCTTAAAATATAACTTATAGCTGTACAATTTCAATAATTTCTCATACTACTATTTTTAATTGCAAGGATCTCTTTATTGATTGATGTTCTTTATGAATGAAATTGAGAAATCATTTTATTTTCTTATTTAACACAATACCTTCCCTATTTTTCTTTCTACTATCATTTATCAGTTCCTAGCATGTGTTCTAATGCTAATTGAAATAATATGAAAACCAAATTATTTGGCTACATGATGCAGGAGCATCTTAAATAAAGGGGAGACATGTTGAATGTAAAATTAAAAAAGAAATTTTAAAAAAAAAAAATTTAAAAAAAATTGTGGAGGAGAGAGAAAGTGACGAAAATAGGAAGAAAAATAATTAAAAATAGAAAACAAGAAAAAAGGGAAAAAGTGATTTCTATTTTCGAGGTGCATAGGTGGCATAATAGGAAAAAAATAAAATAAATAAATGGTTTTCATTCCATTTATCGAGGTGTGTGGGTAGAATTCTAAAAAGTTATGAATATTGTAGAAAGTTGTGGATATTGTAGAAGGTTATGGAAGTTGTAGAAGGTTGTGGATATTGTGTAGGTGGAATTCTAGAAGGTTGTGGATAAGTCATGCATTGGGTGGTAAGTTCCTATTTAAGCAAGGGATATGAGCATTTCTAATCGAGTTTGAGAAGTAGAAGCTAGAAGGTGTGAAGACTCTTATTTAGGATTTCTCTTGTGTTGAAGAAGTCATATCATCTTGTGGGTGTTGTAAGGATTTTTCAAGTATAATAAAATTATTTGTGAAGCATTTTTTTTCTTGGTCTCTATATTGTTGCATTCTTGGTTGTGAGTTGTTAGAGTGGTGTGGCCCTCTATCAAGTGGTATCAGAGCAGGAGTTCCTAAGTGTGTGGACAGATCGCCGAACGTGAGGCAGTTTACACCAGGATTTGTAAAGAAGATTGATCTTGTGGCTGATTGATCTTTTAGAGTGGTGGATTTGTTTAGGGTTTGCTAAATTTTTGGAAGATGCCTCCAAGAAGATTAGACCCCAAGGAAAATGATGACCTTAGTGAAGCGATGGAAGAAAGAATCTTAGAGAAGATAAGAGCAGAGGTCAAATCAGAGATTGCATTGATGAAGAGTGACATGATTGCTGAAATTGTGAGTGCTTTGGGTGGTGTACCTAGGCATGTGGGTACTGAAGACAGATATGATGAAGTTGCCGAAGACTTTGAAGCTGCTAGTGAGGATAGAAGTGATCATGAGGAGAGACCTATTGGAATTAGGACTACTCAGTTTGCTCGACCTGGATCTCAATTGAAGCTGAAGCATAAGATGGAGGTTTCTAATTTTTCAGGTACTTTGAATCCTAAAGACCTGATTGATTGGATTGGTGAATTAGAGGACTACTTTGAGCTTGAGGGTATTGAAGATCCATTGAGAGTAAGGTTGGCACAAACTAAGTTGAAGGGACATGCTGCTCTTTGGTGGAAGGAACTGCAAAGAGACAGAGAAGAGGAAGGTGAAATGAAGATCACTAGATGGAAATTGATGGTGACTAAGTTAAAGGCAAAGTTCATTCCAACTGATTATGAACTTGAATTGTTTAAGAGGTTGTAGAATCTGAAACAGAAGGATATGACTGTGAAGGATTACACTGAAGAGTTCTACAAGTTGACTATTCAGTTTGGGCATAGAGAATTGTCAAAGGAGAAGGTAGCACGGTATATTAATGGTTTGAGATTCAATATTCAGGATGAGGTTGGTATGCTAAATATTTCCACAGTGGAGGATGCTTATCAGTATGCTTTGAGAGCAGAGGAAAAGCTAAAGAGGAAGAATCAAAGTAGTTCTCGAGGGAAGGAGAAGCAGGATAGTTCGGTACAAGCTAAACCAAAAGTAGAAGGTGAACCAAAACCTATGGAACAAAGAAGAAGGACAAGTGGAGGTGTATTCAGAGGTAATTGTTTCAAGTGTGGTTAAGAAGGGCATAGATCTTTTGAATGTTCTATTGGTAGGACAACTACTATTGTGAATGAGGTTGAAGTCTAGGAAAATCAGCCTGAGGAAGGAGAAAGTTTGTTGGCTCGACGAGTACTAATGGGTAAGAAGACATTGGATTCTTGTCAAACGACTAGTTTGTTCAAAACTTGTTGTAAGTTTGGTGGGAAAGTTTGCAAGGTGATTATAAATAGTGGTAGTACTGATAACCTTGTTGCTGAGGAGATGGTTCAAAAACTTGGTTTGAAGAGATTGAGACATCCTTGTCCTTATAGGATTGGTTGGTTGCAAGGTGAGCATGCTTTGGAAGTGAGGGAGCAATGCCTTGTTGATTTTCAGATTGGGCAGTATAAGGATCAAGTATTGTGTGATATTGTGGATATGAACAGTTGTCATGTTTTACTTGGTAGACCTTGGCAGTATGATTGCAGGGCTATGCATGATTGTGTTAGGAATGTGTTTACTGTTGAGAAAGGTGGTAGGAAGTTTTCCTTGATTCCTTTGCAGAATGAAGCGCTTGGTAGGAGAAACTTGAGTGTTGGCAGTCGAGTTAAGTTGGCAGATTCTGAGAAGATTGAAAATCAGCATGGGAAGCAGACCTATAGAACAGCTGTGGTGGATGTAAAGGAGAAGAATAAAAACAAGGGAAAGAGTGTGCAAGTTGAAGATTTGGAGGACATATATGTGAAGAACTAGTTTGGGATTTATGTGCTGAATCCCAAAAGATGTTCTTCTAGCTATTAGAACATCTTTTCGGACCTGGGGAGTCTGATGCAGGAGCATCTTAAATAAAGGGGAGACATGTTGAATGTAAAATTAAAAATTAAAAATTAAAAAAAATTTTAAAAAAAAATTGTGGAGGAGAGAGAAAGTGACGAAAATAGGAAGAAAAATAATTAAAAATAGAAAACAAGAAAAAAGGGAAAAAGTGATTTCTATTTTCGAGGTGCATAGGTGGCATAATAGGAAAAAAATAAAATAAATAAATGGTTGTCATTCCATTTATCAAGGTGTGTGGGTAGAATTCTAGAAAGTTATGAATATTGTAGAAAGTTGTGGATATTGTAAAAGGTTATGGAAGTTGTAGAAGGTTGTGGATATTGTGTAGGTGGAATTTTAGAAGGTTGTGGATAAGTCATGCATTGGGTGGTAAGTGCCTATTTAAGCAAGGGATATGAGCATTTCTAATCAAGTTTGAGAAGTAGAAGCTAGAAGGTGTGAAGACTCTTATTTAGGATTTCTCTTGTGTTGAAGAAGTCATATCATCTTGTGGGTGTTGTAAGGATTTTTCAATTATAATAAAATTATTTGTGAAGCATTTTTTTTCTTGGTCTCTATATTGTTGCATTCTTGGTTGTGAGTTGTTAGAGTGGTGTGGCCCTCTATCACTACATAACATATTTCAAAAAGATGTCATGTACATAAAAAATTAAGACTTACATAACATTATTCATTTTTTTTAAATATAAAAATGATCTTAAAAAATGTCAAATGACTTGAAAGATTTAAAAAATAAAAATCTTTGAACACTTTGGCTAATTATTAAAAGATCAAAATATGGAAGGAGAAGATTTAAATAGTCATTTGACATTTGTTTATATGATATTTATTTTAGTCTTTTGTTGGAAAAAACCATAAAAGATCAAAATAAATTTAATAAACTAAAAGAATTTAAAATAGAAAAAAAATTTAAAAAGGTAAACTTAAAAATAATAATAATAAATAAATAAATTTGCATTAGGTAGGAACCCCACGAATTAAAGTTTTTAACATGGGGATGGAAACAATTAAGGTTCCCCACACTATGATAACATCAACTATCGATCTATAAGATAATGTAAACTTCATATTGTAGGTTCAATTTCCTCTCATCTTGTTTCCATTATTCTTTCATGACTTATTTTTTTCATATATTCATTCATTTTATATTATACTATTGAGGACATAATTATATTTATATTATTTTGAGATAATTAATTAAAAATTGAGATGATCATCTTTGGCAATTAATATTTTTTTTATTTCTTTGATGATGATCATGGCTTCTACTTATTTTTCCTTATCATGTTGGTTCTATTTGTGTCTTTCAACCAAAGAAGTAGAGGAAGTTTTAATAAACCATAATACATTTTTTACTTGTATTTTTATTCTTGCACTTTCATTTTTCGTCACTTGGTGCACTTTTTCCTTTGGGTATTTGCTATTTTTACTATCCATTTATATATCTATATGAGAGGGTAGATAATTCATCATGTTCATTTGTGCAATGTTGTGGTTAATCAAGGTTCATATTCTCCTTGTTAATTGAGGCCAAAGTGGCTATTCATCACAACGAATCAATGAAACCATTTCACCTCTACATATCAAATTAAGGGTCATCAAATAAAGTGGAATTTTTTCTACCCATTTTGGTGTGCTAACAAGCCACCTCAAAATCTTCTTCAATGCTACATCTATCCAAGGAATCTTATCCTACTTTATGGCATATTAATTTTTACATGGATTGAATTTTATGCTACTTTGTGCTAATTTTTATGAGTTCTAACTAAAAAGATTAAGACTAATGCTATGGCTCTTAGTATGGAGAAATGTAGAAAGCCCTTATTAGAAAATAAGTAGAGATTCATATAGAAACAATAAATAGCATTGACCTGATAGGATCAGAGTGTTGGTTGAGAAAAAAGAAGAAATGGTAGCCCTATAGAAAGGTTGGAGCCTGACATCTGGGTTGATGATAGAGTCACCCACTTGCAAGTATATATCCTTCTATAGTTAAAGAAAACATTGGTGAAGTTGGATGGATACGAGTCTATATGTTGAGATAAGTATACTATGATTGTTGTATTTTTGTCATAGATTTGGAAATAGATCAATTTATTTTATGATTATAAATAGTGATTCATTTTAAGCACTAAAAGTTATTTCTATTAATATCACTCTTGGTTCAGGATGCAAGAAGATAAAATTAAATGAGGATGTTTCTCTAATATGAGATTTACATGGAGCTAGTGATTTAGAGGGTCAGCATTAGAGAGAGGTTATATCACTATCTTTTGTGTCAATAAATGCCACCCTTGTTGACAAGGAGTATTTGTTGAGAGGGTATTTCAACCTTTGTAATGCACTATATTAATCAGTTTCCTTATTTGTGATAAGATATTATAGAATCTGAGACTCCTAATGGAAATGAATCTCAGTTGTAATTTTATTCTTGTTAATTATTATTTATCCAAAATAAATTAAAGTTGTAAGTTCAATCTAATAACTCTTTCACTTATGAGAGATTCATTGCGAGCATCATATAGAGAGAGTCCATGATGTCATCACATTGAGAGAGTTTATGATTGTATCATGTTGAGCGAATCTATGATAAAATACTAGTTGTAAACCTTACTAACTTTTCATGTTGAGAGATTCCATGATAGTATCACGTTCACTGAGCCCATGATGAAAGTTGAATGTAATTTTTTTATGTTTATCATGTTGAATGATTTTACGATTATGAGTAAATGTTATAGGTCTATCATGTTGAGTGATTCTATGATTACTAACAATGAGTAAATTATTCTCTTAGTGTCATGTTGAGAGATTCCATGACAACACCATGATGGAAGTTAGTTGTGTTTCTTGTAGGGTTTTCATGTTGAGTGATTCCATGAATTTTACAGGATCTATGTGATTAGATTCTATCATTGACATTTTTGTTGCAGTGTTATGTGACTGTTTAGCTAAAGATCTCTCTCTAACTAAGAGTGGGTATTGGAGATTGTATTACAATAGAGATCATATATCTATAAATATGGATGTTATTATCATTATGGTCACCTTCACTTACAAAGGAAACTTATGATTATTTTTAATATTAAATATAAAGACATGTGTCACTCAACATGGGTTGAGGCATTCAAAATTAAGGAGACACTATATTAGAATTTCAAAGAGTTTCTCTTTATGTTTACTATCCATTTATATATCTATATGAGAGGGTAGAGAATTCATCATGTTCATTTGTGCAATATTGTGGTTAATCAAGGTTCATATTCTCCTTGTTAATTGAGGCCAAAGTGGCTATTCATCACAACGAATCAATGAAACCATTTCACCTCTACATATCAAATTAAGGGTCATCAAATAAAGTGGAATTTTTTCTACCCATTTTGGTGTGCTAACAAGCCACCTCAAAATCTTCTTCAATGCTACATCTATCCAAGGAATCTTATCCTATTTTATGGCATATTAATTTTTACATGGATTGAATTTTATGCTACTTTGTGCTAATTTTTATGAGTTCTAACTAAACATATTAAGACTAATGCTATGGCTCTTAGTATGGAGAAATGTAGAAAGCCCTTATTAGAAAATAAGTAGAGATTCATATAGAAACAATAAATAGCATTGACCTGATAGGATCAGAGTGTTGGTTGAGAAAAAAGAAGAAATGGTAGCCCTATAGAAAGGTTGGAGCCTGACATCTGGGTTGATGATAGAGTCACCCACTTGCAAGTATATATCCTTCTATAGTTAAAGAAAACATTGGTGAAGTTGGATGGATACGAGTCTATATGTTAAGATAAGTATACTATGATTGTTGTATTTTTTTCATAGATTTGGAAATAGATCAATTTATTTTATGATTATAAATAGTGATTCATTTTAAGCACTAAAAGTTATTTCTATTAATATCACTCTTGGTTCAAGATGCAAGAAGATAAAATTAAATGAGGATGTTTCTCTAATATGAGATTTACATGGAGCTAGTGATTTAGAGGGTCAGCATCAGAGAGAGGTTATATCACTATCTTTTGTGTCAATAAAAGCCACCCTTGTTGACAAGGAGTATTTGTTGAGAGGGTATTTCAACCTTTGTAATGCACTATATTAATTAGTTTCCTTATTTGTGATAAGATATTATAGAATATGAGACTCCTAATGGAAATGAATCTCAGTTGTAATTTTATTCTTGTTAATTATTATTTATCCAAAATAAATTAAAGTTGTAAGTTCAATCTAATACTTATGAGAGATTCATTGTGAGCATCATGTAGAGAGAGTCCATGATGTCATCACATTGAGAGATTTTGTTATGGGATTTGAAGTCATGTTGAGAGAGTTTATGATTGTATCATGTTGAGCGAATCTATGATAAAATGCTAGTTGTAAACCTTACTAACTTTTCATGTTGAGAGATTCCATGATAGTATCATGTTCACTGAGCCCATGATGAAAGTTGAATGTAATTTTTGTATGTTTATCATGTTGAATGATTCTACGATTATGAGTAAATGTTATAGGTCTATCATGTTGAGTGATTCTATGATTACTAACAATGAATAAATTATTCTCTTAGTGTCATGTTGAGAGATTCCATGACAACACCATGATGGAAGTTAGTTGTGTTTCTTGTAGGGTTTTCATGTTGAGTGATTCCATGAATTTTACAGGGTCTATGTGATTAGATTCTATCATTGACATTTTTGTTGCAGTGTTATGTGACTGTTTAGCTAAAGATCTCTCTCTAACTAAGAGTGGGTATTGGAGATTGTATTACAATAGAGATCATATATCTAGAAATATGGATGTTATTATCATTATGGTCACCTTCACTTACAAAGGAAACTTATGATTATTTTTAATATTAAATATAAAGACATGTGTTACTCAACATGGGTTGAGGCATTCAAAATTAAGGAGACACTATATTATAATTTCAAAGAGTTTCTCTTTATGTTTTATATATTTGATCCAAGAAAAAAAAATTCTACATTCAAATTCATTATAAATAAATGATGCCTTGTGGTGTGTGGCTGGGTTTTCCCCTTCATTCTTAAAGGGTTTTTCTAAGAAATTTATGCGTGTCTCTTATATCTGTTTTGGTTATTTATTATTTTTGTTTATCTATTTTTTGTATTAAAATCCAACATTATAAACTATAAGCATAATCTTAACCATAATGCAAAATCCTAACCCTAATAGTAACACAAAATCCTTACCCTAACTATGATATAAATACTAATCCTTATTCTACTTATAGCACTTATAATCACTAAAATAATATTAAACCTAACCATAAATCTAGACTGTAACCCTAACCATAAACCTAAACCAAATTATAACTATAATGCTAATCTTAACCTCAATATTAAACTTGATGCCAACTTAACCCAATCCAAAACCCTTTCCAACTTTTCCCTTAATATTAATCCTTATTTCCAAATAATAATTAATTGATAAAATACAAGTTTACTTCAAATAATTTAATAGAAAATAGATAACATTTGTAATATTTATAATTAGATATATATTTTTAAAATTTTTTGTAAATGTATAGATTGTAAAATTTTATTTTTGGTTAAGATTAATTACATTTTAACAAGTATATGTTTTCCCCTATTTGCTAAATAAAGAAAAGATGAAATTATTTAATTTTAATTTATATTTCCAATCCATAAAAAGGTAAAAAACTTATTTCATTTTTACAAACATAATAAATAGATTTAAAAAGATATAACATAAATAAAATAAATAGAAATCAAATTAATGCTTTTAGATAACCACTTTGCTTATATATAACCATATATTCATTCAAGGATAAGACTTTACATTCATCATTCACTTATTAATCATGTTAATTTTAGGTTATTGTCAGCTTACCCATTATTTGCTTGAAATCACAATAGACAAAGAAATAACAAGATATAGACAAAGGATATGGTCAAGATAGAGAGATAAGGATATTTTAAAAAAGGATAATGAGGTGGAAGAGGTAAAGATGGAGAGGACCAATTTTGAGATGGACCAAAATCAAATATCTAAGTTGGGAATAATCATGAAGAAAAATATAAAGAAGAAGGGAGTGAGAGTAGGAAGAGGGGAGAGAGCTCAAGAGATAGAACATTAAAGAAATATGAGGTGATAGATGGATAATAGATAAATAGAGGAGAACAAAAATAAACAGCAGAAATAATATATAGATGGAAAGAGGTGAATGATTAAGAGAAGAGTAAGATGAGATAGAGATAGGGAGGGAGAAATTAGTGTCTATATGTGAGTAAGAATGATATAAATATGAGGATAGTAAATTAATGAGTTAGAGGGGGAGATGTAAGAACACAAAAATATAAAGAGATATAGAACAGCATTTTCTATATATTTTACTCTTGCAACCTTAAAAAATTACAAGAACTAGTTATTAATCCAATAGTAATAGGCTCTTGTAGATACCAAGACTAGTTTCTCCTAATTACTCAATATTATAGCTTTTAATTTAAGTAGCCTTTGATGAGCCATCACATTACATATCATATATCCCTAAACCATTTGTAGGTTTGTAACCTAAGGATGAAAGAAGATTAAAGAACTTAGAGACAACAGTCACAGCATTTTTGCTTGCCAAGTTGAGGAAAATAGTAGCTTCATTCTCACTACTTGATCCACCTGCCAAATCAGAGAGGGATCTGATTATTATGAATGGCTTCCCCATACTCAGGCTAACCTGCAAATCCAAAAGAGAGATCACAATAAGACATTATGACAAGGTGATAATAGAAGTACATAAAGAACCATTATGATTATTATTACCTGTGCTACTGCTGCACTCTCCATATCAATAGGAGTGCAATTGAACTTTCCATAAAGAAAATTTCTGTAAGCAGCATTATCAACATAAATGCTGGCACTGCATCCTCTCTCCACTTTCACAATCTTTGGTGTAGATGACAAGCATGTTGTAGAGTTGACGCATGACTCTAATGTTACATTCTGTTTATTGTTCCAGAGATTCAAACACAAAGACAATTAGAAATCAAATTTATTGTTTATTGACACAGTAAGAAAAAGTACGAAATAATATGAATAAGTTACCTCTAGCTTCTCTGCAAGGTTATAATAGGTTTGGGATACATTGATCCAAAATACATGCTCTCTAACTTCTGGAGTGCCACTCTCCGCAAAAATCTCATCTGGGTTGTACCAAACATTATTTAACAGGTTATCACTCCCTTCTTCTGTACTATAGTTGGCAATATGAAGATACCCAATATCACGAGTGTAGTCTCCATTTGATTCCAACGCAAGTTCGTTATTTTCTCCTTGCCCATATCTCTGTTCAATTAAATCAGCATTTCAGTAAACCTTAATAAATCAACATTTCAGTAAACCCTAAGGTGCTCTAATGGTAAAGGTACTTTTTCTTTACCACTGATGTATGATGTATTATATTTTTTAACGGGCAAAAAACTATATTTAAAGAAACCAAAAAACACTTCTCAATAATGAAATCAAAGAAACCAAAAAGCACTTCTCAGTAATGAAATCTTGAGTTTATTTCTACATAGATCAGGACAACAAAGATACTCTAGTATGCACCTCTTCTACAACAAAACAAAACGATATATATATGACAAGTTAGTTTTCTATCTAATTATATACCATTCCTTTCCTATACTAAAATGAAAATTTATTATTAAAAAAAAATGAACCTAATTAAATACCATTCCTTTCCTACACTAAAATGAAAATCTATTAAAAAAAAATGAAACTTAATAGAACCTGCCAATTCCATAGGCCAGTGTGAGCCCATTGAAATGGAATAGTAACATCACCAATATGGTAGTCAGAGTTTCCATTTCCAGCAATTCCATAGTGCACAACTCCTTTTATGTCGAAGAAACTCAAGAGAAGCTGGGTAGTTATTGCTGCATTCATCTGTAGCCAAATCCAACATTAATGACTTATGTGAAATTACCGTGATTAGAAGTATAAACATAAGAACTTATTATATTTAACATTTTAATATTATCTGAGTTTACATTTTAACCTTAAATAGATGATCTTCATGAATATACGAAACTCAAAAGAAAAACTATCTATCTTTTGAATGCAATTACCATTGACAGCCCTGTCATGACCACAATGACCTTCTGATCTGCAATAGTTCCTACATGGAACCTCCTTCCTGCATACAAACAATTACACATATTATAATTACGTTCTATACAACGTTAAGGACGGTAGCATATAGTAAAGAGCCGGCAAGAAAAATAACCAGAAAGATCTATGTAGGAAACGTTCTCATTGACTACAAAATTTGAGGGGTCAATAAGGGGCTCCATTTCAAAAGTGTTGGGAACAACCAAGCCCATATAAGGGCCATCACTATTAACTATATTAACATAGCCGAGAACCTTTCCAGAGTACTCTGCACTACATACAACGGCCATGAAAATTAGTAGGAGCACATGAGTATACACAAAAAACTTAAGAGCCATACTGGAATCACAAAGCAAACGTGTGATTGAAAGAGAGACTTGGGGTGTAAGTCACGGAAGGAATGAAGGGCTTTTATTGAATTATCTACAATTAGGTGTTATTTAGGGTGGGTAAATGTGCTCAATTTAAAATGTGACATATTTTGTGTTTTGGGAAGTGTATCATTTTTTTAGATGCAAGTCATCCACAAACAAGTTTTAGGTATCGATATGGGCCCACACGTGTCTAAACCTCTTCTGCTAAGTGTACCTATTTTGAAATGTGACATATTTGGAGTCTTATTTGTGAAGTATTATTTTACTTAGTATTTTTAAAGGGTATGAAGTAAAATTAGTTCTCAAATAAAAATAAAATATAATGTATAGTAATAAATTTTTTTTTGTGTATAGTCAAATTTCTTATTATTAATGTAGATAAGTTTAGTATATTACAAGTATAACATGTACTATTGTAGACCAATTATATAATGAAAATCTAACATGATTCTCTTTTACTTAATTACAAAACCTTAACATTAATAACATGTTCTATAGAATATAGAAATTATTTATTTCACTATGTTGGCTTCAAATTTTTAAGATTATACATTTTTTCTTTTTTATTTTAAAAGCAAAATAAAAGGAAATGAAAGAACAAATACTATAAAGAAGAATTATAATTAAAATTGAATCAATATAGTTTGTTGAAATTAATTTTCTAGAGTTCACTAGATGGTAGAATAGGTTATGATTTATATTGTGTATGTATTAATATTTATTCCATGTTTTGGAACAGATTGAACAGCCTATCATTAAAAAAAACTTTAAAAAGTTTGAAATAACTTGAAAAAAATTAAAATATATAATTAATAAAACTGATAACATACTTTATTATACCACCTATTTACATTCCAGTCTTTTAAAAGTACAACAAATTAACTAATAAATAAAAATGTTCCTAAAATTAACTTTAATGAAATATATACTCTCTACATAACTCTTAATCTATTAAAAGTATAATAAATAAACTAATAAATAAAAAATTACCTAACATTAACTTTATATACTTTCTATAGTTAACTCTCAATCTATGCATAACTATAAATTAAAAACAATTAATTTTAAAAGTTTCGATGCTTATCCATCTGATAAAATGACAATTTTTGTAATTCCTTGACAGTCCAAACATTCACGATCCCTGCTCAAATTAGCTTCTAGCAACTCGCACCAAATGCCAATTCAATGGAAATGTAAAATATATCTAAATTATTCTTCGAAATTTCAGCCACAGCTGTTGGTATCAAAACGGGAAAAACGTGAAATGCATACGAAGGATTGATAAGACCTTTTTAGTTAAAAATGCAACAGAATGGATGCCCTTTCGAGGTGTAATTTTTAACTCCATGTGATAGTTTTTCATTTTCAGTTAAAAAAAGTACTATAAGGCCATTAAATTTAGAGGAAACGTTCACTAATAAGACATTGCGCGGCACCCATGTCCCATAAAATTTTGCAGAAGTCAGTTGTCATAGCCTGCAAAATAATAATAAACACAATATCTGTTTTAGCGATTCCTACAAAGAAATAGACACGTCTTTGCACGTTGGAAAATATTTGGTTTTCCATCTCCATCTCCATCGCCATATTAGAATTGCACCCTGCAATAACTGAGTGGAAAAAAACAAATGTTCTGCAATACATAATTGATTGGTTCTACTTACTGGTTACTATAACCTTATCATTAATTGTCTGCTTCCCCGGTTTATATTGTTGCCTCCTATGTTGTCCACTAGGGATTCCCTAGATCCATCGTCTCTTTTGGCTTAGAGGAAACCCCTTCTTCTAGATGCTTCAACTTTGGAAACTTATCAATTATTGATTATATAACCATTACCCACATCAAATATAATGATTGATAATGGAAATCTCAGCTTACTTTATAAATATCTAGAGTATTATTTCCTTCATGTAAATTTTTTTCAAAACACTTAAGTGTTCAAACAATATTAGTATTGTACTATAATTTTCTAGATGAAGCCATACATATTAGTATATAAATACTTAACAAATTAAAATGTATTTATCTACTATCCACATGAAAGAAACAACTGATCTGTATTTATGAATTTTCTTAGTTGAAATAAAAACACAAACAATTGAAACAATTTTATGATGAAAGAGTAGCCACGTATGCCACCCTAATTAGACTCTAGCAACATACCAACCTTTACTTGTTTATAATAATCCCTACTTTTTACATTATGCATGTTTAATGGCATGTTTTAAGAAAAAGAAAAGAAAAAAGGTGCAATAGAGGCTTCATCTCTTCCATCATATGGATTCCCTATTTAGATAGGAAATGAATAAGGTATGAACAGTAGGTTAAGCGGGCTTTAATGAATGTCATAATATAATACAATACGCGACTGTAGAAAAGAAAAAGTAGAAGTTATCTAATTCTGTAACTAAAGAATGGCTGATTCAGTTGAAATGAAGAGGGATGCCTCACATTTAGATTGGAAAAAGCAATTATGAGAAATTTTTATATTCTGAGGATCAAAAATAGTTTTATAGACAAATGGTTTCAGTAAGCTTGACTAAAGATGCTAATTTTGTACCGACTTGTTAGTGGGCCAGAAATGTAAGGTTTGCTAATGAGAAGTGTTGTCAATTCAGTTCTTGCAGTCACTGTTAGAAAGCTGTAGATTACCTGGAAATGCAACATAGTTGTCTAAATTTTATGTACAAAGAAACTATATGGACCCCCTCCCTCAACCTCGGATGATTAAATAGATGTTTAATTTAAATCACTCTAGAAAATTTTAAATATTTAACAGCTCTATGATCGGAATCATGGCTTTCTGGTACAATTGATTTATTCGTTTCAGTCATCAACAAAAGTTTAAAGAGAGGACAGCTGACAAGAAATGGAGGGAAAATAAACAATCGCATTACAATGAACCAAATATGCAAGAATAATAATAAGACCGTATCATGATAATATCAGATCCTAAACTTTAACATCATGATTAAATCTACTGGCATGGAAAGTATACATGGGTGGAATGAATAAATCTAAATGTGTTATCCAAGGGATAAGGTAGGTAAAGCGTGTAGGGAAATGTGAAATGAATAGGTTGATGGAACACGGAAAGGAATCCAACTTCACACAAATATATGTTAGTTATCAATATGCTAGTGTATCATTTAAAATATATATATATATATCTGATAAAGATGTGAATAAAATTAATAGGAAAATTACAAATATGGAAATTTTACTATTATAATTTGTCCCACGTAGAGGTCCATCTGATTCTAATATTTTCATCCATATTTTACAATAACATTAGTTTTTTAAATTGAGATTTTCTGCATTTTTTATTTTTATTTTTTATTTTTTAAGACTGCAGGAATGATTTTCTGCATTGATTTAATGCAATGGTTGAATTTATAAGTTTTATAAAGATCTCCATTGTTAACTACGTAATTTTTTAACAAGGATAATTTGTTTCAGGAGCTATTATTTCTTAAGTACCTTTCGGAAGTAAGAGATATTGTGTTGGTTTCATTTTGAATTTTTAATTTATATTTTTAGTTTTTCATATTGTTTGTCATATGTTTCATATTTATCAAAAAAAGTTAGATTATGATATTAGATTTTCACAATCTATCATAATATTGTTTGGTGTATTCTAGCATTGAATGTGTAAGAATATCTTTAGTATCAATATTTAAAATCATATTCTATGATTCATCATCAAAATGAAAGAATTAAAGGATGCTAAGGATAATAAGATGCACACAAAGATTCCCTATAAGGGTGGAGAGGGAGACACAAGGAGGCATGTAAAACAAGAGAGGAAAAAACTGAAAGAAAGTCAAGTCAAATTTATAAAAACAAAGATGCAAACACACATGTGTGTATGTGTATGCATACATAAACATAATTATATGTGTATAGATATGTATACATATACATATACATATATACACACATATACATATATGTATATGCATGTGTATAGATATATGTATATGTGTCTATGTATACCAAACAAAGGACAAGGAAATAAGAAACCAAGGAAAGAAAAAAAAAATCTAAACAAAGAAGAGAAGAACCAACAAAAAGAAATAAATTAATTTTTTTCATTATTGGTACTTTTGTGCTCTATTTAGATTTGTTGGTATATTTTTTTTCATATTATTTCCTTCCCATTTCTACTTGTTTGTTTGTTTTTTTTAATTATAGGTAGTCATTTCTACAAGCTTGTGCCATTTGTTTTTGCATTTTTTATGTTGTTTAATTTATTTTCTCTCTCTACCCTTTGATGTGGATCAATGTATGATCTCACATGTTGATGGTAAAAATAATAAAATACACCTTACAATTATTCGTTCCATTTACAATGGTCTACATTAAATACATTGACATATAATGAGAATGCACCAAAAAAAAGTGTGACTTAGTATTTTTCCAATAATTGATTATAGCTACAAAAATTAATATATTTATAATTAAAATACTCATTATAACTATTGTTATAATATTCAATTACATATAATTTAACTATATTAAAATTATTAATCTAATTTTAAAATAAAATTAATTATTTATTATTAACTTAAGCATAAATAAATAAATAATAAATAATAAATAATAGATTAATATTTTAATAATACTAAAAACTATATGTATTTTAAAAATATTTATTTTAAATATTAAAATAGTATACAAAAAGTTAGTTTTTGATAATTTTAATGTATATGTTATTTACATAAATTTATACATGTTACTTTAGAAAAGGCAATTTTGGCAAGCTCCCAACTAGTCACTAATTTTGTTTCCTTTTTCTCCCAAACATAAGTGACACATGAGATCATCTCCACAAAATTTAGTGTTTCATTTGATCGTTTAACATCACTCATATTATATTTCATTTTTCTTATATTTAGTGTGGATTATTCTAATATTGTACCAATTTTCTTAATTTTTTTCAAAATGTATTTAACTCTAAGTTTTGGAGTTGTTCAACATCAATATGGATAACTTAATTTCATATCCACTCTGGACAACTTTTATTGCTATACAAATATCAGTCCCTCTAAACCTATTATATTTACTTCTATGGAATATTTTTACGTGTTGAATTCACCTAATATTCTATGTAACTATTTTCAATAGATTATAGCATTACTTTAGATATGTATATTTTTTTAAATTTCATAAATCACACAAACTTACTAATTTCACCATTTTAGGTTTCACAAAGGACAAGGAAATGACATAAGAAACCAAGGAAAGAAAAACAAATCTAAACAAAGAACACAAGAACCAACAAAAAGGAATAAATTGAATTTCTTTTTATTGGTTCTTTTGTGGTTTGTTTAATTTTTTTGGTCCTTTTTATTTCTTATATCATCTCTTTGCCCCTTTATACTTTTTTGTTTGTTCATCTTTTGTTGAATAGATAGTCATTTCTATGAGATTGCACCTTTTGTAACTTCTATTTTTGTTTCTATAATATGATTTCTAATGGAAAAAAACTTACACAATCTTTCCCAAAAATCATATCATAGTATATATGGATTGTGGAAATCTAATAGCTTTTTTTTTGTTTCTTCAAATTTTATTTTGTTTTCTTCAAATTTTCTTTAATTTTTCTCTATTTTTTAATGTGCCTCATTATCCCTCCCTCTCTACCATTTTCTTCTTAGTCTTTGTCTAAATCTTAGATGGTAAAAATAATGAGATACACAATCATATCCAAAAATATCTTGCAACATTAACTTCTAGATTTATTATTTCTTCATAAATGAAATAAATTGAACATAATTCTATTTCAGTTTTTATTTTTTATTTTTATACACATAATTATTCTCTGATTAAAAATACCATAATTGTAGAGAACCCTACTATTATTTGTTCCATTTACAATGGTCTCCCTTAAATACATTGACATATAGTGAGAATGTACAAAAAAAATGTACATTTTTAATGGCAATGAAGACTAATAGAATAAAAAAGATGTATGCAAATTATGGCTAGCTCCCAAATAGTCAATAAAGTTTTTTTCTCTTTCTCCCAAATATAAGTGACACATGAGATCCTCTCAACAAAATTTAGTGTTGCATTTGATAGTTTAAAATCACTCATATTATTTTTTCATTTTTTTTATATTTAGTGTGGATTATTCTAATCCTATAACTATTTTTTTTATTTTTAAAATATACTTAAATCCTAGTTTTGGAGTTTTTCAACATCCATACGGACAATTTAATGATTGTTTTTAGATCTTCTTTATATATATGCATATACCTCACTTATGTTAAGCATAAATTTAATAAATTTTTTTTATAACTGTTTCATATTTATTTCTTTCATTGGTTAGACATATTCATTTTTCTTTTCCTTGTTAACCGGTTTTAAAAAAATGAGTCCTAGCTAGAGAATTATGTTTAGGAGAATATATCGACTTATGGTTTCTTTTGACCCCAACTCCTCTATGTTTCCTTTGAATCTAGATGAGACACCCATGAAACAAATGAAACAAAATAAAATGAAAATTGCCAAAAAAATGCATATCAAAGGCACACACACCCATCAAAAGGAGCATATATACATATACATGTATATGTATATCTAAGTATATATGTGTATGTATATATAGGTATATATGTATCTATATATTTTTAGTATTTAGGAGTATTGGGGGGTAAATCAATACAAATAGGTAGCCTAAAAATTCACTGATCTAATAAATTGTATCAACAACATCCAAACCATATAACAAACAATTGAAGTATGCAGTAAATATAAATAGCATCAAGCATCCACAAAATCATAACACATGAGACAATGATTTTTGTATGTAGAAACCATCAACTAGAGGGAGAAAACCAAGCTGGGGATTACATTAAAAAGCCCTTTATTGCAGTAAACAAGATTTCCCTATTAGGAGCTAAAAATATTCTTTCTAAGGGTTCACCATGTTAGGAGTTATTAGTATACTTTTAGGAGCTGATTAGATATATTAGGATCTTCTACACTAAAGAATTTTAGAGCTCCTTCTTGGAGTCCACTCACTTAAGGGATTTTCCTTTTTGCAACTAATAGGAAACAAAAAGTTAAGTTCTCTAGATGTACATCTCCCTACCTATCAAATCCCAGTCTTTCTTTTCACTCTACTACACTTTACTTTGATAACAACTCTAACATACAAAAATCTCTTGACTCAATTCATCTAACTTCACTCTCTATCAATGTTTAGAATAATTCTTTATAACAACATCATTTTTTCCACTTAATCCTCACTATCCATTCAATTTTCTTCCTTGGTGTTCATTCATCACACTAATTTCATATATCTCAATATCCTAATATGTTCTCCCTAATTGCATTGGTCCACATTATTTTTTTACATGGGATTTATTCAAGAACAATCAAAATGTGTTTGACCAAATCTAATATTCTTCTACATTCTTCGCTTCCTATTCACTCTGATCATAAATTATTTCCTCAATTGATATATCTTTGATGTTTAGACACATCATCACCACATCTAATCCCACCACACTCATATTGAGCACCAATCATTGATTCAATATTTTTACCTTAAGAACATGAGTTGTCCATTCTAGAACTTCATCATCCACTGGGATCCTCACTCACTTCTCATCATCTTGAGTTGTGATTATAACCATGGTTTATTTTGATCATTTATATGTTGTAACTATAATCACACTACTTAATTATTAATATAGACTAATTGACACAACAATAACCTTTTGTTGTTATTCTTCATATCTGCTAGTCATTGTACTTATCTATTTTCCTTATTATCAATCTAGTTAACTTCTTACTTATGATATACTTGGATTACCAATTGATCAAATTAATTTCTATGACTACATTTCCATCAATGAAAGCTATACAAATCACTACATCTTACCACTTCAATTTAAAATCTAACCACTTTCAATCACAATGTCAATAATTTCCCCCTTTGAAATTAGTGTGGAACTCACATATAAAAATAGGAAAGGTAACATGTCAACAAGATGCATCATATCTTGTTGTTTTTATTTTCTATCGATCTCGAAAAACCCTCCTAATACTATACACTACTAAACTGCTCATTTTTTACACTTGTATTTTCACATTGTCACACTTCTCCACCTTTTGTCAATAATGAAAAAGGTATAGACACTCAAGTAGTTACATAAATTATACTTCCCTTTTTCTTATATACTCTTGAATACCACCTTGAAGTCTATCTTAGTTGAATCCAATGACATGATCACATCTCCCATGTCCTTTGCAGGCGATTCATGGAAACAATTTTCCCAAGAGAATTTCTACCAACTCTTGCATAGATTCTAAAGTACTCATGTTTGGTAGTCCAATTAAGACTTATACATTCTTAATATTTTTTGTATAACTTAAATTAAAGGGGAAAATTTGGATTACACCAAAAATACAATGATTTTCCTCTTATCTTATTAATCTTGACACTACCTCATCTGGTGTGTGAGCATCTTGACCTTGGAACTATACTCTTCTACATAGGTAGTAATAGGCTTTAACTATTCAGCCATTGCATATAAATATTTTTGTGCTTCTTCTACCTTATTCCACAAGTGTTTAATGAAATCAATACTTTTGACACTTTTGTTAGACACTAGGCAACTTCCATCAAAGTAGCCTTCATCTAATCCACTAATTCTCTAAGTATCTTTGTGTCTTTGGCTATGGTCTCTATCAACTTTGTAGATCTTTTATTTTCAACTAACATCATAAATTTGCATTTTTGAATTAAATTACTTGTCCTACTATAGCCTTGAACAAGAAATCCATTTGATCAATTATGTCGGCCTTGGGGTTATCTACTACTTATGAACAAATATGAGTATATCCTTGGCTGAATTTAATACTCTTTGTTTCTTCTTCTTTTCTCTCATTCCATCTCTTTCAATTTTTCTCTTTATTTTGTTTTGATAACATAAATAGACTCTTAGTGTTGATTCCTACAATGTCTACAATAGTCTGAATCCTCTCTTCTTGATCTCATTCTTCTTGTTCCATTAGGTTGGCTTCAATTAAGAACATTCTCCTCTTTGTTCCACTTACTTCTCCTAAGCTTGATTGCCTCTTAACTTTTATTTTCTCTTTAGTTTCCTAATGTTCCTATTCATTCTCCTCAACTACCAATGGAGCTGTTCGGACCTTAGGTGTATGGTGAACCTCTTCATAAGGCATGTCTTCAATTATTACTATCTTCAAGTTGATTTTTCTATCATATGTGCTAGATTAATAAGGTATTTTTTTATTATTTCTATTTTCTTAAACTAAACTTTAGGCATATAATAAATAATTCTTTTATTATTTATTATTATGTAACCTAGGTTTTACCTTTTAGATTTTTAATCTCGTTTATAAAGATAATCTCTCTTTTTAATTGTATTCATTCAATACAATTTTCAATTTCTTTTTGTACTTCAAGAATGTCTCATCTTCTCTGGATCATTGAATTCTAGCCTCCATAGCTTTGCTCCTCTCTTTCTATTACATGTGTTAGCATGCGACGATTCTTGGGATCTATGGGATTTATCTATCTTTAACTCCAATATGGTGTGAAGGATTTATATTTTCATTCCCTTGTTCTCTTCATGAGAGGTTTGGCTTGGCTTCCTGATCTATTTTTTTTCTCTTTCACATGATTTAGTTTTCAGAAGTGTTTTGTATTGGATGTGAGGGGGGCCTTTATTTTTGGACCCTTTGAACAACCACTTTTGAGCTCAAAGTGTCCAAAAACCCCCATTTCAATATAAAGTATGTTCAAATTGAATGTTATTAACTTCTAACAAAAAAACAAATTGCTCAAATCAGTGGATTTGGTCATGAATCCTCATGCTGTGATTTATTTTATCAGAAAGTATTCTTTATGGTACACTAGATTTGTTTTGAAGAATTATGTTTCAAAAAATGCATTAGACGAAGGAGAAGAACTTTTTCCAAAGTGCTTGCTGGGGAAATGTCAACATATCCTTTGGAGAGATGGGCACAATTTTTTTAAGAGGGATCCCTACATGTACATCGGCCTATGAGCCTCACCTATCGTTCCTTTGCACCATCATGCGCCCCGTCCGCATTTGACAACTCTCTCCATTTTGGTGCCTTTATTTTGAGGAGCATTTACTTGGTGGTCAATGTCTAGCTGCACAACTTCTCTTTCACTTGTACACGAAGGTCATTTTTGAGAAGAGGCTCACTATTTTAGGAGCCTGCACCTGTGTTTAGGGGATGGACAAAGGTTTTTTTTGGTGATTGCGTATGTAGGTCAATCTCCCCATCACATGGGTGCATCCGCCACGTTAGTGAGCTCTATGAAATTCGTGCCCATATGCGTTCAAAACTCTCCCTTCGTTGGCCTAGTGGTGGAGAACTTGTACTCTTGAAAGAGAGGTCACAAGTTCGAATCCCACAGGGAGGTAGGGTATGTACGCCTCGTTTGTAGTGCCAAGCGCCTCTCAAAAAAGAGTACGAGGTAGTCCCATATCACTGTCACCATATGTAAACCCAAAAACTATGGCATAGTGTTGTGGACTATAAAACCCACTTACTTACTTACTTACTTTTTGTACTCTAGCCTTTGATTGCGCTTATCAGATGAGGACACGATTTTTGGAGTCTGAATATAATATGGCCATGTCATCTTTTGTGGGTCACCCCATGTTTCAATTGTTTAATGGCTGTAAAGTATTTTTTGGTTTAACTCTGTGATCGGCAGTTTCGATTTGTAATTCTATGGCATTTTTCCATTTCTTTTGGCATTTTACCCACTTGAATAGTCCTCTTTTCCCATGCATAGTAATATTCCAGGATATTCACCCACTTCTTTTGGCCTTACCACCCCTTCTAGTGACATCAACCCCATGATATGCATGGGGAGATTTTCCATCAGCCAAGCGGATTTATTTTGGTAGTTTTCCAAGACTCACATGCCAAAAAAATTAGCCACTTGCATATTTTCCAATACATGCCCTCTTGTTTTAATGATCTAAAGGTCTTTTCGAGCAATTTTTTTCTAGCAAAGTTCAGTTTTTCTTTCTAGCATGGTGGTTTTTTTGGCTTTTTTTTTTGCCATGATAGTCAAATGGACATCAAATATATGCCCACCATTTATGACATCATCACCATGTTAGTACTATATCATTAGCATATTTTCTCTCTTGACTTTGTTTGGACCTTCTTGCTTGGAAATGATACTTTCTTTTGTTGAGCCAAAATACATTCTTTACACACAACATTAGTAGGCTTTGTAATCTTACGCAAGTCTTTGACTGCAAATGTGCTACTAACCTTCACAATATTATCAAAGTTTATGTGATAGAATCTTCTATTCCACAACCAACTATTGTTCACTTTAGCTCCCAAACATGTCATTTCAGTAGGATTTAACTAAAATACATTACCTTTGGATCTTGTGCATGTTCCAATTAGCTTACCATATCTGTCTTTGATAATGCAAGTCTTCTCAGTAAATTGCAATTGATAACCCTTGTCCACCAACTATCCAACACTCAACAACTTACGCTTCAATCCATCAACAAAATAAACATCATCAGTGCTAGTTTTACCATCAAGAGTAATGGATCCAATTATTGTTATATGACAAGCTATGTTGTTACCAACTCTAACAATAGCTCCATCATGATTCTTGAACTTAACAAACTTATCCATATCACTAGTCATGTGATGTGAATAACCACTATCAATTATCCAATTAGATTTCTTTTCCTCTTGGTAAATTAGAACTCTTTCTTCTCTAATTTCTCTATCAAGATCATCTTCCTTGATAGCCACAAATCTCAATTCATCATCACTTTGACCTTTAACATCATATTCTTCATCTTCATTTGCATACAAATAATTTCTATCTCTATCCCTTCCAGGCTTAAACTTTCCCTTATAATTTTTCTCTCTCTTAGGACAGTTAGATGCATAATGACCGAATTCATCACAAGCCCAACATTTAAAGATTTCCTTACCATCTTTCTCTCTTCTCACAAGAGATGTTATTCCTTCCTCAATCTTATTTTCTTCATCAGATTTGTTGCTACCAAGAAAATCTCTGTGTTCATGTACTCCTTGTTAGATTAGGTCGAATGTTCAGGGTACTAAAAGATGTTTCAACTCTAGCTAGATCTCTAGACTATGTTAGATCTATTTTTGCATATTCTAATCTTCCAATCAACATTTCCTTTGTGAAATCTTTAGTGTAGGGCATTAATAGCTAAATCATTTGAGCTACTTACTTGAATGGTGGCATCAAGCTTTTCAAGATCGTCCATATTACATCATCATCTTCCTTGGTTCTACCAAGAGACCAAATTCCTACAATTTTTTTTGACATTCTACCACAATAAATTCTTACAGATTCATCGTCCATCATCTTAGCATCTTGAAATGCACATATCTAATTCTACAATCTCATTCTTTTTGCATGTGTATATCCTTCAAAAGTATGTTCTAATGCTTTCCAAATTTCATGAGATGTTTGAAGTGACTTTACCTAATTGTATTCATTCTCTGGAAGAGCTGATAGTAGAGCTTCTTTGGCTCTCATGTTACACATGAACATAACTCTTTCTACTTCACTACATTCTTCAAGTTGTTTTTCATCCACAATCATCTTCTCACTCTTTGTCAAGATCCAATAACCTGAACCCATGCAAAACAAAGGAGTCTCCATCTTCTCCTTCAAACTATCATAGTTGGCCCCATCAAATATAGGACTATCCTTTCTAAAAATATTTGCCCTAAATCTCCCAAAGCTGTTAAACTTATCCTTTAAGGACCTAATGCTCTAATACTAATTGTTAGAATATATAGTCTACTAATATAACTAAGAGTGGGGGTGAATCAATTATCCAACTATTATCACAATTATCAACCTTAAATAAACTTAACCATATGAGAAATATAAACTAAAAGCACAACAAGATACTCGTACACAATAACACTAGATATGTTAACTAGGGAAACCCTTGATTAGAGAGAAAACCCTAGTGGGGATGGTACACACAAGCTGATGCACTAATATAAATATTCCTCATTAAAGAACGGACCCTGTTAGGATTCTATGAATACATTCAATACATATGAGTCCTTTTTAGGAGACATTGAATCCCTATTAGGAGATTCCAACCCTATTAGGAGTTGTGCAAGACAACTGGACCCATTGCCCAAACAGCTTCAAGGGAAAGACCAATGAACCCATTGTCCAAATGATCTTTGTATTATTCCTTGCAGAATAATAGAAATGAAATGTTTACTTCCTCTTCTTTTGTTTTGTTAGCTAGACCTCTGCTCCTTTTGATCTTGTAAGCAGATCACAAAACTTACATCTAATAATCTCTTGGTTCTCTTACACACATTTCCCAAACACCCCACTCCTTTTCACACTTCACACTCCAATAGATTTTCTACACCATTTAAAAAAAAGGAAAAAATCTTTCCTTTATACCATATCTTCACTAACTTGACCTTGAGGTTTTCTCAATTAATTATAATAAGATAATAAATTAATTATAATTACAATAGCACTATCAGCTCACAACCTATACAAAACTTCATACGTGTGATACTAGGGCTTGTACACTTGCTGACATCATCAACATACTATCCTCTATCACTACCTAAATACACATCTTCTCACTACATCTCAGATGTAATATAGCAAACAAACATCAGGATCTAATTTCCCAATACTCTATCTCTAAACTGCTCTTTGTAAATCAGGTACAACTTTCGTAAGTCTTTGACTTAGACTCTACGCACTCAACCACATCATTAGGACATTGTGTAGAATATGTCCATAACACTGCATCACTAGATAATCAAACCATTTTCTGTACCATTAAGATCTATGTCTTCTACTCAGCCAGTCTATATGAAAACCATGCTATGTTGACATCAATGATAAACATAGTCATGAATGTAACATTTCAATGCTCTCCAATGCTTAGGATACTCCTCCAAAGTAGTATCATCAACATTCATGATAATATTGTAGTGGTTGGCTACCTATGAATTTTTGTGAGATGGATCATTTACCATATGGACAATCTTTCATTCCTACTTTTTGAGGTCATGAAGATATTTTCTATCTTTGATTGATCAACTCTTTAGACTTAGTCTTCTTTACTTGGTCATGTTCTATATAGTGGAGGTTCTTCAGATCATCAGTCTGATAGTGTTTGCAGTTCCATGCTTCGATGGTGTTCTTCATGATCATTCTTTTGTTCTTATCTTCTATGACATTCTTTTTATCTCTTCTCTTAGTAGGGTTTTTTGCATGTGATTTTCTCTATTTCTCCTCTTTACAGTGATTTGGTTGTCCTTGGGTACCTCATTAGACTTTTTTGTTTGGACAAAAATTTACTCTCGGTAGTAGTTTCTAGGTTTCTAGCTACTCCCTAAGTTTATCTTAAGGGGTGGGGGGGGGGGACGATGGTATTATAGTAATAAGGTGTTTTTATTATATCTATTTGCTTAAGCTAGACTTTAGTCATATAATAATTAATTATTTTATTGATTATTATTATACAACCTAGGTTTTACCTTTTATGATTTTGATCTCCTTTATAAGAATAATCTCTCTTCGTAATCTTATTCACCCAATACAATTAATTTGCAATTCTTTTTTGCACATCAAGAATTTGCGTGGAGTGATTTGTGGGAGTTGTGGCATTGAGATTTCCTCAACTCCAACAATATTCATGTTAAATATCATAAACCTATTGGGGATTTTTGCAAGTAATTTTTTAATTATCAATTTTGGAGTAGTTATCTATACAAAAACTTTTTCTTTACCTTTCTATTTTTGTTTAGTAGATTCTCATTTTGTTTCAATATGTGTTTGCATGATCTTCTTCCATGTCTCCATTATTTTATGATGAATTCTTTGTGTATCATCGACTAGTATCCTTGATAATATTTTTCTAATCTTGAATTCTTTCTCATAAGCTCTAGACATCTTTTTCAAATCTTCATCTTCCAAGTTATGTGTCACTTGCATAAGTGCTCTCTCCATTGTCTCTCTATCCATTATGAGTTCTTCTATCCATATTGCATTAAGCTTTTGATAAATGTCCTTGGGTATGATATTATATAGTTCATTAGGTTTCCTACAAGACTTGTGCATACTTGGTATGATTTATTGCTCTAACTTCTTATTTTCCTCACCACTAAAGAATTGATATCTCCTACCCATAGTTCCCATTGTACAACTTTCCATTATGACTTTGGCAATGAAGTGTATGGTTGGTTTGTTATTCTTACCAAACCCTTTTAAATGTTTGACCTCCTTAACATGTTCATTCCTTGCTTGTTCCTCTTCTTTAACATCCTTTCTCTTACATTTTCCTTTCCTATAATCTCTCCCTTTCACTTCCTTCCTTTCCATGGATGGTTCTTATTTTATTGATTCCTTCTCCTTTTTGTTTTGTTTGGGCTTCCCTTTTCTCTTATAAATATTTTATGTTGTAGGTATCTCTTCTATTTATTTCTTAGGTTCTTCTATGGCTAGAGTGAAGTTCTCTTCTTCTTCACTTCCAAAATTCTCTTACAATAATTGGATCATCCTCTTTTCCTCTATATTTCTAGTTTCTTCAGCTATATCTGAATCTTTGAATGGGCTTCCTCATAGGTGCCAACCCTACATGTGATGGAATGTGTAACTTTATCTAGTAAAAAAAATTCATAAATCTTTACAACCTCATCATCTAACTCATACCCCATTGAAGGAAACCAAAAGGTTCTTATTTGCACAAACTTGTAACTTGTACAAGTGTTAGAATCAATAAGAAAACATATTTCGTTTTTATATTGTTTTAACATGTTTCTTAACAATATTTCTTTCTTATGAATCAAAGATTGACAATATTTGAAATAAATCCACATAATAGTATTGAAATTACAACATAATCATCATTAGATTGATGAAGAAGATTTGAATAAAATATGATTGAAACAAAAGTGATATGGAAGGTATTTAATGGGTACTTGCATGAGTTGGATAGTTATAATGTATTATTGGTTTGGTTGTTTTATAGTCATGTATTTTTCTTGAAGTATTAGGTAGCAACAAAAGGAAAGGGGGGATGACCCTAGAGTACAAAAAGGTTGAAGGATCAACATGAGGTTATCTCCCACCTATCTAACTGATACTAGTTTTATAGTTTAAAAAAAACTAAAGGAAAGATGCAAAACATAAGAATCCTTATCATTAGTCCTACTTCTAACCAACAAATACAACAGAAAAGCATACTAGCAGTAAGGAGACATATTGTTGCTATTACTCCAATACCTGATTATGTGTGTGTGTGTGTGTGTGTGTGTGTGTGTCTATATATATAAGTAAACCCTAGAGGGCACCAAGTTCAATGTGATCCAAAACATAAAAAACCTAAAAAAAAGAAGCCAGGGCTAGTTGCCCACTTTGTTTTCCCCATTCCTCATTCTTCCTTTCATTAGGATCCTCCATGTTTAAGTCCACCCCCTCATCTTTGATAGGTTTATCAAGGAGCATCTTCAACCAATCCTCCTCCAAGAAACCATAAATGAAGATGATAGTTTCACTCTCCTTGCCCAAATTCTTGTCATCCTTGTTCACCTATAGGAAATAAAGAGTCATTGTAGTAGAGTGCATGAAATTCGTGGAGAATTCCACCAAGATGTTAAATTTTTGGCAAATGCCAATGTGGTTATCCACCATCTCCTTCATTGACTGCTCCAACCGAGCCTTTTTTTGGCTCTATCCATGGCTATGTTTCCCTTTCTTCCCCCCACCTTTGGGAGTTCCTTTCATGGGGGAGGTGATTTCCTCCACCCACCCTTGATTCAAGGACAAGATGACTTCCAGAGTGTCTAAGATGAGTGAGGGACTAGGTGAGCTAGAGATTGTCTTCTTTCTAGTGTCCTAATAGTGTGGCCTCTTCCTCTTGGTGGGATTTTTCTCACTCTCAGTAGACTCAGAGGTAAAGTCTTTTTTAGGGGGGACTTAAATTTCTCCATGTGGAGTCATTATTAGCTCTCCAAGCAATCATGTATAATTGTAAAATAATGAAGATCACAATCTTAATCAAGTCATAAGGTTAATGAAGGGAGAGCGTATTCAACAAGTGACTACAATATTACTTGAGTGATTGGTAAAGGGAGAAGGAAACCATATTTTTACCCTACTGATTTAGTATTAACTAAGTTTTATGATGCTTGAGTAAATTTTTTATTTACTAAGGGAGAGTTGCATGAACAAGTTTGAAAAATTGGAGTCTGAGACCAAATTTTGATGGAAATTTGGAAAGTTTGAGAAGGTATAAGGAATGAGTTAATATTTTTTGCAAGATCTATAGTTGAGAAAATTCAAGAAGGATTTTATGAAGGAAATTGAATGAAGACAAGTATGGAGACAATGTTCTATGCAAGTTATATTTTCTAAGTGTCTAAATTCATTGTATGAAAGAATTATGCTATAACCCTAAGATTGACAATGTTAACTAAGTGAAAAGAGATAGAAAGATCCATAAGCATTGAGAGAATTATTTAAGGAGATGTTGTAGATAGTTATAGGTTTCTCATTTCATGTTGCTAGTTTCAAGGAGATTATGATGAAGTGTTGAATCATTATGAGTGTAGTGTTGTTGAAAGAAAAAGAGTAAAGTGTTGATCTAGGTAAATAGAGCAAGGAAGGTGTGTTAATCAACAAAGTCAAAGTACAAAGAAAAAAATATCCAAGAGAGAGACTAGAAAAATAAGAAGCAAGACTAGAGATCTAAACAAGCAAGGGTAGTTACTATTCTAACAAATCACTTTATACAATTATTAGTTAACTATTATAGGAGAATACATTGTAAGTGTTGAATGGACCTAATAAGTCAATGAAATCTTATATGGTAACATTGATTAGTGGTGTTTGTAAGTCCTTTAAATTAGGTGACTCTTTTTAGTCAAAGAAAGGGAGTGATAAAATCTAGATGGTCTCCTGGTGAAATCCTCTAACAATGTCACATAAAAAATGTGTATGTAACCTTTTTACAAGGTTGGATCCTAGCAAAGCTCACTTCAAAAGAGTGAATTTTTTTGGGTGTTAGTTCTAGGTGGTTTTTCCCTTCACTAGGTTTCCATGTTAAAATAATGGTGTGAATTATGTGAATGTTATTTATGTTGTAAGTTGTTTTGCATGTTCTTTATAGTTTACTACAACTCAATAATAACTATGATATCACTAGGTAATTTTACTGTCAATTAGTAATGTAACAAAATGGAATTTTACTATCAATTAGTAATGTAACAAAAAACTTGTTAATAGTTTGGAAACAAGTGAATGAAATTGTTAAGTATATATTTGGATGTTTACACCCAATGATTGAAGTTAATTTTTATGATGTTTATTTGGTACAAAAATGTTTGAAAGGGACTATAAGATAACTGGACATAACTAATTCACCTCGACCCCCTCTTAGTCATCTAAAATTTTGATAGCAGAGTTGATTTCTTGGAGAAAGTAGTTTAAGAGAGAAACCATAATAGTCTGATGATTGAGATTGCATCTTCTCTTAATAATGTTGAATTTCATTACATCAAGAACTATGCCAATACATCAAGGAGATGATAATTAAGAAGAGCCAAAGCTAAAAGTCTTAAAGGTAAGTATGATCACATGAGAATGAAATAAATTGAAAAGGCTACTCAATATGTTAACGGAATCAAGGATGTTGTAAGTAAAATTAGAGATATTGAAAGTTCTATTTCTGATTCTAAAATTGTAAGCTAAGTTCTTCAAACTCTTCTACCTATTTATGCTATAAATGATTTTTCTATTCAAGAAGTAAGAGCTATACCTAGAAATGATTTGACAATTGATGGTCTAGCTAGTTAGTTGATTGCATTTGAGTCGAGCAATTATGAAAATGATATGTTACTATGGGAAATTATTGTAAGTCTTCACTAACCATCAAAAATTCAAAGAAAGTTAAGAAAAAAAAAGAGGAATGTGAATAAAAAATTGAAGTTGATATGGATGAGATTAAGGCACTACTTGTAAGAAGTTTATCAAGAGGTAAAGGTAAGTATAAAGGTAATATATCCTTGATTTGTTTCAAATGTAGTGAGGTTGGTCACTTTTCTACTAAATGTCCTAATCAAAGTAAGTCTAATAGAAATGAGAAGAAATATTTCAAGTATAGGAAGAACAAGGATTACAAAGACAAAGGAAAGAAATCATGTTACATTGTTGAAGAAGAGCACATCTAATCAAGTTTCGATAATGAAAAGGAAGTAGTTGAAATGGGCTATGTTGCAATAAAGGAAGATTCAAATGGTCAAAGGTATGAGAATGAAACTGCCCTTATTTCATATGTTAATGAGAATGATTCATAGATTACTGATATTGGTTATTCACATTATGTGACTAGTGATCTAAGTAAGTTTAATACATTTGAAGAAATTGATGATGGTGGAACTATTAAGTTTGGTAGTGATGTTCCATATGCAGTAAAAGGTAAGGGATAGCTAATGTTGAATGATAAAATAGACCCAAACATAATATTTTGAGTGTTTCTCAATTGAATAACTTAGGTCATAAGATGGAACTTGAGAAAAGGAACTTGTGTGTGTGTGATGATGATGATGATGATGAGGGAAATTTGATTGGAACATGAATGCTAAAAAAAGATAACTTATTCTGCCTTGATCCTATAGTTGGGACATGTTTATTTGCTAGAATTAAACATGTTTTCTTATGGCATAAAATGCTATGTCATCTAAATTTTGAGAATATGGTTAAAATCAATAGAAAGAAAAGAGTAAGAGGCTTACCGAATTTGCAAAAATCTGAGAATGTTAAGTACAAAGATTGTAAGATTGGTGAGATGACAAATCCAAGTTTTTTTAGGAAGAAACACACTCCAAATGATATTCTAGAATTGGTGAATAGTTATTTATATGGTCCAATTGGTGTTGACAATTAGTATGGTGATACATACTTCATATTTTTTGTGGATGATTATTCAAGGATGATGAATTTAATGTTCATAAAAGTGAAATGAAATGTTTTTGATATGTTCAAATAGTATAAATATAGAGTTGAAAAGTAAATTGGTAAAACTTTAAAATGTTTGAGATCTGATAGAGGTGGTAAGTTTATGTCTGCTAAATTCAATGACTTTTGTTCTAAGAATGTTATCAAAAGAGAGTTATTTGCACCGAGAATGCCACAATAGAATAATATTGTTGAAAGGAGAAATAGATATGTCATGGATTGTGCAAGTACTCTAATGATTGAGAAGGAGATATCTCAAATATTCTAGAGAGAAGCTACCAGTATAGTTGTTTATACTCTCAAATGAGTTTAATTAAAGAAAGGAACAAACAAAACACCCTATGAATTATGGTATGGTCATACTCCAAATGTAGTCTATTTCAAAATCTTTTCTAACATGTGTTACATTCATAAAGATACCGAGGAATGGTAAACTTTAAGTTTTAAAAGATGAAGATATTTTCCTTGTTATTCATCTAAAAATAAATTGTACAAATGTTTAAACAAGGTTACTAACAAGATGATTGAAAGTAAAAATATAAGATTTGATGTGTTTGCAAAGAGGAATAGTGTGGAAAGAAAGAAAGAACTTGAAGACTACAACAAATTTGTTTATGTCTATGAAAGATAGTCATTTCTATGAGCTTGTGCTTTTTGTTTTTGCAATTTTTCTTTTGTTTAATTTCTTTTTCTTTTTCTTTATCTCTTTTGTAACATGCCTCTTATATTTCCCTCTCTACCCTTTGATGTTGGATTAGCCTATGATCTCACATGTTGATGGTAAAAATAATTAGATAGACAATCATATCTAGAAATATCTTGCAACATTAACTTCTAGATCTATTATTTCTTCTTAAGTGAAATAAATTAAACATAAATCTATTTTATTTTTTAGTTTTTAATATTG
The DNA here is from genome assembly GCA_028749045.1 of Cupressus sempervirens. Lineage (NCBI taxonomy): Eukaryota > Viridiplantae > Streptophyta > Pinopsida > Cupressales > Cupressaceae > Cupressus > Cupressus sempervirens. The sequence goes on along the minus strand of CM053793.1, from coordinate 249,309,962 downwards.
TTCTTGGCAGTACTATATTACACACATCAGTCTCTGATAGAAAATAGCATAATTGTAGAGAACCTTACTATTATTCATTCCATTTGCAACGGTCTCCCTTAAGTACATTGACATATAGTGAGAATGCACCAAAACAAATTTATTTCCTTAATGGCAATGGAGACTAATAGAATAAAAGAGATGCATGAAAATTTTGGCAAGACCCCAAATAGTCAATAAAGTTTTTTTCTCTTTCTCCCAAACATAAGTGACACATGAGATCATCTCAACAAAATTTAGTATTTCATTTGATAGTTTAATATCCCTCATATTTCTTTTTCATTTTGCTTATATTTAGTGTGGATTATTCTAATACTATACAACTTAATTTCATATCCACTTTGAACAAATTTATCACCATAAAAATATCATTCCCTCTACAAATACTACATTCACTTCTAATTTATATATTCAATTCAAATTTGTATATCTTCATGAACCTAGAACAACTATTCTTATCTAATATTTATTTTTAGATCATTATATATATTACATTTTGTAGTTAGATTTTCTCTTCCATATATTTCATACAACCTCACTTATGTTAAACATAAATTTAATAAGTTTTTTTTATAACTATTTCATACTTATTTCTTTCATTGGTTAGACATATTCATTTTTCTTTTCCATGTTCACCAGTTTTTAAAAAATGAGTCCTACCTAGAGCATTATATTTAGGAGAATATATCGAGTTATGGTATGACCCCAAGTCATCTATGTTTCCTATGAATCTGGATGAGATGCCCATGAAACAAATGAAACAAAGGAAAATAAAAGTTGCACAAACCGATGGCACATATTGTAGTTAGAGTAGGCTTGGGGTAAGTTTATTTGACCTACTTGATCTCTTTCGGCAGAGAATTTTTCACTTCAAGCAAAGTTCATTAAAGTACATTAGTTTTGGTACGTAAATACGCATGTTTAGATTATGCTAGTTTGTTTTAATGATAAAATGATTAAAATTTTATTAATATTTACAATAATTCTTAAAAGCGTTGTTAACGAAATCAACCATATTTTTAACCTCAAAGCATGTTTTTTCTATCAAATTAGGGTTACAGGTCAACCACTGTGCAGCTATGCAATTCTTCCCCTTTATGCTCTTGTTACACAGGTAAGTGCTGATACATGAATAAAGATAGAAACATTTGATTATTAATTTGTAAGAATGAAAAATGGGTTTTGTGAATGCAGATGGGGCACAGACGATAACATCTATAGTTGGCGAAAGAATAGCCATATCATTGAAGAAGTGGCACCAGACAGCTAAGATTAAGCTTGAGGAAAGGCAAGAAAATCTATCAAGCGGACCAACTAATTCAGAAGAAGCATCTTCTCCAGTTCATCTTCTTCATAGTTTCAAATGTTTGAGAGACCCCCAAAGTGCCATACAATTAGAACAATCAGAGTATAAAATTTCAATTACAGAGACACCCTCCTCTTCTTACCATCCTTGCCTCAAAGCTTAGAACAATGAATCAAGGGAAGAAACTCAACACGTTGAAACAAATGGTTCTGACTTCACCTTTCCTTGTTTAGTGGAGACGCATTCAAGCAACAATGGTTGCTGGCAGAAAAGGGCAACAGAAGCATATCAACTTCCATGGTTTTGTTGTAGTCCATAATAATGAGGGTTCTCTTTGAAGAAATACTTTCAAGGTAGAAGCAGCATAAATAATTAAATAAGAACAGTAATGTGGTAGGGTTTATTGCATACATTTTGAATAAGCTTCTTGGAAGAAATATAAGTAATTAAATACAATTATAAAATGAAATTTGGAGTCAAATAATTGATATAGAATAGCATTTATAGAAATAATGCTAGAATGTGTATAACATCAATAAAATTTAAAAAGTAGTGTTTGTAAGTTAATTTATAGTAATTCTAATTGTTTTACAAAAAGATTTGTGGTTTCTTAATATTTTCTATTAGCAAGCATTAATTTTTGACAATTAATCAAAGGTAAAATAGACAATAAATTGTACAATAAATTTAACTTTTTTTTAAGCAAGCATTTCTATTTGACATTTATTGTCTAAGTGAAACAAAAAATTTCTTGCAATTTTCATGTCTAATATTAGATCATAAAGTGCAATATAGTTGCTGGTGTAGGAAAGGTGTTAGTTGTTCTTCAAAAATGAAAAACATTACATTTTATTTCTTAATGGAATTAACCTATAATAATACATTATAAGTGTCAAATAGTTATTTTTTAAGTTTAAGTTTTGTCTTATCCAAAGAAATGCATAGTTTATTAGAAAAAACCTAATTTATATAAAATATTTTCATACTGGTCAAATTATAGATGGAATACTGGAACATATATTAATGTGAAAACACAAGTTTTTGGATGATGTGAACAAAATAAATCTATAGTTCTCTATAGAGTAGACTACATAAGTCATTTTAATTTCAGTCTAATATTTTTATTAATGTTTTTTATTAAGAAAAATAACAATTAGTAGGTGTTGTCCCAAAGTACAAATAGAACACTAGACACCAAGAGCAGGACATTACAATGCCTAGTAAAGAAAGATTTAGACGTGCCAGATCTCCTTCTGTCAAAGACAAAGGTCCACAAGTGACTGACTTGCAAACCATGGTCAATTCTAACAGTGAAAGACTTGGGACGAGCCCTCATAATAATATAGCTATAGACTTAAACCAAAAATAACAACAAAGGACCAAAGTGTGCCCTTTAAAACTTCCATAAATCACTTGATCACAAGAGAAACTAAGACAATAAATCTTCATAAGAAACAAGTGAACAACCTCAAGCCATCTATGCCTATCAGAATAGTAAGCAAAAAAATAGGACCAAACAAGACTATACATCTAGCATTGGCAAAGATAATGCATATCATCCAACCATAGGTCCAAGAAAGGCTCCAACCTTGTAAAACATAGTCAAAAGTCTTCCAACCCCCCACAAACTCCCAAAACACAATACTGGGAGGAGCAAAGAGGAGGAAGACCAAGCCCTAAAGGTAAGAGCAACTCCCCATTCCTCCACTAACATGACTACTAAAAGTAGAGCAAGTATTTAGTATCTCAATAGAAGTCTCCTCTTCTTTCCAACACCCAAATATGATCTCCACCTCCATAGGAGTAGTGAACTTAGAAGCTAAGAGTAAGACCTAGGCCATCTCCATAGGATGTAACACAGATCTCCACACCAAAGTGTTTAGCTGTGGAGTCATCCTTTCTTCACCACTTGATGTACATCATCTATACATGCTCGCTCTAGCTAGATCTCTTACAATAGGAAATAGATACTCATAAACAATGGGAGAGTACCCGATGAACACATTTACAACCACTTTCCTCAAGCAACCATCTACCCCCATAAGCTTAGCCCCCACCTCAATAGGGTCCTCCACCTCAATAGGAAATAGGAAAGTGAAGGAATAGGACAGGTGAAACCTCCACCACACATGCATCCAAGACTCTAAAATGACTACCTTAACTAGATTTGAGTCCCAAACAGAGGAAGCATTCACCTCAGAGCATGAGCATCCAAAGGAATCCCCGAAGTAACAAACACCAAGAGGTAAGCGAACCCTCAAATAATGAAAAAATGCCCATCCAAGGGGAGTTATCAATAGTAAAACCCCTAAAAATGAAAACCCATCTAGGGAAAACACCCTTGTCAATAGAACTAGCACTAAGGACATGGACCACATTCCCCCTACAGACCTGAGCATCAACATCCAAACCCTTACAAACCCTAGGGTTCACCTGATAAAGCCACTATACATAGCCCTCCACACCAAACCCATCTGTATCCTCATCTTCGAGAAACTCCAAATACAAGAGAGTGCATTGGAGGCAGAGACTAGCAACACACCTAGGACAAAAGACCCCATACATCCAAAACCCAAAGTGGGGAACAAGGGTTCCAATAAGAAACAACTCCACACACAAACTTGAACCCCTTATAGAGGTCCAACCAGTGCACAACCCACCAACACCCCAAACACCAACATCAGACCTTCCATCTTCAATCACCACCCATAAGAGCCAAACCCCTTTGGAGTGTGGAGAAGAGAGACTCTAAGAAAAGTGTACTTTAGCAAAAAAACACCCATTGAACAATAGAAAAACCACTCCAGCATGCACCAGTGACATCCACCCTCAAAAAATGATAGCAACCAACAAAGCTAGAGGGAATCAGCACAAAGTAGCCCCCCATCCATCATCCTCATTTGCTTTAGACTCCTTGCCCTCACCATCACAAGCATCCTAGATAAAAACCCTAGCCCCTTTGTGGCCCACTCTCCCGCTTATTGATATTAATGTTAGTTCGTTGTCAAATGCCAATTTCTTTTTGAGACCTCCAAATTAATAATCATCTTCATAATAATTTTCAATAACTGAAATACAACCATTTGTATAGAACATTGTTGACATGAATTGCATACATGAAAGACAAAAAATTGACTAAAATAATATAGAAAGAATGATAATATTGAAAAAATACATAATAAATATTAATAAATATTAAAAAATATTAAAAACTTTAAATTATTCAATTTCATTTATTCATCATTAAATTTTCACAATTTATTCTATAAGTTTAGTTTAACAAAGTTGATATCTCCAACTATTCATAAACAAATAACTAAATACATTAATGGTGTTATTATAGACAAATTCCAATTACCATGAATAGCCTACCAATCGGTCAGAATATATGAAATTAGAAATAGTTTAAATTCATAATTAGAAGTGTTCAAAGCTATTTATATCTTCTCCCTACATATTTCGTCCAATAACTGCCACATAATTGTTATAACTTTGTAAACCTGTAGCAAAGAAGATATCCTCTACTACATTGATCTCTCTAAAGCATCAACTTTTTCAAAGATTTCATGACCCTTCACGTTGTTAAAAATTCACTCTCAATTGTCTTATCTCTTCAATACAACATTTTTCTTTTTCTCGGTTGGCAGCCATGAAGGCAAAGAGAGACAAATACACATAGATAATAACTAATTTTATTGCCTTACTGCCTTGCACAAATGCATTACATAAGGCCTCTATTTATAGAGGGTATGAGAACTCTCTACACACAACACATTTTACAAATGTTACACTATATTAAATATAATATTGCATATATTAAAAACATGGGCGGCTAGGACAACAGAGTGTCTGCTATGCAATTTATTGTGGATGGTAGATGGATGACTGAGCTGTGGGCTAGATGGTGGGCTGGTTGTCTACTATTAATGGCAGAAATTAATACTGCCACTCCCCCTTAATTTTTTTCATTAACAAATTTTGCATTAGTAATACCTAATTTCTCTTGCAAATATTCAAAGTTATTCTTTGGCAATGGCTTAGTGAATATATCTGCCAATTGATCTTCAGACTTGTAGAACTCAAGGTGGATTTCTCCATTGTTGACCAATTCTCTGATGAAGTGGTATCTTGTATCAATATGTTTGCTCCTCTTATGAAATACATGATTTTTAGATAATGCTATTGTTGATTTGTTATCACAAAGAATTAGTGTTGGTTACTCCTAATGATGGTGAAGATCGAACAAAATTTGATACATCCATACTGCTTGACATGCTATGGAAGTGGCAACTACATATTCTGCTTTAGCTGATGAGATCGTCACTATAGGTTGCTTCTTTGATGCCCATGATACAGCTCTTGATCCAAGGTGAAAGATATATCCAGAAATGCTCTTCCTATCATCAATGCTACCTACAAAATCACTGTGAGTATAACCAATTAAACCAAAATTGTTAGCTTTGGAATATAGGATTCCATATCCCATTGTTCCTGCAATATATCTCAATATCCTTTTTCCAACTTGCCAATGAGAATTTTGTGGTGATTCCATGAACCTTGAGATTAAACTAAAACTATACGTGATGTCTGGCCTTGTAGCTGTCATATACATTAAACTTCCAACAAGTCTTTTAAACATAGTTGGATCAACATTTGAGCCCTTTTCTTCCTTGCTAAGTTTTGTTCCTATTGCAACTGGAGTTGACACTGGATTGCAATTCATCATTTTAAATCTCTTTAAAACATCCTTTATATACTTGGATTGACAAATGAAGATACCTTTGTCACATTGAATAACTTCAATACCTAAGAAATATCTCATCAAAACCAAATCTGTCATTTCAAATTCTTTCATCATTTCTAACTTGAACATGTCTACTAATAGATTTCAGTGAATATCAAGTCATCAACATACAAGCATACAATCAAAATTTGACCTTCCTTATTATTATTAACATATAACGTGGGCTCATTGTTACTTCTATCAAATTGATTACTTATCATGTATGAATCAATCCTCTTATACCAAGCCCTAGGAGCTTGTTTCAAACCATAACGTGCATTGTTTAGTTTATATACCTTGTTTTCATGCCCACTAACCTCATAACTAGGTGGTTTTTTAACATATACCTCTTCATCAAGAAAACCATTCAGAAAAGCTGATTTTACATCCATTTGATACACTTTCCAATCATTTTGTGCTGCTATTGCTAAAATAGTTTGAACTGTGTCAAGTCTAGCAACTGAAGCAAATGTTTCATTATAATCAACTCCATATTGTTGTGAAAAACCTTTAGCAACTAGTCTTGCCTCATGCTTAACAATTTCACCTTTTTCATCAAATTTAGTTTTGTAAACCCATTTGACTCCTATACATTCTTTTCCTTTAGGTAAATCCATTAATTCCCATGTGTTATTTCTTTCAATAGAGTCAATTTCTTTATCTATTGCCTTGATCCATTTATCTTCTTTAATTGCTTCATCAAAATACAATGGATCACAAGAAAATAAAGCAAAATTTGAGTAAATATCTACATTCTCTTCTTCTTGATCATATAAATTTCTTTTAAGCTTCTTGTCTTCTTACCTTTGTAACTTGGTGTTGAGAATGTTGAATTAGATTTATCACTTACATTTGAACTTGGAGGTGAGGCACCTTGCACAAAGTTCCTTGGTGGAGTATTGGGTGTTGATTGAGTCCCTTGTTCCTTTAATTCATCATCACCTTGTAATATTGGTGCTCCTCTTGTGACTTGTTTGTTATCATTTTCATGCCATGAATCTTCTTCTTCAAATTTAACATCCCTGCTAATGATCAATTTCTTTGAAATGGGATTATACAATCTATAAGCCTTTGATTCTTCACTATAACCAATAAAGATGCATTTTTCAATTTTATCATCCAATTTCTTTCTCAATTCAGATGGAATTAATGAATAAGCAACACATCCAAAAACTCTAAAATGGGATACTATATGTTTCTTACCATTCCATGCTTCTTGTGGAATTGTGTTCTTAACACTCTTTGTAGGACTCCTGTTCAAAATGTATACAGCACATGCTACTGCTTCTGCCCAAAACTCATTGGATACATTTTTGGCCTTCAACATACTCCTTGCCATTTCCATTATGGTTTTTTTCTTCCTTTCTGCTACACCATTTTGTTGTGGTGTGTACCTTGTGGTAAACTACTACTTAATTCCATGAAATCTGCAAAATTCTAGAAAATCATCAGAACTAAATTCACCACCTCTATCAGATCGTAATACCTTGATGTAGTGACCACTTTGTTTTTCAACCAAATTTTTAAACTCCTTGAAATTTTCAAAAGCTTCACCTTTTTGTTTTAGAAAGTATATCCAAATCTTCCTGCTAAAATCATCAATAAATGTTAGGAAATATATACTTCCTCCTAAAGATGGAGTTTGTATAGGTCCACATATATCAGTGTGAACTAATTCCAATGGTGCTCTTGCTCTATATGAACCTCCTACTAGGAAGCTTTCTCTATGTTGTTTTTCCAAAATACAACTTTCACATGAACTTGGTGGTTTCTATATTTGAGGCAATCCTTTCACCATATTCTTCTTTTGTAATAAGCTTAAAACATCAAAATGAAGATGACCATACCTCAAATGCCATAGCCATGACTAATCTGAGTATACTATCTTGAAACTAACTTCTTTTCCTCCTTGAATGCAATGAATCTGGAGGGGGAACATTCGATTTTGTGTCAAGTTGACCCTTGCAATTAACCTGCCACTAGAATTTCTATCCAAGATTGTGCAAACATCATTCTCAAAAGAAACTTTGTAACCCTTTTGTACTAGTTGACCAACACTCATGAGATTGTGTTTTAATCCAGGCACAAAATACACATCAAGAATATATCTTTTTCCTCCATTTTTTGTCAAGAAATTTATAACACCTTTTCCCATTACAAAGACTTCACTATCATTTCCTAGCTTTACTTCAAATTTTACAGAATCATCCAAGCTAGCAAACAAATCTTTATTTCCAGTCATATGGTTACTACATCCACTATCTAGGAACCATATATCACTAGAGCTTTCTTCAGCAATATTACAAGTTATAAATAAACTTCCTAAATTGTTATCAAATACATCTGAGTAACTAGCACCATTCTTTTCAATATCCTCTTGTTTCTTTCTACATTCACTTGCAATATGACCAAATCTCTTACAATAATGACACTAAATTCGAGGTTTATCAAACCTTGATGATCGGTGTTGGAATGAACTTCTACCACATCCTTTGTTTGAACTCTGAATGGATTGATTTGTTCTTTCTTCTTGGTTTGGACTTCTACGTCCATCTATGCTTCTACCTCTTCCTCTTGCTCTGTAGTTTGATCTTCCTCTTCCTCTGCCAAAAGATACCTGCGATCTAAATGCATTCTCCAAAGAAGAATTTTTATTTCTGTTCATTCTTGATTCATGAGATAAAAGTGAGCCCATCAATTCATCAATAGATAGTATTATCAAATCTTTAGATTCTTCAATGGCAACAACAATGGCATCAAATTTTCTAGGCAAACAACGAAGTATCTTTTCAACAACTTTTTGATCTATCAAATCATCACCATATGATCTAATTTGATTAACCACATTCATTACTTGATTTAGAAATTGATCAACTGAGTCTGAATCCTTCATACACAAATTTTCAAAATCACGCCTTAAAATTTGCAATTTAGCAATCTTAACTTTTGATGTCCCTTGATATTCTATTTCTAAAATATCCCATGCAATTTTAGACTTTTTAGCAGCACAAACCTTAGGAAAAATTGATTCATCTAAAGATTGTTGAATTAGAAACAATGCTTTAGCATCCTTTTTCTTGTTATCTTGTAATTTATCCTTTTCATCTTGTGCTAATGTAGACTCATCTTCTGGTTCAATAAAACCCTTTTCAATAAGATCCCATATGCCTTGAGAACAAAATAGTGTCTTCATTTTTATAGCCCAAAATTCATAATTTTTACTAGAAAATATTGGAATTTTTGGTTGAGCTATACTACTTCCTGAAGCCATATTAATACACAATTACAACTGCACCTTACAATTATAAACTTTTCTTTACAAAGCAAATCCAACAAACAAGTCTAAGCCAATGACATATAGCTTAAACAAACAAAAATATAATGCTTATTTCCCCTTTTAACAATTTTATTTTTAATCATTAGAAATCACTCCAAGAAATCAGCTCATACCTTCTTCAAACATTAAAGTGAGATCTTTTCTTCTCTCAATCTTGGCAGCCACTAGTCTCCAACTTTAGAAGTTGATAATGATCTGCAATCAAGAAAACATTAGAAGCTTCATTCATTGCTACAACATTTATACATATCAACACATAATTCTTTTCCTCCTAGGCCCAACTCTTCATGCTCTGATACCAATTTGAAGGCAAAGAGAGACAAATACATAGAGATAATAACTGATTTTATTGCCTTACTGCCTTGCACAAATGCATTACATAAGGCCTCTATTTATAGAGGGTATGAGAACTCTCTACACACAACACATTTTACACATGTTACACTATATTAAATATAATATTACATATATTAAAAACATGGGTGGTTGGGACGGCAGAGTGTCTACTATGCAATTTATCATGGACGGTGGATGGACAACTAAGTTGTGGGCTGGTTGTCTGCTATTAATGGCATAAATTAATACCGCCGACAAGCCAGGGTTAAATTTGGATGGTATCAAATTGTCTCAAATTAATAGAAAACTCTTTATTAGTATAAGTTGCCATGAAAAAAAAGAAAACTAAAAGAAATACATTCATCAAACTTTAAGCTGATTTATATTCTTCCTTGCTCAGATTCTTTCCCCGTTTCCTTCTATCAAATCTACATCTCTATTGGCAGTGTATTTTCTTGTTCACACACTTGCATCATACTCTCTCCCTGTGGTTGCTTCATTTAAAAATTCTGGAGCAGCGATTATCTTTCCTTTCCTAATCTAATCTAGCGGCTTCACATTTAATTGCAACTTATGCTTACAACAAGCGGTTTTAGTTAGACCTGCCCACCTATTGTGAGGTAGGCGTTGGTGTCAAATTTCTCCATCCTCTCGCCCTCTCTCCTAGATTCACGGTCTTATTCTCTTAAGAATCAAGTGGTCTTATTCTCTTAGGAATCAAGTGCTAGTATGTGATGTTTAAGTCATTTATATATATTCTACTACAGATTTGTTCAATGCTTTTTTTTTTCTTCCTTAAAGATAGAGTTTGGGTGTTCAATCAACATTCAGCTTAGAGAAGGTGCTCTTTATCTCCACCAAATCCTCATCCAACTCTTTCAATCCCCACATGTCCATCTAGTTTGGGTAAGATTATCAAATCCTAGCCTCTGCAAGAACCAACCCTATAGAAAATTTGCTAAATGCTAAAATTTTGGAATAACAATGCTACATCATATAATGCTGAAATAAGAAAAGTCAAGAATCTTTGTATCTAAAGAGTAATCAAGGTTAACAAGCTGTTAGCACAAAGTACAACTCAAAATACAATGTTGTTTGTAAACATGAGTATACAATTAGTTAATGAGAAATTCAACATAATATAAAAGTGTTGATTATGTTGCAAGAACCTACACAAAAGTTCTCAGATGCTGAAAAACATGACACATACATCACATGTTCTTCTAATTCAAGAACAATAATACTTTACCAACTTAAGTTACAATTTTTGAATCAGGATTACATCAAAATGCAAGATATTGTACATCATTGCCAAAATGAAGATATAAGAACATAAGATAGATTATGAAACTTGATAGGTGTCTTGAAAATATATCCAATTTCCAAAGCCATTAGACATCATCCTTCTACTAATTGAGATGGGAGTGTGGCCCAGCCACTTTTACCTCACCAACCATGGAGTGTTTACTCCCCCAGGATTCTTCCTAACAATGAACAATGCCCTGACCATGGCACGAGAAGCCTAGCTTCCCAAAACAAGATGGATCAGATGGATCTAGTGCAGACTTGAAACATACTACATGCATCCATGTGTCTAGTAGCCTAATCATGGAGTGTGGCATGAAAAGGAAATGCACACTACACATTCTACTCATATGCAGTGGAAGAAGAACTATAACATATCTACCAACGTGTACATTTCTTTTAAAATAAGGCATATCTACACATATGCAAGAGAATTTGAGAATAGTTAAACATATATGCTACATGAAAAAACAACATTCTTGAATGCAAGTAATAAATGACTTGGCCAAGCACTAGATTCATCAAAAATACTCAAGAGAGAGACAAAACGTAATGAATCCTACTTTTCAGAACTTGATGGGTTGAGAGAAACAAAACATAATGCATCTGTCTCACCCTCCCTTATGCCACATTACACCCTTCCATGAGGTAGTGAACATCATACACATGACAACAAAAACAAGAATCCATTCACAAATCTAACTTATTAATATGCATCTTTTATTATCTATCACCTAAGTTCAGTGGTTTATCCTATAATAGTAGCATTGAATTAATAAATAACATTTTTAGATGGCTAATATTGAGGTTTCAACATGATCAACCGACTATAAATATAGAATAATGTTACATGAGTTTACTTCTAAATCTAGTTAATAGACTACCATTTGAACAAAAGGCCTCTATTTCTTCCAATATTACTCTTCTAATTCAAAACCTACATATTTATTAACAACATAATCAACAAGAAGAGTAACTGAAACAAACTTTAACTTAATGAAAGCATCTAAATTCAGCAGTAACTCTAAGTAGAGGTTCATATAATCATAGCAGATTTCATACGAGCTTGAAGGTTTCATCTTTGTGATGGAACAACAATTTTCAATATGAACTAAGTTCAAAATTTACCATTCCATTAGTACTAGTGACACACAATACACGAGAAGTTGTAGTTTCAAATTCATAACAGGATTGATTCTAAAGAAAATAGTCGTCTCCCTGCCCAGTTATCAATTTCACTAATGGATACAAAAATATTTACTAATTTACATCAGCATTAGCATACAAACTTCTTATCCCATTTGTTTCACCGAGTTTCAAATTTATCAATATAGTCTTACTACTATCATTAAAAGAAGAAAATAGAGTGTTCTGGTCTGATATACCTTAGTTTTTGTTTTAGATCCATGACACTTTGATTCAGCTAAATTTTCCAAAGTATCCAAACCCAAAAAAAAACCATGTATAATCAATCTATTGCAACATTACTATAACTTGGTTGGAGGAATCTAAGATTAAGTATCTACAAACCAAAAGTTAAATGAGAAGATACTATCATGCCAAAATTAGAAAGGGGCATTCCTTCACATATCCGAATGAAAAACTAGCACTTTTTCTTAACAAAAAGTAGACAAGACATCAGATGAAGATTTGCAGTAGCTACCAACTCATGGGCTTCTACTATAGCCAAACTTAGTCTTTCTTAGAAATTCACATTGCTAAGATTATTTACCTTAGTAAATCAACTAACATATAACAGCATTAGTTACATAACACCTGTAATCACCCTCTTGGTCACGGCATACCTAGACGGCTCAAGACAACACATAGAAAAATTTATGGTATAAATATAAACAAAAAAAATGATTTAGAATTCCCTAAAATGACATTTCATTGTAGATTCTGACCATAATCCTATACATGGTTACCTTTCAAAGTCTCATGCTATGAAGTTCATTTGATTTAGGAGGAAAAAAACATACAACTCTTAATTTAAAAATATAGCCCTTCTGTACAATCATAAACTAAATTTTGTGTCTCCTAAATTAAGAACTCAACTACAATTTTCTATGTCCTATACCAATAGCAGATATTAAATCACAATCAAGCATAATTACATAATTTATTTCCATCAATTCACATAATTTAGACTCACAAAAGAAGAAGAATACTTGTTTAAGCAAGCTGTAACATCAAAGGAACCTAGAAATTACTCTACTTCTTTAATTCCCCAACTAGAGCGCTACTTTTTACATAAACATAATTATATGTGTATACATAAACATAATTATATGTGTATAGATATGTATACATATACATATACATATACACACACATATAAATATATGTATATGCATGTGTATAGATATATGTATATGTGTCTATGTATACCAAACAAAGGACAAGGAAATAAGAAACCAAGGAAAGAAAAAAAAATCTAAACAAAAAAGAGAAGAACCAAAAAAAAGAAATAAATAAATTTTTTCTTTTATTGGTACTTTTGTGGTCTATTTAGATTTGTTGGTATTTTTTTTGTTCATATTATTTCCTTCCCATTTCTACTTGTTTGTTTGTTTTTTTTACTTATAGGTAGTCATTTCTACAAGCTTGTGCCATTTGTTTTTGCATTTTTTATGTTGTTTAATTTATTTTCTCTCTCTACCCTTTGATGTGGATCAATGTATGATCTCACATGTTGATGGTAAAAATAATCAAATACACCTTACTATTATTCGTTCCATTTACAATGGTCTACCTTAAATACATTGACATATAATGAGAATGCACCCAAAAAAAGTGTGACTTAGTATTTTTCGAATAATTGATTATAGCTACAAAAATTAATATATTTATGATTAAAATACTCATTATAACTATTGTTATAATATTCAATTACATATAATTTAACTATATTAAAATTATTAATCTAATTTTATGTTTCAAAGAGGGGTAAACGCTTTGACCTAGAGCTATGAACCAATGAGGCCACAAACGAGGGACCTCATCCCCATGAGATTTGAACCTTGATGGCAAGGATAACAACACACCAACTTAACCATCACAACATGCCACTATTGGCATTAATCTAATTTTAAAATAAAACTAATTATTTATTATTAACTTAAGCATAAATAATAAATAATAGATTAATATTTAAATAATACTAAAAACTATATATATTTTAAAAATATTTATTTTAAATATTAAAATAGTATACAAAAAGTTAAATTTTGATAATTTTAATGTATATGTTATTTACATAAATTTATACATGTTACTTCAGAAAAGGCAATTTTGGCAAGCTCCCAACTAGTCACTAATTTTGTTTCCTTTTTCTCCCAAACATAAGTGACACATGAGATCATCTCCACAAAATTTAGTGTTTCATTTGATCGTTTAACATCACTCATATTATATTTCATTTTTCTTATATTTAGTGTGGATTATTCTAATATTGTACCAATTTTCTTAATTTTTTTCAAAATGTATTAAACTCTAAGTTTTGGAGTTGTTCAACATCAATATGGATAACTTAATTTCATATCCACTCTAGACAACTTTTATTGCTATACAAATATCAGTCCCTCTAAACCTATTATATTTACTTCTATGGAATATTTTTACATGTTGAATTCACCTAATATTCTATGTAACTATTTTCAATAGATTATAGCATTACTTTAGATATGTATATTTTTTTAAATTTCATAAATCACACAGACTTACTAATTTCACCATTTTAGGTTTCACAAAGGACAAGGAAATGGCATAAGAAACCAAGGAAAGAAAAACAAATCTAAACAAAGAACACAAGAACCAACAAAAAGGAATAAATTGAATTTCTTTTTATTGGTTCTTTTGTGGTTTGTTTAAATTTTTTGGTCCTTTTTATTTCTTATATCATTTCTTTGCCCCTTTCTACTTTTTTGTTTGTTCATCTTTTGTTGAATAGATAGTCATTTCTATGAGATTGCACCTTTTGTAACTTCTATTTTTGTTTCTGTAATATGATTTCTGATGGAAAAAAATTTACACAATCTTTCCCAAAAATCATATTATAGTATATATGGATTATGGAAATCTAATAGCTTTTTTTTTGTTTCTTCAAATTTTATTTTGTTTTCTTTAATTTTTCTTTAATTTTTCTCTATTTTTTAATGTCCCTCATTATCCCTCCCTCTCTACCATTTTCTTCTTAGTCTTTGTCTACATCTTAGATGATAAAAATAATGAGATACACAATCATATCCAAAAATATCTTGCAACATTAACTTCTAGATTTATTATTTCTTCATAAATGAAATAAATTGAACATAATTCTATTTTATTTTTTATTTTTTATTTTTATACACATAATTATTCTCTAATTAAAAATACCATAATTGTAGAGAACCCTACTATTATTTGTTCCATTTACAATGGTCTCCCTTAAATACATTGACATATAGTGAGAATGCACAAAAAAAATGTACATTTTTAATGGCAATGAAGACTAATAGAATAAAAGAGATGTATGCAAATTATGGCTAGCTCCCAAATAGTCAATAAAGTTTTTTTCTCTTTCTCCCAAATATAAGTGACACATGAGATCCTCTCAACAAAATTTAGTGTTTCATTTGATAGTTTAACATCACTCATATTATTTTTTCATTTTGGTTATATTTAGTGTGGATTATTCTAATCCTATAACTATTTTTTTTATTTTTAAAATATACTTAAATCCTAGTTTTGGAGTTGTTCAACATCCATATGGACAACTTAATGATTGTTTTTAGATCTTCTTTATATATATACATATACCTCACTTATGTTAAGCATAAATTTAATAACTTTTTTTTTATAACTGTTTCATATTTATTTCTTTCATTGGTTAGACATATTCATTTTTCTTTTCCTTGTTAATGTTAGAAGTTGTAATCTTTCCTTGGTGTGTTTATAAATCAAGGTTAGAACTCCTTTCTTTATTGTTATGATATATTAGGATATAAGTCAAGGTATCCTAATATATTTCTTTTTTGTCCTTTTTCCACTACATCTTATTTTGTCATCTAGTGGAATATGTGAGGACAAATATATATTGTAATTTGTAATTTAGATTATTCCTCCTTAAGAGGAATCTCACACTTGGCCTCACACACTTATGAATGGTGGCATTCATAGACATGGGAGTTACATTCTAACTCCTCTCTCTCATGTCTATTTAAGAGATGACCCTCCTCTTTGATTTACAATGAGGTTTCTTCCTCTTCTCAATTACTGTATGAGCGATTGCTCTCTCTCTCTCTCTCTCTCTTTTCCTTCTTAGGCTTTTCATGCCTCATTCATAATGTCACAAGGGGTTTTCTTTGCTTTCCCCTTTCCAAATATCTTGTCTCATGGTGTTGGAGCTTGAATCTTTCTCTCTCCTATTTTATGTTAATATCTTTTCATGCATTTACTCACTTAGATTCTTTCCTGGTATTGCTTATTTATAAATTTTTTTTTCCATTTCTAACATGGTATCAGAGCAATTTAATCTTTGTTTTGAGTGTTTGCATGAAGGTACGATTTGAAAGAGACTCTTGAGAGAGATTTCACTAATTTATTCTTTAATCTTTTTAAGATGGAAGAAATTGAATTTTTTTTTGGGGTTTGGCTGGTTTACCGCCAAACCTGATTAACTTCTGTTTGCTCTAATTTGTGCAAGTTACTTTTTATTTTCTATTATTTTTCATCTAACCCCCTTTGGAAGGCTTGCCGCCAAAGGGTTTTCCTATCTTAATATCAATGTTTGTTAAAAATTGTGATTAATAAAAATAAAAAAATGGTGGGTACGGATCAACACTAGGCCATGACACATATTGTGGGGGATTATCCAACTCTATGTTGAAACTCCCCACTTTCCTGCGATAATGTATAATGTGCACCAGGGTAATCGCCAGCATTCATTCTTTACACATTCACCAACATTCTATACATTAGAAAACCCCTAAGCTTTTTTTTTCCAATAAGCATTCTGCAGAAACCCCTCCATTTCTTTCATCATAGTAAATGGTTTGCAGGCTTCAATGCTCATGTCCACTACTACAGTTAGTGCCATGAAGACTGCAGCATCCTCCACGCATGTTATGTGTCGCATTGCCAACTGTACCAAAGGTTTGCTGCTCTTCCCCTTGCCCTGTACACGGCAACTCATCACGAAGCCTCCTAAAATTTGTAGTCCAAAATTGAAGCTAAAATCCCCACTACTGTGGGGACTTAGAATTGGAGATACTAGAGGGGACACTTTGGATGTGTCGATGAGGAATTCTCCACCTTTGTCTGCACTAATAAGGGTTTCTGAAATCACAATTCCACTACTCACTCCTAGACCACCACCTTCTTCAACTAATTGAAATCTACAACTAATAAATTTCTTTGCACCATGTGCTCTCCATGCTTCTAGCCTTCCCCACGGCTGCCAACTATCCACACCAGAGGAATCTGGTCGAAGAATCAACCATGCCCCAGGATTGGACCGCGAGACACGATCAGAACCAGTAGAAGGCACAAAGGGGGTTACCATTGAAGCAGCTGCCACTGCAAATCCAGAGAGGTCATGGATCATAACCAACCATCCTTTTCTATCCCTTATTTCACTGTCTTTATCACCATTATGAGAACCAGACCAACCATTTGCAGTTCCATCAAGCTGTGAGGCACTGAGCAAGATGAGGAAAGCAGAAGACGAGTGTCAAATACTTGCGGTTTAGAAATAAAAACACCCAAGGCAAGAGTCGTGCACGACTGCCTCTGTCTCGACTAAATTTATAGCTGAATATTGGCTGCCTTACATTGCCCTGCAGTTGCACAATCTGTGGGCTTAATGTTGTCTCGTCCTCAAACTGAAATATGTATCGAGGATCAGGCTCAACCTTCACTCTCACATGGAGCTCTGCCCTGGGACTGCCACCTTCCACCTTGTTCTTACCAATGTTTGTCCATCCATTGTGAAGGAGCAATGTTTTCCCCTCTGCCCATTCTGCTCCAACTTGCAATCTGAAGGTCCCAATTTGCTTACTACTGCTAACACCACAATGAGATCCATGTCTCCCTGTAAAGATCACTATCTCCAAATAAGCTGAGGAAGACTTAAAACACCATGGAGCGATCAACTTTTTCACCTTAGATTCTTCAAGATAGAAAGTTGCAGCAATACTGTGAAGATCTTGGCTTCCAGGTGTGGAGGAAGACGTGATTAGCTTCTCCTCTTTAACTTCCGCAGATCCAACATGTACTGGCATGTTGAATGATAGAGATTTATTTTCTGACAACGCCAAGAGATCACGTACCCCCAATAACCAGATAGAGGTCAAGGGGGTGGTCCTTGTTAGCGTGAAGTTGTGCCAGCATTTGCAAGGATTTTGTTGCACACATCTCTTGGTCAGCAAATGTTGCGTCCTCTTTTGCGCACTGAGATAAGCCAAGTTGTGAATCGTCGTGCTTGGTTTGATGCAACAAAACTAACATCAGATGTTCTGGATTTGTTCAAGGCACCATTATGTATTGAAGGATGGGATCGAGCACTTAGAGAAGTTGGCAAGTTGTCCTCTAGAGCTGTTCTTTCTGCTCAAAGTGTTGCAGAATTATTGAGAGCAACAAAAAATTTGCCAGTGTTGATAGCTGCTGGCGCAGAAGATATTTTAGTTCCACTTAAATCAGCTCATGCTTTAGCATCAAGCTTCCTAACTCTAGATTAGTTGCAATATCTGGGTGTGGACATTTACCCCACGAAAAAATGCCCGAAAGCATTGCTTTGCAGCCTTGTTACCCTTTGTTGCAAGACTCTTTAATGTTTCATTAGAAATGTGAAGCACAACACAAGGATAATCCAACATGTTTGATGATTTTTGCTGAATTGCTGGATGTTAATCCTCAACTTGCTTGAGAGGGGCTGTTTCCATTTTTTAGGGACAGTACCTGTACACATTTGGATGGATGGAGCTCACAGACTTGTGCTGGCACTGGCTACTATATGCCGAGCGTCGTTCTACCCACACTGGTCCACAGCGCTCAGAAGCATACTGATTGCAGTTGCTGGTCTTTCATTTTCAGATTTCTTTTTTTAGATGATTGCTTGTTATGGTGAGAATTTTAAAAGCAGAATCAGATTGATTGCTGCTCTCTCACCTTTTGTCAGTCTGCTATAACATATCTCTACTATTCCTAGTAACTTTTTTCTTGTCTTTTCATGCAAGATTCTTTTTCTTTTTTTAGCTCTTGATAGAAGCATCATTTATTTTTATTATTGCCTCTTGTCAACCTATTTTTGGCATGAAATCATTCATTCTTAGACAAGTGCAATATTTTTTTAAAAATCTCTCTTACTCCTTTACGTCATTTTAAGTAAAAAATGAGAAGTTGAGGTTTTTTTTGAGAAGTTTTCTTAAGAATTTAATATTAAAACTAATTAAAGTTTTATTATTCTTTTTTTTACTCTATTGCCTTCATTATTTAATGATTTGAGTTAATTGATCTATATGAACATAGTTATATCTTTCTTAATGTTTTATTCCAATCTTGGAGGCATATGTATGAAGAATATGGGGAGATCTTTTCTAGCCCCATGACTTTATGTTTTTATTACTTTGAGATTATATTTTGAACCAAGGTATTCAACATAAAGCTAATTATTCTATATATAAAAAAAAAAAACAAAGGGGGTAATCTTTTTTCTCGCATCAAGCTATCATTTAATAATTGTAATTGTGTGATTTCATACTATGATATTTTAAGTATATTTATTCAAGTATATATGGGTGCACACATATATACCAAGATAAATATACAAGCTATTATAATTTTCATACTCATGTTTACCCTCAATGGAGTTTTATACCTAATATCTATATTTAGTTGATCTTCCTTAAATCATTTTACTTAATTGGATTATGAGTAATCTTACACATTTGCCTTCATTTTGATATTTTGATGTGCTCATAGTTGCACTTTTATGCTTTTATAGCATTTTTCTATGCCCATGTTGGCACTTTTTGGTTTTATACCAATGATCTACATGATTTATATGATATTTTTTTTGAGTTGCATAGGGAGCTTAATATTTTTTCAAGGTTAACTATGTAGGTCCCCTCAGTATAACTGCTACATAGTTTCCTTATCTGGCCCATGGAGTATCCCTCCATCCTATATTGGTATGCACTCATTTTATATGGAGTTTCCCTCCATTTGATCCTATCTGTTCCATTTTGATAGGATAATATTTTTATGGAGTTTCCCTCCATGTTGTTCCATTTTTGTTCCTCCATGAAGAGAATGTTATTATTGGAGTTTCCCCTCCAAATTCAAATAATTTGATCCAATTTGAAGGCAATATGTTGTTATATCCTCATAATCCATTCTTTTGATTATCCTAACAGAAATCATCAGCATGTCTCTCCTTTATGTTATTTTCATATATTAATGTGATAATGATCTGCATACATTATTGCTTAGATCATGAGTCATGCATGTTATGGAGGGATGGCCCCATTAACTTGCAGTGGGATGATTCATTAAGTGGACTGTCTATATCCACGTGATTGATGCAATTTTGATGCACGTATCATTAGTTGGCCTTGTCTATGGTCATTTGTGCATTAGTATAATATTCTTTTCATGAGAGCATTGATCAAGCTTTTTACTCAATTTATCCTTGTTGACAATTTTTTGAGCATATACTTTATCTTGATATCAGGTTATCTCCATTATTTTGTGGTAACATTTTTTACTCATTGTTTCTCTATGAGAGTTTTATTATCCTTATTCAAAAGGATTTCTAATTTGCATATATGATGGCATTCTACTTGTGGATATTTGTCTTGTTGTTCTTTTCTTCCAGGTGATCCATCAAGGAACCTTCTCGATTTTTCACATATGAAGATGTGTCTATGCTTCCTCATTCAAAGGATTCATGTGCTTCTCTTGGATCTACAAATGTTCCATATGGCTTGAAGACAATCAAATTACTTCATATTGAAGATTAAGTTGCAGATTTTTGTAAAATTATGGGTTTAATACCCTTTGATGTAATTACCCCAAGTAAAGATTAAAGGGGGGTGTTAGAAGTTGTAATCTTTCCTTGGTGTGTTTATAAACCAAGGTTATAACTCCTTTCTTTATTTTTATAATATATTAGGATATAAGCCAAGGTATCCTAATATATTTCTTTTTTGTAGTTTTTCCACTACATCTTATTTTGTCATCTAGTGGAATATGTGAGGACAAATATATATTGTAATTTGTAATTTAGATTATTCCTCCTTAAGAGGAATCTCACACTTGGCCTCACACACTTATGAATGGTGGCATTCATAGACATGGGAGTTACATTCTAACTCTTCTCTCTCATCTCTATTTAAGAGATGACCCTCCTTTCTCATTTACAATGAGGTTTCTTCCTCTTCTCAATTACTGTATGAGTGATTGCTCTCTCTCTCTTTCTCTCTTTTCCTTCTTAGGCTTTTCATGCCTCATTCATAATGTCACAAGGGGTTTTCTTTGCTTTCCCCTTTCCAAATATCTTGTCTCATGGTGTTGGAGCTTGAAGCTTTCTCTCTCCTATTTTATGGTAATATCTTTTCATGCATTTACTCACTTAGATTCTTTCCTGGTATTGCTTATTTACAGATTTCTTTTTCCATTTCTAACAGTTAACCAGTTTTAAAAAAATGAATCCTAGCTAGAGAATTATGTTTAGGAGAATATCTCGACTTATGGTTTCTTTTGACCCCAACTCCTCTATGCTTCCTTTGAATCTAGATGAGACACCCATGAAACAAATGAAACAAAATAAAATGAAAATTGCCAAAAAAATGCATATCAAAGGCACACACACCCATCAAAAGGAGCATATATACATATACATGTATATGTATATTTAAGTATATATGTGTATGTATATATAGGTATATATGTATGTATATATTTTTAGTATTTAGGAGTATTGGGGGATAAATCAATACAAATAGGTAGCCTAAAAATTCACTGATCTAATAAATTGTAACAACAACATCCAAACCATATAACAAACAATTGAAGTATGAAGTAAATATAAATAGCATCAAGCATCCACAAAATCATAACACATGAGACAATGATTTTTGTATGTAGAAACCATCAACTAGAGGGAGAAAACCAAGGTGGGGATTACATCAAAAAGCCCTTTATTACAGTAAACAAGATTTCCCTATTAGGAGCTAAAAATATTCTTTCTAACGGTTCACCATGTTAGGAGTTATTAGTATACTTTTAGGAGCCGATTAGATATATTAGGATCTTCTGCACTAAAGAATTTTAGAGCTCCTTCTTAGAGTCCACTCACTTCAGGGATTTTCCTTTTCGCAACTAATACGAAACAAAAAGTTAAGTTCTCTAGATGTACATCTCCCTACCTATCAAATCCAGTCTTTCTTTTCACTCTACTACACTTTACTTTGATAACAACTCTAACACACAAAATCCTCTTGACTCAATTCATCTAACTTCACTCTCTATCAATGTTTAGAATAATTCTTTATAACAACATCATTTTTTCCACTTAATCCTCACTATCCATTCAATTTTCTTCCTTGGTGTTCATTCATCACACTAATTTCATATATCTCAATATCCTAATATGTTCTCCTTGATTGCATTGGTCCACATTATTTTTTACATGGGATTTATTCAAGAACAATCAAAATGTGTTCGACCAAATCTAATATTCTTCTACATTCTTCGCTTCCTATTCACTTTGATCATAAATTGTTTCCTCAATTGATATATCTTTGATGTTTAGACACATCATCACTACATCTAATCCCACCACACTCATATTGAGCACCAATCATTGATTCAATATTTTTACCTTAAGAACATGAGTTGTCCATTCTAGAACTTCATCATCCACTGGGATCCTCACTCACTTCTCATCATCTTGAGTTGTGATTATAACCATGGTTTATTTTGATCATTTATATGTTGTAACTATAATCACACTACTTAATTATTAATATAGACTAATTGCCACAACAATAACCTTTTGTTGTTAGTCTTCATATCTACTAGTCATTGTACTTAGCTATTTTCCTTATTATCAATCTAGTTAACTTCTTACTTATGATCTATTTGGATTACCAATTGATCAAATTAATTTCTATGATTAGATTTCCATCAATGAAAGCTATACAAATCACTACATCTTACCACTTCAATTTAAAATCTAACCACTTTTGATCACAATGTCAATAATCTCCCCCTTTGAAATTTGTGTGGAACTCACATATAAAAATAGGAAAGGTAATATGTCAACAAGATGCATCATATCTTGTTATTTTTATTTTCCATTGATCTCGAAAAACCCTCCTAATACTATACACTACTAAACTGCTCATTTTCTACACTTCCTTGTATTTTCACATTGTCACACTTCTCCGCCTTTTGTCAACAATGAAAAAGGTATAGACACTCAAGTAGTTACATAAATTATACTTCCCTTTTTCTTACATACTCTTGAATACCACCTTGAAGTCTATCTTAGTTGAATTCAATGACATGATCACATCTCCCATGTCCTTTGCAGGCGATTCATGGAAACAATTTTCCCAAGAGAATTTCTACCAACTCTTGCATAGATTCTAAAGTACTCATGTTTGGTAGTCAAATTAAGACTTATACCTTAATATTTTTTGTATAACTTAAATTATAGGGGAAAATTTGGATTACACCAAAAATACAATGATTTTCTTCTTATCTTATTAATCTTGATACTACCTCATCTGGTGTGTGAGCATCTTGACCTTGGAACTATACTCTTCTACATAGCTAGTAATATGCTTTAACTATTCAACCATTGCATATAAATATTTTTGTGCTTCTTCTACCTTATTCCACAAGTGTTTAATGAAATCAATACTTTTGACACTTTTGTTAGACACTAGGCAACTTCCATCAAAGTAGCCTTCATCTAATCCACTAATTCTCTAAGTATCTTTGTGTCTTTGGCTATGGTCTCTGTCAACTTTGTAGATCTTTTATTTTCAACTAACATCATAACTTTGCATTTTTGAATTAAATTACTTGTCCTACTATAGCCTTGAACAAGAAATCCATTTGATCAATTATGTTGGCATTGGGGTTATCTACTACTTATGAACAAATATGAATATATCCTTGGCTGAATTTAATACTCTTTGTTTCTTCTTCTTTTCTCTCATTCCATCTCTTTCAATTTTTCTCTTTATTTTGCTTTGATAACATAAATAGACTCTTAGTGTTGATTCCTACAATGTCTACAATAGTCTGAATCCTCTCTTCTTGATCTCATTCTTCTTCTTCCATTAGGTTGGCTTCAATTAAGGACTTTCTCCTCTTTGTTCCACTTACTTCTCCTAAGCTCGATTGCCTCTTAACTTTTATTTTCTCTTTAGTTTCCTAATGTTCCTATTCATTCTCCTCAACTACCAATGGAGCTATTCGAACCTTAGGTGTATGGTGAACCTCTTCATAAGGCATGTCTTCAATTATTACTATCTTCAAATTGATTTTTCTATCATATGTGCTAGAGTAATAAGGTGTTTTCTTATTATTTCTATTTTCTTAAACTAAACTTTAGGCATATAATAAATAATTCTTTTATTATTTATTATTATGTAACCTAGGTTTTACCTTTTAGATTTTTAATCTCCTTTATAAAGATAATCTCTCTTTGTAATTGTATTCATTCAATACAATTTTCAATTTCTTTTTGTACTTCAAGAATGTCTCATCTTCTCTGGATCACTGAATCCCAGCCTCCATAGCTTTGCTCCTCTCTTTCTATTACATGTGTTAGCATGCGACGATTCTTGGGATCTATGGGATTTCTCTATCTTTAACTCCAATATGGTGTGAGGGATTTATATTTTCATTCCCTTGTTCTCTTCATGAGAGGTTTGGCTTGGCTTTCTGATCTATTTTTTTTCTCTTTCACATGGTTTAGTTTTCAGAAGTGTTTTGTATTGGATGTAAGGGGCGCCTTTATTTTTGGACCCCTTGAACACACCACTTTTGAGCTCAGAGTGTCCAAAAACCCCCATTTCAATATAAAATATGTTCAAATTGAATGTTATTAACTTCTAACAAAAAAACAAATTGCTCAAACCAGTTGATTTGGTTATGAATCCTCATGCTGTGATTTATTTTATCAAAAAGTATTCTTTATGGTACACTAGATTTGTTTTGAAGAATTATGTTTCAAAAAATGCATTAGACGAAGGAGAAGAACTTTTTCCAAAGTGCTTGCTTGGGAAATGTCAACATATCCTTTTGAGAGATGGGCACAATTTTTTTAAGAGGGATCCCTACATGTACATCGGCCTATGAGCCTCATCTATCGTTCCTTTGCACCATAATGCGCCCCGTCCGCATTTGACAACTCTCTCCATTTTGGTGCCTTGATTTTGAGGAGCATTTACTTGGTGGTCAATGTCTGGCCGCACAACTTCTCTTTCACTTGTACACGAAGGTCATTTTTGAGAAGAGGCTCATTATTTTAGGAGCCTGCACCTGTGTTTAGGAGATGCACAAAGTTTTTTTTGGTGATTGCGTATGTAGGTCAATCTCCCATCACATGGGTGCATCCGCCACGTTAGTGAGCTCTATGAAATTCGTGCCCATATGCGTTCAAAACTCTACCTTGGTCTCATGTACTCAGAGCCTTTGATTGCGCTTATCAGATGAGGACACGATTTTTGGAGTCTGAATATAAAATGGCCATGTCAGCTTTTGTGGGTCACCCCATGTTTCAATTTTTTAATGGCTATAAAGTATTTTTTGGTTCAACTCTGTGATCGGCAGTTTCGATTTGTAATTCTATGGCATTTTTCCATTTCTTTTGGCATTTTACCCACTTTAATAGTCCTCTTTTCACATGCATAGTACTATTCCAGGATATTCACCCACTTCTTTTGGCCTTACCACCCCTTCTAGTGACATCAACCCCATGATATGCATGGGGAGATTTTCCATCAGCCAGGCAGATTTATTTTGGTAGTTTTCCAAGACTCGCATGCCAAAAAAATTAGCCACTTGCATATTTTACAATACATGCCCTCTTTTTTTAATGATCTAAAGGTCTTTTCGAGCAATTTTTTTCTAGCAAAGTTCAATTTTTCTTTCTAGCATGGTGGTTTTTTTGGCTTTTTTTTTTTGCCATGATAGTCAAATGGACATCAAATATATGCCCACCATTTATGACATCATCGCCATGTTAGTACTATATCATTAGCATATTTTCTCTCGACTTTGTTTGGACCTACTTTCACATTTTCTTCTCATATCTAGAGCGTAGACCTTCTTGCTTGGAAATAATACTTTCTTTTGTTTAGCCAAAATACATTCTTTACACACAACATTAGTAGGCTTTGTAATCTTACGCAAGTCTTTGACTACAAATGTGCTACTAACCTTCACAATATTATCAAAGTTTATGTGATAGAATCTTCTATTCCACAACCAACTACTGTTCACTTTAGCTCCCAAACATGTCATTTCAGTAGGATTTAACTAAAATACGTTACCTTTGGATCTTGTGCATGTTCCAATTAGCTTACCATATCTGTCTTTGATAATGCAAGTCTTCTCAGTAAATTGCAATTGATAACCCTTGTCCACCAATTGTCCAACACTCAACAACTTACGCTTCAATCCATCAACAAAATAAACATCATCAATGCTAGTTTTTCCATCAAGAGTAATGGATCCAAGACAGGCTGTGTTGTTACCAACTCTAACAATAGCTCCATCATGATTCTTGAACTTAACAAACTTATCCATATCACTAGTCATGTGATGTGAATAACCACTATCAATTATCCAATTAGATTTCTTTTCCACTTGGTAAATTAGAACTCTTTCTTCTCTAATTTCTCTATCAAGATCATCTTCCTTGATAGCCACAAATCTCAATTCATCATCACTTTGACCTTTAGCATCATATTCTTCATCTTCATTTTCATACAAATAATTTCTATCTCTATCCCTTCCAGGCTTAAACTTTTCCTTATAATTTTTCTCTCTCTTAGGACATTTAGATGCATAATGACCGAATTCATCACAAGCCCAACATTTAAAGATTTTCTTACCATCTTTCTCTCTTCTCACAAGAGGGGTTATTCCTTCCTCAATCTTATTTTCTTCATCAAATTTGTTCCTACCAAGAAAATCTCTGTGTTCATGTACTCCTTGTTAGATTAGGTCGAATGTTTAGGGTACTAAAAGATGTTTCAACTCTAGCTAGATCTCTAGACTATGTTAGATCTATTTTTGCATATTCTAATCTTCCAATCAACATTTCCTTTGTGAAATCTTTAGTGTAGGGCATTAATAGCTAAATCATTTCAGCTACTTACTTGAATGGTGGCATCAAGCTTTTCAAGATCGTCTATATTACATCATCATCTTCCTTGGTTCTACCAAGAGACCGAATTCCTGCAATTTTTTTTGAGATTCTACCACGATAACTTCTTACAGATTCATCGTCCATCATCTTAGCATCTTGAAATGCACATATCTAATTCTACAATCTCATTCTTTTTGCATGTGTATATCCTTCAAAAGTATGTTCTAATGCTTTCCAAATTTCATGAGATGTTTGAAGTGACTTTACCTAATTGTATTCATTCTCTGGAAGAGCTGATAGTAGAGCTTCTTTGGCTCTCATGTTACACATGAACATAGCTCTTTCTACTTCACTACATTCTTCAAGTTATTTTTCATCCACAATCATCGTCTCACTCTTTGTCAAGATCCAATAACCTGAACCCATGCAAAACAAATGAGTCTCCATCTTCTCCTTCAAACTGTCATAGTTGGCCCTATCAAATCTAGGACTATCCTTTCTAAAAATATTTTCCCTCAATTTCCCAAAGTTTTTAAACTTATCCTTTAAGGACCTAATGCTCTAATATCGATTGTTAGAATATATAGTCTACTAATATAACTAAGAGTGGGGGTGAATCAATTATCCAACTATTATCACAATTATCAACCTTAAACAAACTTAACCATATGAGAAATATAAACTAAAACCACAATAAGATACTCGTACACAATAACACTAGATATGTTAACTAGGGAAACCCTTGATTAGAGAGAAAACCCTAGTGGGGATGGTACACACAAGCTGATGCACTAATATAAATATTCCTTATTAAAGAATGGACCATGTTAGGAGTCTATGAATACATTCAATACATATGAGTCCTTTTTAGGAGACATTGAATCCCTATTAGGAGATTCCAACCCTGTTAGGAGTTGTGGAAGACAACTGGACCCATTGCCCAAACAACTTCAAGGGAAAGACCAATGAACCCATTGTACAAATGATCTTTGTATTATTCCTTGCAGAATAATAGAAATGAAATGTTTACTTCCTCTTCTTTTGTTCTGTTAGCTAGACCTCTACTCCTTTTGATCTTGTAAGTAGATCACAAAACTTACATCTAATAATCCCTTGGTTCTCTTACACACATTTACCAAACACCCCACTCCTTTTCACACTTCACACTCCAATAGATTTTCTACACCATTTAAAAAAAAGGAAAAAATCTTTCCTTTATACCATATTTTCACTAATTTGACCTTGAGGCTTTCTCAATTAATTATAATTACAATAGCACTATCAGCTCACAACCTATACAAAACTTCACACGTGTGATACTAGGGCTTGTACACTTGCTGACATCATTAACATACTATCCTCTATCACTACCTAAATACACATCTTCTAACTACATCTTAGATGTAATATAGCAAACAAACATCAGGAACTAATTTCCCAATACTCTATCTCTAAACTGCTCTTTGTAAATCAGGTACAACTTTCGTAAGTCTTTGACTTAGACTCTATGCACTCAACCACATCATTAGGACATTGTGTAGAATATGTCCATAACTCTGCATCACTAGATAATCAAACCATTTTCTGTACCATTAAGATCTATGTCTTCTACTCAGCCAGTCTATACGAAAACCATGCTATGTTGGCATCAATGATAAACATAGTCATGAATGTAACATTTCAATACTCTCCAATGCTTAGGATACTCCTCCAAAGTAGTATCATCAACATTCATGCGAATATTGTAGTGGTTGGCTACCTATGAATTTTGGTGAGATGGATCATTTACCATATGGACAATCTTTCATTCCTACTTTTTGAGGTCATGAAGATATTTTCTATCTTTGATTGATCAACTCTTTAGACTTAGTCTTCCTTACTTGCTCATGTTCTATATAGTGGAGGTTCTTCAGATCATCAGTTTGATAGTGTTTACAGTTCCATTCTTCAATGGTGTTCTTCATGATCATTCTTTTGTTCTTATCTTCTATGACATTCTTTTTATCTCTTCTCTTAGTAGGGTTTTTTGCATGTGGTTTTCTCTATTTCTCCTCTTTATAGTGATTTGGTTGTCCTTGGGTACCTCATTAGGCTTTTTTGTTTGGACACAAATTTACTCTTGGTAGTAGTTTCTAGGTTTCTAGCTACTCCCTAAGTTTATCTTAAGGGGGGGATGGCGGGGGGTATTATAGTAATAAGGTGTTTTTATTATATCTATTTGCTTAAGCTAGACTTTAGTCATATAATAATTAATTATTTTATTGATTATTATTATACAACCTAAGTTTTATCTTTTATGATTTTTATCTCCTTTATAAGAATAATCTCTCTTTGTAATCTTATTCATCCAATACAATTAATTTGCAATTCTTTTTCGCACATCAAGAATTTGCATGGAGTGATTTGTGGGAGTTGTGGGGTGGAGATTTCCTCAACTCCAACAATATTCATGTTAAATATCATAAACCTATTGGGGATTTTTGTAAGTAATTTTTTAATTATCAATTTTGGAGTAGTTATCTATACAAAAACTTTTTCTTTACCTTTCTATTTTTGTTTAGTAGATTCTCATTTTGTTTCAATATGTGTTTGCATGATATTCTTCCATGTCTCTATTATTTTATGATGAATTCTTTGTGTATCATCGACTAGTATCCTTGATAATATTTTTCTAATCTTGAATTCTTTCTCATAAGCTCTAGACATCTTTTTGAAATCTTCATCTTCCAAGTTATGTGTCACTTGCATAAGTGCTCTCTCCATTGTCTCTCTCTCCATTATGAGTTCTTCTATCCATATTGCATTAAGCTTTTGATAAATGTCCTTGGGTATGATATTATATAGTTCATTAGGTTTCCTACAAGACTTGTGCATACTTTGTATGATTTCTTCCTCTAACTTCTTATTTTCTTCACCACTAGAGAATTGATATCTCCTACCCATAGTTCCCATTGTACAACTTTCCATTATGACTTTGGCAATGAAGTGTATGGTTGGTTTGTTATTCTTATCAAACCCTTTTAAATGTTTGACCTCCTTAACATGTTCATTCCTTGTTTGTTCCTCTTCTTTAACATCCTTTCTCTTACATTTTCCTTTCCTATAATCTCTCCCTTTGACTTCCTTCCTTTCCATGGATGGTTCTTATTTTATTGATTCCTTCTCCTTTTTGTTTTGTTTGGGCTTCCCTTTTCTCTTATAAATATTTTATGTTGTAGGTATCTCTTCTATTTATTTCTTAGGTTCTTCTATGGCTAGAGTGAAGTTCTCTTCTTCTTCACTTCCAAAATTCTCTTACAATGATTGGATCATCCTCTTTTCCTCTATATTTCTAGTTTCTTCAGCTATATCTGAATCTTTGAATGGGCTTCCTCATAGGTGCCAACCCTACATGTGATGGAATGTATAACTTTATATAGTAAAAAAAATTCATAAATCTTTACAACCTCATCATCTAACTCATACCCCATTGAAGGAAACCAAAAGGTTCTTATTTGCACAAACTTGTAACTTGTACAAGTGTTAGAATCAATAAGAAAACATATTTCATTTTTATATTGTTTTAACATGTTTCTTAACAATATTTCTTTCTTATGAATCAAAGATTGACAATATTTGAAATAAATCCACATAATAGTATTGAAGTTACAACCTAATCATCATTAGATTGATGAAGAAGATTTGAATAAAATATGATTGAAACAAAAGTGATATGGAAGGTATTTAATGGGTACTTGCATGAGTTGGATAGTTATAATGTATTATTGGTTTGGTTGTTTTATAGTCATGTATTTTTCTTGAAGTATTAGGTAGCAACAAAAAGAAAGGGGGGATGGCCCTAGAGTACTATAATGGGCACCCCTGGATGTCTCAAAAAACTAAACCAAATTGCTGAAAGGAATTATGTCAAACAGTTTGCATTCAACCTCTTATTTCTCCATTTAATGTTTTAAACCCCTTATAACTCTGAAAATCAAACGTTTATTTGTTTGTTGTGTTTCGTGCATGGAATTGGTATCATACAACATAAACAAGAAAGAAACTACAATAATATGCAAAGTGGAAATGAACTACTGTTAATAAAATGTTATTTTTAGAATTCATAAAACCAAATACATGGCAGATTTATCAACTCACTAATTACTTCAGTAGTATTGACATAATACTCCAGCCCATGCTTTCGAACTTGCTGCTACAGTGCTTTGTCCTTCAATCAGTCCACTACCTTCGTAATATCATTTCCTCAAAGTGGCATAAGCGTCAAAAAAGTAGTGAAGAAGATATGAGAAAAATACCAAATCTTCCTGTAGCTGGAAATGCAACTAAATTGCCTGATAATGAAGCCAATAACAAAGAATTCCAAAGGCCAAACCCTAAGGGAATGATGTCTAGAATGTTACAAGAGAGGATAGATCTCCTCAAATGCCAAGAATGGAGCTGCAACTCACACACCAATTTTTTCTCATATTCAGCCTGGCTAATGAAGCCACAAATGCTTTCTTTTATTCTATTTCTAAGGGTCCGCTCAACTAAAATGGGCAATGTGGGATAAAAGATGTGTATTATATAAAACATATATTAAAATACCCCTTATGTCTCCCTTGGGTACACATCCCCATAAAATAAATATTAAAGTAACACTTTAATATTTTACAATTAAATTAGACGTTACTTTAATAAAACTTCAGGCATTAAAATGTATTAGCAATCGGACTCTGAATAATGCGAGTGATAGCTTGTCGGAAAGCTCTCATCGAGGAGTATCAAATCCAATCACCAAAATTGACCTGCACTGTGTCCTGTCGACTTACTAAAAATAGTAAGTATGACTAAAACTGAGTAAATCAACTTCTTTTTGGCCCAAACTGGAAATGACTAGGCCAAAACACTCCAGGATCCCATTAAACCCTTCGTTAGCCCTTGAGACCATGTAGAACAAAGCTAACGCAGACACACTTGGTCAACTACTAAAATGGGGACATTACACTCTGCCCCCCTTGAAATTGCTTGTCCTCAAGCAATCTCAGTCCAGCCTGGTGAATAACCTGCTCACTCTCCCATGTAGAATCTTCCTCCAACAGGTCTCTTCATCTGACCAAATACTCCTTCACTATCCTATTTCTAAGCTTCCTCTCTCTAGTGTCTAGAATAGCCTCGGGTACTAACACAAGCTTCCCCTCCTCATCCAAAGGGGGTAAATCTATAGAAGGCACTACATTCTGACCAATGGCTTTCTTAAGCCTAGACACATGAAACACATTGTGCACTCGATTGCCCTCTAGAAGCTCAAGCTCATAGGTGAATTTTCCCACTTTGCGAATCACCCTGTAGGGACCATAAAATCTAGGTTTCAACTTTTCAGCTTTGCTCTTCTTGAGTGATGACTGTCTATATGGTTGTAGCCTCAAGTAAACCATATCCCCTACCTCGAAGCTATGCTCTATTTGGTGCTGATCAACATAAAATTTCTATTGATTTTGGGCTTGTTGTATATTCTCTTTGAGCACTTTCAGGATGTCCTGACTATCCTGCAATAAGTTTTTGGCTTTGGGCACTCTATTGTCCCCCAAAACTAAATCCATGAAGCTAGATGCTTCATAACCATAGAGTGCCATGAAAGGAGTCATCTTGATGGACATATGATAAGTGGTGTTATAACAATACTCTCCCATATGCAACCATTTGATCCAAGCCTTTTTTTGTGCAGTTACATAGTTCCTCAAATATCCTTCCACCCATTTATTCACAATCTCTGTTTGCCCATCTATTTGTGGATGATAACTAGTGCTAGGTGTAAGATCTGTACCACACAACCTAAACAACTCTTGCCAAAAAACACTCATAAACTTACTATCCCGATCGCTGACAATGAATCGGGGCAGCCCATGTAACCTGAATATCTCTCTAAAGAAAAGATATGCCACCTGTGTTATTGTGTAAGTGGACGAAATAGCAAAGAAGTGAGCAAACTTCATCAAGCGGTCCACCACCACGTAGATGCAATCCCTTCCCAGCACTCATGGTAAACAAGTGATGAAGTCCATTGAAATACTTTTCCATTTCCTATCAGGAATGGGCAAGGGCTATAATAAACCTACAGGAAATGTGTGCTCTCCCTTATTCTGTTGACAAACCACACACTCCCTGACATACCTCTGAACATCATCCTTGAGCCCTTTCCATGAAAATCGTGCTCGAATCTACCTGTAGGTCTTGAAGACCCCTAGATGTCCAGTTGTGGATGCATCATGAAATGCCTTCAGTATCGCCTCTCTCAAATGTGATGATGGAATCAAATAAACCCTATCCTAAACTCTGATCAATCCATTTATCACCTCATAGTGATCATCCTGTATGGTACCTAAAATCAATCCAGAAGCCCAAGCATCTCTGACATACTCTACTATAATTCGATCTCTCCAATCTCCTAAAATCTCTACCAGAGCACATAAGTGAGGTCTCCGAGATAAGGCATCAACCACCACATTTTTCTTACCTTTGACAAACTCTATGTCAAAGTCATAAGCCTACAATTTAGTCACCCATTTTTGTTGCTGGTCATTAAGATCACGCTGGCTCATGAAGTATTTGATACTGTTGTGATCAGTCTTGATCACAAAACGTCCACCTACCAAATATGATCAAAATTTGGCCAATGCATGCATTATGGCCAACATCTCCTGATCATAGACAGAATAACTCTTCTCAACTCCCCGGAGCTTCCTACTCTTAAATGTAATGGGATGCTTCTCCTGCATCAATACTATTCCAATCCCATCACCTGATGCATCACAATGAAGCTCAAAAGGCTTCGTGAACTCTGGTAGAGCTAGAACTAGACATTAAGGCATTACTTGCTTGAAATGCTCAAAACACCTCTGTGCTGCCCCTGTCCACACGAAGGCTCCTTTCCTGGTAAGATTTGTCAAGGGTGTAGCAACCTGTGAGAATCCCTTAACAAACCTCCTATAAAAACCACATAAACCAAAGAATCCCTTAA
Organism: Cupressus sempervirens; assembly: GCA_028749045.1. Lineage (NCBI taxonomy): Eukaryota > Viridiplantae > Streptophyta > Pinopsida > Cupressales > Cupressaceae > Cupressus > Cupressus sempervirens. The sequence continues at coordinate 249,275,481 of CM053793.1, read as the reverse complement.
GCTGTGTAAGGTTTGTGGGAGTAGGCCACTCTACAATAGCTCTAATCTTTTTGAGATCAACCCAAACGCCATTTGCACTAATGATATGCCCAAGGTAAAGGAGCTCAGTCATGCCAAACTCACATTTAGATTCCTTGGCATACAATGGGTCCTCCCAAGTCTTACTGAAGGCCAAGATGTCATCAAAGAAGATCAAGACAAATCTCCTCAATTGCTTCCTGAATACCTAGTTCATACAACTTTGAAATGTAGCGGGTGCATTGGTTAGACCAAATGGCATAACCATGAACTCAAAGTGGCCATAGTGACATCGAAAGGCTGTTTTTTCAATATCCTTTGCTCTCATCCTGATCTGATGATATCTAGATCGTAAATCAATTTTGGTGAAGAAGCATGCCCCATGCAACTCATCAATCAACTCATCAATACTAGGAATGGGATACCTATTTTTAATTGTTTTCTTATTTAGTGCCCTGTAATCGATGCACATGCACATCGTCCCATCCTTCTTCTTTACCAATATTAATGCTGAAGCAAAGTGGCTCTTACTGGGCTTGATATGCCCCATCTCCAAAAAATCCTTAATCCTCTTCTCTATCTCATCCTTGTGTTTCTTAGGATGACGATGGGGAGTAATCATAACTGGTTTGGCTCCCTCCTCGAGCTCAATAACATGTTCCATCCCTCTGTCAGGAGGAACCCCATGAGGAATATCGCTAAATACTTTAGCATGTCTATCAAGTATCTTCTGGATATTTGGTGGATGACTCTTTTCTTGTGGCTCTGGTGAAGTTGGTATAATGTAGCACTCTTCTGCCCACTCTATGTCATCATGACGAAAAAAGTCTCTGCATTCTCCTCAAGGACACTACTCTGCAACCTCCATCTGAAAGTCCTCTAAGTACCATAGTTCTGCCCTCATGCTGGAATCTCATCTCCAATTTTGCTAGGTTGAGTGTGAACTCCACTAGAGAAGCCATCCATGTCATGTTGAGATGACATCATAATCTCCCATGTCCACAACATAGAACTCATCCTTCAACTCGTAGCCATCTCCAAACCTGATGTGAAGATTAGATATCTTTTGAGTGCATAATAATTTATCATCGTTAGCCACCATGACTCTAAACCCATCATGCTCTTCTGTCTGTAACCTTCTCCTAGCTACTAACTGTGCATCTATGAAGTTATGTGTAGCCCCAGTGTCAATAAGAGATATCACTTTCTGCCCCTGGATAGTACCCCTGACCTTAAATGTGATTGCCTTTTGGGCCCCTTTCAAGCGTGCCAACGATCTATCATCCTTAGGAATGCTGCTCTCCTCTATACTGTTACCCTCATCTGAATCAGAGTGCTGATCCTCCCCCTCTGACTCTAAATCTTCTACTGAAAAATACTCCATTTGATTTGCCTTAGCCTTGAGAGAACATTTATGAGATAAGTCCCAAGGCTCTCTACAATGGAAGCATAGCTTCTTCTTTCAAAGTTCATTCAAGGTTTCATTATCTAGTCCTTTTGATCCTTCTTTGGGTTTGCTATACTCTTTCTGAAATGGTTTTTTGTCTTTGTCCTTGCGGTAGGAAGAATCTGTTGAATGGTTTTTTCCTTTGTATACCAAAGGGGCTAAATCTCGTGCCTTTTTAGTTGCTTCAGCTAAGGTGAGTTGATCATGTCCCTTCACCCAACCTCGTAATGGATCAACAAGACCATCACAAAATAACACCACCAATCTCCTAAGAGAGATATCAATAACAAGTACAGACAAGCGCTAAAACTCGGCAATGTAAGCATCCACAGAACCTGACTGTTTTAACTATGCTAGTTCCTTGAAATGTAACTCGGGATCCCTAGTGCCAAATCTCTCAATCAATGTTTCAGTGAATTCCTCATAGGATGTAATCTGATTATGCCCCAAAGTCACCATGCCATGATGCCACCATTCATGTGCAACGCCATCCAAGTGCATAGCCGCATACTTGATAGCCTCCTCCTCAGGCATAGGATTTAGCTGCAAGTATGTATCTACCTTTTGCACCCAAGCTTGTGCATTCATCTTCCCCGAAGCATCATAATAAGGTAAGGAAAGTTTTCCAACTTTCTTTCTTAGTTCAAAGTTTTGATTCCTCCCTCCTGCTCTAGGCATGTGTCTCATCCTCAAGTCCATATAATCTCTAAGGGAAATATCCACCTGAAACTTCGGTCCACTAGCCTTCCAGTCTCTCCTGAACTGATCCTGTAACTCGGTAATCTACGGTTCATTTACTATTTGAACCGGATCTCTGGGTGGGAAGGTGGGTAGAAGAGGTCTCGAGCTCGTAGTCCGCGTTGGGCGTGCAATGTGTCTAAAGTTATCAGCCTCATTCCCATTGTTGCCGTGTCCATTATTACCATTAATGTTATTCTTAGGACCATTGTTGTTGCCTTGGCCTCCATGGTTATTGTTTCCCAAATTGTTATTGTTTCCCTCATTGTTATTGTTTCTATTGTTGGCATCACCTGGATTAATATTGGCACCCATCTATCTAGCCATGAGCTGCAACATCATGTCCATTCACCTATTCTACTCCTGCTACATACGCTGCCCCTGCTCTAATGTATCTAGTAATTGTCTGAACATTACATCCCCCTAATCTGGACCGGCATTCCCGCCTCTGCCTAATCCTGTATTCCTGTCATCTCGATCACCCATATTGTTGTCCTGATCAAAGAATATCTCCTCTGTGTCTGTATGGCTGGATTCAATGCCCCCCTGCACGGATGTACTAGACTGTTTGCTTTGCAAGTTTGAAATCCTATTTTGTCTTGCTCTGGTATCGCAAAAATTATAAGGCCCCTGTCGCATGCTCAAACATAAATGCTTAGCCTATGTTTTATTTATTTATTTCTGATTTTAGTGTTTTGACATTTCGTCAAACACTTTTCCCTCTATTCGGCTGTTCCAAATTCCCTATAAGACCTCCACAGGATGGCAGGACTTATAGCTTTGATACCACTAGAATGGGCACCCCTAGATGTCCCAAAAAACTAAACCAAATTGCTGAAAGGAATTATGTCAAACAATTTGCATTCAACCTCTTATTTATTCGTTTAATGTTTTAAACCCCTTATAACTTCGAAAATCAAATGTTTATTTGTTTGTTGTGTTTCGTGCATGGAATTGGTATCATACAACATAAACAAGAAAGAAACTATAATAATATGCAAAGTGGAAATGAACTGCTATTAATAAAATGTTTTTTTTAGAATTCATAAAACCAAATACATGGCAGATTTATCAACTCACTAATTACTTCAGCAATATTGACATAATACTCCAGTCCATGCTTTCGAACTTGCTACTACAGTGCTTTGTCCTTCAATCAATCCACTACCTTCGTAATATCATTCCCTCAAAGTGGCATAAGCGTCGAAAAAGTAGTGAAGAAGATATGAGCAAAATACCAAATCTGCCTGTAGCTGGAAATGCAACTAAATTGCCTAATAATGAAGCCAATAACAAAGAATTTCAAAGGCCAAACCCCAAGAAAATGACATCTAGAATGTTACAAGAGAGGATAGACGTCCTCAAATGCCAAGAACGGAGCTGCAACTCACACACTAATTTCTTCTCATATTCAACCTAGCTAATGAAGCCACAAATGCTTCCTTTTATTCTATTTCCAAGGGTCTGCTCAACTCATATGGGCAATGTGGGATAAAAGATGTGTAGTATATAAAATATATATTAAAATACCCCTTATGTCTCCCTTGGGTACACATCCCCATAAAATAAATATTAAAGTAACACTTTAATAAAACTTCAGGCATTAAAATGTATTAGCAATCAGACTTCGAATAATGCAAGTGATAGCTCATCGGAAAGCTCTCACCGAGGAGTATCAAATCCAATCACCAAAATTGACCTGCACTATGTCCTGATGACTTACTAAAAATAGTAAGTATGCCTGAAACTGAGTAAATCAACTTCGTTTTGGCCCAAACTAGAAATGACTCAGCCAAAATAGTCCAGGATCCCATTAAACCCTTCGTTAGCCCTCGAGACCATGTAGAACAAGGCTAACACACACACACTTGGTCAACTGCTAAAATGGGGACATTACAAGTACAACAAGGTTGAAGGATCAACATGAGGTTATCTCCCACCTATCTAACCGATACTAGTTTTATAGTTTTAAAAAAAACTAAAGGAAAGCTCCAAAACATAACAATCCTTATCATCAGTCCTATTTCTAACCAACAAATCCAACAGAAAAGCATACTAGCAGTAAGGAGACATATTGTTGCTATTACTCCAATACCTGATTATGTGTGTGTGTGTGTGTGTGTGTGTGTGTGTGTGTGTGTGTGTGTCTATATATATAAGTAAACCCTAGAGGGCACCAAGTTCAATGTGATCCAAAACATAAAAAACCAAAAAAAAAGAAGCCAGGGCTAGTTGCCCACTTTGTTTTCCCCGTTTCTCATTCTTCCTTTCATCAGGCTCCTCCATGTTTAAGTCCACCCCCTCATCTTTGATAGGTTTATCAAGGAGCATCTTCAACCAATCCTCCTCCAAGAAACCATAAATGAAGATGATAGTTTCACTCTCCTTGCCCAAATTCTTGTCATCCTTGTTCACCTACAAAAAATAAAGAGTCATTGTAGTAGAGTGCATGACCTTCGTGGAGAATTCCAGCAAGATGTCAAATTTTTGGCAAATGCCAATGTGGTTATCCACCATCTCCTTCATTGACTGCTCCAACCAAGCCTTGTTTTGGCTCTATCCATGGCTATGTTTCCCTTTCTTCCCCCTGTATATGAGAGAATGTTAGTATGCTAATAGAAACCAAATTTAAATAAAGCTTCTACAAACTAAACAAAATTCATAAACTTCAAGATAGACTAAGATGAGCTCTCAATTGAAAATATGAGCCATTAATGGGCTCTCTCAATGAGAAGCTCTCTTGTTGAGTAGCTTTGTCTAAATAGATAGGATGTATGCTCAAGCTTTATGCTTCAAAAAGGGCTTCAATGGATGATTGTGGATTTTTGGTGTGGATAGATGGCTTTAGTATGGATTTGGCTCTCAAAATAGCATTATAACTTTACTTCATGGATTGTGTTATTTTGCAAAGGGGAAGGATCCAATTTATAGGCAAGAGGCTTGAGGGATTGAGGGCTAAGATGCAAGGATGGGAAAAAGCTTATGGAAGGCTCAGATTGCATGAGAGGAGAGCACATGGATTGTGCTTCCTTATAGCCAATCAAGGAGTGACACATGTCACATGGTGAGAGGATGGAGGAAAGGGCAAGGATGAGTCAACAAAGGAGGCTCAAGAGATAAAATCTTCATAAAGACCCTCATAATGACTTGTAAGAGCAATAAAAGGGCTTGTAAGAGTCATTTATGACCTAGTGGACTTCATAAAGTTTTATGGTTGAGATATTTTGAGGGTGATGAGAGCAAATTCGACTTGGACTTGATTAGGAAGGTTTTAAGCTTGTTTAGGCTTGTGCAAATGATTAGAGGATGGATTAGGATGGTTTAGGATTAGCTTAAGGATAGGCAAGTGGATGGCATTTAATGAGGGTGGGTGAAGGAAGAGATATTTGTTAACTTTGGCTTGGGTTAGTAAGTTTTAACCCATGTTTAGGGAATGTGACAAGGTTAGGAGGGGATTAGGATTAGGTTTAAAGACATCTTCTAGAAGAGTCTAGATTTTGGATGAGGATAAAGACTTTCTAGAATAGTCTAGAATTTCCTAGGATGAGGATGAAGACTTTCTAGAAGAGTCTAGAACTTCTTAGGGTGAGGATAAATTAGATTTTTAGGAAATAAATAAAGTTTTATTTATTTCAAGGGTTTGGGTTGAGGAGATATTTATTAAAACTTTTTTAATAAACATGAGGATTAATATTTAATTTTAATTAAATATTTTGAGTTGGGGTTAGGGGTAGGAAATGATGAGATTAGCCTTTAATCAAAATTAAAGAAGGATTAGAAGATTTTGGAAGAGGTTATTGGTCATAAGGAAATTGGCCAATTTTTGGGCAAAAAATAAATTTTTTATTTATTTTAGGATTTTTGGTCAATTTATTAATTAAATAATTAATAAATAAGGAAATAATGTTTAAATAAGATTTAAACATTTTTGGGAGGGATTCCTTAATTAAATATTTTTAATTAAGATAAAGGGATTTAATGGCATAAAAATTAATTAATTAATTAAATAATTAATTAATTAATAAATGATGATGTCATCAGGACTTTTTCAGAAAATAAAAATACTTTATTTTCTAAAGGTTTTTAGGTGTCTACACCCCCCACCTTTGGGAGTTCCTTTCATGGGGGAGGTGATGTCGTCCACCCACCTTTTATTCAAGGACAAGATGACTTTCAGAGTGTCTAAGATGAGTTAGAGACTAGGTGAGCTAGAGATTGTCTTCTTTCTAGTGTCCTAATAGTGCGGCCTCTTCCTCTTGGTGGGATTTTTCTCACTCTCAATAGACTCAGAGGTAAATTCTTTTTTAGGGGGGACTTGAATTTCTTCATGTGGAGTCATTATTAGCTCTCTAAGTAATCATGTATTCTTGTAAAATAATGAAGATCACAATCTTAATCAAGTCATAAGGTTAATGAAGGGAGAGTGTATTCAATGAGTGACTACAATATTACTTGAGTGATTGATAAAGGGAGAAGGAAACCATATTTTTACCCTACTAATTTAGTATTAACTAAGTTTTATGATGCTTGAGTAAATTTTTTATTTACTAAGGGAGAGTTGCATGAACAAGTTTGAAAAATTGGAGTCTGAGACCAACTTTTGATGGAAATTTGGAAAGTTTGAGAAGGTATAAGGAATGAGTCAATATTTTTTGCAAGATCTATAGTTGAGAAATTTCAAGAAGGATTTTATGAAGGAAATTGAATGAAGACAAGTATGGAGACAATATTCTATGCAAGTTATATTTTCTAAGTGTCTAAATTCATTGTATGAAAGAATTATGCTATAACCTTAAGATCGAAAATGTTAACTAAGTGAAAAAAGATAGAAAGATCTAGAAGCATTGAGAAAATTATTTAAGGAGATGTTGTAGATAGTTATAGGTTTCTCATTTCATGTTGCTAGTTTCAAGGAGATTATGATGAAGTGTTGAATCATTATGAGTGTAGTGTTGTTGAAAGAAAAAGAGTAAAGTGTTGATCTAGGTAAATAGAGCAAGGAAGGTGTTTTAATCAACAAAGTCAAGAAAATAATATCCAAGAGAGAGACTAGAAAAATAAGAAGCAAGACTAGAGATCTAAACAAGCAAGGGTAGTTACTATTCTAACAAATCACTTTATACAATTATTATTTAACTATTATAGGAGAATATATTGTAAGTGTTGAATGGACCTAACAAGTCAATGAAATCTTATATGGTAACATTGATTAGTGGTGTTTGTAAGTCCTTTAAATTAGGCCACTCTTTTTAGTCAAAGAAAGGGAGTGATAAAGTCTAGATGGTCTCCTGGTGAAATCCTCTAACAATGTCACATAAAAAATGTGTATGTAACCTTTTTACAAGGTTGGATACTAGCAAAGCTCACTTCAAAAGAGTGAATTTTTTGGGTGTTAGTTCTAGGTGGTTTTTCCCTTCACTAGGTTTCCATGTTAAAATAATGTTGTGAATTATGTGAATGTTATTTATGTTGTAAGTTGTTGTGTATGTTCTTTATAGTTTACTACAACTCAGTAATAACTATGATATAACTAGGCAATTTTACTGTCAATTAGTAATGTAACGAAATGGAATTTTACTGTCAATTAGTAATGTAACGAAAAACTTGTTAATAGTTTGGAAATAAGTGAGTGAAATTGTTAAGTATTTATTTGGATGTTTACACCCAATGATTGAAGTTAATTTTTATGATGTTTAGTTGGTACAAAAATGTTTGAAAGGGACTATAAGATAACTGGACATAACTGATTCACCTTGACCCCCTCTTAGTCATCTAAAATTTTGATAGCAGAGTTGATTTCTTGGAGAAAGTAGTTTAAGAGAGAAACCATAATAGTCTGATGATTGAGATTGCATCTTCTCTCAATAATGTTGAATTTCATTACATCAAGAACCATGCCAATACATCAAGGAGATGATAATGTAAGAAGAGCCAAAGCTAAAAGTCTTAAAGGTAAGTATGATCACATGAGAATGAAATAAGTTGAAAAGGCTACTCAATATGTTAACGGAATCAAGGATGTTGTAAGTAAAATTAGAGATATTGAAAGTTCTATTTCTGATTCTAAAATTGTAAGCTAAGTTCTTCGAACTCTTCTACCTATTTATGCTATAAATGATTTTTCTATTCAAGAAGTAAGAGCTATACTTAGAAATGATTTGAGAATTGATGGTCTAGCTAGTTAGTTGATTGCATTTGAGTTGAGAAATTATGAAAATGGTATGTTACTATGGGAAATTATTTTTAGTCTTCACTTACCATCAAAAATTCAAAGAAAGATAAGAAAACAAAAGAGGAATGCGAATCAAAAATTGAAGTTGATATGGATGAGATTAAGGCACTACTTGTACGAAGTTTATCAAGAGGTAAAGGTAAGTATAAAGGTAATATATCCTTGATTTGTTTCAAATGTAGTGAGGTTGGTCACTTTTCTACTAAATGTCCTAATCAAAGTAAGTCTAATAGAAATGAGAAGAAATATTTCAAGTATAGGAAGAACAAGGATTACAAAGACAAAGGCAAGAAGTCATGTTACATTGTTGAAGAAGAGCACATCTAATCAAGTTTCGATAATGAAAAGGAAGTAGTTGAAATGGGCTATGTTGCAATAAAGGAAGATTCAAATGGTCAAAGGTATGAGAATGAAACTACCCTTATTTCATATGTTAATGAGAATGATTCATAGATTACTGATATTGGTTATTCACATTATGTGACTAGTGATCTAAGTAAGTTTAATACATTTGAAGAAATTGATGATGGTGGAACTATTAAGTTTGGTAGTGATGTTCCATATGTAGTAAAAGGTAAGGGATAGCTGATGTTGAATGATAAAATAGACCCAAACATAATATTTTGAGTGTTTCTCAATTGAATAACTTAGGTCATAAGATGGAACTTGAGAAAAGGAACACGCGTGTGTGTGCGTGTGTGTGTGTGTGTGTGTGTGATGATGATGATGATGAGGGAAATTTGATTGGAACATGAATGCACAAAAAAAATAACTTATTCTACCTTGATCCTATAGTTGGGACATGCTTATTTGCTAGAATTAAACATTTTTTCTTATGGCATAAAATGTTATGTCATCTAAATTTTGAGAATATGGTTAAAATCAATAGAAAGAAAAGAGTAAGAGGCTTACCGAATTTGCAAAAATCTGAGAATGTTAAGTACAAAGAATGTAAGATTGGTGAGATGACAAAGCCGAGTTTTTGTAGGAAGAAACACACTCCAAATGATATTCTAGAATTGGTGAATAGTTATTTATATGGTCCAATTGGTGTTGACAATTAGAATGGTGATACATACTTCATATTGTTTGTGGATGATTATTCAAGGATGACGAATTTAATGTTCATAAAAGTGAAATCAAATGTTTTTGATATGTTCAAATAGTATAAATATAGAGTTGAAAAGTAAATTGGTAAATCTTTAAAATGTTTGAGATCTAATAGAGGTGGTAAGTTTATGTCTGCTAAATTCACTAACTTTTGTTCTAAGAATTGTATCAAAAGAGAGTTATTTGCACCAAGAATGCCACAATAGAATAATATTGTTGAAAGGAGAAATAGATACATCATGGATTGTGCAAGTACTCTAATGATTGAGAAGGAGATATCTCAAATATTCTAGAGAGAAGCTACCAGTATAGTTGTTTATACTCTCAAATGAGTTTAATTAAAGAAAGGAACAAACAAAACACCCTATGAATTATGGTATGGTCATACTCCAAATGTAGGCTATTTCAAAATCTTTGGTAACATGTGTTACATTCATAAAGATACCGAGGATTGGTAAACTTTAATATTAAAAAGATGAAGATATTTTCCTTGGTTATTCATCTAAAAAATAAATTGTACAAATGTTTAAACAAGGTTACTAACAAGATGATTGAAAGTGAAAATATAAGATTTGATGTGTTTTCAAAGAGGAACAGTGTGGAAAGAAAGAAAGAACTTGATGACTACAACAAATTTGTATATGTCTATGAAAGATAGTCATTTCTATGAGCTTGTGCCTTTTGTTTTTGCAATTTTTCTTTTGTTTAATTTCTTTTTCTTTTTCTTTATCTCTTTTGTAACATGCCTCTTATATGTCCCTCTCTACCCTTTGATGTTGGATCAGCCTATGATCTCACATGTTGATGGTAAAAATAATTAGATACACAATCATATCTAGAAATATCTTGCAACATTAACTTCTAGATCTATTATTTCTTCTTAAGTGAAATAAATTGAACATAAATCTATTTTATATTTTACTTTTTAATATTGTTCTTGGCACTACTATATTACACACATTAGTCTCTGATAGAAAATAGCATAATTGTAGAGAACCTTACTATTATTCGTTCCATTTACAACGGTCTCCCTTAAATACATTGACATATAGTGAGAATGCACCAAAAAAAATTTATTTTTTTAATGGCAATGGAGACTAATAGAATAAAAGAGATGCATGAAAATTTTGGCAAGACCCCAAATAGTCAATGAAGTTTTTTTCTCTTTCTCCCAAACATAAGTGACACATGAGATCATCTCAACAAAATTTAGTATTTCATTTGATAGTTTAACATCCCTCATATTTTTTTTCATTTTGCTTATATTTAGTGTGGATTATTCTAATACTATACAACTTAATTTCATATCCACTTTGAACAAATTTATCACCATAAAAATATCATTCCTTCTACAAATACTACATTCACTTCTAATTTATATATTCAATTCAAATTTGTATATTTCCATGAACCTAGAACAACTATTTTTATCTAATATTTATTTTTAGATCATTATATATATTACATTTTGTAGTTAGATTTTCTCTTCCATATATTTCATACAACCTCACTTATGTTAAACATAAATTTAATAAGTTTTTTTTATAACTATTTCATACTTATTTCTTTCATTGGTTAGACATATTCATTTTTCTTTTCCATGTTCACCAGTTTTTAAAAAATGAGTCCTACCTAGAGCATTATATTTAGGAGAATATATCGAGTTATGGTATGACCCCAAGTCCTCTATGTTTCCTATGAATCTGGATGAGATGCCCATGCAACAAATGAAACAAAGGAAAATAAAAGTTGCACAAACCGATGGCACATATTGTAGTTAGAGTACGCTTGGGGTAAGTTTATTTGACCTACTTGATCTCTTTCGGCAGACAATTTTTCACTTCAAGAAAAGTTCATTAAAGTACATTAGTTTTGGTACGTAAATACGCACGTTTTAGATTATGCTAATTTGTTTTAATGGTAAAATGATTAAAATATTATTAATATTTACAATAATTCTTAAAAACGTTGTTGACGAAATCAACCATATTTTTAACCTCAAAACATTTTTTTCTATCAAATTAGGGTTACAGGTCAACTACCGTGCAGCTATGCAATTCTTCCCCTTTATGTTCTTGTTACACAGGTAAGTGCTGATACATGAATAAAGATAGAAACATTTGATTATTAGTTTGTAAGAATGAAATATGGGCTTTGTGAATGCAGATGGGGTACACACGATAACATCCATATTTGGCGAAAGAATAGCCATGTCATTGAAGAAGTGGCACCAGACAGCTAAGATTAAGCTTCATGAAAGGCAAGAAAATCTATCAAGCGGACCAACTAATTCAGAAGAAGCATCTTCTCCAGCTCATCTTCTTCATAGTTTCAAATGTTTGAGAGACCCCCAAAGTGCCATACAATTAGAACAATCAGAATATAAAATTTCAATTACAGAGACACCCTCCTCTTCTTACCATCCTTGCCTCAAAGCTTATAACAATGACTCGAGGGAAGAAACTCAACACGTTGAAACAAATGGTTCTGACTTCACCTTTCCTTGTTTAGTGGAGACGCATTCAAGCAACAATGGTTGCTGGCAGAAAAGGGCAACAGAAGCATATCAACTTCCATGGTTTTGTTGTAGTCCATAATAATGAGGGTTCTCTTTGAAGTAATACTTTCAAGGTAGAAGCAGCATAAATAATTAAATAAGAACAGTAATGTGGTAGGGTTTATTGCATACATTTTGAATAAGCTTCTTGGAAGAAATACAAGTAATTAAATACAATTATAAAATGAAATTTGGAGTCAAATAATTGATGTAGAATAGCATGTATAGAAATAATGTTAGAATGTGTATAACATCAATAAAATTTAAAAAGTAGTGTTTGTAAGTTAATTTATAGTAATTCTAATTGTTTTACAAAAAGATTTGTGGTTTCTTAATATTTTCTATTAGCAAGCATTAATTTTTGACAATTAATCAAAGGTCAAATAGACAATAAATTGTAAAATAAATTTAAATTTTTTTTAAGCAAGCATTTCTATTTGACATTTATTGTCTAAGTGAAACAAAAAATTTCTTGCAATTTTCATGTCTAATATTAGATCATAAAGTGCAATATAGTTGCTGGTGTAGGAAAGGTGTTAGTTGTTCTTCAAAAATGAAAAACATTACATTTTATTTCTTAAATGAATTAACCTATAATAATACATTATAAGTGTCAAATAGTTATTTTTTAAGTTTAAGTTTTGTCTTATCCAAAGAAATGCATAGTTTATTAGAAAAAACCTAATTTATACAAAATATTTTCATACTAGTCAAATTATAGATGGAATACTGGAACATATATTAATGTGAAAACACAAGTTTTTGGATGATATGAAAAAAATAAATCTATAGTTCTCTATAGAGTAGACTACATAAGTCATTTTAATTTTAGTCTAATATTTTTATTAATGTTTTTTATTAAGAAAAATAACAATTAGTAGGTGTTTTCCCAAAGTACAAATAGAACACTAGACACCAAGAGCAGGACATTACAATGCCTAGTAAAGAAAGATCCAGATGTGTCGGATCTCCTTCTGTCAAAGACAAAGGTCCACAAGTGACTGACTTGTAAACCACAGTCAATTCTAACAGTGAAAGACTTGGGACAAGCCCTCATAATAATATAGCTATAGACTTAAACCAAAAATAACAACAAAGGACCAAAGTGTGCCCTTTAAAACTTCCAGAAATCACTTGATCACAAGAGAAACTAAGACAATAAATCTTCATAAGAAACAAGTGAACAAACTCAGGCCATCTATGCCTATCAGAACAGTAAGTAAAAAAATAGGACCAAACAAGACTATACCTCTAACATTGACAAAGATAATGCATATCATCCAACCATAGGTCCAGGAAAGACTCCAACCTTGGAAAACATAGTCAAAAGTCTTCCAGCCCCCCACAAACTCCCAAAACACAATACTGGGAGGAGCAAAGAGGAGGAAGACCAAGCCCTAGAGGTAAGAGCAACTCCCCATTCCTCCACTAACAAGACTACTAAAAGTAGAGCAAGTATTTAGTATCTCAATAGAAGTCTCCTCTTCTTTCCAACACCCAAATATGATCTCCAACTCCATAGGAGCAGTGAACTTAGAAGCTAAGAGTAAGACCTAGGCCATCTCCATAGGATGTAACACAAATCTCCACACCAAAGTGTTTATCTGCGGAGTCATCCTTTCTTCACCACTTGATGTACATCATCTATACATGCTCACTCTAGCTAGATCTCTTACAATAGGAAATAGATACTCATAAACAATGGGAGAGTACCTGATGAACACATTTACAACCACTTTCCTCCAGCAACCATCTACCTCCATAAGCTTAGCCCCTACCTCAATAGGGTCCTCCACCTCAATAGGAAATAGGAAAGTGAAAGAATAGGACGGAGGAAACCTCCACCACACATGCATCCAAGACTCTAAAATGACTACCTTAACTAGATTTGAGTCCCAAATAGAGCAAGCATTCACCTTAGAGCATGAGCATCCAAAGGAATCCCCAAAGTAAGAAACACCAAGAGGTAAGAGAAGCCCCAAATAATGAAAAAATGCCCATCCAAGGGGAGCTATCAATAGTAAAACCCCTAAAAATGAAAACCAATCTAGGAAAAACACCCTTGTCAATAGAACTAGCACTAAGGACATGGACCACATTCCCCCTACAGACCTAAGCATCAACATCCAAACCATTACAAACCCTAGGGTTCACATGATAAATCCACTATACATAGCCCTCCGCACCGCACCAAACCCATCTGTATCCTCATCTTCGAGAAACTCCAAATACAAGAGAGTGCATTGGAGGTAGAGACCAGCAACACACCTAGGACAAAAGACCCCATACATCCAAAACCCAAAGTGGGGAACAAGGGTTCCAATAAGAAACACCTCCACACACAAAACCGAACCCCTTATAGAGGTCTAACCAGTGCACAACCCAACAACACCCCAAACACCAACATCAGACCTTCCATCTTCAATCACCACCCATAAGAGCCAAAGCCCTTTGGAGTGTGGAGAAGAGACACTCTAAGAAAAGTGTACTTCAGCAACAAACACCCATTGAACAATAGAAAAACCACTCCATCATGCACCAGTGACATCCACCCTCAAAAAATGATAGTAACCAACAAAGCTAGAGGGAATCATCACAAAGAAGCCCCCCATCCATCATCCTGGTCTGCTTTAGACTCCTTGTCCTCACCATCATAAGCATCCTAGATAAAAACCCTAGCCCCTTTGTGGCCCGCTCTCCCGCTCATTGATATTAATGTTAGTTCATTGTCAAATGCCAGTTTCTTTTTGAGACCTCCAAATTAATAATCATCTTCATAATAATTTTCAATAATTGAAATACAATCATTTGTATAGAACATTGTTGACATGAATTGCATACATGAAAGACAAAAAATTGACTAAAAGAATATAGAAAGAATGATAATATTGAAAATATACATAATAAATAATAATAAATATTAAAAAATATAAAAAACTTTAAATTATTCAATTTCATTTATTCATCATTAAATTTCACAATTTATTCTATAAGTTTAGTTTAACAAAGTTGATATCTCCAACTATTCATAAACAAATAACTAAATACATTAACGGTGTTATTATAGACAAATTCCAATTACCATGAACAGCGTGCCAATCGGTCAGAATATATGAAATTAAAAATAGTTTAAATTCATAATTAGAAGTGTTCAAAGCTATTTATATCTTCTCCCTACATATTTCGTCCAATAACTACCACATAATTGTTATAAGTTTGTAAACTTGTAGCAAAGAAGATATCCTCTACTACGTTGATCTCTCTAAAGCATCAACTTTTTCAAAGATTTGATGACCCTTCACGTTCTTAAAAACTCACTCTCAATTGTCTTATCTCTTCAATACAATATTTTTCTTTTTCTCAGTTGGCAGCCATGAAGGCAAAGAGAGACAAATACACATAGATAATAACTGATTTTATTGCCTTACTACCTTGCACAAATGCATTACATAAGGCCTCTATTTATAGAGGGTATGAGAACTCTCTACACACAACACATTTTACAAATGTTACACTATATTAAATATAATATTACATATATTAAAAACATGGGTGGCTGGGATGGTAGAGTGTCTGCTATGCAATTTATTGTGGACGATAGATGGACGACTAAGTTGTGGGCTGGATGGTGGACTGTCTGTCTGCTATTAATGGAAAAAATTAATACTCCCAACACTCCCCCTTAATTTTTGTCATTAACAAATTTTGCATCAGTAATACCTAATTTCTCTCGCAAATATTCAAAGTTATTCTTTGACAATGGCTTAGTGAATATATCTACCAATTGATCTTCAGATTTGCAGAACTCAAGGTGGATTTCTCCATTGTTAACCAATTCTTTGATGAAGTGGTACCTTGTATCAATATGTTTGCCCCTCTTATGAAATACATGATTTTTAGATAATGCTATTGTTGATTTGTTATCACAAAGAATTAGTGTTGGTTCCTCCTGATGATGGTGAAGATTGAACAAAATTCAATGCATCCATACTGCTTGACATACTGTGGAAGTGGCAGCTACATATTCTGTTTTAGCTGATGAGATCGTCACTATAGGTTGCTTCTTTGATGCCCATGATATAGCTCCTGATCCAAGGTGAAAGATATATCCAGAAGTGTTCTTCTTGTCATCAATGCTACCTACAAAATCACTGTTAGTATAACCAATTAAACCAAAATTGTTAGCTTTGGAATATAGGATTCCATATCCCATTGTTCTTGCAATATATCTCAGTATCCTTTTTCCAACTTGCCAATGAGAATTTTGTGGTGATTCCATGAACCTTGAGATTAAACTGAAACTATACATGATGTCTGGTCTTGTAGCTGTCATATACATTAAACTTCCAACAAGTCTTTTAAACATAGTTGGATCAACATTTGAGCCCTTTTCTTCCTTGCTAAGTTTTGTTCCTATTGCAACTGGAGTTGACACTGGATTGCAATTCATCATTTTAAATCTCTTTAAAACATCCTTTATATACTTGGATTGACAAATGAAGATACCTTTGTCACATTGAATAACTTCAATACCTAAGAAATATCTCATCAAAACCAAATCTGTCATTTCAAATTCTTTCATCATTTCTAACTTGAACATGTCTACTAATAGATTTCAGTGAATATCAAGTCATCAACATACAAGCATACAATCAAAATTTGACCTTCCTTATTATTATTAACATATAACGTGGGCTCATTGTTACTTCTATCAAATTGATTACTTATCATGTATGAATCAATCCTCTTATACCAAGCCCTAGGAGCTTGTTTCAAACCATAACGTGCATTGTTTAGTTTATATACCTTGTTTTCATGCCCACTAACCTCATAACTAGGTGGTTTTTTAACATATACCTCTTCATCAAGAAAACCATTCAGAAAAGCTGATTTTACATCCATTTGATACACTTTCCAATCATTTTGTGCTGCTATTGCTAAAATAGTTTGAACTGTGTCAAGTCTAGCAACTGAAGCAAATGTTTCATTATAATCAACTCCATATTGTTGTGAAAAACCTTTAGCAACTAGTCTTGCCTCATGCTTAACAATTTCACCTTTTTCATCAAATTTAGTTTTGTAAACCCATTTGACTCCTATACATTCTTTTCCTTTAGGTAAATCCATTAATTCCCATGTGTTATTTCTTTCAATAGAGTCAATTTCTTTATCTATTGCCTTGATCCATTTATCTTCTTTAATTGCTTCATCAAAATACAATGGATCACAAGAAAATAAAGCAAAATTTGAGTAAATATCTACATTCTCTTCTTCTTGATTATATATTTCTTTTAAGCTTCTTGTCTTCTTACCTTTGTAACTTGGTGTTGAGAATGTTGAATCAAATTTATCACTTACTTTTGAACTTGGAGGTGAGGCACCTTGCACAAAGTTCCTTGATGGAGTATTGGGTGTTGATTAAGTCCCTTGTTCCTTTAATTCATCACCACCTTGTAATATTGGTGCTCCTCTTGTGACTTGTTTATTATCATTTTCATGCCATGAATCTTCTTCTTCAAATTTAACATCCCTGCTAATGATCAATTTCTTTGAAATGAGATTATACAATCTATAAGCCTTTGATTCTTCACTATAACCAATAAAGATGCATTTTTCAATTTTATCATCCAATTTCTGTTTCAATTCAGATGGAACTAATGAATAAGCAACACATCCAAAAAATCTAAAATGGGATACTGTATGCTTCTTACCATTCCATGCTTCTTGTGGAATTGTGTTCTTAACACTCTTTGTAGGACTCCTGTTCAAAATGTATACAGCACATGCTATTGCTTCTGCCCAAAACTCATTAGATACATTTTTGGCCTTCAACATACTCCTTGCCATTTCCATTATGGTTTTGTTCTTCCTTTCTACTACACCATTTTGTTGTGGTGTTTACCTTGTGGTAAACTACTTCTTAATTCCATGAAATTTGCAAAATTCTAGAAAATCGTCAGAACTGAATTCACCACCTCTATCAGATCGCAATACCTCGATGTAGTGACCACTTTGTTTTTCAACCAAATTTTTAAACTCCTTGAACTTTTCAAAAGCTTCACCTTTTTGTTTTAGAAAGTATATCCAAATCCTCTTGCTAAAATCATTAATAAATGTTAGGAAATATATACTTCCTCCTAAAGATGGAGTTTGCATAGGTCCACATATATTGGTGTGAACTAATTCCAATGGTGCTCTTGCTCTATATGAACCTCCTACTGGGAAGCTTTCTCTATGTTGTATTGCCAAAATACAACTTTCACATGAACTTGGTGGTTTCAATATTTGAAGCAATCCTTTCACCATATTCTTCTTTTGTAATAAGCTTAAAGCATCAAAATGAAGATGAACATACCTCAAATGCCATAGCCATGACTGATCTGAGTATACTATCTTGAAACTAACTTCTTTTCCTCCTTGAATGCAATGAATCTGGAGGGGGAACATTCGATTTTGCATCATGTTGACCCTTGCAATTAACCTGCCACTAGGATTTCTATCCAAGATTGTGCAAACATCATTATCAAAAGAAACTTTGTAACCCTTTTGTACTAGTTGACCAACACTCATGAGATTGTGTTTTAATCCAAGCACAAAATACACATCAAGAATATATCTTTTTCCTCCATTTTTTGTCAAGACATTTATAACACCTTTTCCTATTACAGAGACTTCACTATCATTTCCTAGCTTTACTTCAGATTTTACAGAATCATCCAAGCTAGAAAACAAATCTTTATTTCTAGTCATATGGTTACTACATCCACTATCTAGGAACCATATATCACTAGAGCTTTCTTGAGCAACATTACAAGTTATAAATAAACTTCCTAAATTGTTATTAAATACATCTGAGTAATTAGCACCATTCTTTTCAATATCCTCTTGTTTCTTTCTACATTCACTTGCAATATGACCAAATCTCTTACAATAATGACACTGAATTCGAGATTTATCAAGCCTTGATGATGGGTGTTGGAATGAACTTCTACCGCGTCCTTTGTTTGAACTCTGAATGGATTGATTTGTTCTTTCTTCTTGGTTTGGACTTCCACATCCATCTATGCTTCTACCTCTTCCTCTTGCTCTGTAGTTTGATCTTCCTCTTCCTCTGCCAAAAGATACCTGTGATCTAAATACATTCTCCAAAGAAGAATTGTTATTTCTATTCATTCTTGATTCATGAGATAAAAGTGAGCCCATCAATTCATCAATAGATAATATTGTCAAATCTTTAGATTCTTCAATGGCAACAACAATGGCATCAAATTTTCTAGGCAAACAACGAAGTATCTTTTCAACAGATTTTTGTTCTGTCAAATAATCACCATATGATCTAATTTGATTAACCACATTCATTACTTGATTTAGAAATTGATCAACTGAGTCTAAATCCTTCATACACAAATTTTCAAAACCACACCTTAAAGTTTGCAATTTAGCAATCTTAACTTTTGATGTCCCTTGATATTCTATTTCTAAAATATCCCATGCATTTTTAGACTTTTTAGAAGCACAAACCTTAGGAAAAATTGATTCATCTAAACATTGTTGAATTAGAAACAACGCTTTAGCATCCTTTTTCCTATTATCTTGTAATTTATCCTTTTCATCTTGTGTTAATGTAGACTCATCTTGTGGTTCAATAAAACCCTTTTCAATAAGATCCCATATGCCTTGAGAACAAAATAGTGTCTTCATTTTTATAGCCCAAAATTCATAATTTTTACTAGAAAATATTGGAATTTGTGGTTGAGCTATACTACTTCCTGAAGCCATATTAATACACAGTTACAACTGCACCTTACAATTTTAAACTTTGCTTTACAAAGCAAATCCACGAAACAAGTCTAAGCCAATGACATATAGCTTAAACAAACAACAGTATAATGCTTATTTTCCCCTTTTAACAATTTTTTTTTTAATCATTAGACATCACTCCAAGAAATCAGCTCATACCTTCTTCAAACATTAAACTGGGATCTTTTCTTCTCTCAATCTTGGCAGCCACTAGTCTCCAACTTTAGAAGCTGATAATGATTTGCAATCAAGAAAACATTAGAAGCTTCATTCACTGCTACAGCAGTTATACATATCAACACATAATTCTTTTCCTCCTAGGCCTAGCTCTTCATGCTCTGATACCAATTTGAAGGCAAAGAGAGACAAATACACAGAGATAATAACTGATTTTATTGCCTTACTGCATTGCACAAATGCATTACATAAGGCCTCTATTTATAGAGGGTATGAGAATTCTCTACACACAACACATTTTACACATGTTACAGTATATTAAATATAATATTACATATATTAAAAACATGGTCGGCTGGGATGGTAGAGTGTCCGCTATGCAATTTATTGTGGATGATGGATGGACGGTTGAGTTGTGGGCTGGCTGTCTGCTATTAATGGCATAAATGAATACCGCCAACAAGCTAGGGTTAAATTTGGATGGTACCAGATTGTCTCAAATTAATAGCAAACTCTTTATTAGTATAAGCTGCCATGAAAAAAAAGAAAACTAAAAGAAATACATTCATCAAACTTTAAGCAGATTTATGTTCTTCCTTGCTTAGATTCTTTCCCCCTTTCCTTCTATCAGATCTACATCTCTATTGGCAGTGTATTTTCTTGTTCACACACTTGCATCATACACTCTCCCTGTGGTTGTTTCATTTAACAATTTTGGAGCAGCGATAATCTTTCCTTTCCTAATTTGATTTGGCAGCTTCACATTTAATTGCAACTTATGCTTACAATAAGTGGTTTTAGTTAGACCTGCCCACCTATTGTGAGGTGGGCGTTGGTGTCAAATTTCTCCATCCTCTTGCCCTCTCTCCTGGATTCATGGTCTTATTCTCTTAGGAATCAAGTGGTCTTATTCTCTTAGGAATCAAGCGTTAGTATGTGATGTTTAAGTCATTTATATATATTCTACTATAGATTTGTTCAATGCTTTTTTTTTCTTCCTTAAGGATAGAGTTTGGGTGTTCAATCAACATTGAGCTTAGAGAAGGTGCTCTTTATCTCCACCAAATCCTCATCCAGCTCTTTCAATCCCCACATGTCCATCTAGTTTGGGTAAGATTATCAAATCCTAGCCTCTACAAGAACCAACCCTATAGAAAATTTGCTAAATGCTAAAATTGTGGAATAACAAAGCTACATCATATAATGCTGAAATAAGAAAAGTGAAGCATCTTTGTATTTAAAGAGTAATCAAGGTTAACAAGTTGTTAGCACAAAGTACAACTCAAAATAAAATGTTGTTCGTAAACATGAGTATACAATTAGTTAATGAGAAATTTAGAATAATATAAAAGTGTTGATTATGTAACAAGAACCTACACAAAAGTTTTCAGATGCTGAAAAACATGACATATACATCACATGTTCTTCTAATTCAAGAAAAATAATACTTTACCAACTTAAGTTACAATTTCTAAATCAGGATTACATCAAAATGCAAGATATTGTACATCATTGCCAAAATGAAGATACAAGAACATAAGATAGATTATGAAACTTGATAGGTGTCTTGAAAATATATTTGGTTTCCAAAGCCATCAGACATCATCCTTCTACTACTTGAGATGGGAGTGTGGCCTAGCCACTTTTACCTCACCAACCATGGAGTGTTTACTCCCCCAAGATTCTTCCTAACAATGAAGAATGCCCTGACCATGGCATGAGAAGCCTAGCTTCCCAGGACAAGATGGATCAGATGGATGTGGTGTAGACTTGAAACATACTACATGCATCCATGTGCCTAGTAGCCTAATCATGGAGTGTGGCACAAAAAGGAAATGAACACTACACATTCTACTCATATGCAATGGAAGAATAACTATAACATATCTACCAACGTGTACATTTCTTTTAAAATAAAGCATATCTACACATATGCAAGAGAATTTGAGAATAGTTAAACATATATGCTACATGAAAAAACAACATTCTTAAATGCAAGTAATAAATGACTTGGCCAAGCACTAGATTCATCAAAAATACTGAAGAGAGAGACAAAATGTAATGAATCCTACTTTTCAAAACTTGATGGGTTGAGAGAAACAAAACATAATGCATCTGTCTCACCCTCCCTTATGCCACATTACACCCTTCCATGAGGTAGTGAACATCATACACATGACAGCAAAAACAAGAATCCATTCACAAATCTAACTTATTAATATGCATCTTTTATTATCTATCACCTAAGTTCAGTGGTTTATCCTATAACAGTAGCATTGAATTAATAAATAACATTTTTAGATGGCTAATATTGAGGTTTCAACATGATCAATCGACTATAAATATAGAATAATGTTACATGAGTTTACTTCTAAATCTAGTTAATAGACTACCATTTGAACAAAAGGCCTCTATTTCTTCCAATATTACTCTTCTAATTCAAAACCTACATATTTATTAACAACATAATAAAAAAGAAGAGGAACTGAAACAAACTTTAACTTAATGAAAGCATCTAAATTCAGCACTCACTCTAAGCAGTGGTTCATATAATCATTGCAGATTTCATACGAGCTTGAAGGTTTCATCTTTGTGATGGAACAACAGTTTTCAATATGAACTAAGTTCAAAATTTACCATTCCATTAGTACTAGTGGCACACAATACATGAGAAGTTGTAGTTTCAAATTCATAACAGGATTGATTCTAAAGAAAATAGTCCTCTCCCTACCCAGTTATCAATTTCACTAATGGATACAAAAATATTTACTAATTTACATCAGCATTAGCATACAAACTTCTTATCCCATTTGTTTCACTGAGTTTCAAATTTATCAAGATAGTCTTACTACTGTCATTAAAAGAAGAAAATAGAGTGTTCTGGTCTGATATACCTTAGTTTTTGTTTTAGATCCATGACACTTTGATTCAGCTAAATTTTCCAAAGTATCCAAACCCAAAAAAATAACATGTACAATCAATCTATTGCAACATTACTATAACTTGGTTGGAGGAATCTAAGATTAAGTCTCTACAAACCAAAAGTTAAATGAGAAGATACTATCATGCCACAATTAGAAAGGGGCATTCCTTCACATATCCGAATGAAAAACTAGCACTTTTTCTTAACAAAAAGCAGACAAGACATCAGATGAAGATTTGCAGTAGCTACCAACTCATGGGCTTCTACTATAGCCAAACTTAGTCTTTCTTAGAAACTCACGTTGCTAAAATTATTTACCTCAGTAAATCAACTAACATATAACAACATTAGTTACATAACACCTGTAATCACCCTCTTGGTCACGGCATACCTAGATGGCTCAAGATGGCACATAGGAAAATTTACGGTATAAATATAAACAAAAACAATGATTTAGAATTCCCTAAAATAACATTTCATTGTAGATTCTAACCATAATCCTATACATGATTACCTTTCAAAGTCTCATGCTATGAAGTTCATTTGATTTAGGAGAAAAAAAACATACAACCCTTAATTTAAAAATATAGCCCTTTTGTACAATCATAAACTAAATTTTGTGTCTCCTAAATTAAGAACTCAACTACAATTTTCTATGTCCTATACCAATAGCAGATATTAAATCACAATCAAGCATAATTATATAATTTATTTCCATCAATTCACATAATTTAGACTCACAAAAGAAGAAGAATACTTGTTTAAGCAAGCTGTAACATCAAAGGAACCTAGAAATTACTCTACTTCTTTAATTCCCCAACTAGAGCGCTACCTTCTCTAGCACCCCTAGTCACCATTGCCTTGCAAAAATCCCTTCCCCTCCCTTTTATCATTACTTTCTCCTTTATACCCTTAGCTGTGGATGAAAATTTTCCCTAATTTGACTGGAAATGGGCATTTAAGCTCCTCGAGAAAATAGTAAGATAAAGTGATGACAATCCCAAACAACATCAAGACCAATATCATTTAAAAACACATCTTTAAAAGGAATAAAGTTAAGATTGCCATAAGAATTTATAACTTCAAATTTATATTAAATCCTCTAAAACATAGTACTATAAGGTATAGTAGTTTTTTGTTAAAATTAGAAACATAATCATGTCATTGAACTACATTTCAATATCATATTACCATTTTGGAGATTAGGAAAAAGATAAAATGCTTCAAATATTAATTTACACTAGACTAAGTGATGTGTGAAATGTTGCATGAATTATCTGTCTATCCCCTTCCAAGAGGCTAACCCTCTCTACCTCAACCACACCCTTGCCTTGGACAACATGCAATTACTCAAACACTCACAACTAGGTATTAGTTAGTATCGAGCAAGGAAAATGACTGAATCAACATCATAACATCATAATGTCAACATATTAACCCATGCATCAATATCCACAATGCATCATTATCATGTAAATTAATGCATTACATCATCATGAAATCCAAACATTATAATAACTTTATAACATAATCATATTTAACATTAAATAAGGTACAAAAGTTTCCAATGCATTATTCATCCATTTAATCGCACTAGTTAATCTAATCCAAGTTCAAAACAAGGTTTGACCAAGATAAAATCCACAAGGTAGCCACACAATTTTCGCATAGGAAAAAACAATGAAGGTCACAACACGAGATGTGACATCCCTCCCCACTAGTAAGAGGCATCGTTTTGATGTCGATCACAACAAAATAAGCACAAACTCCCAAAACTGAGATATAATTGAAAAAAAGCCAGGTAAACAAGAAGATGGGGAAACTATTTCTATAAATCCTCAACATCCTCCCAAGTGTTACTATCCATAATAAATTGGTCCCATTGTACCTTGTAGTGGAGGATGTCCCTATCTTATACCCTAATGGTATACTACTCAATGAGTTGGGTGAGCTAAACTGCCATCACCCTTGGATCCTGTACATGTAATGCATGCCAATCAAACACATGAGATAAATTAGGGTGATATAGCTTAAGTAAAGAAACATGGAAGACATTATGAATTTTTGCTAAAGCAGGTAGTAGAGCAAGCTGATAAACAACTGGGTTGACAACTTCTAAAACCTCAAACAAGCTAACAAATCTCAAGGCAAGCCTTGAGTGCTTGCTAAATGAGATTGAAGTCTTATGCAATACACCTTATCCCCAATGTAGAACTATCTAAAAGAACATTTCTTATCATTGTAACTCTTCTATCAATCTGCTGCCTCTTTCACCCAACTATGGATTAAGATCACATGCTTTTCCATCTCTTTTAAAGATCTCAGGACCCACAATAACCCTATCCTCTACCCTATCCCAATTGATAGGAGTCTGACACTTCCATCCATAAAAAGCCTCAAATGGAGCCATCCCTAAAGAAGAATGGTAGGAATTGTTATAGGAAAACTCTACCAATGGAAGATACCCCTCCCATTTGTACTACTGATCCATGTAGTACATGTGTAACAAATGTTCAAGCACCTAATTTACCCTCTCAGTCTACCCATTAGTCTCAAGGTGGTAAGTTGTGCTGAAGTTTAGGCATGTACCCAAAGAAGAGTTCAAGGTTGTCCAAAACCTTGAAGTCATTAGGGTATCCCTGTTAGAGATGATGGTTTCTGGAATACCATGTAGTAGACATATCTGTCGGACAAACATTTTGTAAAAACTGGAGATCCATCCTTCAGAATGCCATAAATGAAATGAACAACTTTGGTTAATTTTTCAACTATGACAAAGATGACATCATGCTTGCATCGAGTCATGGGTAAACCTTGAATGAAATCCATGCTAATAACCTACCATTTATACTATAGAATCTCATGTGGGTACAGAAGACCTGTCAGATAAACATGCTTAGCCTTGACATGCTAACATTCCAAACACTGGGCAACATACTTTATCACATCCTGTTTGAGTCCTGACCAAAAGTATAAAGGTCTGAAATCATCCATCATCTTGTTTACCCTTGGTTTCCCTAAAAATGGAGTGCAATGCATCTCCTCAAGAATAACTTTTTGCAACCCTTCATAGTTGGGAACATAAATCACATTCTAGTACTTAAGCACACGATCATCATCAAAAGAATAATCATCAAATCATGAATCAGAGGCATTAGTATCTAAAAATGACTTCCCATTCATAATGATTATCTCTAGGAAGGTACTGAAGACTATACTCTCCTATACAAGTTCAAGATGAAGTGATAGTGGTGATATGCATCCTGTAACTAAGTGCATCCACTACCTTGTTCTCTTTTCCTTTAATATGCTCTATGCCAAAATCATAATTCAAGCCACTACTTTTGTCTAGCATTTAGATTAGGTTGAGTTAAAATATATCTCAACCCCATATGATCAGCCTTAAGCTCAAATGACTTTCCCAATAAGTAATGCCGCCACATCTACAAAGCATGTACTATTGCAGCCAATTCTAAATTGTGAGGAGCATAATTCACTTCATGTAATGTGAGCTTCCTAGACTCATAGGCAACAACCTTACCATCCTACATTAATACACCCCCAAGCCCATCTCTTAAAGCATCCATTGTGACAACAAAGTGTCTGCTAGGATTTAGTATAACCAAGATATGAGTGGTGGTAAGCTTTTCCTTAAGCAACTAAAAAGATTTTTCACAAGCTTCAATCCACTGAAATCTTTTATCCTTGCACTGAAGAGATGTGATTAATGCTGCTATGCTAGAAAATCCTTCAAAAAAATTTCTTGTAATACCTAGAAAGACCCATAAAACTCCTTACTTCACTTATATTATGCGGAGTTGTCCATTCAAGGATGGCTTTAATCTTTGTAGGGTCTATTGCTATGCCATCGACTGATAAAATATGCCCCAAGTAGTGGGTCTCCTTTTGATAAAATGAGCACTTGGAGAATTTTCCATATAGTTTCCTCTCTCACAAATGTTGTAGAACTATGTGCAAGTGCTCTTCATGTTCTTCTAAATTCTTGAAGTATATTAAAATATCATCAACAAATATCTCCATGAATTTGTCCAAACAATCTATAAAAATGTTTTTCATCAAGTTCATGAACACGACAGGTGTGTTTGTTAGTCGAAAAGATAAGACTACAAACTCATAATGCCCATACCTTGATCTAAAAGTTGTCTTAGGTAGGTCTTCCTCTTGACTTTGAAGTTGGTGATATCCGAATCTCAAATCAATTTTTGAGAATATTATCTCCCTTCATTTGATCAAAAAGTTCATCAATTTTTGGGATAGGATATTGATTCTTTATAGCCACCTTGTTTAGCATGCAATAATCAATGCATAACCTTAAGGTACCATCTTTCTTCTTGATGAATATTACAAGAGCTCCCCACAGTGATACACTAGGTCAAATGAAACCTTTATCCAAGAATTCCTATAGCTAAGTATTCAACTCATACATCTCTATGGAAGTCATGTGGTAGGGAACCTTAGATTGTGGCTTTGCTCCTAGCACAAGGTCTATAGAAAAATTGAACTCCCTCTTAGGAGGTAGTTCTAGAAAATCATTAGGAAACACATCTCTAAATTCTTGCAAAATAGGATGATCCTCAAATTGAGGTGGAACCTCTTCCAGATTCTTGACATGGGTAACATATAACTAGAAATCCTTCCTCTTGGTTTTCTTCAATTGCATTGCTGAAATTTGTCTCAATTCAAATGGTCATTTGACACCATTTACAATCAAGAGTGACTTGTGTCATCAAGGCATTCAATAGCCTTATCATGATATTTTACTAAAGCTTTATGCTCACTTAACTAATTGATACCTAGGATGACATTGTATGAGCCCAAAGGTGCTATATATAGGTTGACCTCTATTTGAAAACTAGGGAGTTCCAACTCATTGAAAATAAGCATTTCTCTACCCTATGTTCAGCCTTGTTACCATACTCTACAATCCAAGGTTAATCCATAAAACCAGCCCTAACGAGAACCTTAGCAACTTAGTATCTACAAAAACATTCAATAGCATAAGAATAGAAATAGGGTATCCAAAAAGGGTACCAGTCATATGTATAGGAGTGGCATAAAAATCTTCCAGTCTATGATCAATTGCATCATGAATGTGGTGTTGAGGTGGAAAGCCTTTCTCATCAAATTGTTGTGGACACTTAGTGGAAAAATGGTTACCTCCACACACAAAGCATCATGTCCTAGGACCTCTCCTATCATCATTCCTATTCTAATCACCCCTATTGTTCCCATTCCTTCCATTTCCATTTCTATTGCTTCGATTCTTATTGCTATTCCAATTTCCCTTGTTCTTGTTTTTGTTAGAATTTGCCTAATCCTTATCCTTCATGTTCCTAATTTCTTTCTTTCCATTTCCCTTTTGTCTATCATCCTAATATCCCCTATTATCCTAATAAGACCTATTATCCTAAAACTTTCTTTTATAGTTTTGGTTGGAGGATTTAGATGAGGAAACATCCTTCAACCTCTATTCTTACTTAGGGGCCTTACATAGTGCTAATTCCATGGTCTCAAGCTCATGCATTTCATCCTCAATGTAAATCTCAAGTTTCAAACCCATCACAAATTTCTGGGTTCTTAATAGCTCATCATGTTGGTACTACAGAACATACTTCACCAAATGACAAAAGTGCTCATGATACTGTGTGACATTCATGTTTCACTAAACTAGCTTGTAGAAATCTAATGATTTCTTGTCATAGAATAGTTCTGGTAACCATTGTTTATGGAAAAGCTGCAAAAATTCTTCCCAAGTTACCTCTCCATGCTGAAATTTCTTTTTAGCCATTATGTTTTCCCACCAAGTAGTTGCCTCACCCATCAGTTGAAATGTGGCCCAAACTACTCTATATTTCCCTATATAGTTCCATACTAGGAAATAATTCTCCATGCTAGTAACCCATGCCTTAGCATCTTCCCTAGAAGCTCTACCATGAAACGTGGGTGGAGTCACCTTCTTGAGATCTTTGCTCAAATTGACTATTATATATACCCTATCAGTATTAATGAGAGCAACCTAACAGTCAGCTTTCAACTTCTACTCTACCTCAAATCTGCTTAGAGCCTCAACCAACTGCTAACCCTCATGTTTCTTCCTCAGTTCCTCCTATTGATTATGCAAGGCTTCAGCACATTGATCTTCTTCATGCTTCGTTGCCTCTTCATAAACATGCCTACCTCAAGTCTCATGCTCTAGGTTATCCATCCTTTGACCTTGTTGCTTCAACAAAGCCCCCTATTGGGTCAATAGTGTCATTATATGATCTAACCTCTCATTAGGTTCCTTAGCTTGTGCGCCACTACTAGACCTACCTCTACGATTAGCTCTTGTGGCCACGGTGATAACTCAAACACTTGACACACATAGGGGTGAGAATTATCACAGTAGCCTAAAGGCCTAGGGTTTAAACATAGCTTTGATACCATATGTAAGAACCAACCCTACAACAAATTTTCCAAATCACACAAAATGCTAAATTTTTTGAATAACAATGCCACATCATATAATGCTGAAATAAGAAAAGTTAATAATCTTTGTATTTGAAAAGTAATCAAGGTTAACAAGCTATTAACTCAAAGTACAACTCAAAATACAATGTTGTTCATAAACATCAATATACAATTAGTTAATGAGAAATTCAACATAATATAAAAGTGTTGATTATGTTGCAAGAACTTACATAAAAGTACTTAGATGTTGAAAAACATGACATTTACATCACATGTTCTTCTAATTCAATTACAATAGTACTTTATCAACTTAAGTTATAATATCTAAATTAAGATTACATCAAAATGAAAGATACCATACATCATCGCCAAGATGAAGATACAAGAACATAAGATAGATTCAAGAACTTGACATGTGTCCTAAAAATGTATTCGGTCTCCAAAGCTATTAGACATCATCCTTCTGCTACTTGAGATGGGAGTATGGCCTAGGCACTTTTACCTTGTCAACTAGGGAGTGTTTACTCTCCTAGGATTCTTCTTGACAATGAAGAATGCACCAACCCTAGCATGAGAAGCTTAGCTTCTTGGAACAAGATGGATCAGATAGATCTGGTGCAGCGATGAAACATACTACATGCATCCATGTGCCTAGTAGCCTAATCATAGAATGTGGCAGGGAAAAGGAAAGAACAATGCACATTCTACTCATATGCATTGAAAGAAGAACTGTAACATATCTACCCACATGTACATTTTTTTAAAAATGAAGCATATCTACTAAACATATGCAAGAGAATTTGACCATAGTCACACACATGCTACATGTCAGAACAACATTCTTAAATACAAGTAATAAATGGCTTCGCCAAGCACTAGATTTGTCAAAGATAGTGAAGAGAGAGAGAGAGAGAGAGAGAGAGAGAGAGAGAGAGAGAGAGAGAGAGAGAGAGAGAGAGAGAGAGAGAGAGAGAGAGAGAGAGAGAGAGAGAGAGAGAGAGAGAGAGAGAGAGAGAGAGAATGTATTGAATCCTACTTTTTAAAACTTCACAAGTTGAAAGAAACAAAACATAATGCATTTTTGTCACCCTCTCGTATTCCACATTACACACTTCTATGAGGTTGAAAACATCATACACATGACAACAAAAACAAGAATCCATTCACAAATCTAACTTAATAATATGCATCTTTCGTTATCTATCACTTAAGTTTAGTGGTTTATCCTATAACAGTAGCATTAAATTAATAAATAACATTTCTTTATAGCTGATATAGAGGTTTCAACATGATCAACCAATTGTAAATAAAGAATAATGTTACATGAGTTTACTTCTAAATCTATTTAATAGAATCCATTCACAAATCTAACTTAATAATATGCATCTTTCATTATCTATCACTTAAGTTTAGTGGTTTATCCTATAACAGTAGCATTAAATTAATAAATAACATTTCTTTATAGCTGATATAGAGGTTTCAACATGATCAACCAATTGTAAATAAAGAATAATGTTACATGAGTTTACTTCTAAATCTATTTAATAGATGACCATTTGAAGGATAAGCCTCTATTTCTTCTTGTATTACTATACTAATTCAAAATCTACGTACTCATTTACAACATAATCAACAAGACGAGTAACTAAGCAGTGGTTCATATATTCATTGCAGGTTTTATAGGAGCTTGAAAGTTTCATCTTTGTGATGGAACAATGGTTTTCAGTATGAACTAAAGACAAAATTTACCATTCTAGTAGTAGTAGCAACACACAATACATGACAAGTTATAGTTTCAAATTCAAAATAGCTTTGAGTCTAAATAAAATAGTCCTCTCCTTGCCCAGTTACCAATTTTGCTAATGGATACAAAAATATCTACTAATTTCCATCGACATCATCATATGAACTGCTTATCCCATTGGTTTCACCAAGTTTCTAATTTATCAATACAGTCATATTGTTTTCATTAAAAGAAGAAAAGAGAGTGTTCTAGATAGATGTATCTTAGTTTTCATTTTAGATCCATGACATTTTGACTCAGCTAAATTTTCCAAAGTATCCAGACCCAAACAAATAACATGTAGAATTAGTCTATTGCAACATTACTATAACTTGGTTGGAGGAATCTAAGATTAAGTCCCTACAAACCAAAAGTTAAATGAGAAAATGTTATCATGCCACAATTAAAAAGGTGTTTTCCTTTACATATCCAAATGAACAACTAGCACTTTTTCTTAACAAAAAGTGGACAAGACATCAGATGAAGATTTATGGCAGCTACCAACTCATGGGCTTCTACTATAGCCAAACTTAGTCTTTCTTAGAAACTCACATTGCTGAGTTTATGCACCTTGCTAAATCAACTGACATATAACAACATGAGTTACACAACACATGCAATCACCCTCTTGGTCACAACATGCCTAGACAGCTCAGAATGGCACACAAGTAGATTTACAGTATATATAAACAAAAAGAAGGATTTAGAATTCCCTAAAATGAAATTTCATTATAGATTCTAACCATAATCCTATACATGGTTACCTTTCAAAGTCTCATGCTAATCAGATTTAGGAGAAAAAAAACACAACCCTTAATTTAAAAATACAACCCTACTATACAATCATAAACTAAAGTTTATGTCTCCTAAATTAAGAACTCAACTATCATTTTTTATGCCCTATACCAATAGTGGATATTAAATCACAATCAAGAATAATTACAGAATTTATTTCCATCAATTCATAGAATTTAGACTCATAAAAGAAGAAGAACACTAGTTTAAGCAAGTTGTAACAACAGAGGAACCTGGAAATTACTCTGTTCCTTCAATTCCCCAACTTGAGTGCTGCCTTCTCCAGCACCCCTAGTCACCACTGCATTTGGGTGGAAATGGGCATTTAATCTCCTCAAGAAAATAATAAGATAAAGTGATGACAATCCCAAACAATATCAAGACTAATATCATTTAAAAACTCATCTTTAAAAGGAACAAAGTTAAGATTTCCATAAGAATTTATAACTTCAAATTTATATTGAATCCTCTAAAACATAGTACTATAAGGCGCAATAGTTTTTAAAAAAAATTAGAACCATATTCATTTTATTGAACTACATTTCAATATCATATTACCAATTTGAAGATTAGGAAAAGATCAAATGTGTCAAATATTAATTCACACTAGACTATGTCATCTGTGAAATGCTACACGGATTATATATTTGTCCCCTTCCAAGAGGCTAACCCTCTATACCTGAACCACACCCTCGCCTTGGACAACCTATGATCACTCAAACACTCGCAGCCAGGTATTAGTCAGTATCCATAAAAAAGAATGACTGAATCAACATCATAACATCATAACATCAACATATTAACTCATGCATCAATATCCACAATGCATCATTATCATGTAATTTAACACATTACATCATCATGAAATCCAAACATTATAATAACTTTATAACATAATCATCTTTCACATTAAATGAGATACAAAACTTTCCAATGCATTATTTATTCATTTAATCACACTAATTAATTTAATCCAAGTTCAAAACAAGTTTTGACCAAGATGAAATCCACAAGGTTGCCACACAATCACCATATAGGTGGAAACAATGAAGGTTGCAAGACAAGATGAGAAAACCTCCCATTTAGTTATGTATTCACTTACATTTTAGTTGATACTTCTAAAGCAGTTTTTAAGAGATGTGATTTTTAATGGTTGGAAATAGGTCTTCGACGAAAATCTTAGTTGATATTTCTAAACTGCTTTTAAGAGATGTGATTTTTAATTCTCTATTATTGTAATAAGGTCACAAGTATTGGCATAGTGTCCACTATAATTCATAGGAAGAGGAAAGGTCTCTTCCCTTTTTCTATAACTCTTTCTCTATTATTGTTAAAAGGTCACAAGTATTGGCATAGTTTCCACTATAATTCATAGGAAGAGATAAGGTCTCTTCCCTTTTTCCATAACTCTTTCTCTATTATTGTAATGAGGTCACAAGTATTGGCATAGTGTCCACTATAATTCATAGAAAGAGGAAAGGTCCCTTCCCTTTTTCCATAACTCTTTTTGAGGTAGCAAAAGAGAATTAAATAGTTTGTAGGAGGAGGAAAAGTACTTTTCCTTCTATTACAAGTTAAGGTTGTATTTGCACCAAAATATTGACATGTGATACCACTTGTTACAAGCTACGGTGGTTGTTGTACCAAGAGATCAACCTACCAATACCTAATACAACTACTAGACTCATAGAACACAAGAGCGGGTTAAGCCATGTCATAAATCCTAAAGAAAATGGTGTGGTTAGTCCAACACCTTCTCGTAACTCTTTTGGGGTTAGCAAAAGAGAGCTCAATAGTTTGTTAATTCCTTGAGGGTAGAAATAGAGAGTTCAACTATATAGGGATATACCCTTGTCTTTCTATGCTTATCTAATCAAAATAGTTAGTCTATATCTTCTAAAAAAATAACTTATAGCTATACAATTTCATTCTCATGCTACTATATTCCTTTAATTGCAAGGGCTCTTTATTGATTGATGTTCTTTATGAATGAAATTGAGATATGATTTCCTTTTCAATTTTAACACAATACCTTCCCTATTCTTCATTCTACTATCATCTCTTAGTTCCTTTGGCATGTGTTCTAATGCCAATTGAAATAATATGAAAACCAAATTATTTGGCTACATGACATTTCAAAAAGATGTCATGTACATAAAAATAATAATAGAAGTTACATAACATTATTTGTTTAATAAAAACAATCTTAAAAAAATGTCAAATGGCTTGAAAGTTTTAAAAAATAAAAAGCTTTGAACATTTTAGCTAATTATTAAAAGATCAAACTATGGAGGGAGAAGATATAAATAGTTATTTAACATTTATCTATATGGTATTTATTTAGTTGAAAAAAAAACATAAAAGATCAAAATAAATTTAATAATCCAAAAGAATTTGCAGTGAAAAAATTAAACAAAAAATTTCAAATGACTTGTAAGTTTTAAAAAATTAAAAATAAAACTACTAATTTTTTTAACATTAGGTGGAAACCTCACAAAGTAAAGTTTTTTAACATGGGCATGGAAACAATTGAGGTTCTCCACACTATGACACACACTATCCGCCCATGATAGTTTTGTAACATGAGGATGGAAATGAAACAAAAGATCGTTAAGGTCTCCCACACTATGATGACATCAACTATCGATCCACGAGATTCCTCTTGGCTTGATTCCCATAATGTGACATACCATTCCACTATCAACTTTGAACATTTTAAGACAAGATTATTATCATCACTCTATGGCATACAATGTATTGTAAACTTCATATTGTTATATGTTCAATTTCCTCCCATATTATTTCCATTAATATTTCATACCTTAGTTTTATCACATTCATTTTATATTGTATTGAGGATATAATTCTATTTATATTATTTTCAGATAATTAATTAAAAATTGAGATGATCAACTGTGGCAATGAATATAAATTTTTTGTGTTTCTTTGATGATGACCATGGCTTGTTCTATTTATTTTTCCTTGCCATGTTGGCTTTATTTGTGTCTTTCAACCAATGAAGTAGGGGAAGCTTTACTATGCCATATGACATTTTTTACTAGTATTGTTATTCTTGCACTTTTATTTTTCATTATTCGGTGCACTTTTTCCTTTCAGTGTTTGCTAGTTTTATCATTCATTTGTATATGACTATCAGAGGGTAGAGAATTCAGCTTCTTCATTTGTGCAAAGTCATAGTTTATCAAGGTTCAAATTCACCTTGTTAATTGAGGCCAAAATGGCTATTCATGACAGTGAATCTGTTGGATGGGTAGAGGCACAAGAAAAATAACCAAAAACGCCAAACACAATGTGTTGTGGCATAATAAAAATATATTGTATTCCATTCACCATGATTTCAAATGAATGCATAGTTCCTTTTTATAGGCAAGTGTACAATATATTAGAGAAATCTAGCATTAGCTGACAAGACAAAAATCTACAAATTTTTAGAAAATACTACAACTAACACAACCTAAACCTAAACCTATTAATATACAAACATCTAATAACGGATGATTAATTCTAAGTAGAGATTACTATTTCTAACACTCCCCCCTAATTTCTACTATATTCATGCAATTTCTAATGCTTCCCTCAAAATCTCAAATTGTCCTATGCTAAAGCCTTGGTGAAGATATCTACAAGTTGCTCCTTTGACATGCAATGTTGTCGATTAATTTCTCTATTATTAACTAGCTCTCTAATGTAGTGATACCTTGTATCAATGTGCTTTTTCCTTTTGTGAACACATGGTTCTTTGAAAGCGCAATAGCAGACTTATTATCACTATAGATTGTAGTAGGTCCATCTTGAGCTTGCATTAAGTCTCTCAAAATCCTTTGCATCCATACTACTTGACATGGTGCTGTTATTCCCGCTACATACTCTGCTTCAGCTGATGAGAGAGTTACTATAGGCTGCTTCTTTGATGCCAAGGTTGCAACACCTCTCACAAGATGAAATGCATATCCAGATGTGCTCCTTCTATCCCCAGTATTCCCTACAAAATCACTATATGTATATCCAACTAATTGAAAACCATTTGAAGTAGAATAAAAAATGCCATGATTCATAGTTCCTTCAATATATCTCAAAAATTTTTTTCCTACCTGCCAATGTGAGTTTTTAGGTGATTCCATGAATCTAGAGATTAAGTTCACTCCATACATAATATCTGGTCTAGTAGTAGCGAGATACATCAAACTACCAACCAATCTTCTAAATATAGTTGATTCAAAACCTTTCTCAGTATCTTCTCTATATAGTTTGGTGCCTACTACCACAGGTCTAGAAACTGGATTGCAAATTATCAATCTAAATCTTTTCAAAATATCTCTTGCATATTTACTTTGGCAAATGAAAATTCCTTTATCATTTTGAGTAACTTCAATGCCAAGAAAATATTTCATCAATCCTAGATCTGTTATTTCAAATTTCTTTTTTGTTGCTGATTTAAACATGTCAATAGATAAATTTCTTGTGAAGATCAAATTATCAACATATAAACAAAAAATCCAAATCTGACCTTGTTCATTGATCTTGGTATATAATTTAGGTTCATTGGTGCTTCTCTTGAATCCATTCTCCATCATGTATGAATATGTTCTACTCTACCAGGATCTTGGAGCTTGATTCAATCCATAGAGCGCCTTCTTCAACTTATAAACTTTGTCTTCATGTCCTCTTATTTCATATCCTAGTGGTTGTAACACATAGACTTCTTCCAAATATCCATTCAAAAATGTTCATTTGACATCCATTTGGTGAACCATCCTTTTTTTTGAGCTACAATAGCTAATACTATTCTAACAGTATCAAATCTTGCTATAGGTGCAAATGTCTCATTATAGTCAACCCCATATTCTTGTGAAAATATCTTAGCAACTAACCTTGCTTTATATTTGTTTACATCTCCATTAGCTTTAAACTTAATCTTATAAACCCATTTTACACCAATGCAATCTTTGTTCTTAGGCAAATCAACTAATTCCCATGTATCATTTCTCTCAATTGATTCTATTTCATCATTTATTTCATTAATCCAATGTTCTTCTTTAATTGCATCTTCAAAATATATAGAATCTTGAGAAAATAAAGTAAAATTTGATTGCAAATCTATTTTACTTCCTTGATAATAAATCTCACTCAAGCTTCTAGTTTTCTTGCTCACAATCTTGATCTCAATTGTGCAAGTATAGGGTTTGAATCATTACTTGTGAATTTGAAGATTCTCCATGTTCAACTTCATTTCTAAGTGATCTCCTTGTGGACTTCATGGTGGAGTTCCTTCTTGGTCACATGGTTGATCCTCTTGATCTTCAGGATCCTTTTTATCCTTCTCAAATATATGGTTTTGTTACAGCACCTGTAACAATTTTATCTATATTTGCAACCCAAGATTTATCCTCTTTAAATACAACATTCCTACTCACAATGACTTTTTTGGTGATAGGTTTAAACAACCTATCTTCCTTAGAGTGCTCATAGCAAACAAAAATGCATTTCTCACTCTTATCATCTAATTTACTTCTAGTTTTTTTAGGAACATGTGCATATGAAATACAACCAAATACTTTGAGATGGGAAACACTATGAATCTTACCACTGCATTCTTGTTTTAGAATAATGTCCCTCACAATCTTTGTTGAACTTCTATTCAAGATATAAATAGCACAAAAAACTACCTTAGCCCAATATTCATTAGGAAGATTCTTACCTTTCAACATGCTCCTTGCTATCTCCATTATTGTCCTATTCTTTCTCTCTGCAACACCATTTTGCTATGGTGTGTAATAGGTAGTAAATTGTTTTTTGATTCCATGATTCCTACAATAATCTAAAAACTCATTTGACTTATACTCTCCTTCTCTATTAGATCTTAATACCTTGGTAGGTAAACCACTTTGTTTCTCAACAAAAGCCTTGAATTCTTTAAATTTTCCAAAAGTTTTATATTTGTATTTAAGAAAGTAAACCCATGTCTTTCTACTAAAGTCATCAATAAATGTTAATAAATAAGTGCTCCTCACTAATGATGGTGTTTTCATTGGGCCACATATATCTGAATGCAAAATTTCTAAAGGTACCCTTGCTCTATATGACACCCCTTTTGGAAAACTCTCTCTACGATATTTGGCCAAAATACAACTTTCACATGGACTTAATGATGCTTCAATTAGGGGTAAGCCTCTTACCATTTCCTTTCTTTGCAATAAAGATAATCCTTTGAGATTTAGATGACCATACCTCAAGTGCCATATCTATTTCTAATATTGACTTGTTGCCTTGAAACTTGTTGTAATTTCATCAATCATGTTGATCTTCATCCAAAGTGGAAACATTCTGTTATTTGTCATTTCTACCCTTACAATCACCAAGTTACTAGGAGGCATACCAAATATAGTGCACACATTTTTCTCAAAAATAACTCTATATCCTTTTTGACTAAGTTGCCCCACACTTATAATATTATATTTCAAACTAGGTACAAATTATACATCAAAAATAAATTTCTTACCATGCTTTGTTATGACATTGATTGTACCTTTTCCACTTTCTGCCACTATCTCATTATTTCCCAACTTCACTTCTAATTTAATTGATCTATCCAAGCTTTCAAAAAAATCTTTGTTTCCTTTCATATGATTGCTACAACCACTATCTAGAAACCAAAAATCATTTGAACTCTCTTAGGATACATTGCAAGTAATGAACAAAGTCTCAGAACTACTTAGAGAAAAATTTGCATTTTGCTTACTTGTATCGGCTTGTTTCTTTCTACACTGATTTGTAAAATGTCCAAACTTCTTGTAGTAATAACATTGAACCATTTTTTTTATCATATCTCTATGATGTGTGGCTATTATTACATCCCCTTAAGTTGAAGTATTGGTTTCTCCTTCCTCCTGGATCTGGACTCTTTCCTTATTCCTTTTGAAAATTA
This sequence comes from Cupressus sempervirens, assembly GCA_028749045.1. NCBI lineage: Eukaryota > Viridiplantae > Streptophyta > Pinopsida > Cupressales > Cupressaceae > Cupressus > Cupressus sempervirens. The sequence goes on along the minus strand of CM053793.1, from coordinate 249,236,484 downwards.
TATTTGCCTCTTCCTCTTCCTCTAAATCTAGAATTTCCTCTTCCTTTGCCTCTACCAAATGTCATTTTTTTTTTGAATGCATTCTCTAGTGAATTACCATTACACTTGTTCAACCTATCTTGATGATCATACCAAGATCCAAACACCTCATCTATAGAGAATGTTGTTAAATCCTTAGATTCTTCAATTGTAACCACAATATTATCAAATTTAGGAGGAAAAATTCTTTAAATCTTCTCTACAACCTTCTAATAAGTAAGATCATCACCATTCATCCTTACTTGATTAACCACATTCATAACACAATTTGAAAATTGATTTATAGAATCAGAATCCTTCATTTGTAAATTTTCAAATTCTCTTCTAAGTGCTTTCAATTTAACAATCTTTACCATCCTTGTACCTTGATATGTAGTCTCAAGAATGTCCCAATCTTGTTTGGCTGTAATAGCTAGCTTAATTTTTCCAAGAACTGAGTCATCCAAAGCTTGTCCAATAATCTGCAAAGCTTTTTTACTCTTCTGCCTATTTTCATCAAGCTTTTTCTTTTGGTTGGCATTTAAAGTAGACTCCTCTACAGGTTCAGCATAACCATTTAAGATTATATCTAATAACTCATAAGAATCCAATATAAGCTTCATTCTAAAAGCCAAATTATCATAACTCTTTCTAGAAAATGTTGAAATTGAAGCCTAAAAACTCCCTTAAGCTATGCCTGATAGAAACTTATAAACAAAATTGAAAAATATAAAAAACCCTAAATAGGGCAATAAGAAACTTATGGATCTCACAATAACTCTCTATCCCTTTTCTCTATTGCAATCCTCCTTGTGCACAATCCTTCAAACTCCTCTTCTTAACCTTGCTCTAATACCAATCTATTGGATGGGCAAAGGCACAAGAAAAATAACAAAAAACACCAAACACAATGTGTTGCCACAAAATAAAAATATATTCTATTCCATTCACCATGATTTCAAGTAATACATAGTGCCTTTTTATAGGAAAGCATATAGTATTCTTGAGAAGTCTAGCATTAGCCAATAAGACAAAAAAATACTATAGTCAACACAACCTAAACGTAGAATTAGAAACATATAATGATGGACAATTAATTCTACGAAACCATTTCCCCTCTCCATATCAAATTCAAGGTCATCAAATAAAGTGGAATTTTTTCTACCCATTATGGTGTGCTAACAAGCCACCTCAAATGCTATTCAATGCTACATCTATCAAGGGAATTTTATGCTACTTTATGACATATTAATTCTTAGATGGGTTGAATATTATGCTACTTTGTCCTAATTTTCATGAGGTCTAACTAAAAAGATTGGAACTAGGGATATAGCTTTTGGTCTGGAGAAATGTAGAAAACACTTATTAGAAAATAGGCAGAGATTCATATAGAAACAACAGGTAGCATTGAGCTGATAGGGTCAGAGTATTGGTTGAGAAAAATGAAGGAACAATAGCCCTACACAAAGGTTGTAGCCTAACATCTGGGATGATTATAAAATGTACAATCACCCGCTTGCAAGTATAGATTCTTCTATAGTTAAAGAAAACATTAGTGAAATTAGATGGACATGAATCTATATGTTGAGATAAGTATACTATAATTATTGAAGTTCTATCATAGATTTGGAAAAAATGGTTCCTTTTATAATTATAAATAGAGATTTATTTTAAGCACTAATAGTTATTTCTATTAATATACCTCTGAAGTTATTTCTATTAATTCCCCTCTTGGTTTAGGATACAAGAAAACAAATTTAAATGAGTATGTTTCTCTAATATGATATTTAGATGGACCTAGTGGTTTAGAGGGAGATGTTCAACATCAACATTAGAGATAGGTTACATCACCATCTTTTGTGTGGATCAAAGCTTTCTTTGTTGAGAGGGAGTATTTTTTGATAAGATATTATAGAATTTGAGACTCTTGATAGAAATGAATCTCAATTGTCATTTTATTCTGGAACTAATTCTTATTTATCCAAAATAAATTAAATTTATAAGTTCAATCTAATAACTTTTTCACTTATGATGAAAGTCCATGATGTCATCACATTAAGAGATTTTGTGATGGGATTTAAAATTCATGTTGAGAGAGTTTATGATTGTGTCATGTTGAGTGAATCTATGATAAAATGCTAATTGTAAACCTTACTAGCTTTTCATGTTGAGAGATTCCATGAGAGCATCACTTTCACAGAGTGAAAGTTAAATTAAATTTTTGTAGGTTTTTCATGTTGAGTGATTCTATGACTAGCTATATACATATTATATATTTATTAGCCAAGAGGTAGATTAAGTCTCATAGGATACCCCCCCACCCCCCCCAAATCCGTGCAAAAATTTGCAACAATTTCTATGAAATAGTGTTAAAAAAATATTAAAACAACACAAAAAAATGTAACGCAGTTGCATAAGGTAAACGGTTACCATATCCCAAACTTAGTAAACTATTATTTAGATCAATGAAGGTGGGACAAGAGATTGGTTTTGTAACCAATCTAGTCTATTTGCCTATGAAATAGTGTTAAAAATAAATTTAAAAAAAACAACCCAAAAAAATGTAACATAATTGCATAAGGTAAATAGTTACCATATCCCAAACTTAGTAAACTGTTATTCCAGATCAATGGAGGTGAGACAAGAGATTGGTTTTGTAACCGATCCAATTTGTTCACCTATAAAATATCTCTTCTTTGCTTGAATTTTTTTTGTATCACATTTGCATTGCAACATTTCTAATGTAAAGCTTTTTATTTCTTCTTCTTTTTTAATCAATATCGAAGCATATAGATTTCTGATTGAAACCTTCTCATGGATTTGGAGCTGCAGTTTGGGTGCTAAAGATTTTGGTTTGCATTTGGAGAATTCTTAATTTTGAAAATATTGGTTCTATATAGTATGTCTTTGCGCACCTCTTCTATCATGTGTCTTTACTTGCTGTCTAAACTAAATCCTTGTATTTCTATGGTTATATGAAATAGATAATATAGTTTGTTTCCATATGGCTCAATGCCATCCCTTCTCTTTTACCATGGTTGTCAACATGTTTGCTGCCATTTCTGTCAGTCCTATGTTAATTGTACCATGCATCTTTTGCATTGCCATGTAGAAAAATAGACCACTAATGTAGAATATAGGGTAGTATGAAGTCTAAAAAGAAAAAAAAGAGTACTTTTTGAAACATAATACTATCTTTCATATCTTCCACTATTTGGAGCATTCAAATACTAACATAGAGAAGTTGATATCCTCAAACTAAAAATATTGTTATGGATATTTACGTTTATGTTATCTTTTTGAATATTGTTCTATGTTATCTTTCTAAAATACAAGCCAAATTTAGCTTTTAGGTGTTATATTTTTTTTTAGAATAACTAAGAGGGGGGGGGAGGGGTGAATTAGTTATTCAAGGTCCAAATGCCATAATAAAACTTTTTCTCTTTTCTCTACAAATCCTTAATGGTGCATAACTAAACTTATCATGCATGCAATTTAAATATTGAAACAACTAAGAAAAGTAAACATGCATCACACCATAGCACTAAGAATTTGATAACCCAGAAACCCTCCAGGAATAAGAAGGTAAAACTGGGGTGGGGATGACACTCACAAAATAACTGCGCAATTGATTTTAACCACTTCTGATGGTCTGCCCTGTGAAAAGCCTGCCCTATTAAAGGCTACAACACATTGTCAAATGTGACCTTGTTAGAGGATTTCACCGAACTGTTAGGAATGGGCCTAGTTAAAGGACTTTGGAACATTCACTTGGAATGTCACCCTGTTAAAGGATTTACAACATGGCTATTAAACCAACCTAAGTTCATAGGGTTTATCTTAACTATTACAATTACTAGAAAGTAACAACAATGACTTTTGATCTGATACAACTTACAACATATCTTGTAGATTACAGATCACACTTTAGTTCAATCCTTTGCTCGGCTTTTAATCACTTCAGTTCTGTTAGCTTGTCTTCCTCTAAAGCTTCGTTTCCTTGAGTCTTCTTACTCATTATACCAATGCAATCATATATGTGGTCATCCAACGAAACAAAGTATCTACGCTTTCTTTTTCCTTAGCACTTTCTTTAGTAGCTCATGCTTTCATACTTTCTCACCACCACTCTACTGCTTCGTGACCTTATGACTTCTTAAATAGAAATCTGAAATATCTTTCCTGCTCAATTCTCCCTCTCCAATTTTAGGGTTTCAATGGATTAGGTAGGATACAATGTATCTACCCCATATTTCTTCTTCATCTAGAAATCTTGTCTAGCATCTAGTTGTATTCACTAAAAACCTTTTTACATGGTGTTCTGTGCCACCAGCTCATCACTCTTATCTTCTATCTGGTTTACAAACTTCTAGGTAACAACCTTGTTGGCTCAGATTTGACGAATCTTCAATTTCAAAATAATGCAGCAACTCGACATTATTGGTTTACTGATACTTGGCTTTTTCTGTGTTACTCAGCACTTGTATCCTGCTCGGCATCTATATCTTTACTCGACACCTGTTTCTTGCTTGGCACTTGATGTTTACTCGACACTTGATTTTTACTTGGCACTTGATATTTGCTCGACACTTGTTTTTTGCTCGGCACTTGATATTTACTCAACACGCTCTAAAAGTGAACTTGCTCGGCTTCAACTAAGAATCTATTCGGCACTAACTAGCTTGCTCGGCATTCTCTTATGAACTTAGTTAGGCTGTCACAAATAACATAGCTAAAGCCTTACATCTTTGATATGTTTTAATGTGTCTATTATATGTGTCTTAGAATATGTCAACAACACTATTTCATCAATGGCTTAGCTGATCCTTGTACTTCATTACAACATCATAACTTCAAGCTTTCTCTACGTACTCTAGTTACATCTTATTGATTGCCGCCTCCTTGTCAATCAACCAATTGATAGTATTTGGATCACTAAAACAATTGCCATTCCTGCAAGTAGCAAGTTTGACATCAATGACAAAACAATGATTGAAAATATTTTGTTTTTGCCAGTTCCATCATTCTTATTCAATCATTTACAACATTAGGGGTTTGAAATTAAGAATAATTTCAAACCCTTAATAGCTAAATTTTTCCAAGAAAAGCATATAGTATAAATTTTAAATGACATTTTCTTTTACAATAGACACAGTAAAACTATATGTGGGATTAAGAAGATAATAAATTTAAAAACCTATAACAAAACCTAAATTCTAGATTTACCAACCAATGCAACCATTGATCAGTTATACCTTCCACCATTTCAAATAGTTGCTATGGATCATCTAAACTAATTATCTCACTGTATTCAAATCATATCAGATTTAAAATTACCTATTTTGAAACTTCTATCCTCTCACTTTCATTCAGTTTTTCTCTCCTATTTCCTTATTCTAGCATCAATGCAAGACAAGGTAATTTTAAGCAATTCAGATGGTGATTTGTTCGAAGTGGAAATGGATGTTATCATGCAATCATAAACCCTAACCAAGATGTTAGAGGATACTAGGGATAACGATAGTAAGGAGAAGCCCATACAATTGGAAGACATTTCTCGTAAAATTTATGAACTTGTTGTCCAATACAGAAAATACTATGTTGAATCCCAAAGGACCAATGTACAAATGGCTGATCCCCAAACATTTAATGCCCAAATGACCGATGCAAGCAAACCAGATATGGATTTGAAGAAATTGGTTAGGGAGTTGGTAAAAAATGATAAAGACACTCTCTTCTAGTTGATGAAAGTATGTTTTGTTCATTGTTTTTAATATTTCTTATGAAAAACAAATAACTGATCCAATTTGTCCACCTGTAAAATATATCTCTTCTTTGCCTGAATTTTTTTTTTATCAGATTTGCGTTGCGACATTTCTAAGGTAAAGTGTTTCATTTCTTCTTTATTAATCAATATCCAATCCAAATCCTTAAGATAGAATTTATACCACCATCAAACAAAAATTGTATATCTTGACCCATTACTGGTTGGAATTTTCTAGAAGCATTTGTATATCATGCCTCCAGGTTACTGCTGATAAAAATATTCGTTCCATAATAGTAATAAATAGATAATCATTTTCATACATCTACTCACATAAAATTATGTGTTTTTGAGAAGGCAACTCAAATCTTGAACAAATAAACCAAATCACATGTCAGTACCAGATGCTAACACTTATTTCTTATGTCTTTACATGTGTCTTGAATAAATGATTTTTCTCTTGCAACATGGAAGCACTAAGTACAATACCCAAATAAACAATTTGTTCTATATAAGCCCTGCAATACCCTCTCTTCTCAATAGACCGCAACAATGGCATTGAGCATTAAAAGCTTGAGTATTTTGGTTCTAGCTTTGTTAGTTTTTTATGTCCTTGGTAAGCTTCTTTTCAATTCATTCATATTAATGGAGTTCACTTATTAAAATGCATTGCTTCATCTATTTGTGGAGATCTCAAATGCATTTCTTATTGTTTTTTATGTATTAAATATACTGTTGTGGTTTATGTACATATGTGAGTCGAAGCATCATTATATGTATTTCTATTTCATTTTAGTCTTTACTTTATGTACAACTTGTATTTGAAATATTAATATATAAATTATGATTAGATTGGTGTGTATTGAAATTCTATCTTATGAATTTCTACATATTTTCATATATTGAAATAGTATGAATATGAGAATTTCTTTTAAGTATTGGAATACAATAAGATATCTTGTTCATTTCTATACTTTTCCATGTATAGAAGCACTATTAGATATATCAACATCTTAGTTTATTTCCATCTTGTATTTGGAATATTATTAGATATATTAATGGAATATTTTATGTAATTCTACATTTCCTCTTGTATTAATATTTGAAATCCTATAAGATACATATCATTATTATCTTAGCTTATATATATCTTACATTTGAAATACTATTAGATATATTATGTGGTATGAATAGAAAAACTATGTGATTATTTATGATTTTTAATTTTATTTATAATTTTTATGTTTTTCTAATAAGATATATGTCATTATTTATGATTTCTATATTTTTTTATGAGATATTATTTGATATTTTATGTATGTATTCTATTAGTTATATTTTTTTGTATGTATTTGAAATATATCTTGTATTTGAATAGTTAATTTATTTTTTGTGTTCTAAACACTATTAAATATATTAAATACTAATGGATATGTTTCATGTTATGCATTGAAATAATATATAGATTTTTTAATAAGTATTAAATATCATGTCTATTAGATACCGTGTGATATATTTTATTTGTGTTTTAAGCACTGTTAAATATATTGAAATAGTATTACATAATTTATTGAAATACTATTTGATATGTTTCGTGTTATGTTTAGACATATTTGTCAAATTCAAAAATTGGTCTTTTACATAATAGAACTATAGAAGTTCATATTATAAAATTGACCCAAATTGAATCATAACCTTAAACCTAATAAACCTATAAATGGTAATTAATCCTAAACATAAAACTAAATCAACTAAACACCATATCCTTAACAGTAAACTAATTTTAACCACAATTATAAACCTCAATAAACTATATGCATAGTATATAATTAAAAACTACCTATAATTAAAAAATAAATCTAGATATGATAGACTAAAAAAAATTTAAAAAAATTTTTATTGTCGACCAAATGATTAATCTAATGTTATATAGTAAATTAAGTTGAAAACTTACTTTTAGGAAAATTGTATCATCATAAATTTTCCTAATAGCTCTGGATATGACACACTAATAAAATTAGTGTTTGATTTAAATTTTAATGTGATATCAACACCTAGATTCTATTTCCTTTTTTCTAAAATAATTGAACAATAGGTTTTCTATTAAACCAAAATAAATGATAATACAAAACCAAAATTAAAACTAATGCTAACCCCAATTGATTAAAAATCCATTTTGAGTGCTAACCAATACATTTGATTAGGTTAAAATAAAAGAAAAAATGAGTACTATCTGTAAATGAGTATGTAAGTTTTCTTATTCTAAAGTCTATGATTGTTGATGTGAAAACCAACAGTTACAATTGGGTGATGATCTTATAAGAGGTCACCTATCTCATTACTACTCCGACTAAGAAAAACTTAACTACATAATAAGACAACAATAAATGGAGTTCTTTCTATATGGCCACCATGTCTGGTGCCATTTTTTTAAGAAGAAGAAAGATGGTAAAATCCTTATAAGGAAATGAATGTCACTATAGTAGCAAGGAAGATAAATTAAATAGTTCTTAATTTCAAATAATTAGTTAAATAAATAAAATTAAAGTTTTGAGTTCTGAAATATTGATTCATGCCCTCCCTCCTTTCAAATAAGTAAAGGTCAAGCTTTATTTTTCTATTGGATATAAAACAATATAATTTTTAAGTTTTCTTTAGATTAGATAAATACTAGATTGGAAGACTAATAGAAATTTATTTTAGTGTAAGAATATTGCTAGTCTAATTGTTAAAGTTAGAATACTTGAAAATGTGTTTCAAACGAAAAAATTACTCAATATAATATTTTTGATAATATAAAATATCTTTTAAATTATACTATTAACATTTTAATTCTATATCTTCACTATAGAAATTAATATCTAATACCTACAAGAATTGCTACTAAAGTAGTACATTTGTAAGGAAGATAAATTAAAGAATTCTTAATTTGCCACTCACACATGAGACCAAGGGAAATAGATATCATGAATTAAGATACTCTAGTAGATCTATTAAATATTTTTACATGTTTGATGATTGGAGGATTTCACATGATATTATTCCCAACTCTATCAATTTGTTAAATTTAAATTATGACCAATGAAACATCCAAATTGTACAATTCTAGAAGATCTCAGTGGAACATCTTTTTTGTGTAATTGTAGAAGAGCTCAGTTGTGGTTGGGTAGCTTATTTGTGTTTGATGTGTATGTGTTTGATGTAACTTATCCTGATAACATAAGTATTAATTTATTTTTTAAATAAGGAATATAGTTGCCAACGTTGAATATATGTTTTGTTTTTCTATTCTGATTTGATTTAAATATTTACGCTAGAAAACTATTTTTTTATAAAATGTTTTTCAAGGTTAAGTTATACAACATGAATTTTTATTATGGGATGAAAGTAGAAGTGTATTTTCATGAAGATAGTTTTGATGAAGCATGGCTCCCTATGACCATAATAAGATATGTCACCAATGTACAAAGGTCTAGGTTCATCATTGAATATAACAATTTCATAATAGATGAATGGACCTGGGAGCATCTTATAGAGGAATTATATTCTGAATGAATTCGACCTTCACCTCCCATTGTTAGTCTACCTGAATATATTTTAGTGGATTTGGTTGTTGATGTGTTTGAGAAAAAATATTGGCGGGTAGTTGTTGCAGATAGTTTTGAATCTCCATTGAGTCACCAATAATTATTTGAAATATTCTTCCCATGTACTGAAACTCTTCAAGCATATTCTCATTCCCAGTTATGTCGAGCCCATGATTGGGTTAACTGAATATGGATACTAAAATAGTGGATTTGAATATGACATTGTTTTGTTCATGTGGAGATCTATATATTTTTGGATCAATTTTTATTGGCTATGATAATTTATTCCATAATTTAATCTTTCATTATAGTTCTTTGTGCCATAAAATGTCTCTGATAAAAATAACCACAATTGCAATTATTTTATATTGTCTTTGTTTCGATTTACATGATTTAATCTTTCATTGCACTTCTTTGTACCATTAAATATTTTTTCGAAAAAATTAATGGGTTTATTTTATTTGCATCTACATTTTTATTTTCTTCCATCTAAATACATTACTCATTTATCTTTTAGGTTAGTTTGCTTATTTTTTGAAATAATAATATTTATAGGTTACAAATATTATATAGTCCACTATGAGGTTGAAATTTACAAGGAATCTTTAGAAATCTAAGTTCGATCAACCTTACACAGATATACGAGACACAAATTTAGGGTTCATTGATATTATGGAATTTTCAAATAGAATGAAAAGGGGTGAGGGAATGTCTCTTCTCTAGTAGAGATTGACAACTTTAGGATTGGTTGAAGCAGTTGCATTCCCAGTTTCTCTTCAATCCGTGGAATTGGTTTTGGCACATGTGCACAATATTATGATGTAGATGATAGGAAAGTCAAAAATAAAAATGGTGTAACATTGCTAGATAATACACCTAAAATTGTAAGAGAAGCATTCAATATTCCACATATGATCAGTATGCTCTTGTTGATATGAAAATAGCCAATGATTACTATTACCAATCTAATTCAATTGCAAGACAGCTTTTGAATGATAAATTAATGCATCAATAGAATGCCAATGTTAAAAAACTAGCCAGAGGATAGCACAAGGTTGATCTTATAGAAGAGGCTAGAGATTATATCACTCTGTTGAGTAGTTTTTTTGGATGTCCTCACTCAACTCATTTTGAGACATGGATGCTTTATTTCATCCACAAAATTTGGAACAAAAAAAATTCGATTGGGCATCCATTATTAGCAATTGCTCGCATGAATAGTTAATTGATGTTTTTCATAGCAAAAAATTTGATATGTTGTCATATTTGGTATATTTGTTGGCCTTACAAAATATATTTCTAGGACTGAATAAGAATGATAGGTTCAGAGAGGTCTAGCCATGAGTTTACAATTGTTTTCCTCAATTAGAAATGATCGAAAGTGAAAAGAATTTTTGTAGAGTCAACCATGGTTTCACTTTCAATATTGTAAGAAAACTTCATGCTAAAATGGAAAGACGAATTTTGAATGAGGTTGCTGATGAAATTTCAAAATATGGAAATTGGTATATCCAATTTCAAACATTCACCTATGTAAGGGTTTTTGGCTTCCATGGTTATCCATGGAAGTTTCCACGTTATCCTTCTAATAAATTGTTGCTTTTGGAGTTGTGTAGACAAATTGTTCAAGTAATAAGACAATTCGGGGATCAATGCTTAGATTTCTTTATGTTTCCAATAATTATTGGTAAGTATTTGTGTGCTGATTTTAACGTAGCAAAAAGTGTAGAAATAGATGTGACTCATCTTTGAATAAATACTATTAGGGATGTGCAACATAACTTTGACCTAGTTAGAAGGATATCTCAAATTATAAATGGAAGTTACAAAAACTAGGCTGCTTTAGAGGACCACTGGGAAAATTGTGTAAATGAAAAAAAAATTTTAAAAAGGGACTATTGTAGATTGTTAGTGGAGCTCATGTGATATTGCAAAATCCATAACATTCCAGAAGACATAAATGAAGATGGGAATTGGTTGCATCCATTATATGGAATAGATAATATTTCTAGTCTCCCAATTGATCTGATAGATTGGTACTCACAAGAAGAAACTTTGATTGAGAGTCGAACAATGGATGTCATATTGATGTTAGTAGAGTGGCTCAAAAAGCCATTTACATTACTTCCAATGCACTTAGTATATCGCACATTTGAATATCATTCCAAAGATTTCACAGATGTAATAGATTTAGTGAGAGATGATGTCACATTGGACCCACCTATGGTTTCAGATAAAAATCCCAATGTAAATTATGATTTTATTATCGATGATGACAAGATAGATGGGGTTGATGGTAGTTCATCTCCTATTGAAGCAAAGATCAATGATGTGATGTGTGATGGTCTGAAGAAAGATGAAATTTATCATGTTGATTCTCCACAAAATGTTGGAAATACATGCAATTCACCTCTTACTCAATCATATGAACATGTGTAATGTTCTCTATCATCGGCCAAAGACTCTATATTTGTTTCAAATAAGAATAGTGAAGATGGAATACACACTTCATTTTTATAATGGAGGGATGATTTGGAATTGTTAAGTATTTGTGTGATTTGAAAGGTAGTCAAACAATATAAAACTATTCTTGAGAAGGTAATTATGGCACAGGAAATTGATCAAACAATATTTGGGGAGCTTGATTTCTTAAAAGAAGATATTCCAATTGTAAGAAAGGTGAAATGAATGCATGTTGATTAGTTGGTCTCAATTGGTCTTAGTCATAGCAAAGCCTCACTCCAAGAATCGTTAAAGGCTTGCAATTTGAGAAGATCAACACCCATGAATTATCATAAAAAACTATAGACAATAAAAAATTTGCCAGATATATCCATGATAGGGATACAAAATTTTATTGAAGATTTTGGTTGTACTTTGTTTGATATTTCTTCTACATTGTGTTCCGTCGATCAAATCATTCAACAATTTTTTGAGTCAATACAAAAGATATTACAGAAATAGGACATTGATAATATGATGCAAAAAAAATAATGATATGTGATTTTCAGTCACAAAGTTTAGATGTTGTCATTACTATTAGAAGTGTAAAAAATATTATTAACTTTGTGAATGTGAAGCTCAAGTACCACTTGGGTCCTGAGAAGAACATGTTAAGAGAAGTTGTTTGTGCCTTTGCATGACACTATTCTATATAGATAAAAGAAAATGTCAACACAGTTAGTTTCATATGCCAATATATACTTTGCGCATACTCCAAATATGTAATTTATATTTCTATATGTAATACAATTTCTAATTTCAATTGGGAGTCCTGGTATTTATTTGTTTAGAATGTATTAAATTGTAAATATCATGATGTAATTTGATAATTTAATTTTTCAAGTGATAATGCTAGATTTTTTATTTGTTAAAATTATGTGTTTATGTGTAGTACAAATTAAAATTGTTATATGGATTCCTAATATTTTTATTAAATGTATTGTATTAAAATGCCAATTGTGTTTTTCAATAAAAAATATCATTTTTTATTTTAAACCTAGTATTCAATTTAGAATAAGGGAAAAAAATGCTCTTATATCATCTAAAGAAAAAAGTTACAATGGAAAAAAAATGGGAATTTATATGTAAATGAATAAATAAAATAAATATTTTCATTGATAGTTTTTAAAGTAATGTATATTAAGAAAATCTATTCTTTTCAAAAATACATAAAAATCATATTTTCTTACATAAAATTGTGTAGTATTTTATTTTATTTAAATTGATTGAATAATCAAAGTAAACACACATAGTTTAAATAGTGGTTTACTTCTCAATTTTTAGCTATGGCCCCAAGATGTACAAATTTTTAGTCTAAAGATGAGAAAAGACAATATAAAAGAGAATATAGGTGTAGACAAAAAGAAAAGATGGACGATATAGAAAGGGAGAAACATCGTCTACTCCATAATGAAAAAGATATGTGTATATATATATACATATATATATATATATATATATATATATATATGTATATATATGTATATATATATATATGTATATATATGTATATATATATATATATATGTATATATATGTATATATATATATATATGTATATATATGTATATATATATATATGTATATATATGTATATATATATATATATATGTATATATATGTATATATATATATATATATGTATATATATGTATATATATATATATGTATATATATGTATATATATATATGTATATATATGTATATATATATATGTATATATATGTATATATATATATGTATATATATGTACATATATATATATACATATATATATATATATATATATATACATATATATATATATATATATATACATATACATATATATATATATATATATATACATATACATATATATATATATATATATATACATATATATATATATATATATATATATATATATATATATATATATATATATATATATATATATATGCTAGAAAAAGAAAAGAGATGATTGATACGAAAATAAATAATCAAGAAAAATTTTGGAGTGCAATTAATTTAGGCAGTCCATTTGTCTCAGAACAATATAGACCAACAGAAATCGAAAATGAACAACTTTTGATAACATCTTTGAACTTTTATTCTATAGAGGATGGCGTGCTTCAAATATCTTAAAATCAAATGGACTATATATCATGTGAGCATGAAGAAAAAGATGAAAGCTAGAAAGAAAAAAATTGCACTGACTATAGTGTAGAAGATAAAGAGAATAATGTTGAAGACATGGAGCAAAGAATGTTGGAAGGAACACAAAGTGGAAACATGTTGGAAAGAAATGTGGATAGAAGAAATTGTAGGAGGCAATATCATAAACATTATAGAAAATAATGAAATGGTGAAATGAATGAAGCTAAAAAGGAAAATAAATGTCTCCTTTACAATGAACAAGACAGACAACATGATGCTTGAAGAAGAACATAGAGAATATTAGAAGAAATACAACTTCATAACAATAGTTTGAAAAATGCATCAGTAGTTGACAATAGTGTAGAAGATAAAGAGAATAATGTTGAAGACATGGAGCAAAGAATTTTGGAAGGAACACAAAGTGGAAACATGTCAGAAAGAAATGTGGATAGAAGAAATTATAGGAGACAATATCATAAATATTATAGAAAATGACAAAATGATGAAATGAATAAAGCTAAAAAGGAAAATAAATGTCTCCTTCACAACGAACAAGATAGACAATGTGCTACAAGAAGAAGAACACAAAGAATATTAGAAGAAATACAAGTTTATAACAATAGTTTGACAAATGCATCAGTGCTTGACAATGATCGTCCTGCATTGACAATTGTAGCACCATTGAATTCTATGGATGAAAACTTGATTAGAGAAAATGATGATGTTGGGTGTGGTATAGAGATTTAGAGGGACTACAATGAAATATTTGGAAATAGATATCAAAACCTTTAGGTACTCTTTCAAAGTCAATTAGGTAATTTGGTTTTGCCTACAATGTGCTACATGTGTTAGGAGTGTTATGTTGGCATTAAAGTTAACCATACAGAAGAAGTTCCAATGTGTAGTAGGTGTCAGCAAGAAAAAGGAAACAATAGATTCTCAGTACAAAACAATATGGATCCAGGTTCACAATCACCTGAACTAGCAAATTCGAATCAAGTAGAAGAAATGTTAATTACACATGTAAGTCCAATTTTGCAAGTGACACATGCAATAGGGGGCCAATATAAATACAAGGGAAACACAATTATTTTCCCTCAGAATATTGAGCATGTATGTCAAAGTCTACCATGTCCAATAAAAGACTTGCCTATGATAATAGTTTGAAAAAAAGATTAGCATGGTACAAACTATGACTTTATAGTTAATAGAAATTGGGCGTATCGTTCTCTAAGGTATAAAATTGAAAATGACAAATTTTACAGTGACATTAATGTAGATACCCATGCCTTAGATGATGTTGAAATAAATAATGATTGTAATATATTCCATCAAATAAAGACTGTTCACATAGACATTGACAATGAATTAGAATAAATCACATGCCTACAAAATGAGATGGATGAGGTTAACAATGAAAACATAAATAATTCCACATCAATGGCAACAAGATCACTAAATCTTCAAAAGGAAATGGAACTCGTACATCCATGGGTTGATAACCCCAATATAGATCCTCTATGTATGATTGACTAGCCATCAATAGGTACATCTCCAGTGAATGAATATGTTACACTAGGTTTAATAGACATGGCCTTTCCGACATTGTTTCCAAATGGACAATGTGATTGGTTAGAGCCACGTCTATGAAGACTATACCTTCATGAATATGTGAAGCGTCTAATTCAGCATAGGGATCATCACTTTGGTAGACATCCCAGATTTAGATATTACATGGAAAACATGATAATGAGGCACCATGTACAAAGTTCCTGTTCAATTTTTTTCAAATGAAATATTGATGATTTGCCAATGACCATTGATGAGTTATGAGAACATATGGAAAACAAATTTGGGCACACACCTTGCTAATAAATTAATGCATTTTGGAACAACCTTAAGAGGTACAAGGTCATATTGGAAAAAAAGTTAGGCAGAATTATATGATTTGCTGAAATAGCTAGGGACCCCCACAATTTTCTTTACACTTAGTGCAGCTGATTTGTATTGGCCTGATCTACATGCATTCATACCTGGAACTTAGCCATTAGATCCAAGGGAGGCTCAAAAATGGAGGAGACAAAATTTTATTGACTATTCTCATATTGTTGTGCACTACATGCACCTCAAACATACAATGTTTCATAAAGAAATTTTGGAGAAAGATTTCAATGTTAAAGACTTTTGGTGAAGATATGAATGGCAGCATAGGGGATCTCCACATGTACATGGTTTTTTGTGGCTTCATGGTGCTCCAAACATGGATAAGTTAGATTGGAATAATTAAGAACAAGTAAGAGAAGCTAAATCTTTTTTCCATCACGTTGTGCATGCATGGAATCCACGGGCATGTGGCACTAATAAAAATATGTAGGTATTTCTATGCTTAGTTTCATTATGCAGAAATTTCTACAAATAATTTTTCATCTACTTTATATTTTTGTTGTGACCTTTTTTTCCTCCATTTAAAAGTCTTTGTTTTCATCAAGCCATTTCAGAATTTTGCACAACATCTGTGTCTCAGAAATACAAGTCAAATACTAGAATGGATATGGACCAAGATTATGAAGATATATTGAATACCATACAATGACATACAATTTGTAAAGAGGGAGCATGTCAAAGAAAAAAAAGGGAAAAATGACATGCAGGTACTATCTATTTCATTTTTTTAACGAAACTATTGAAATGAAATTTTTATTGCATTGTAAGTATTTGCACTCAAATTATAGGTATAATGCTCCTTGGGTAGTAAATATAAATGGATCAAAATTATATGAGGACACAAAATGTGGAGAAAAAAATTTGAACCTCAAAGGAACGATGATAGAGTCAACTCTCATAATCGTTACATTTTACAATTGCGGAGAGAAAATATAGATTGGCAACCAATTTTATTTGCACATGCTATTATTAAGTATATTGCAAAATATGCATCAAAAGAAGAGAAAAGTTATAAGAGCTACCATCAAATGTTGACATGGTTGGCAAATATAGAGAATCCTGATGACTTTGCATCCAAAGTCTACAATTATTTTTTAACTAGAACTATTATTGAAAGAAATGTTGGAGCTCAGGAAACTTGTCACATGCTCTTAGAATTTCCACTGGTGGAATGTAGTAGAAAATTTGTTAATTTGAATGTCTCACGAAAAATATTCAAACCTGTTAAGAGAAAGAATGAAGATTGTATTGCAGAGAAAACTAAATAATTCATAGATTCATATAGAAGAAGACTCATTTCTATGGACTCCATCTCTTTGATTGATGCCTCTAGAGCATGGACATATAATAAAAATAGAAAGAAAGATAATAAGTGAGAATGTAGAAAAAAGTTGCAATTGTGAGAGTCTATCCAAGGTTTATTTCAGTTCTACCACGTGTATCAAACAAGTTTGTTGATTTGTTCTTTTCAGAGTTGTTGTTATATAAACCATTTCATGACATTCAAGTTGATATTGGTGATGATAATATCACAATAGTTTCAAATTGGGAGTCACTAAAGTATGTTCCATGGCATGTTGAATAGAGAGTGGATGTAGAAAGTAGTGATAGTAGTTCTAAATCTGGACGTGACAACAATGTAATGGGTCCTCATAACGTTATAGAGAATGAATGGGAAATCATCTCATGAATGAATTGTGGTCAAATAATAGAGATTTCTGAAGTTGATATGCTAGGAAGAAGGGACATGGATAGGCAACATAGTTGGTCAGAGCAATATAGGTTAGATGAATATACTTCAAATGCAATCAATTTTATTGGTAGAATGAGAGAAAATGGATACACTCTAAATATTCAACATGAACAAGAAATAAATAGTAGTAAATTGGGTTAAAAATAGAGAAGGGCATTTGATGTTATTGTGACACTATAATGGTGGTGATACTATAACACCCTTGTATATGGTAATTCAAGGTACAGCTGGTATAGGAAAGTCATATTTGATTGGTGCAATCAATTAATTTTTAAAAGAATCTACATTCCTTGACTGTTGTCCACTATTAATTCTAGCACCAACAAGAGTGGTTGCATACAATATAGGTGGTTTAACTATACATTCAAAATTGAAGATTCAAGTAAATGATTTTAGACAATTGGAAGGAATGCGTTTGACAAGTTTCCAAGAAGAACTAAATCATATAATACATATTAATAGATGAAATGAGCTTTCTTGGGGAGAAGTTGCTTGAGAATATAGACTCCAGACTTTGTCAAGCATTTCCTCAAAATTCCCATCTTAAATTTGGAGGTATTCTTATTTCCAAATTAGAATTTATATACTAGAGAAATGAAAAATTAGCATGAATTATTTTTTTATTACTGAGATGCTACTAAATATTTGATATATCTTTTTAGGTATCTCACTAATTTTGGTTGGTGATCTTAGCTAACTCCCTCCTATAAAAGATAGGGTAGCATATGACAATAGGAGACATGCAAAAATACTATGGCAAGACTTCAAGATTGTGATTACATTGGAAAAAGTTTGTAGACAAGAGGAAGAGAATCTAGATCACAATAATTTTTGCCAATCGCTCACAAATATTAGAGATGCTCAACCAACAATTGATGATTGGAAATTAATAATGTCACAAACAACATGCAATATTCCAACAATTTTAAATTATGATTTTGACAAAAATGTTCATTTATTCTCTACAAATGATAATGTTCACAAAAATAATTAAAGAAAAATCCATTCTCTTCACGAACCAATTGCACGTGTAATTGCTACAAAGTTGTCAAACTATAGTTCACTAGACGGTAATTATGCAGATGAACATGATATTGAATTATTGATTTCAAAGAGTTCAAGAGTCATGCTCACATCAAACTTGTGGATAGAAGTAGGCCTTGTAAATGGAACTTTGGGTTATGTTGAGGAAATAGTCTACAAGCCAAGTAATGCACCACCTCAACTACCATTATATATGTAATGGTAAATTTTGATGCCTACTTTGGCTTCCCATTCAATAATGAACACCCTCAAATAGTACCTATTAGTGGTGTGCAAAGAGATTCTACCACTCAAATGCTAGTGAGACTGGCATGGGCACAGACAATACATAAATCGCAGGGTTTGACACTTGAAAAAGAAATAATCAATATCGAACCAAGAGAAAGAACAAGAATGATATTTGTTACAATTTCTCTTGTAAAGTCACTACAAGTTCTAAGGATAATGCCACCATTTTATTTTGATTGGTACAAGAAAATGAAGAATGGAAAATAGTTAGAAAAGAGAAAAGTTGAAGAAAACAAGCTAAAGGCTTTAGAAATAAAGCATCATGATTGTATAGTTTAATAAGGTCTTTTCTAAAACTATTAAATAATATGCATTTTTATATAGACATGTTATAAATATAACACTTATTCTATTTGAGCAAAGAATACAAAATTCAACAAAAAGTTAATAAAACAAATATGTTATTACTTTGATGTTCAAAAAAATGAAATTGAAAAGTTTAATACTCTCATTCAATATTCTTTTATTATTGTTAATCAATTATTTTCATTTAATATGCTATTGGAACTTAACATGGTACAATAAATATTATTTATAGAATAGATAGAAAATATAATTTGTCTCTTTTAATACTTTATTTTTATTTCCAGATATTAGAAGGAAAAAAATATGTTGAGGCAAAGAACAATTAAAGTTGATGACACATATCATCATTTTGATTTTCAAACAATACACACTCAAGAAAGAACAAATTATTTATCTTGTAAAAGACATCTTTTAGAAACAGGGTTGTTGAAATTTTATCCACTAGCTCTTCAAAATTTTGGTCACTTCTACCAAGATCGTAATTTTTCTTATTTGGTTTGTTGTGAAGACTGTGACCCTGCAGAGCTTTATTTTATTCCTACAAAGGTTTGGATTGAGCAATCTCCTTATCCAATGGACTCTACAGAAAATTGTACTATTTGGTTAGAAAAAAATTCTTGGGTCTCCAAACACTAGTACTCAAGGTCTAGCAAATTATCATTATCATGGTCAGATTTTTAGATTGCAGTTCGGTGGATTATAGAACACCCTGTGGAATCAAGTTGTGGTAGATAGATGAGGACCTTAAGGGGTCTTCGTGACTCTATCGATCCATGAGAGAACAAGGAAGATTGTTGCAAAGCAAATACCAACATGGACACAAACTACTTGTGATTTTCAAAGAATAAGGCGACGAGTTACAAACACATGGTGTTTGCAACGTAGAACTTATGAACATCTCTATTGGTTCATATTTTAGATCCCATGGACTCTATTTTTTTTCAACGAAACACTGTTCAATTTGATGATGATAGTGATTCTAATTAGAATATTTATCTCTTTGTTACTTTCCAAAAACAATGTAACTTTGATTTTACTATAAATTTGGTGAACATCCCAACTATCTTTATATGAATTATATATAAAGTTTATTAAAAATATTACAGTTTACATTCACATATTTTATATGCCTATTTTATTTTTATAAATATATGATTTATATCCTTTTAGGTGTAATAATTTGATATATGGTAAGTTTTAACATTTATTTTTTCACATTAAAAAATTACATAGATGTTTTCAATTGTTTTAGAATTTGTTATTAATTATTGAAAATTTCATAAGTTGCATTAATCATGGAAATAGTTTTTTGTTATCTTTTGAATTGACATATGTTATCTTTTCAATTGACCTATGTTGTATGTTACATTCATTTTTCTCAAATATATTTTTTACATATATTTTTCCCTTGATCTATGTCTCAAACTCAATATGATTATTATTTTTCAAATAGAACAAGTGCTATGTTTATAACATATCTATATACAAATGCATATTATTTAGCAATTGTAAAAAAGACCTTATTAAACTATACAATCATGATGCTTTATTTCTAAAACCTTTAGCCTTTTTTCTTCAGCATTTCAATTGACATGTGTTATGTTTTGAGTTTACCTATGTTATATGTTACAATCATTTTTCTCAAATATATATTTTACAATTTTTTTTTCCCTTGATCTATGTCTCAAACTCAATATGAATATTATTTAGCAATTGTAGAAAAGACCTTATTAAAGTATACAATCATGATACTTTATTTCTAAAGCCTTTAGCCTTTTTTCTTTAGCTTTTTAGTTGACATATGTTATCTTTTGAGTTGACCTATGTTATACATTACAATCATTTTTCTCAAATATATATTTTACAATTTTTTTCCCTTGATCTATGTCTCAAACTCAATATGAATATTATTTTCCTTCTTGTCATTTGGTTTTCCAATATTTGTATTATATATTCATTTCCTTCTTTAATTGACAAGTAATAATAGAATCTAATTCTTTCTTCAAATATTTCTATGTTCTAGAATGATAAAAAAATGGATTTATCAGACAATGAATTTGAAATTATTGCACCAAGTCTCGTTGTTTCTTTAAACTTAGATGGCTCACCTCAAACACTAATCAATAAATGTGAAAAGTTTGTACTGCAATGTTGTTGCCAAATGATTCAACATTTTGAATCTACAACCTTGTTAGTAGATTATGTTTTAGATAATGATATTTTGCAAATTCAGATTGTTGTGGATAAGATATGGGAGATGTTTAATCGAGTATCTTGATTTCTAGAATATTTGGAAGAAGTGCAATACGATCATAATGAGAATGAAGATTGTAACACTATTCTCATTCGTGACTATTTATAAGGTCATTGCATCGTAACAATTAGTTTGTCTAGTAAATTTTTATGATTGGAGTTATTTACAAATATGTTTACAGTTTGGATCCATACCTGATAGAAAAGACCATAGTATTGAAGTATATATACATAATCAATGATGTTTATGTTTTGTGGCATATGTTAGACTGTCATTTGGGTTGAATTTGAAACATGTATGTTTTTTCTTATATTTCATGATTAGTAATTTTTAAAGTTGATAGTAATGTTTTGAAGAGATATAGATTATTTTATACAACTTAAAAATAATCATATTATTGTTTAAATAAAAAATATAAATAATCTTTACAATTAAACACTCATCCACCACAGATATAAGATATTTTCACTTCTCATATCTGTGGTGCATGAGTGTTTTCCTTCCCATGGTGACAGAACATAAAAATACAACTTTATGTACTTATCACTTCATTTAGGTATTTCAACATTATTTTACATTAGTATTTGGACCATCACAATAGAGTATTAGGGAACAATGTATTTGAATTTGATGTAGAGTATATCCAATTTTTTAATACAATTATGGGAAACAATGGTAATAAAGTATTTTAATGTACTAATATAATAGTATGAACTAGGAGATGTAACTTTTTAGTTTTACTCATAGTAGTATTTTATTTAGTTACATCTTTTTATAAAGTTTTAAAAACCTTTTTAGTTTCACTCACAATAGTATTTGATTTATTATTTATTTTAATATAATTTTGAAGTTTCAAAGTTTACATCTTTTTAGTTTCGCTTGTAAAAATAAACAAATTTGTCACTAAACTCACTTACCTAATCCAATCTATCCCTAAACTCTTAAATGAAAATAATGTAGGTAACCAAGTGCCTCGATGTAGAGGACGATGAATGCATGTAGTGGGGCTTGAGAATAGATAGAGATGTAATGTTAAATGGAGCATTTTTCAACCTCTTCTAATCAAAAGCATAACATTAGATTTTAAATCAGTTTCAAATTGAAGTCACACATAAAACTATGAACAAAATACTAAGTGCACGCAAAGTGAGATTTTGTGCTGAGTTTAGATGGTTTCCATATGGTTTCTCGCCCAATCCTCTTATTTTTCCTCTAACTTTTTATTTCTATAATAGGAAAATGGCATAGAGCTTAGTGGTTCTAAGGTATAC
Source organism: Cupressus sempervirens (assembly GCA_028749045.1). NCBI lineage: Eukaryota > Viridiplantae > Streptophyta > Pinopsida > Cupressales > Cupressaceae > Cupressus > Cupressus sempervirens. The sequence goes on along the minus strand of CM053793.1, from coordinate 249,213,614 downwards.
AAAGTTTAGATATTTTAATCTTCTCCCCCTATCTCTTTATTTTCTCCGATCCTCCTGCTCTCCAGTCAGCTCCAAATTTCATTCTTATTAAAAACATAACATTAGATTTTGAATCAGTTTCAAATTAAAGTCACATACATAGACAATATTTTGTTAACATTTTTATGTGTGACTTTAATTTGAAACTCATTCAAAATCTAATGTTATGCTTTTGATTAGAATGAATTTTGGACTGGAGAGCAGGAGGAATAGAGAAAAGAAGGATATGAGAGGAAAAAATATAAATATCTAAACTTTGTATACTTTAGAAACATTAAGCTATGTGTCATTGCCATATTATAGAAATAAAAAAATAGAGCAAAAAAAGAAGGAGATTGGGCAAGAAACCATTTGACAATCCTCCAAGCCAGGTTTAAAATATTGTTTTGTGTTCACTTAATATTTTGTTGACATTTTAAAGTGTCTTTAATTTTAAATTGAATCAAAATATAATGTTACGCTTTTGATTAGAACAAAATTTTGAGGTGACTAGAGAGTAGGAGATTCAAAAAAAAGAAGAAGACTAGGAGAGAAAATAGAAATATCTAAACTTTGTATACATCAGAACCACAAAGCTCTTTGCCATTGTCCTATTATAAAAATTAAAAAAGAAACATCTAGAAGCTTTAGAGCAATGAAATTCATATTTTCTATGTTGTGTTAATTCTAGAAAAAAAAATCCAATGAGAAGGATGAGAAACAATAATTTTAATTATTTGTTGTTATGTTTCTTTCTCATCTTATTGATATCATGAAGTATATGAATAAGAGTTTATGTGTTTGTTGGCTCCTTTCACAATTTTAGACCTTTCCAGATTTATATATGGTAGACTATAAAAATTAAAGACAACCTATAATTAAAAAATAAATCTAGATATGATAGACTAAAAAAATAAAAATAAATATTATTGTCAACCAAATTATTAATCTAATAGTATATAGTAAATTAAGTTGAAAGCTTACTTTTAGGAAAATTGTATCATCATAAGTTTTCTTAATAACTCTAGATATGACACACTAATAAAATTAGTGTTTGATTTAATTTTCAATGTGATATCAACACCTAGATTCTATTTCATTTTTTTAAAATAATTGAACAATAGGTTTTCTACTAAGCCAAAATAAATGATAATACAAAACCAAAATGAAAGCTAACATAACCCCAATTGATTAAAAAGCCATTTTGAGTGCTAACCCATACATTCAATTAGGTTAAAATTTTTAGTCTAAAACCTAGTTTTTATTCTTTATATAATCCTATAGTTCAATTTTACACACACACACACACACACACACACACACACACACACACACACACACACACACACACACACAATAAAAATAAAATTAAACCTCCATTTTTTTAGTATTAAACTAAGCAACTACAACCCCAAACCTGCATTAAATTATACATATTTCTCAAATTCAAAAATTGCTCTTTTACATAATAGAACTATAGAAGTTCATATTATAAAATTGACCCAAATTGAATCATAACCTTAAACCTAATAAACCTATAAATGTTAATTAATCCTAAACATAATACTAAATCAACTAAATGCCATATCCTTAACACTAAACTAATTTTAACCAAAATTATAAACCTCAATAAACTATATACATATTATATAATTAAAGACTACCTGTTAAAAAATAAATCTAGATATGATAGACTAAAAAGATAAAAATAAATATTATTGTCAACCAAATGATTAATCTAATGTTATATAGGAAATTAAGTTGAAAATTTACTTTTAGGAAAGTTGTATCATCATAAATTTTCCTAATAACTCTAAATATGACACACTAATAAAATTAGTGTTTGATTTAATGTTTAATTTGATATCAACACCTAGATTCTATCTCATTTTTTAAAATAATTGAACAATAGGTTTTCTATTAAACTAAAATAAATAATAATACAAAACCAAAATTAAAACTAATGCTAACCCCAATTGATTAAAAATTCATTTTGAGTGCTAACCCATACATTCAATTAGGTTAAAAAATTTAGTCAAAAACTTAATTTTTATTCTTTATATAATCCTATAAAAGTTCAATTATATGTATGTATGTATGTATGTAGGAGTTGATAAAATCTAACTCCACAGCTCACCGGGATCACCTGCATGCAAATAACCTATCAAAGGGAAACCAAAAAAGGAAGAGGTGGAGCTTGGAAAAATTCTAAATAGACTTGAGAGAGAAGATATTGCAAAAAATGAAAAATGTATTTAAAATGTGCCTTTAAAATGAGTTGTAAAAATACAATGAGAGAGCCCGAATATGAAGACCTCATGAAAACTTGTAGAACAAGCTGGAAAGTGGTAGAAGATAAGGTTGACAACTAATCACACTTCCACAAAAAGGTGGAACATGCTAGAAGGGAAAAAACTCATGTGTTGTCAATAACTCATCACTAAAACTATTAACTAAATGCATTAACTTAAGTAAGCTTAATTAATAGAATAAATAAATTATTATTAATTATTTACTCTAACACCCCCCCTTAAGTGCAACTTAGGGGAATGTCTTAAGCTCACAAAACTAAGATGAAATGCAGAATGGGTCCCGACAATGAGGACATGTTAGGTACCCATGTACAATGCAAAGAAATGCAACCTCTGAAAGTGGGAAAAGAAAGAAAACCACATGGGAAAAAGCCTCCCCCAAAAAGAGGTAACCTAGTGAAAGACTGAAGAAGCCTCCAACTAGAGGAATGACTCAGAAAATAGGAACAAAGAGTGATCATGAATAGCATCACTGAACCATGAAGAAGCCACAAATTTTGCCATTAGAAAGAAACTATTGATCTGAAAAACCTCCATGGAAGAAGGCACGAATAGAGCATGTCTATATGGTAGATGATCCATCTCACCGAAATGCATAGGTAGCCAGCCACTACAATCGCCTAGTATATAGGATCAACCACTAAATACATAGCTCACACTATCAAACCATTGAACCATGGAAGCATTAGAACACCAAAATAACCCCCCCTTAATGTAGATGGGGTGAGATGACAAGCAATTGAGAAGGTGGGTTAAAATCCTCTATAGAAAAAACCAAGAATGATGAGAGAGGGGAAGAGGTACAAACACCTATAAAGACATGATCACACCGACTCTACATGGGGCAAAAAAGGAAGAAGGCCTAAAAATGGCAAAAAACTATCCCCCCAATGGTGCTTTATAAAAAATAGTGCAAGTACAACTATCTCAAAATAACATTCATGAACTTAAAATGCAAGAGTGACACGTTATCTCTGTGTGTGTACATAAATATGCTTACAAATGATAGCTATAATGATGAAAAAAGAAGAAGGAAGAAAGTTGATACAAAAGATAGTACAACCCAAGAAAAAGGATCCCATGCCATGAAAATAATCCTCAGACCTAGAACACGCAAGATATCCACCATAGAGAAAAAAATACCGAAATCATGATAGAAAGATTATGGGGTAGAATCTAAAGGAAATGATAGCATTTTTGAAAAGTAGACAAAACCAGCTTTCCAAAAATATAATGTTTTCAAAAAATAGACATGGGACAAAAAAGATACGTTTGTCGGAGTAAAAAAAAAAACTTTGGACTTCAACTACAAAAATGAGTATTAAAACTACATCAAAACCCAAAAATACTTGCACCAATGTCTTCATCTCAGAAGTAGCTTTCTAGTGCTTCTTTTGCATTGGAAAAATACCTTTGTATGCTCAAGTTATGACCAAAAAACTGCAAGTAGGTCAAAAAGGACCCTGGAGAGCCTGGCAGAGCTGCTAATGCAAGGTGACATCATGCTAACATCAACAAATCCCTAGCTGAAATTTGATGGCCTAGGGGCCATTGTAGCAAAAAAAGATGCCATGTGGTAGGTTGCTGAGGTGGTAGGTGGCATGGCAAGGTCCACATGGAAAGTGCCAACGTGGCACCCATGCCATGTATCACCCACTATATGTGCCAATTGTCACTGACTGGCAAAAACACCACGTGGGATGGTGCATTGGTAAGGTGCTATAGGTGGTAGTGCTGGAGCAAAGGAAATAGGCATAGAACCAGTAGTGGTGGTGGCCTTCGATCTCACCACTGGTGGGGGTGGTGGACAAGTGGCCCACTAGTGGTAGCCGAGCCCAGGTTTCCCTATGGCAGCACAACGAGTTGCAGTAGCTTGCAAGCTGGGCGCAGGCTACGCAGTGGTGCAGTGGTGGCTGCCCAGTGGCACCTGAAAAATATATTTTAAATTTTTTTTCTGCTTTGTCAGTCCGTACAGTCAGTATGGGAGACTAAACCAAAAAATTTTGCCTCCGAGAGCTCTTATCACCAAAATGGACAGATTTTATATGGATTCTGACTATAACGGGCCTTCTAAACTCAATGGTAGCATCCATTTAGGCCCAAAGTGCACTGAAAAAATTCTCTTCCCCCAGATTGAAGAAAAATGCACAAACAAACTAGGGTTTGTGTGTTTGAATCGTGGCTTCAAAAATCCTTTAGCCAAGAAGCAGCAAGGAGACTCTGATACCATGTACAATTTGATAAAATCCAACTCCACAACTCGCCAAGATAACCTGCATGAAAATAACTTGTCAAAGGGAAACCAAAGAAGGAAGAGGTGGAGATTAGAAAAACCTTAAATGGACTTGAGAGAGAAGATATTGCAAACAAAGAAAAATGTATTTACAATGTGCCTTGAAAATGAGTTGTGAAAATACAACGAGAGCCCAAATATAAAGGCCTCATGGAAGCTTGTAGAACAAGATGGAAAGTGGTAGAAGATAAGGTTGACAACTAAGCACACTTCCACAAAAAGGTGAAACATGCTAGAAGGGAACAAACTCCCATGTTGTCAACAACTCATCACTACAACTATTAACTACATGCATTAACCTAAGTAAGCTTAAGTAATAGAATAAATAATTAATAAATAGTTATTTACTCTAACAATATACACACACACATATGTATATATATACATATGTACACACACACATGTATGAGAGAGAGAAAAGAGTACATTGAAAGATAGAGGCAAAAATAAACCAAACTAAACTCTAACCACAAAATAACCTTTAATACAATTTAATGATAAACCTTTCATTAATTCATTACATAATAACCCTAGCAAAAAGTGAACCCTATTAGTGATTAAATGTTAACCCAAATTGAATCATAACCTTAAACCTAATAAACCTATAAATGATAATGAATCCCAATCATAATACTAAATCAACTAAAAATCACATCCTTAACA